>OX451737.1:1148576738-1149176738 GCA_948472305.1 Vicia faba
CATCCCCAATTTCTGACCTAATTTTTCTTCAATGTTCATGGCCAAAATTCTCACAGCATACTCAATATAAATGAAAAGTAAGTATATGGATGGCTTCAGGGCTATGAGTAGAACATGTTTTCTTCACAAACCTAAGCCTAACTCTTCCTATATTGAGAGATAGAAGTTCATGTTTTTACCTGTTTCAGCTTGAGTCATGTGCAGCAATGGAGGTATCTTCAATGGAGTTTGAGCTTTGGTACAGCTTGCCTGAAGTCCAAGGATGCTTCTCCTATGCTTAGCTTGCTCTGAAACTACCTGTATCGTGCTATGGAAGTCCACCTGCATAGCTTGAAAGCAAAAATGGCAAACGATGTTAAGGATGTTACAACTTGGATTCAATGCTTGGGATAGTTTCAGTGGATGATATGGAATGTATTGGAACTGGTTTTGGCAAAAACGCACGAGTGGATTGTTCTATGGAGGTCAAGTTGCAGAACTTGCCCTGTTTTGCAACAAAACAGGGATTCTGAGTATTGGGAAGTATGAGGAATGGTTTGGTCGTGTTTCAAGCTTGGTTTGATGTATGGAAAATGTTCATAAAGTTTGTTTAGGCTTGTGTTGACAGGAATGAGAGATTGGAGTTGTTATGCAAGTTTTCTTCCAATGTAAGCAAAGAGATGTCAACTTGTGATATAGGCCTGTACCAAGTTATCAAGCATGCTGCATACTTTGTTCTTGATCAGTGGGATTTGTGTACCAATGCTAGCTTCAAAGATCTGGCCCATGCCTCTTGGATTTGTTATTTGACATAAAGTGCACCTTTTCCAAAATTGCAAATTTACTTTTTCCAATTAAGGATTAATCTTGCATGTAATGACCAAATGAACAAAATAAGACTTGAACACAAAGGTTAAGAATTTAATTATTGAGTGTGAAGAGGTTTAGAGGCCTTCAAACCATCACAAACCCTGCTGACTTGAAAATGCCAATGTTATGAACATGTATTTGGCTATGAACAAAAATGACTTTTGCCCATCTTTGCAAATTCGATTATCCCTAACCACAAGGGTGTTTGTGAAGTTCTTGGACAATTTGGAAAGCTTGGAATGTGTACTACAATCCATCTTTGTAATGAAAATTTAAACTCCAAGTGGAACCATGTGAAAAATAGCCATGAAGTTTGACAAAAATCCTGCCTAGAATAGGTCAAAATTTCTCTAAGTTAAAAATGTTTTGCACCCTTATTCCAAAAATCATAACTTGAGATAAAAGCTTCCTTTGAGAAAACTTTGTGAATAAAAGTTGTAGATTTTGCAATGTACTACAACTTCCATGTTTTGAGTTTTGTTTGAATCCATTTGCATCTTGGTTAAAAAATGGGACAAATTTAGAAAAAATAAGGAAATTTTATAACTTAGAAAATTTCTAAGTTATGAAATTTCTTCATTTTAAACCCTAATTTGCAATTTTGGGTTTCTTAATGAACAAGTTTCATAATTTAACATGTCTTGATGAAAAATGAATCTTGGCACTTGATTTTGACCAAAAAGTCAAAGTTTGACTTTTCAGTATACAGTCAAATTTTGATCAGTTGACTGGAAAATTCATCTGTCAATCCTGTGCATTTGAAATCTTTTTTGAACTTGTTGAATGTGTCAAGACAATGCCGTTGAGTCCTTGAGTCCATATTTGAGCTTAGTTTGCCATTGGTTAGGTCAAACAGTCAAAAATTGCTTTTGTGCAGTCAAAACCCTAAAAATGACCATTTTGCTCTTTTGGTGATCTGATCAAATTTCTTGTGGAATTGTGATCCAAACTTGATCAAATGGTCCATATGAGTTCAAAATGTTGATGTGGGTCAAATTTCATGAGGTTTGACTATCAATTGGCCACAATTGACTTTTTCCCCAATACATCTGATTTCTAGGTCAACTGTCCAATTGACTGGGCAAAAATTGGAATCAAGGCTTTGAAACTTGGTATGGATAAACTTGTAAGTCCAACATGAAGCATGAAAGTCACTTTGGGCATTTTAGGTCAAAACATCTTTGTGCAAACTCAAACCCTTATTTGGGTCAATAGTGCAAGGAGGGGCCTTGAACAGAGCAAACCCTAACTTGATCTTGAGCTCCAAGAGTCTTGTGGTGAGAAAATGTTGATGAAATGAGAGGGAAAATTTTGGGGTGCAACAAATGTCAACAATGATGATAGAATAGCAAAAGAGATGACAAGACATCGCATGGCAACACAAACTCAGATAAGGCGGTAAAACGCCAGCATGATAGCAAAATATCAGACAAGATGATGAAACATTACACCTAACGATGATATTGAAAATCAATGTAGGATAACAAACATTTGCGATGGAGAAACACCGGCTAAAAGAATGTGCGATGGTGAAACATCGACTAAGAGATAGGAAGATAACATGGCAAAGATGGTGAAACATCAATAAACCAGATGATAAAACATCACACCTAACAATGATATTAAGAATCAAAGTAGGATAACAAACATGTGCGATGGCGAAACACCGACTAAAAGAATGTGCGATGGTGAAACATCGACTAAGAGTTAGGAAGATAACATGGCAAAGATGGCGAAACATAAACTAGAGAACAAAACATCACACCTAACAATGATATTGAGAATCAAGGTAGGATAACAAACATGTGTGATGGCGAAACATCGACTTCAAACAAATATGAGATGGCGAAACATCATCAAAAAGATAACAGGGTATCATGGCAAAGATGGCGAAACATCAATAAACCAAATGATAAAATATCACACCTACTATGATATTGAGAATCAAAGTAGGATAACAAACATGTGCAATGGAGAAACACCGGCTAAAATAATTTGCGATGGTGAAACATCGGCTAAGAGATAACAAAAAGTCATGGCAAGGATGGCAAAACATCAACCTGACAAGATTTAAAACAAAATCCAAGAGGCGCACGAAGAGATAAGATTGGTTTGTATTTTTTACCTTAAAGAAGGGTTTAAGTTCATTAGAGGTATTTTATGATTTGTCAAGAAGAAGTTTTAGTTTTAAGATGCAAGAATGTAAAGAAAGGAAAAAAGAAACAAAAAAACTAAGGGAGATTAGCCTAACACCATCCCTAATATTATCATACAATGATTGATCCTAAGGTTGAGGATGAAAGGGGGACTTCCTACCCTATGTTAGTATGCCTGGATACCTATCCTAGTGTCTAGCTCGAGGACTAACCCTACACGAGCAATCCTAAGGGAGCATGGTAAATACCAAACAAGTAAACAAATAAGTGCTTTGGTAAAAACACGCAATCGGGTTATACTGACTCAGGGGATGGGGGATATGAAGAGAAATGCTTTAGCTAAGGGGAGCGGATCACCCAAAGCAAACAAGCTCGAGATAAATGAAAAAATATAAATGTGATGTTCAAAGCAACTGCACACCTAACCAAGATATAGAAGATCGAGGTAGACGATAAAAGACAATATGAACGATCACAGAGTGTCAGCATTGGCCAATGCGAACTCCTGACAAAGTGTGGGGGTTTGATCGCAGAACCCTTACCCACTTGACGGACTCAATACATATGATTTGCACGACTCCGAAGCATCGACTTACCACGTGAGCTAAGGATGACACAGACTAGAATGTGTGGGGGTCGATTACGTACCCTTCCCCGCTCGCCTCCTTTTGAGGACTTATTATCTGTAATATAATGCAGGCACAAATATAACCACACATGCAGGCACAAATACAGACCCTTCCCCGCTCGCCTCATTTTTATCTTTAAACCGGAGGGTAGCCACTAAAGTCTCTCACGTTTCAAGAGTTGTGATTGTTTATCCGAAGTCAACCGAAGTGGGAATACCCTAGAGGTGTATATGTGAGATTGTGTTGTATTCAGTTATTTTTGTCTTTGCATTAGGTTTGCTAGCGTTTGATTTTATGGGCTATCCTGGAAGAAATGAACCAAGACCCCTGATCATCAGTATGCACCGATATCTTCCAGAAATAAGCAGTTGCATGAGTAATGGGACATGATGAACCATTGTACTTTTCAAAGACCGGTGGTTTAAACTTTGGAGGAACCTTCACCCCAGATACTAGCCCAAAATCATTAGCCTCCATACCAAGGAATCCTTGCCCTTCCACAGCCTTCAAACGTTCTTCCAACAACCGATACCTTCTATCCTCAACCTAAACTTATGGCTCAGAACACCGTACAGAGAACTGATCTTCATCCTAATCAAACTCAAAGTCATGCTCTTGACAATTTCTTACACCACCCAGATTATCTCTTCAGTTCGCCACAAGACGAGGTTCCGGGGATGGGGGAAATTGCCTCATGTTGCACAGGAAGGGATTTCCAGGTGACCTGTGAAAATTCCCGACGAGCTGGTCTTGTACATCTCCCAGTATAACAAAAATGTCTTGATAGAGTCCTTGATTCCCATCATCCACTGGATAACAGCGCTGATTGTTGACAATGGTAGCCAATTCCTCCTGTCGGCAATTCACATTGGTGATGACCTCCATGAATTGGGTCATTTGAGTAGCCATCTAGGCTCCCATTTCAGCGAGTTTAGCTTGGACTTGTTCCATCTGTCTTGGTAAATTGTTTCTGGTGGAATATTGATGAGTAGTCGTCTTGAATTCTGGATAAGAAAAGCAGAATTAAAATGAGAAAAATATCCTGAGATGACCTGCAATGTATGAGATGTATGATATGCATGATATGTTTGTGTTATTTCCGGGTATTTACAATATTTGTCAACCACACCCAGCTGTTCGCTAACCTATAGTTCAATGAAATCCATCTGACCCTGTATGTGGGATCGGATCTTTAGGGCTTTAACGAAGCCAACACAAAACCTGGGGATATGTCGAGCTAATCGTCACCTTTAGAAGAGGAGTGACGGCCAGAGCCATCAAGACCCAATTTCTGGTAGTAGACCGCCCATCTCTCAACCAGTGCATCTTTGGGAGACCCATTCTCGCTGAACTAATTGCAGTACCCTCAATCATGCATCTCAAGATGAAGTACTACACTGCTGAGGGTTTGGTCTCCACCCTCCATGGGGATATCCAGGCGGCGAGAAGATGTTTTGAAGCCTCAGCCAGAGGCCTCAGTTCCATCAACATTCAACCATAAATGATCACATGGGCCGTACTTCTCTCTAGCTCCGAGGAAGCCAAGCCACTATCGAGGGTCGACACCATCGATCTCGACATCTGCTTCTCCAAAGAAGATCACACAGAATAGAGGAAGAAGGGGAAAGAACCCATGGTCGAAGGTGAAGGTTCAACCTCATCCACAGATAATGAGGAACTCTTATATCCTACGCGACCTATCCCAGACGGAAACTTCAAACTCATCCCCCTCGAGAATAACCCCACCAGAGGAGTGAAGATTGGAGCTGATCTCCCCAACCTGGAAAAGAGGAAACTTAAAGCTTGCGTAAAGGAGAATACTAACCTATTCTCCTGGAGCGCGACCGAGATGCCCGGATTAGATCCATAAATTGCATACCACCACTTAACCATAGATCATTCCCTCAAGGCGGTCGCCCAGTGAAGGAGAAAGAATTCCCTCGAAAAAACGGAGGCCGCCAAACTAGCTGTAAAAGACCTCCTAGAGGCACATTTTATTTCTGTAGCCTAGTACACAACATGGCTCTTAAATGTAACTCTTGTGAAAAAATCTAATGGAAAATGGTGCATGTGCATTGATTATACTGATCTCAATCGGGCTTGGCCGAAAGATGCTTATCCATTCCTAAAAATTGATAAACTGGTCGACAATTCGGCCGATTTTAAATTGCTATCGTTTATGGATGCATATTCTGGTTATAACCAGATTCCAATGGCAAAAGTGGACAAAAAATATACCACTTTCATTACCGAGTCGGGAAACAATTACTATAACGTAATGCCCTTTAGTCTAAAAAATGAGGGCGCTACATACCAGTGCATGATCAACAAAGTCTTCCACAACGAGATAGGCGACATGCTCGAAGTCTACATGAACGACATGATTGTAAAATCCACAGAAGACGTCGACCATGCCCTCCACTTAAAGAAAGTATTCGAGCATGCCAGAAAATGTCAGATGTGATTTAATCCAGAAAAATGTACGTTTGGCGTACGCGCGAGAAAATTCCTTGGATTCTATCTAACAGAACAAGGATTTGAGGCAAACCCTGACAAATGCCGAGCATTTTCTGAATTTACTACACCCACTTCAAAAAAGTCCATCTAAACCTTGAACGACATGCTCATTTCTCTCTCTCGATTCATGGCAAAATCCACTCAGTACACGCTTCCACTCTTCAACCTCCTCCACAAGGAAGCTGCCTTCGAGTGGATGCCTGAATATGAGAAATCCCTCACTCACTTAAAATAAGTACTATCACAACCACCCGTCCTTTCTCGCTCAGAGAAGGATGAAACCCTCTATCTCTATCAGGTCGTCGCTCCAAAGCGATAAGCACGATGCTGACTAGAGAAACCCTAGAAGGACAAAGACCAATTTATTTTACGAGCAAGGCCTTGCAAGTCCAAGAAATGAGATATCAACAAATTGAAAAGGAAGCCCTAGCCCTTGTTAACACGGTGAGGAGACTCGGGCACTACTTCCTAGTATATACCATAGTCGTCCAAACAGATAAATCAATAAAGCAGCTGCTCGGAAGACCCGACATGGTGGGCAGAATGCTTAAATGGTCCTTAGAACTCTCCGAATTTGACATCCAATAGGAGAGAAGGAAATCCCTCAAGGCTCAATCATTAACCGACTTTGTAGATGAAATGACCTCACCCACACACCTAGACGGAGCATGCCACTAGACGATCTTCATCGATGGCGCCTCCAGCTCGACGAGAAGCGGCGCTAGCATCATATTAGAAAACAAAGAAGGAACCTTAATCAAAGTCTCCCTTTCATTATCTTTACCAACCTCAAATAGCTAGGCTGAATACAAGGCATTCTTGGCAGGCTTACGCCTGACCGGAGATCTAGGAGCCGAGGTGGTGAAGATCTTCACCGACTCTCAGCTGGTTGCGTCCCAAGTCCGAGGAGAGTATCAAGTGAAAAATGGCCAACTTGCTAAATATTGGGCCCTGGTCCAGGAGAGGAAAAATAAATTCAAATTCGTGGATGTGTAGCATGTTCCCCGCGAGCATAATTCCTACTCAGACATCCTATCCAAACTGGCGAGCACGAAGAGGAAATGAGGAAACAAGTCGGTGATACAGGAAATCCATCCTCTACCAAGCACCCAGAAAGCCCCTCTACTTTGGAAGTATTCACCATAGGGGACAGTGACTGCTGGATGACTCCCGCATACGACCACCTCACGAAAGGAAAGTTTCCCGCTGACTCGAAAGAAGCGGTCATTGTCAGACGAAGAGCTTGCTCGTATGTCTTGGTCGAGGGTAAAATTTATAGGAGAGTGTAGCGGTAGAAATGTTAAGACAAAACCATTGGATTGACTTGACTTGTACATATCAAAATAAAAATCACCACCGCACTTTATTGTTTCCAAAGGAATGGGAAAAGAGAGAATAACCCAAAAGAGGGGGGAAAGATTCTAGGTAAGGGGGTTGGTTATGCAAAGGGAAGGTATTAGCATTATAAACATCTAGGGTACTCCGCAAGAACCTCTTTGTAAATCTGTATATTTTGGCTATAAGATGTTATAAGTAAAATAAATTGTGGGGATGAGAAAAATAAATACATTTTTTATGATTTTTGCACCCGCCGCGGTTGCGAACCTTTAGTGCCTATGTACCACCTTACGTGTAATAGGGGATCAGGGTACACATAGTTCACCTTTGAAAATTTTAAAACACAAGTGTGTTGGTTAATTTTAAGAGACAAGACGTAATCGTCATTGTCCGAGTGGAAAACATACTTACTACCCACAATCATGAGAAAGGAGAATTTGCATGATCTCAAAGTGGAGGATATAGCCTGGATTTTAAAATCATTAAAGCCTCACTCAACACCCAAGTGGAAAATATCTCACTTCACTATATATTATAGAAGTATAGTTGTTTGCATCACTATAAGGATTTGGCAAAAGTCTAATATTTTGAGAAAATTTTAAAGTAAAAAGCCAAACTGAAAAAATGGTTTGAATGAGATTTATTGACTTTTAATCTTCTCACAAAAAATGTCAAGATATTGTTAAATTGATTAAAGTTTGATTAAGAACATATTTTGAAAATGCATGGACTTAAGTCCAAGTTTATTATGAAAGTGGTTCAAGTTTAGAAACAAGAAGATTTTTCAAAAGGAGGGAGAAGATTTTTGAAGTTAAAGAAGATGGGAGGAGATGAAGAGACTATCCTAAAGCATAAGGTAAAAGCTAGGGAGAAGAACCATCTAACCAAACAAGAATCCAACATTTGACATAATAAGTTAATGTAGAATCCTATCCTTTGGATTTGAAACAAGCAAACAATTAATAACCCTCTTAAGAATACCAAACTTCAATTGCATTTAGTCCTCACAAAAATTGGACAGAGTAACACCTGTATATAGATGAAATCCAGATTACTGGCAATATATGTAATCACAATAACCTGTCAACAAAATAAACAAACAACCCAATGTCTTGGGGTAAACCCCAAGAACTCCAGACAAAATATCAATTAAGGTCACAAGGTCTCCAACATAGGTTAAGGTTTCTATTCCTAAGTCCAAGAAGTCCAAGAAGTCCATCACTCCATAATGCCAAGGATAGTAACTAAGTAGTCCAAGTAACATTAAAGTTTTTTTAGGGTTTAGGTTGGTTATTAGGTATCTTCAAAAAGAAATGAAAAGCTCAAGTGAGAAAAATAAAATGACATGAATAAAAAGGCTCAAGTGAGCAAAGATGAAAAAGAGCATGAAATGTAAATACTGAAGTAAATGGTGCATGAAATAAAAGCATAAAAATAGAAGCACAAAATAAAGTCAATTGTTAAGAATTAGTGGTTAGTTGGATCACCATCTTGAAACTTGCATTTGGAACTCATTAGAGGATTGGTATAACCAAAGCCTCTCAACAATGAGTTGCATTTGCATTTTGTCAAGTATATCATCCATTTTAAGGATCTCAAAGTAACTTAATGATCAATGATGTTTAAGTGATCCACTTTGACCAAAATTGATAAAGTTTCATTAGAGGATTGGTAGAACCAAATCGTCCTAACAATGGATCTCAAGGTTATTGGATCATAGGGTTCAAATTAACATACTTGGGCTTGCAAACATAAGTTTGGGCCACGAATGATCATTTTCTCAAATCGGGACGAAATTTAGCGCTATGTTAAGCAATCGTAAGTGGACTTATATAGAAGTCGCACCTATTTTGAGGTCGATCAATAGCAATCTATGGACCATTTGTTCTGAGACATGATATAGGAATCATGCTTCAATAACACCTAGTGCAATAAGAAGGGGATGAGATGAAGAGGGAGGAGAAAATGAATAACCCACATTTGAATCAAATTTTAATCAAATTATTATTAAAATTATTCATCCATTTTTATGGAGTTAGACTCAACACCATATAGTCAATGATGTTAATAAAGCTCATGATAAAAAATTCAATCCAAGATCAGCCAGAAAATAAAATAAAATTAAAATTGTATTTAACATATAAAAATAAAGGTTTTAAAAATGATTAAAAATGAAAATAAGAGAGAAAAATGTTAACTATGTTTAAATTAATTAAGAAAAAATAAGTAAGACCATAGAAAAATCAGAAATGAGCTTAAATATTTTTATAAAATTTTCTGGTAATTTTTTAAAGTCAGAAACTATTTTTAAAATCAAAAGAAATAGGTCAAATAAACAAAAATGGTGAAAAATAATAAATTTAGAAATACAAAATAAATGAGATCACCAATATTTGTCACAATGTCATTGGATCCTTCCCTATTTTTTCAGAATTTAAAAATGCATAAAAGTATTTTTAAACATTTAAAACACTTCAAATAAAGTGAAAAATTATAAAAATTATCAAAACACAAAATAAAAATGTGAAAAATTAAAAATCAGAAGGAGAAAAATCAAAAGTGTTTTCCATAATTTCTTTAGATTTTTTGGAGTTAAAATGAATTTCCTATGAATTTTTGAAGTTTAAAATAATTTAAATATAAAAATCAGAAGAAAAAAATGAAGTCAAAAAAATGTGGACCAATGGATGAGAGTCAAATGCGTTAGTAATCTAATCCAATGGATCAAACGCGATGTGCATATCATGGTCTTTAATAAATATCACACCAGATCAAATATTTTTAAAATAAAACAACTTAAAATGTGGCGCGTTGGATGAAGTCTGACTCACAAAAGTAATCAGATTCAAGGGCTCCTGAGGCACGCACATGCTAAGGCAAGCATATTATATTTGTTTCATAAAAAATAACGTGGCTTCGTGTCATTGATTGAAGACAAACATGTCATCGTCTTCAACCTCCAGCCATCCCCAAATCGAATCCTTCAAACTGTAAAATTAGCAAACTAGATCGGTACCATTAGATTCGTCTCTTCAAGACGATTCTAATGGTACCATTGCGCCAAATTCATATAAATTATGCAAGGTTGTGTTTGAAGAAAACCAGAAACAATAGCGAGCACGAAAATCTGGGATATCTCACTCAATTCTCAATGAAATTGCAAATTATAAAGAGCACGAGGATCAGAAGGATACAAGGAGTGGATTAGTTTTATTTGAATCAATTTGGCCAAGAAATCTACCTGAACGATATAGTGAGAAGTTTCTATGAAACTGGTCTTCTACAGATCAATATAGGTCACGATTCTTGAAAGTAATCGTATGGTTAGCTTCAGAGAAGTTCAATGGAGCTAACTGAATGGAGCCTTTGGTGTTTGAAGGTGAGAATGTAAGAAATCATAAATTCAAATTCAGAGTTCGTGTAGGATCTGAACAGGGGTCAATTGGCTATCCAAAGCTTGAAAAAATGAGTGAGGGATGATCCTTATTTTTATCTGATCATGATGCAAGGCTCAAGCGTGTGAATTGGAGGCAAAATCAGTGAAATCGTGTGGACATGCTAAGTGTGAAAAGTGTGACTTCACATGGCTCAAAATGCAACAAAATGGATGGCTTAAAGGTCATTTCTTGTTATGGCAAGTTCCTAAACATGATTAGACACAAAATTGATCCTTAAACAGACTTGTAATTGGATTTAAACTAATTTTCAAATCTGACTGAACTTGAAATTTCCATTTTATGATGCTACCTTCATAACCATGGTGCCAACAATGTTGGGCACCATATGATGTGATTTTTGAAGCACTTGAAAGATAAAGTCACAAGCTTTATAATGTGCAAGGTGTTAGATCAATTGGATGCTTGGGCAAGAAGTTGTGTTGAGTCAAAGTTGGAAGAAAAGGGCTGACTTTTCATACTTAGAAAATTTCTAAGTTTTTCTTCAAAAATGACTTATAATGTCTTATATCCAAACATGGTCTTCCACTTGGAATTTGTTCTTGACCAAAACAGATGGCATGGAGTAGATCTATTGAATGTAATTTTGAGACTTGAACCATTCAAAATATCCAAAGATTGAGAGAGTTATGACTTGTTGAATTTGGAAAAAAAATCATGAAATGACCTATAATCTTTTGCATCCTTAGGGCATCTCCTTTCCATTTTCACACTTTTCACATAAAAGAAAGGTTCAAGTTCACACCTTCAAGATAATTTTGGAAAAATAATGGGCTAAAGGTGATAAAAATTGATCAAGTTATGATCATTTGAAGTCACATAAAGGAATTTAAGGGTTTATCTAGAGGACTTGTTATCTTTCTTCATCATCAAGTTTCTTACACACAAAATTTCCTTGAGACTTTTGAAGTGAATTGTTAATTACCCTTTGAAGAGAAGGATGATTTTGGAATCAATCCAAAATACCAAAAGATGAGCAAGATATACCCCTTTAAAGTTCAAAACCCTAACTCCTAGAGCAAGAAAAATGCTTTAGGGAAATCTTTGCAATTTTGATCAAACTTCTTGCACCAATACCTTTATCATGCAAATAGAAGTTTTTGAGGATGATAATGAAAAGTAAAAGCAACCAACACCACTTACATATCTTGAGAAACAAAGGAGATATGCACTTGTGATCAATGGAAACAAAGACTTGTCTATTTGAGTCAAATTTCTTCAATCAACCATTGTACTTTTGAGCTAACTTTGACAACTTGAGGCATAACGGATCATAATAGACTTTGTTATGATTTTACTACAAAATATATTCCAAAGAGGCTTGAACCTCAATAAATCTTTGTTGAGGAATTCACAAAGAATGAACTTATAAATCCAAAGGCTAACTTTGATGGGATGCATTGTGCTTTCACCTACATCATCAACAATTAGGATACACATACATTGTATTTGTTAGTTAAAGAGTAATTAAACATAAATGATCACAAAATACAAGTCAAGGTGCTTGGTGATTCCCCATAGAGCAAGACTAAAGATAGGGGGAAGAAACAAACCCTAGTGTGTGATATTGTTGTGATTGAATTGATATGATATGATAAAGGGGATCTTAGGGAAAAATTGGGGTACAACACCTTCCCTTATTTAAGTGTCTTCTATCCGGAGATACGAAGGTTAAAATCTTCGTGTCGACGCAATTGAAGATACTTAAATATAAAACAAGCCCTATTTTTGGCCCTAAGATACCATGCAACTCTTATGATTATGAATGCAGATGAAAAAATCTAAAGGGACGCAAGACACCATTGGGGATGTAAAAGGTAAAAAGGAAACAAAAGAAAACTTGACCAGAAAAATAAATCACTAGTGAAGAAAAGACAGGTCTCTGCTGGGGTAATTCCCAAGAGAGGATCTAAAGCATCATCAACCCAAAAAATTGAGGAGAGAGAGTAAAGTATAGCGGTGACCGACAGATAATTGTGAACTATCTACTCACTGAGGAGATAGCAAAAAAAAGGTAGCGTCGACCCACCGAGAAAGGAATGGTAAGATAACACTAGTAATTTTCAAGATGTATTCAGTATTCATGACTGCGAACAAATGAATTTCTTCAAAAAAATAGAATCTTCAACGACAAACTACCTTCCATAATGAAAAGGCTACCATCCATCAGAAAGATATTTCAAACAACGAACTACCTTCCGTAATGACAAGGCTACCATTCATTGAAGAATAACATCTCAACAACGAACTACCTTCCATAATGAGAAGGCTACCATTCATTGGAGTAACAAAATCTCAACAACGAACTACCTTCCATAATGATAAGGCTACCATTCATTGGAGTAACAAAATCTCAACAACAAACTACCTTCCATAATTACAAGGCTACCATTCATTGAAGTAACAAAATCTCAACTACAAACTACCTTCCATAATTACAAGGCTACCATTCATTGGAGTAACAAAATCTCAACAACAAACTAACTTCCATAATGATAAGGCTACCATTTATTGGAGTAACAAAATCTTAACAACGAACTACCTTCCATAATGACAAGGCTACCATTCATTGGAATAACAAAATCTCAACAACAAACAACCTTCCATAATGACAAGGCTACCAATCATTGGATTAACAAGATCTGAATATTTTCTGGGAGCCATCCAATTCGTTGGGGGGCGTACAGGTTGCTCAAATAAAAATACCTGCTTGTTGCTTCTATGAGGAGGAATCGCAATAATGATTCCTTGAAGAAAGAAGTATGGCTTCCCGGGGAAAGAGATAGAACTTCTTGGGGAAACACCAATCTAATTCCTGTTGAGGAGATACAATCTTCTCGTGCAAAATAAATGCACATTATCAAACTAAAGCTCAGAGCTTGCCAAAATCCAAATAATAATACTGCCGAGGGTAACCATTCCAACCAGAAATAAATCGGAATGAAATAATCAACCAAAACACATCTCTTGAGAAATAAACTCAAGAGGGAATCCCATTCCATCCAGACAATGAGCTGAAAAGAAGGCTGAAACACATTTCTTCTACGAGTAACAACTCAGTGGGGAAATTGAAAGGGTATACACTTTCTGCTTAAGGTTGACACTCTATTGGGGAGAGGATAACACAACTCTGCAAAATAGGGTAATATACCGAACAAATTTTAAAGAATGTAAATGAGCAATGAATATGCATGATGCTGGTATGAAAATATGAATTTCACCATGTATATGCTGACAAAACAGACATATAAGACTGGGGATAAACATACAAAGACCAAATGGGTATAGTCAATACTCGGCTAAATTATATTTAGGATGGAATTTCTATAAGAAAGTAAGCACCAACTGAGGAAATAAATTTCTATTTCATAGCTTAACTTTACTGGGGAGGAACAAGATCAAACAAAATGGTGATGTAACATCTTCCTCCGAGCTTCTACTGGGGAACCATACAAACTTCGGGGGAACAAAATATTTGAAATTCATACTTCCTCCAGGGTTGACTTCACTAGGGAAAAACAATATCACCTTATCGAGACATCAGTTGCGGATGACATGCTGACTTCATTGGGAAGGATACTACTATATTGGCGAAGAATACTTCGAGATAAATTCTCAATAATGGGAGTGATGATTGCACCAATTTCTCTGGGGAGGAAGTATGAAAACCTCACGGGGCAACAATTTTAGAAAAATATCTCACTTCAACATCACCCGGGGAAATTCAAACACTATAGCAAGAAAACTTCTAGGGATTTTAAATACGATCCAACACTCGGCGGGAGAAAACCCAAAAAGTTGATAACCATCTCAACACTTCTTCAATAAAACACTGCCCTTGCCTGACCGCCGAGCAAACAAATGCCAGTACTACTGAAAGGAGATGTTTCACAGATGAGTCCAATCTCAGCATGTACGGAGAGACAAAAAATTTACCAAATGAGTTAAGCCTTCACTGGGGAGACTTGGATTAAGTCTTCATATCAGGAAAACCTTTAAGCTTATCCGTCCTTGAAGTTACTAATTTTGTTCTCCTTGTATCACAAAATTTAAAGCAATTTGTAAATTCTTTTCAAAAACAATTCCGTTATTTAATCTATTTGCTTTGATCATTACTATCAATAATAAATGAAATCTTGTATAAACTGAATAAAATAAGAATTGCAAGGAATTAGATAAAAGGATCAAACTTTATTAATAGAATGGTAGTCTGCAAATGGAAAGACTCCATAGATGAATACAAAGTTTAGAATATGGTAATATACATTGGAAAAGATATATTGAATTACAATGACCACCATTCTCCCTAACAACTTTTAATTCCTGAGCCGAAACTTCGGTCGAAGAGTAGTAAGGTCCAAGCAGATTGTTGCTCCATTGACCAGGTCTTATCTGATGCAGTTACTTGCCAGAAAATCCCTAACTTCTACCTAGGTTGCCCTTGCGGGTTTTCAACCTATCGGGAGAATTTATTCTGTTTATGTCTCTAATTTTTTCCTAGACTGCCCTCTCGGGTTTTCGGCCTATCGAGACGCTCTTTTTTGCCTAAGCCGCCCTTTCGGGTTTTCATCTTAGCAAGCTGTTCCTTTATTTTTCTAGGCAAAGTATTTCTTGACTGCATCAGCATTCACAGGACGTGGGAACTCCTCGCCACCCATTATTTCAAGAATCAGTGCACCGCCAGAGAAGGCTTTCTTGACAACATATGGGCCTTCAAAATTGGGAGTCCACTTGCCCCTAGAATCAATGTTAAAAGACATGATATTCCTGAGCACGAGGTCGCCTTCTCTGAATTCACGAGGTTTGACCTTCTTATCAAAATATTTCTTCACTCTCTTCTGGTATAACTGACCATGACACAAGGCCATCATTCTCTTCTCTTCAATTAAATTCAATTGGTCAAACCTGTTCTGGACCCATTCAGCCTCTGACAATTTGGCTTCCATTATTACACCCAAAGAGGGAATTTCAACTTCAATGGGGAGCACTGCTTCCATGGCATATACAAGGGAGAACGGGGTTGCTCCTATTGAAGTGCGTACAAATGTTCGATATCCATGCAGAGCAAAAGGGAGAATTTCATGCCAATCTTTAAGTAAGAACCATTTTCTGTATTATCTTCTTGATGTTCTTATTGGCCGCTTTAATAGCTCCATTCATCTTTGGTCTGTAGGGAGATGAATTATAGTGAACAATCTTAAATTCCTCACAGAGTTCAGATATCATTTTGTTATTCATATTTGAACCATTGTCGATGATAATCCTGCTTGGCACACCATACCGACATATGAGGTTGTTCTTGATGAAGCGCACTACCACCTGTTTGGTTACATTAGCATATGAAGCTGCCTCCACTCAATTGGTAAAATAATCAATTTCCACCAAGATAAAATGATGCCTATTTGACGCCTTTGGTTCAATCATCGCGATCATGTCAATACCCACACAGAGAAAGGCCATGGGGAATAAATAAAATTGAGAAGTGTCTGAGGTACATGAACTTTATCAGCATAAATTTGGCATTTATGGAACTTCTTGGAAAATTTGTAACAGTCAGATTCCATTGTCAGCCAATAGTAACCTGCCCTAAGCATCTTCTTTGCCATTGAATGTCCATTGGCATGGGTACTGTTGTACCCCAAAGTTTGCCCTCCCATATTTCTCAAAATATTTCAAGAAAAATTCACAAGTCCAACCCGGCGCTTCATATTCAGGTATTCTTTCGCCAAGATATCTCTGATAACGTATTCTCAAATTCAGGTTCGGCTCAAGAGTCAATTCTTTAAAGAAGGTATCCGAATGTGTGAGTTTTCTCGAAGAAATATGGTGAAAAAGTGTGCTGAAAGTGCAGTTTTTACGCGCTAAAAAATTCATAACTTGAAGATCGTGGCTCGTTTTGAACCCGTTCCGGTGGCCAAAATTCCATCTTACATTATCTACGTTTTCATCTCTCACGGCTGGAAGCCAATTTCGATCAGAAGGTCTTCAAAAATGTGGATTTATCAAGTATTTTCATACAGAAAATTTGTGACAGAAGTTTATTTGCGTCATGTTCAGAAAATCATAACTTGGTCGATTTTCATCGTATCGAGTTGGTTCTGGCGCCAAAATTTCAAAAATTGAGTTGGCTACATTTTCACAGAAGGTATTGAGTTCAAACGGTATTCAAAAGGCCTTCGTTTTTTGCTCAGAGTGCGTGACACGCTGAAAATCCTGAATGCTGAATATTATTTCATCTGGGCCGAAACTTCGAAAATTCATAACTCGGTCAATTTTTATTGGATTGGGCTCATATTTTTACACAAGGTCACTGACTCATAGATCTACAACTTTTCTTCAAAAGTCGAGACCGGATTATGCTCCTATCAATACCAGTTTTTTATTGAAGAACGTGTCAGAGTCGACACTGGAGCCCAAAATAAGTTTGTCTGAGCTGAAATTCAAAAATTCATAACCAATTCACCTCCAAAAAGGGCCAGACACCCCCCATGGTTTGCATCATTTTTATTTTTTTATTTGATTTTCCTTTTCATTCTTTTAATTGTTTTTAATTGTTTTCTTTAATTTCCTAAAATAATTTTCATAATAAAAAATCAGAAACTAAAAATGTTTATTGTTATTAATATTAATTTCACCATTATTTTTTGTAAAGAAACTTTAATAATTAACTTAGTTAATTTAGGTTTTAAACTTTAACCTTTTCTTTAATAATTAAAAATATCTAGAACTAGGGTTTCCTTCTAATTTTAAATTCTTTTCTTATTTCATTAAATACAAAAAAAAAAAACACTTTCTTTTCTTTAATTAAATAATTAATTGGACTTTAATTTAATTTCATGAAAATGGTCAATCGTCCTCGAACGTTCAATTTTAATTCTTTCGCGCATTCATTCTTATTTTCCCTTGTAAATATTATGTAATTGTTCAAGCCATGTAATAGTAACTAGGTTTTACTTTCCACATTTTATTAAAAACGAGTCTTTGTTAATTTGGCGATGTATAGACCCGCGCCTTGTAATAGCGTAGGATTTTACTTTCCGCACTTTAATTTCCGCACTTTTAAACTGCTAACTTGCATGAAAGAATGAATGACTAATTAAAAACAATGCGTAGCTCACCATGCCATGATCAAAAGATAAAACATAACATGAAAACAACACACAAATTCACACACCACTCTTAGGGTACGCCTCACTGTTGCCTTGCCTTCGAAACGTGGTCGTCGAGTATAGGACGTTTTAGTAAGTCCTTATGTCCATGACTCATGGCATAAGGGTAGCTTCTAAGGTGTCCTACTGTTGCTCTGGTGACCACACTGTCCCTACAAACGAATTGACCCGAACACCTCCAACGGTGGTGCTACCTACCTTTCAATGGTGGGATGGCACTACCTTAAGGACATTTACACAGCCTAATTCCTTAGGGTAGGTGGATGACTCATAGATACTTGCTCTATTCAAAAACAAATCAAAACTTCTTTTCACACCGACACTTTCAAAAAAGCTTTCAAAACTATTTTTCAAACACTCTTGAGGACTGATACAAGAGTCGATCTGAAATCTTTAAACGAAACTTTTTCAAACCCACTCACAATTGAAAAGCAAACCTTTTGAAAACACAATGAGCAAGTATCTAAGAGCCCATGGATAACCATGGATAGAAAGGGTGCTAAAACCTTCCCTTTCTATAAATCTACCTCCCGAACCGAGAAACTATCTCATAAGGAATTTTGCTGTGCTTTTGTCCTGTCCATGTTGGAGAAAATAAAAGATGGTGGCGACTCTTGCTTCCGCGACATTTCGCGAACCAGCGTTAAACAGTCAGTTCCAGATCCACCGATCACAAAACTGGCGACTCTGCTGGGAACTTATAAAGTGAGGTGTACCTTAGGACTAAGATCACTTGTGTTTTCAATTGTTGTGCTTGTTTGCTTTATTATTGTGGGCTGCATCGGAGTTACATAGATCCTAACCCGGATCTGGGGATACCCTGTTAGGTAGCATAAGCTGTGAGGGACCTGTCCGGCATAGACCGACATGGGTGAAGCAGTGGCTACGTTGGTGTGGCACCTTGGTCTGTACCGATATCCCTTGTGTCGCAAGGAGGAGAATATGGGTCTTCTGAGGAGTCATTAAGCACCAACCGACCTTAGAACCTTAAATGACCCAACTTGGCCAATAGAACAGTGGCAGTATGCTACGCCCATTGAGGCTAAACTCTCGTGATGGTTCTGGCCGCAAGAAAAGATTGCGATGCTGGAGTTATGACCGATTGAGGGTAGTCAGTGATATTGGGATCCTCTAGAACCCGGTTACTTCTGATAGGACAGGTCTTAACCAACAAACTGAAAGAGGGTAATACCTAGACCCCATGCTGGCCTAAACTCTAAGGGCTTCTCTTGTGTGATTTGTGAGCCTTCCAACTTGACTATTTGCATGCTTATTATCTGACACTTGAGTTTCTTGCAGGTTTTGTTTACAGTTCTTAATTGGGACTCATAACAGGGTTTACCTACATTACCATAACATCATACCATCATACCATTGCATACATCCTGCATAAGGACTAATCCATTTCAAGGATCTCAAGGGCTTGTGATGCAGGTCATGATGAATCAAAGTGGCTAGCAAGGGGCAAAGGGGATTTATTTTCCTCTAGCCGAGGTTGTCAGGGGCTATGACCCACTCGATATGGTGAGCCTTGACTCTTGAAGAAGGACTCTCAACAATATGCAGTGCCTTCCATCAAGTTACAAAATGCAAATTCTAACAATTTTTCTTGTCTACCCCGCGAGATCATTGAAAACATTGCATGCATATCATACATATCATTGCATAACAGGTACCCTTTCTCTACAGGTTGCTTACCTTCTTTGCTGTTTATTTCAGCAGTCTCATCATGAATCCTGAAACATCTACCGAGCAATCCATCCAGGCCCTCCAGGCCCAGAATGCCCAGTTCCAGGAGTTGATTAAAAGTCTAGCCCAGGGCCAACAGGATTTGAAGACTCTGCTCTCGAAGAGGAAGAAGAAGTGGACGGTGCTGTTCAACCCTAGACGCAAATCTGGGAATGGATCACAAAATGAAGTTGAGCAGACTACCCCATATGTTGGGAAAGACAATCCCCAAGAAAGGGAGGTTCCTAGTCCAGTGGTCTCCGACAACGAGACCGATTACAATGATGAGCAGTACCCTCCAGCTGAGGACAGGTATAAACAGTTGGAAGACCGGCTAAGTGCCATGGAGATACAAAAAGTGCCCGGCCTGGACTTCGAGGATCTAGGTCTGTCTTCTGGGGTAGTAATCCCGCACAAATTCAAGGTACCTGCCTTTGCAAAGTACGACGGGGCATCCTGTCCTAAGCTGCATCTCAGGTCTTACACAAGGAGGATCCAGCCCTACACGGCTGACAAGAATTTATGGATTCACTTATTTCAGGATAGTCTTTCTGGAACCCAACTCGACTGGTTCTATCAACTGAATGGAGCTAACATCCGCAACTGGGAGGATTTGGCCACTGCATTCTACAAGCAGTACCAGTACAATACCGACCTTGCTCCCACGCGCACTCAGCTTCAGGGAATGTCTATGGGTGCAGGTGAAGGTTTCAAAGAATATGCTCAAAAATGGAGGGACCTTGCTGGAAGGGTACAACCACCTCTAACTGACCGCGAGCTCGTCGACATGTTCTTGGGAACCCTGTCTGGTCCATTCTTCAACCACCTGATTGGGAATTCTGCTGCTGGGTTTACAGATCTGATCTTGACCGGGGAAAGAATAGAAGCTGGCATCAAGTCAGGGAAAATACATAATGGTGACTCCTCGAACATTGAGAAGAAACCATCCAAGAGAGAATCTAGGGCTGTCAACGCAGTAGCTATTGCAAAGCCGGCCGGTGCTCCTCAGCGTCGCAATCAACAAAGGGAAGAAAGACCTAAAAGGCAATTCACTCCCCTCGGCATGACTTTGTCACAGATATTGCCACAGCTGCTGGAAACCAAGTTGGTAACTCTCATGGACCCTCCAAAGAATCCCAACAGGACGCCTTCAAGGTATAGCCCCAACGTTCGCTGCGCTTATCATTCTGACAGCCCGGGGCATGCTACAGATGACTGTCGGACTTTGAGAAATAAGGTCCAGGATCTGATTGACGCAAAGGAAGTCCAGCTCGACTCTCCAGAGACTCCCAATGTGATCACTGCTCCCTTGCCAAAATATGGCTAGGACTGGATTTTTTTGTTCATTCGAATGTTCAATTTGTAATTTTCTTTTGATTGTTCAAACATTTATTCATGTTAAACGTTGTTATTTCATTAATGCACTACACATGTCTGTTTTGAAGTAACTATTTCGTATTCACTATATGCAAACTGTTTTCATTTTTCTATGATGATCAATTCTCGGTTATTAATTCTAAGCCTCTTGAGGGAGGATGACGAAAATGATACCACAATTTACAGTATGCTTTTGAACAGACCCCGCTGATGAAGTACATGCATTGTTTCAAATCCCTAAACACTGGAGTTATAAGGAAGATAATCCCTCGTCAACCCCTCTGAGCCAAAGAAGTAGGAGTTTTTCTTTTCGAAAATTAAAACCCTTAATCATAACCTGGGGCAGGGTAGTTCTCTCAGTTGATCCAGGTGCACAATGAACGGCATCAAAAGAGTCCCTCCGAAACAAAAGATGGGGATGGTTCCGAATAATCATAAGGACAGGCAGTCATTACCAAAATCAAAAAGCCCATTAAGTCAAAACCTATGAAGGAGACTTACAAAACTGGGGAATCCCGCTGACTGTAATCACAAAAGAAACAGTTGAGGAAAAAAAATAGGGATAATAAAATATAAAAAAAAGAAGAAGAAAGAGGTCTTACAAACCCTCGACAAAAAATGACTGCCTATTCAAAATAAATTGTCAACATCCGAACCATCACTGGAATATCAAAGCAAAGACTCAACAAGGTCTAACGCACGATTAGATGAGTTTAGGATCGAAGAACATCACGAAGAATGGGTGGGTACAAATAAAGTTTGAGCCTTTATCCTTTGTTTCTTAAACCGTGAACCAGGCGACGTTACAACCCTAAAAAGTCCTAGCTGAAGCATGGGTTAGTTCGAAAGCATACTGTTACGAAAGGTATCCTGACTCCTTAAGGCTTGCAGTAAAATAACGAGTTGACATCACATTTTACAAAATTTGCTTGTTTTACTAAAAGATGCATTTTCAAAATCTTCAAGACAGACATAAGCTTTGTATTTTTGATATAACATTGTTTGCATATGACTATTTGTTTGAACAGCAGGGAAATTCGCACGATGAATACCTAGTGAACAAAAGCACTTCCAATCAAGGGGCAAACTCCATCTGGATCACTTGGGGCATTGGACGATCAAACGAAGATCTTCTGGTATGGCGACACAACGCTACAACAGGGGCACCTCCCTACATTCTGAGAATGTGGACATAGTCGAAAAAATACTATGCAAAATCAAAGACCCGCTAGGTTGACACACCTAGGCAAAAATAAGGGCTTCCCGGCGAACCAAAAGGGTTCGGGTAAAAATAAGGGATGAAATGAAAAAAATATGTACACCCGGCAAGTCGAAAACCTGAAAAGGCGGCTTAGGAAAAAATGGGTATCCCGGTGGACTGAAAACCCGAAAGGGCGGTCCAGGCAAAAATTAGGGATCAAAGCGTACGACTATGTCCCGGTATCTCGTCACTTGCCTACCAGAAGAAGATTTGTCAAACGGCAGTCATCAAACACCTTCACATGTACCTTCTTATCCAACAGAAACTGGGGCAATAATGAGTTGTCTAAATGATCCGGTTGCCCTGTCCACCGAAGTGCCAAGGTAAGTTCAGCTGAAGAATGCGACCAAGATACCTTCACTCCTTGCAGAGTGAACGTGTCTCCCCGGTTTTATACAAAGGTTATTTCTCCACCAGAGCTTATAACTGGGTTATCCTCAGCTAAAAGCCACGGAAAGATCGTCCTCGGCAAAGTTTTTCTTATGCCCCAGTGGAGTTCATCTTCCAACAAAACTCAACAACGGTATCCCCAGCGGAGTTATCCTCATCAACCTCAGCGAAGTACCTCTCTTTCCCCACAGAGTTACCTCCCCGCAGAGTAATCTATTCGCCAAGCTTATTCCCCAACGGAGTCATCTTCTCCTACCGGTATTCTTGCAATCATCATCCCCAACGGAAACGAAGAATCTCACTCTTCAACATCAGCCCAGGATTTGACTTCCCAACATCCGTCGAGGATCTATTTTCCCAGACGAAGATACATCACATTGTTATACATCATGATACATGCATATACGCATCATATCATACAATCTCATGTGTTGAGAACATTATTGCTTGATTCATATCATGCATTGCATATGACTGACCTTTACCTTTCAGGAAGGATACAGTTAAATGATCAGCTATGTCAAAAAAGACAAATTCAGTCAAAGTAGACAAATTCAGTCAAAGTAGACAAATCCAGTCAAAAGAAGACAAGTCCAGTTAAAATTACTTCAACCCGTCGTCATAACACTCGTCGTTATAGACACTCGTCGTTATAGACACTCGTCGTTATAGACACTCGTCGTCATAGACACTCGTCATCATAGACACTCGTCGTTATAGACACTCGTCGTCATAGACACTCGTCGTCATAGACACTCGTCGTTATAGACACTCGTCGTTATAGACACTCGTTGTTATAGACACTCGTCGTCATAGACACTCGTCGTCATAGACACTCGTCGTCATAGACACTCGTCGTTATAGACACTCGTCGTTATAGACACTCGTCGTTATAGACACTCGTCGTTATACACACTCGTCGTTATAGACACTCGTCGTTATAGACACTCGTCGTTATAGACACCCGTCGTTATAGACACCCGTCGTCATAGACACCCGTCATCATAGACACTCGTCGTCATAGACACTCGTCGTTATAGACACTCGTCGTTATAGACACTCGTCGTTATAGACACTCATCGTTATAGACACTCGTCGTTATAGACACGCGTCGTTATAGACAATCGTCATTATAGACACTCGTCGTTATAGACACTCGTCGTTATAGACACTCGTTGTTATAGACACTCGTCGTCATAGACACTCGTCGTCATAGACACTCGTCATTATAGACACTCGTCATTATAGACACTCGTCGTTATAGACACTCGTCGTTATAGACACTCGTCGTTATAGACACTCGTCGTTATAGACACTCGTCGTTATAGACACTCGTCGTTATAGACACTCTTCATCATAAACACTCGTCGTTATAGACACTCGTCGTTATAGACACTCGTCGTTATAGACACTCGTCGTTATAGACACTCGTCGTTATAGACACTCGTCGTTATAGACACCCGTCGATAAAGACCACACGTCCATGGAAATAACCTGTCAGTAGAGACAGTTCACCAACCTTTCTGAATTCCAGACTCGATTCCTGTATCCGGTCAGGGCACGTCTGAAGAGTTCGAAGATCCGATTCCTGTATCTCGCCAGGGTGTATCTGTTGACGACTAACATTACCAGAGTCGATTCCTGTATCTTGCCAGGGCACGTCTGAAGAGTTCGAAGATCCGATTCCTGTATCTTGCCAGGGTGTATCTGTTGACGACTAATATTCTCCGGACTCGATTCCTGTATCCTGCCAGGGCACGTCTGAAGAGTTTAAAGATTCGATTCCTGTATCCAGCCGGGGCACATCTACGTAAAGAGTTTGAAGATCAACTCCTATAACAGGCCAGGTAATTATTTTTCTTTCTCAGGTACGCAAGTTCTCGCTAAGGAATCTCTTACGCGATCGACACCTAGGTGGCGTCTATAAGCCCATTCCCGACAAGGTACTATCATACTTCCGGATGGCATCTATAAGCCCATCTCCACATACCTACAGTCTCCAAATGGCATCTGTAAGCCCATTCCCTGCATCACACTGCTGACATTCTACTATGTGAGTGCAAATTTCTGGGCACTCTAGTGTTCAATCATCTTCCACCTTCAGATTACGAAAGGCACGCCAGCCAATCTACATCCTCAGGTCTAAGAAGATTGAACAGGGGCAACTGTTGTACCCAAAATTTGCCCTCCCATATTTCTCAAAATATTTCAAGAAAAATTCACAAGTTCAACCCGACGCTTCATATTCAGGTATTCTTTCTCCAAGATATCTCTGATAACGTATTCTCAAATTCAAGTTCGGCTCAAGAGTCAATTCTTTAAAGAAGGTATCTGAATGTGTGAGTTTTCTCGAAGAAATATGGTGAAAAAGTGTGCTAAAAGTGCAGTTTTTACGCGCTAAAAAATTCATAACTTGAAGATCGTGACTCGTTTTGAACCCGTTCCGGTGGCCAAAATTCCGTCTTGACATTATCTACATTTTCATCTCTCACGGCTGGAAGCCAATTTCGATCAGAAGGTCTTCAAAAATGTGGATTTATCAAGTATTTTCATACAGAAAATTTGTGGCAGAAGTTTATTTGCGTCATGTTCAGAAAATCATAACTTGGTCGATTTTCATCGTATCGAGCTGGTTCCGGCGCCAAAATTTCAAAAATTGAGTTGGCTACATTTCCACAGAAGGTATTGAGTTCAAACGGTATTCAAAAGGCCTTCGGTTTTTGCTCAGAGTGCGTGACACGCTGAAAATCCTGAATGCTGAATATTATTTCATCTGGGCCGAAACTTCGAAAATTCATAACTCGGTCAATTTTTATCGGATTGGGTTCATATTTTTACACAAGGTCACTGACTCATAGATCTACAACTTTGCTTCAAAAGTCGAGACTGGATTATGCTCCGATCAATACCAGTTTTTTATTGAAGAACGTGTCAGAGTCGACACTGGAGCCCAAAATAAGTTTGTCTGAGCTGAAATTTCAAAAATTCATAACCAATTCACCTCCAAAAAGGGCCAGACACCCCCCATGGTTTGTATCATTTTTATTTTTTTATTTGATTTTCCTTTTCATTCTTTTAATTGTTTTTAATTGTTTTCTTTAATTTCCTAAAATAATTTTCATAATAAAAAATCAGAAACTAAAAATGTTTATTGTTATTAATATTAATTTCACCATTATTTTTTGTAAATAAACTTTAATAATTAACTTAGTTAATTTAGGTTTTAAACTTTAACCTTTTCTTTAATAATTAAAAATATTTAGAACTAGGGTTTCCTTCTAATTTTAAATTCTTTTCTTATTTCATTAAATACAAAAAATAAAAAAAACACTTTCTTTTCTTTAATTAAATAATTAATTGGACTTTAATTTAATTTCATGAAAAGGGTCCAACGCCCTCGAACGTTCAATTTTAATTCTTTTGCGCATTCATTCTTATTTTCCCTTGTAAATATTATGTAATTGTTCAAGCCATGTAATAGTAACTAGGTTTTACTTTCCGCATTTTATTAAAAACAGGTCTTTGTTAATTTGGCGATGTATAGACCCGCGCCTTGTAATAGCGTAGGATTTTACTTTCCGCACTTTAATTTCCGCACTTTTAAACTGCTAACTTGCATGAAAGAATGAATGACTAATTAAAAACAATGCGTAGCTCACCATGCCATGATCAAAAGATAAAACATAACATGAAAATAACACACAAATTCACACACCACTCTTAGGGTACGCCTCACTGTTGTCTTGCCTTCGAAACGTGGTCGTCGAGTATAGGACGTTTTAGTAAGTCCTTATGTCCATGACTCATGGCATAAGGGTAGCTTCTAAGGTGTCCTACTGTTGCTCTGGTGACCACACTGTCCCTACAAACGAATTGACCCGAACACCTCCAACGGTGGTGCTACCTACCTTTAAATGGTGGGATGGCACTACCTTAAGGACATTTACACAGCCTAATTCCTTAGGATAGGTGGATGACTCATAGATACTTGCTCTATTCAAAAACAAATCAAAACTTCTTTTCACACCGACACTTTCAAAAAAGCTTTCAAAACTATTTTTCAAACACTCTTGAGGACTGATACAAGAGTCGATGTGAAATCTTTAAACGAAACTTTTTCAAACCCACTCACAATTGAAAAGCAAACCTTTTGAAAACACAATGAGCAAGTATCTAAGAGCCCATGGATAACCATGGATAGAAAGGGTGCTAACACCTTCCTTTTCTATAAATCTACCTCCCGAACTGAGAAACTATCTCATAAGGAATTTTGCTGTGCTTTTGTCCTGTCCATGGAGAAAATAAAAGACGGTGGCGACTCTTGCTTCCACGACATTTCGCGAACCAGCGTTAAACAGTCAGTTCCATATCCACCGATCACAGGTACCAAATGAACCTTCATGAACCTCATGTATCAACATGTTTGCTTCGTGTCTATCCACGCATCTGAGCAAGACCATGTCATGATTTCTTTTATGCAATACATCTTCATTGAGGAAAAAGCTGCTCGCCAACCTTCTCAATGTCTTTCTATCCTTATTTGATGCACCAATTGGGTATTCCTGGGTTTGGAGAAAATGCTTGATATCAGAATACCAAGGTTTTTCATCTACCACATCCTTTGTTGCAAACATATGACCCGGTCTATCCAAACTTCGTATCATAATACGAGGCACATCATTCCAAGTATTAACCTGATACATAGAAGCCAAAGTTGCCAAAGCATCCACCATCTGATTTTCATCTCTTGGAATACGATGGAATTCAACTTTGTTGAAGAAGGGTAATAGTCTTCTAGCATAATCTTTGTAAGGGATTAAGCTAGGGTGACTAGTATCCCATTTTTCTTTAATCTGATTAACAACCAAAGCTGAGTCACCATACACATCTAGAACCTTGATTCTGAGATCAATGGCCTCCTCGAGACCTATAATGCAAGCCTCATACTCTTCCATATTATTAGTACAATCAAATGTCAACCTTGCAGTAAAAGGAATGTATGATCCATGTGGAGTAATGATCACCGCATCAATTCCTTTTCTGTAAGCATTCACCGCTCCATCAAATACCATGCCCCAGTGAGATTCAGGATCTGAACCTTCCCCAGGTAAAGATTCATCACAATCTTTTTCTTTTAAGAACATCACATCCTCATTAGGGAAGTCAAAATTAACATAATGATAGTCATCTACCGGTTAGTGAGCAAGATAATCCGCCAGCACACTGCTTTTTATGGCCTTTTGAGTGTGGTACTCAATGTCGTATTCGGATAATAAAATTTTCCAGCGGGCAATCATCCCGGTAAGAGCAGGCTTTTAAAAAATACTTAATTTGATCCATTTTGGAAATCAACCAAGTAGTATTATTCAGCATATATTGTCGCAACCGCTCTGCCACCCAAGCCAAAGCGCAACATGCCTTCTCCAACATAGAATATCGTGACTCACAATCAGTAAATTTCTTACTGAGGTAGTATATGGCATATTATTTTTTTATTGTTTCATCTTGTTGTCCCAAAATACAACCCATAGAACTATCCAACACTGTTAGATACATGATCAATGGTCTTCCTTCAACGGGAGGGAGAAAAATAGGAGGTTCAAGCATATATTCTTTGATACTTTAAAATTCTTTTTGGCAATCCTCTATCCACACACAACCCTGATCTTTCTTTACTAACTTAAAGATCGGTTCACATGTTGCGGTCATGTGGGAGATGGATCTAGAAATATAATTCAGGCGCCCAAGGAAACCTCTAACTTGATTTTCAGTCCTTGGCGCATGCATTTCTTGGACCGCTTTGACCTTATCTGGGCCCACTTCAATCCCTTTCTGGATGACGATGAAACCCAACAACTTCCCTGATCAAACATCAAAGGTGCATTTATTTGGATTCAAGCGGAGACGATACTTCCTCAAACGCTGGAATAACTTCAACAAATCTTCCACATGCCCTTCTTCAGTCTGTGATTTGGCAATCATGTCATCAACATATACGTCAATTTCCCTGTGCATCAGATAATGGAATAAGGTTGTCATAGCCCTCTAGTACGTTGCACTAGCGTTCTTCAACCCGAAGGGCATCACTTTGTAACAGAATGTTCCCCAGGGTGTGATAAACGTTGTTTTTCCATGTCCTCTAGAGCCACTCTTATTTGATTATATCCGGAAAATCCATCTATGAACGAGAATACTTTAAATTTTTGTTGTGCTCCTAACCAGCATATCAATGTGCGATAATGAGAAATCATATTTTGGACTAGACTTATTTAGATCTCTGTAATCTATGCACATGTGGACTTTTCCATCTTTCTTTGGTACATGCACAATGTTGTCTATCCATTGAGGATACACTGATGTCACAAGAAAACCGGGGTTTATCTGTTTTAAGACTTCTTCTTTGATTTTTACTGCCATATTAGGGTGAGTTCTTCTGAAGTTCTGCTTGACGGGCGGGCACTCTGGCTTCAAAGGCAAATGATGCTCCACAATATCTGTATCTAGTCCCGACATATCTTGGTAAGACCAAGCAAAGATGTCCACATACTCTTCCAATAGCTCAGTCAACCTGTTCTTCACATCAAGATGCAACGATGCTCTAGTCTTGACTTCGTTTGGCTCCTCTTCTGAACCCAAATTGATTGTTCCCAATGAATTTATATGGCTGAATGGCATTTTCCTCGTGCTCGAGCAACTGTGAGACCTCTTCTAGAATCTCATCATATTCTTCTTCTTCTGTCCTAAACACAGGGTATTCAAAGTTGGGAGAGAGAGTGCAGGGTCATTGTATTCAATGAGTTTATTAATTAATCTGCACATTTGATTTGTGATTGCTTTAGAAACTGACACACACACACACACACATATATATATATATATATATATATATATATATATATATATATATATATATATATATATATATATATATATATATATATATATATATATATATATATATATATATATATATATATATATCAAGTGATTATGCAAATTTATTTTCATTTATTATTCTATTCAAAAGGGTTTTTTATTATTACCATTTCCATGAAAAAGCAGAAAAATAAAAGACACAATTTTTGAGAATCAAAGACAACTTTTATTTATGATTTTAATGATCAAAGAAAACATATAAGCCCATACAATATTAACTTTCATCTTGGGAAGAATGAAAGCTTTTTGCAAAGAAAAGACAAATGACTTTGAGACATGGATGCAAGAGGGAACATCATAAGTGACCCAGTTCTGGATTCTGACTCCAGGCGTCACATAATTTGGCATTTCCTGATCTTCTTCATCCTCCTCAATAGCATTAATTCCAGAGACAGTTGGATGGAGGTAGCTTCCGCTGTGGAAAACATCATGATAACTGCTCGTAGTAGACTTCGACTTCAAACCTTCGCCTTTGCCATTCTTGGTTGAGAACCCCAAACCATCCATGTTCTTGTTTACTGGAGGATCAACGACCTGCCCCCATACTATACTTTGACCATTGCGCACAACCTACGGAGCATCTTTAAACTAAGCCATAGAATTCTCATTCCCTCTTATATTATCAACAGATAGGGCTTGGAAATGTGTCCCCTCAACAGCCTAATCTGCTTCAATAACACTAAAAGATGATAGGTGAGATATCAACAATGCTTGCTCTCCATTTATAATAACCACTTTACCTTCACGTACGAATTTCAACTTTTGGTGCAGAGTGGAGGTAACAGCCCCTACTTCATGTATCAGTGGTCTTCCCAATAGGCAACTATATGCTGTCACAATATCCATGACTTGGAAAGTGACCTGGAACAGATGTGGGCCTATATGAATAAGAAGATCGACCTCCCCAATAATTGACTTCTTTGACCCATCGAAAGCTTTGACAATAATACCACTTGGGTGCATGGGAGCCCCTTGATATTTTAACTTCATCAGCGTACTTCTCGGTATCACTTTCAAGGTGGATCCATTATCAATAAGCATATTTGATAATGAATCGCTTTTATAGTTCATGGATATGTGGAGAGCCAAATAATGATTCCTCCCCTTGTCAGGAAATTCATCATCGCAAAAGCTTAGGTTATTACATGATGTAATATTACCTACCGCACTGCTGAATTGATCTAACGACATGTCATACTCCACGAAGGCCTGGTTCAACACTCTCATTAAAGATTCTCTATGGGCAGCAGAATTCATTAACAAAGCCAAGATAGATATTTTTGAAGGAGTCTGCAATAACTAATCCATAATTCGGTAGTCACTCATTTTGATTATATTCAAAATATCATCTACGTCATTCTTCATGGTAGCACCACTAGATTCCCCTGCAGCACTCTTATCTTCGATACTTTCCACAACCTTCTTACCAGCATTATCATTTCCCCGAACAACTGGTGCAAACACATGACCGTTACGGGTCACTCTACTAGTCTCAACAATATTTCCAACACTAGACAAAGGCTGGATGGGAACTATCACACCATCCTCTAAAATTGTAGTATTATACTTGTACAATACATCTTTATCTGATTTGTAAGGAACGAGCCCTGGCAAGAAAATCACCACAGGGGCAACAATTGGCTTGCTATAATATTCAATTTCAACAGGGGAAGAATCACTGAAACACGACACAATTACATTCACACTTTCCTCAGAAAATTCTGACATTAAAGAATTATCACCAGAGAACATACCCTCATCTGAGGAAAAGAATTCATTCACATAAGCATATTCATCATCATCTGATTCTTCCTCAACCAAGCAAACCTCAATCTCCTTAACCTCATGGTAATCATCTCTTTGGCCTGAAACCTTGATAGTTCCATTATCCAACAACAACGAAAATACCCTTTTTCACAATTGAACATCCCCGGGAGCCCCTGCAGCAAACCCGATAAGATCCATAATGATGTTCTACCTGACCAGCCATGTGGCAGAAAGTAGCATGCATTTGTACGAGATCATCATTCATATGTTCAACATCAAAGATTCTGAACTCTCCAGGACATCCAGAGACCATGTTCACTCCCTTCTCATACTCTGCCCTAGGCCTGATTATGTGGATGAGGCCCTCATCCATCATTTCCTGCAAATCAGCCTTTATCTTATTGCAGCCTTGTATATTAGTAGTACAGATATAACAACCAACATGGTCATGAGTATAGTAACTAAACTCGCAAAGGTCCGCGCGCATCTTTACCAGGTCTCCTCTAACCAAGTTAATATCATAGATGCGGAAGCCCACTCGATAACCAGCAACCATGTTAACAACATTCGCTCCTCCATGTTTTGGGAGAGGGTTATCTTTTACATTAGGGCTAACATCTTTGAAAGACAAAAGGCCAAATCTAACCATTTTCTGTACCTCAGACTTTAGAGGATAACAATTCTCCACATTATGCCCTGGTGCACCCTGATGGAACGCACACGTCTGATATGCCTTTTAGTACCAAGGTAAAGGGGATGGTATAGCAGGGGGTGGCCTAGTCTGGACCAACTTTTTCTGGATCAATGCTGGGAGGAGCTCTGCATAACTCATAGGGATGGAGTCAAAAGGTTCTCTTCTTTGATTCTGCCTTTGACTTCCCTGAGGGGCTAGTCTTTGATAATAAACTGTAGTCGGAGCCGAATTTACAACCGGAGTTACCGAGGCAACCTCTTGATGACGTTGATGTTTATTCTAGAAGGATTAAACCTTCTCTCTTGAATAACAACATTTGTTTCTCCTTATTTCTTCTTAACAAGCCCACACAACGACTTCTTCACATTACTGGAACGTTCAATTTTTGTGAGACGACCTTCTCTTACAACCTCTTCTAAACGGATGCCCATTCCCACCATTTCAGTAAAGTCACTGGGTGCACTCGCCACTATTCTCTCATAATAGAATGAACCTAGTGTTTTCAGGAAAATCTGTCATTTCTGTGCATATTCTTCAATTGGAGGGATCACTTGGGCGACTACCTCACGCCATCTCTGTGCATATTCTTTAAATGATTCCTTGTCCCTCTGGACCATGTGTTGTACCACAAAATTTTCCCTCTCATATTTCTCAAAACATTGCAAGAAAAATCTCCAAGTGACTCAAGATTGCTCAAGAGTTGGACAGTCAAGCTATCTCCTAGGGCAGTCAACCCCAAATTAGGGTTTTGTGTTGGATCAAGATCTTTGAGTCCAAATGACCCCAAGTGCTCCCCAATGTCCTAATATGTTATCAAGGTCATCCATGCCAAATTTCAAGCCTTGTAGAGGAAGTTTGCTCAGTCAATTGCTCAAAAGGTCCAAATCGACTGTGCTAGGGCAAAAGTCAATTGTGACCTATAAACAGTCAGACATCAAGATTTTTTGCCAAAATTCTCATTTTGAAGGATATTTCATCATTTGATCAAGGGTTGATCATGATTCATCAAGGATTGCTCAAAATTCATCAAGACTTAAAAGTTGCTAAATTAGGGTTTTGTAGGAAAAGTCAACTCAACTTTGACCAAGCATAACTTTCTCATACTTTATGAGAAATGACCCATCCAAAGCTCATTTTGAAGAGGGTGCAATTTCCTACAGTCCATATTCATACCCCAAGATCAAGAAATGCACTCACAAAACGTTACAAATTTGGACATTATAGGTCATTTTTGAAAGTCAACAAACACTCCTTTTGTGCCAAAGCTTATCACTTGAGCATGGAATATCAAAATGAGATGAGACCAAAAGGGTTGGTTAGAGGACATCTCAAGCTTTCTAAAAAGTCCAAGAAAACTTCCAAAAGTTCAAAATTGAAGAAGTTATGCATTGTTGAAGTTGCGCATTTTTGCAAAATTGCCAAAAGTCAACTATCCCCAAAACTTCAAATTTTGTCAAATGGGCCCATTCTTTTCCACTTGATTTGAGCTTGCATTATTGTCCACGTGTCCTAGCTTCAGCCATGTGTCCATTTATCAATTTTATTATTTTATTTGATTTTTATTGAATTATTTCATTTTTAATCAAATTAAATCAAATAAAATCCAAATATTGATTGCTTGATATCTTTTTGGCTATTTCAGGACTGAATCATCATCATCAAGGGTATGAAACTCGTATCAAGCATTCCATGTGCAAAAAGATTGAGTTTTGATAATTTTGGAAGGTTTAGTAATGGTGAATCAAATCAAATCTCATGGCATTAATGTGGAAAGATTCAAAGCACAATTGTTAACCTAATGCATTCCATATTACATAAGGAGGCTAGATGGAATGAAAACAAGGCTAGAGGCTGCAAGAACCAACCAAACAAAACTTGAAAAAAGTGGTGAAAAGTGTGAAACCAAAATCATCCTTTGAGGCGGTTTCATAAGCAAAGCTTGACACCAATCAATTGCTGGAGGTTCACTGAGTCAGAACCAATCCCTAGCAAGCCTCCATACACGCTCAAACTCACTATAAGTGTCACAGAAAACCGCTCTGCATTTGGATTCATGAATCTTTATTCCTGCACCTTTTGTACAAACTATTTGCATATTCATAATCCTCATCAAATTTCCAAGCGTTCTGAATTAGCCAATTACGTTTTTCTGGCCTAGATGAAGAACCCCCATAGCTAGGGTTCTTCGTTCGTGTTTTAGGGTTTTATTTTTCAGGAGAAATCAAGACTCAAGAAGGGCATCGGGCTAATCAGGAAGCCCAGACGAACTCAGCCATGTGTTTGGAATTGATTTTCATGGACTGGAATGGATTTTAGAGTGAGCCTACGCATTTAGTTGCGGATCTAAATCCGCAGGTAAAGTTATAGGGTTTGGAGGTTGGGGAAGAAGACGTGTCAATCCCCATGTGGCTGATTCAAACACGCGCGCCTTTTTTTATTTTTTCTGGCATATTAATCCATTTTCTTTTATCATTATTATTTTATATCTAATGTACAAATGAAGCAAAGTGGCTGAGTGGTGAACGCGTGCATCCAAACTCCAACAGGACCTGGGTTCGAATCCCAGGTCCTCCAATTTTCTCTTTGCATTTTTTCTTCAGGTATTCTCATGCAAATCCAAACGTGAAGCACATCATACATCCTCCAGCATCTGATGGCCAGATGGCCATAGGCCAAATCTGGTGGCCAGAAATTGATGGTCTATCGTGGACCAGGTCAGCGTGTACCCGCTGGATCGCTCAAAGTCAACAAGGCCAACATGTTAATCGGCCATGGAATTGCTGCTATGACCTCCTATTCAGGCCCAAACCCTCCTATCTCTCTCTATTTTATATTTTTTGTTTTAATTATTTATTGTTATTATTTTTATTTAATCAATTAACCAATCAATTTTTTTCTTTATAAAAATAACACCAAAAAATATTTTTCTTCATAAAATCAAATTTTAATTTTTATTAACAAATATTAATTTAGGCCATTAATTAGGAATAACTTTAATATATTTTTCAATAATTAAAATCAATTAGACTTAATTAGGTTTTTATTAACATTGATCAATTTTTATTTCTTTCTTTAAATAACAAAAAACCCAAAAATATTTATTTTCATTAATTAATTGATTTATTTGTTAATTTAATAATTAACTTAGATAATTTCCTTCTTAAAATTAAAAACAACAAAAAAAATCTTTTCTTTAAGTAACAAAGGGTCAAAACCCTACTCGCACTCGATTTAATTTCTCGCACGCGATCCATTTATTCAATATTGTATTTGTTTCCGGAATGTAATAGATAATTAGCACCATTTAATTATTTTTATCGCTTTATTTATTTTCCGCATTTAAATTTCAAAGGGTTGTTTTTGGCGATGTAAATACCCGACGCCTTGTAATAGTTAGTTTAATTTCCATAATTTATTTTTCGCAAAATATAACTGTTAGATGTTTGATAATAGGAATGCATGACAAGATTGAACGTTTAAACCTAAAATCAACATAGATCACCATTAACATGTACAAAATAAAATTAATTGAAAACAACACACTCGCACATGCACACTCTTAGGGTACACCCCACTTGGTTGCCTTCGTACACGATCATTGAGTATAGGTCACTTTAGAGGTCGCCCTCTTGTCCAAAGATCATAAGTTGCCTCGAAACGGTTGCCTCTGATATAATTGCCTCAAACAAATGATCTAAGACATTAGGGTTACTGCTAAGGCGTCCTACCATTGCTTTAGTGACCGTAAGTCCCTAAATTCGAATTGACCCTTAAACTCCAACGACGGTGCTACCTACTCATTCATAATGGGATAGCATTGTCTAAAGGAAGATAGCATAGAACGGTTCCTTTTTCGAGTAGGTAAATGGTTCTTAAGTACTTGCTCTTTCAAAAAAACAAAATCTTTTTCACACTTACACTTTTCAAACAAAGTTTTCAAAACACTTCATACGATCGAAGTTTTCAAACAAAAACTTTTTCAAACCCACAAGCACAAAGAAAGAAATTTTGAAAACAATTGAGCAAGTACCTAAGAGCCCGTGGATAACCACGGATAGAAAGGGTGCTAACACCTTCCCTTTCTATAATCTACCCCCCGAACCCGAAAAATATCTCGAAAAAGGAATTTTTCTGTGCTTTTTTCCTTTCCTTGTTGGATAAAATAAAAGTCGGTGGCGACTCTTGCTTACCGCGACATTTTGCGAAAACAAACGCAAAACGCAAACCAGCATTCCAAAAAATAGTCAGTTCTCTCCCACCGGATCACAGAACTGGCGACTTTGTTGGGGACACTTATAAGTGGGGTGTACCTTAGGATTAGATCATTGTGTTTTCAATTGTTTGCTTTGTATGCTTTATATTCGTGGGCTTGTATCTGAGTTACTATAGATCCTAAACCGGATCTGAGGGATACCCTTTAGGTAAGTAGCAATAAACTGTGAGGGAACTGTACGGCGTAGACCGATACAGTTGAAGCAGTAGCTATGTTGGTGTGGCACTTTAGTTTGTACCGATATCCCTTGTGTTGGAACGAGGAGAATATGGGTCTTCTAAGGGGTCATTAAGCACCAACTGACCTTAGAACCTTTAAATTGACCAACTTGGCCATAGAACAGTAGCAGTATGCTACACTCATTGAGACTAAACTCTCGCGATGATTCCGACCACAAGAAAAGGTGGCTAAACTGGAATTATGACCGATCGAGGGTAGTCAGTGATATTGAGATCCTCTAGAACCCAATTACTATTTTTAGGACAAGTTTAAACCAACTAAACTGAAAGAGGGTAGTACATAAGCTCCTTGCCAGCCTGAAATCTAAGGGCTTTCTGTATGACTTGTGTGCCTTTACCATGTTTGCTATTTGTGGATACTTGTGGTGTGCTTTCTATCATGACATCATGACATCATAACATTGCATACATCTTGCATTGGACTAACCTATTTCAAAGATAGGAGGGATTCATCTTTGTTCTATTTTTTAGGTCATGGCACCCATGCGTAGGAACACCATCCGGATCAACTTTATCCAGGTTCCCACCACGCTTAAAGAATTGGTTGCAAAGATGTCTGATACTACCTCCTTCATCAGAAGACATGGGCATCTTCTTAGTTTGGTCACCTCCAAATTGGACGAGCAGATGATGAGTGTCCTAGTCCAGTTATATGATCCACTGTACCATTGCTTTACTTTTCAGGACTACCCGTTGGTCCCCACCTTAGAAGAGTTCTCTGATCTGTTTGGTATCTCTATTCTGGAGCAGACCCTGTTCACAGGTTGGGAGAAGACCCTTAGGCCAGAAGAGATTGCTTCAGCCCTTCATATGACAAAGGATGAGGTAATGGCTAACTGGGAGACTAGAAGTGGAGCCAAGGGCTTTCTGACTAAGTTCTTGGTTGGTAATGCTAATCATTTCTGGGATAGTCTAGACTTCAAGGAATTCGAAGATATTCTGGATCTTCTAATATACGGCTTGGTATTGTTTCCTAACTCTGACTCCTTTGTTGATGTGAATGCGGTAAAAATGTCCATCTCTGGTAATCCTGTACCCACTCTCTTGGGTGACATTCTTCATCAGCTTTATGCCTATACTGCTCGGAAGCGGGGAACCTTGATGTGCTGTGCTCCATTATTGGCGAGGTGGTTTATTTCTCACCTCCCCAAATCAGTTCTGAAGAACAAAGAAGGCATGGGCTGGGCTTATAGGGTTATGTCTCTCTCTCTCACAATGACATCATTTGGACTATTAAGGGTATGGACGAGGTGGCCATTATTGATCGCTGTGGGGAATACCCCAATGTTCCACTGATAGGAACCAATGGAGGAATTACTTACAATCCATGCTTGGCCTTACGTCAGTTTGGGTGAGCCAGAAGGGAAGGACGTCTTGAGCTGCTAATGCCTAGTATAATCTTTGATTTCCAAGGGGATAGTCACGAGCAACGCCACAGATTCATAAGAGCTTGGGATAGAGTTCACAGGTCTGATCTGTACGATTTGGGTCCAAAGACTTCTTTTCTGATGGAGCCATATCTCAGATGGGTTCGTATCCGTGCCCAAAAGCTGGGAATGTCGTATGAAGCCGTCTTGCCTATCATTGTTGAAGTTGCTAATGAAGAAGGGGTTCTTCCTACCATCCTCCATCCTCATATGCTCACTAACATTGGGGCAATGAAAAGGTCTTGGATGCAGCTGAGAGAAGAGCGGGATACTTACCGAGAAAAGTATCACAAGCAAGAGCAGAAGATTAAGAAGTTGACTAGGCAGCTGGAGAACGAGCGAATCCTCAATGACTATGTCCGCACCGACAAGAAGCGACCATGGGAGAACTGATTGTCCTTTGATTATTTCTAGTTTTAATTTACTTTTCAGTATTTCCTTTCTTGTAACGCCTTAAGGGCATTTGTTGAACAATTTGAATTTCAAGTTTATCTAATAAAAGTGTGTTTCATGTTTGGTTTACGAATTTGAATCTCTTGATGTCTTTGAAATCATATCATACGCATTTCATTCCATGCACTTCATAACAGGTACCCTTACAGGTCTCTTATCTTCTTCGCTGATTATTTCAGCATCATGTCTTCTGAACCATCAACTGAGCAAGCAATCAAGGCTCTACAGGCTCAAAACGCCCAGTTCCAAGAATTGTTCATGAATCTAGCTAAGGGTCAGCAAGATCAGAAGACCCTTATTCTGAAAGAGAAGACAAAGAAGAAGAGGACAGTCCTGTTTAACACAGGTCACAGGTTTGGAAACAGGCTACGAGATGAAGTTGATTTGACCACATCACCTGGAGGGAAAGATAGTCAGGAAGAAAGGAGGGCTCCTAGCCCTGTGGTTTCAGACGAAGAGACGGACTTCGATGAAGACCAATATCCTCCTACTGAGGATAGGTACAAGCAACTGGAAGACCGGTTGAGTGCGATGGAAGTTCAAAAAGTGCCTAGTCTGGACTTTGGTGATCTGGGTCTATCATCTGGGGTGGTGATTCCCCACAAATTCAAAGCACCAGCATTTTCTAAGTACGACGGAGTTTCTTGCCCGAAACTGCACCTCCGGTCGTATGTAAGGAAGATTCAGCCGTACACCGCTGATAAGAACCTATGGATCCATTTCTTTCAAGACGTCTCTCAGGGACTCAACTTGAATGGTTTTACCAGTTAGAAAGAGCCTGTATCTACAGTTGGGAAGATTTGGCTGCTGCTTTCTACAGGCAGTACCAATACAATACCGACCTCGCTCCTACGCGTACCCAACTCCAGGGTATGTCAATGGGTGCGGGTGAAGGTTTCAAAGATTATGCTCAGAAGTGGAGGGACCTCACTGGAAGAGTGCAACCACCCTTGGCTGATCGGGAGCTAGGGGATATGTTCCTAGGCACCTTGTCTGGCCCATATTTTAACCATCTGATTGGAAGTTCTTCGTTCGGGTTCACGGAGATGATTATGACTGGGGAAAGGATTGAGGCTGGTATTAAGTCTGGTAAAATACAGAAGGGTGCTTCATCAGGCACCGAGAAGAAGCCTTTTAAGAAGGAGGCCAGTGTTGTTTACAGTTCAAAAAGCCAGAATAGACCTGAACGCCGCCAAGCTGTTAATGCGGTTGTTATTTCAAGACCTGCTGGTGCTCCTCAGCGCAACAATCAGTCAAAGGCCGAGAGACCTTGAAGACAGTTCACTCAGCTCAACATGACTTTATCTCAGATTCTGCCACAGTTATTGAAAACCAACTTGGTGACTCCAAGGGAGGCCCCGCAGAATCCCAACACTACATCACCAAAGTACAACCCTAATGCCCGCTGTGCTTTTCACTTTGATAGCCCGGGGCATGATACAGATGATTGTTGGGTTTTGAAGAACAAGGTACAGGACTTAATTGATGCGAAGGAGATCGAGTTCGGAGCACTAGAAAAGCCTAAACAGGATGCAGGGGTGAATGCTATCGGGGACGATGATGATGAAGAGTTTGATATTGACAGTTTGATCTACCTGACTATCAATGGTGGACTAAGCAACTGGACAACGAAGGATTATATGCCCGTTTCTGTTACCCAGTAATGAGACTTTTGTTTTAAATTTGTAACAGACAATATTTTAAACTTTACGGCCCTGTGTCTTACCCGGGGCACTGTGGCTTCATTTGTGAGGGCTTTATGTGTGTCATCTACATATATCATTAATAAAAGCATTGGACGTTTTCTTGCATTTCAAAATTTTGCGCTCCTTGTCTTTCTTTTATTATATATTGCAAAACAACTATTTTACACACACTCACATATACAGGTCTACATCCACTCTGGATCTCACTGGTAACGGCTCTGCTACTGCCAGTTATGACTTCGAAAGTCTGATCAACTTAGCTGAAGACGAAGGTGAAGATGATTGCGAAGTGCCTGGTGAACTTGCTAGACTGCTACTTCAAGAAGAGTGGGCCATTCAGCCGCACGAAGAGCCGGTGGAGTCAATAAATCTGGATATAGAGATAGACAAGAAATAGGTCAAAATCGGGGCAAACTTAGAGCTTAGTGTGAAACAGCGGTTGATTCAGATGTTGCGTGACTATGTTGAGATCTTTTCCTGGTCTTATGAAGATATGCCTGGGTTGGATACCGATATTGTGGTTCACCGATTGCCTACCAAGGAAGACTGTCCTCCAGTGAAACAGAAAGTCCGTCGAATGCGCCCAGATATGTCTGAGAAAATCAAGGCTGAGGTTATGAAACAGTTTGACACCAGTTTTCTAGCAGTTACTTCTTACCCTCAGTGGGTGGCTAATGTGGTTCCTGTGCCGAAGAAGGATGGTAAGGTTCGAATGTGTGTTGACTATAGGGATCTGAACAGGGCAAGCCCTAAGGATGATTTACCTCTACCTCATATCGACGTCCTGGTTGACAACACTGCTTAGCATAAGGTCTTTTCCTTTATGGATGGTTTCTCCGGTTATAATCAGATTAAAATGGCTCCCGAAGACATGGAGAAGATAACCTTTGTTACTCAATGGGGTACCTTTTGCTACAAGGTCATGCCTTTTGGATTGAAAAATGCTTGGGCAACATATCAGCGCGCCATGGTCGCTTTGTTCCATGACATGATCCATCATGAGATTGAGGTATACATTGACGACAAGATTGCAAGATCTCAGACTGAAGAAGAGCATCTTGACCACCTTCAGAAGTTGTTTGACAGGTTGAAGTTGTACAAGCTGAGGTTAAACCCGAACAAGTGCACCTTCGGGGTGAGATCTGGTAAACTGCTGGGTTTCGTCATAAGCGATAAAGGTATTCAAGTGGATCCTGCAAAGGTGAAGGCCATACAAGAGATGCCAGCTCCCCAAACAGAGAAAGAAGTCAGAGGCTTTCTGGGACGACTGAACTACATTGCCCGATTCATCTCACACCTGACTGCTACTTGTGAGCCAATCTTCAAGTTACTGAAGAAAGATCAAGTAGTACGTTGGAACGATGAATGTCAGGACGCTTTTGAATGATCAAGGAGTATCTCCAAGAGCCACCTATTCTGATGCCACCAATTGAAGGGAGACCTTTGATCTTATACTTGACAGTGCTTGACAACTCAATGGGGTGTGTGCTGGGGAAGCATGACGAGTCTGGCCGAAAAGAGCATGCTATTTATTACCTTAGCAAAAAGTTTACCGACTGCGAGACTCGATATTCGTTGCTCGAGAAAACTTGCTGCGCTTTGGCATGACCCAGAAGGCAATCAAGGGGAGTGTGATGGCAGACCATTTGGCACATCAGGCAGTGGATGACTACCAGTCTATGAACTTTGAATTTCCGGATGAGAATATCATGCTGGTAACTGATTGTGAGACACCTGGACCGAATGAAGGACCTGAGGAAGGATCCCGATGCTCTAAGTACTTTGATGGAGCTTCGAACACTTTGGGAAATGGCATTGGCACCGTAATCATATCTCCTAAAGGCTCTCATACTCTGCTCACCGCCCGACTATGTTTCAACTGCACCAACAATATGGCGGAGTATGAAGCGTGCACCATGGGTCTTCGAGCAGCTATTGACCTAAGGATTAAGTTTCTAAGTGTTTTCGGAGATTCCGCTCTCGTGATCATTCAGATCAAAGGCGAGTGGGATATGAAACACCAAAATATTATTCCTTACAAGGAGTATGTATTGATGTTGCTTCCCCATTTTGAGGAGATAACCTTTGAACACTTCCCAAGAGAGGAGAATCAGTTAGCGGACGCGCTAGCTATGATGTCTTCCATGTTCAAAGTTAATTGGGACAATAAAGCTCCCCAGATTATCATTGAAAGACTGGACGAACCTGCACATTGCTGTGACATTGAGACTCAAGAGGTAGCAGATAAACCCTGGTTTCATGAGGTGAAGAGGTATCTTGAGGCTCAGGAGTACCCCGAGGGTGCATCTGTTAATGACAAGAAGTTTCTGAGGAGGTTCGTGGCAAAGTTCTTCATCAGTAATGGTGTTCTTTACAAGCGCAACCATGATTCAACCTTACTGCGATGTGTGGATAAGAGCGAGGCAGAAAGGATCATGGCAGAGTTACATGAAGGTACTTTCGGAACTCATTCCAGTGGACATACCATGGGAAAGAAAATCCTACGGGCAAGATATTATTGGTCCATAATGGAAGCCGACTGTTATCAGCACTCTCGGACATGTCATAAGTGCCAGGTCTACACTGATAAGGTGGACGTACCTCCAGTTCCTTTGAACATCTTGACGGCACCTTGGCCTTTTGCAATGTGGGGCATTGATATGATCGGTGAGATCAAACCTACAGCATCCAACGGGCATCATTTCATCCTGGTAGCGATTGATTACTTTACGAAGTAGGTTGAAGCATCATCCTTTGCTACTGTGACCAAGAACATTGTGGCACGGTTCATTCGGCACAACCTGATCTGTTGATATAGTGTACCAGAGAGGATCATTACAGACAATGGTACCAATCTTAACAATAAAATAATCACTGAGCTCTGCAAGCAATTCAAGATACAGCATCACAACTCTTCTCCCTACCGGCCGAAGATGAATGGGGTTGTTGAAGCGGCTAATAAGAATATTAAGAAGATTGTGCAGAAGATGACAGTGACATACAAAGACGGGCACGAGATGTTACCATTCGCTCTTCATGGGTACCGTACCTCAGCACGAACGTCAACAGGGGAAACCCCCTATTCCTTGGTATATGGCATGGAGGCAGTCTTGCCCATTGAGGTTCAGATACCCTCTCTTAGGATTATGAAGGATGCAGGTTTGAGCGAAGATGACTAGATTCAGACCCGGCCTGATCAGCTGAACTTAATCGACGAAAAGAGACTTACTGCTATTTGTCATGGTCAGACGTACCAAAAATGGATGATTAAGGCATTTAACAAGAAAGTCAGACGACAAGAGTATCAAGTTGGGGATCTGGTGATCAAGCGTATTATCTTACCTCAAGGTGATCCCAGGGGCAAATGGACCCCTACTTACGAAGGGCCATTTGTGGTTAAGAACATTTTCTCGGGAGGAGCTATGATTCTAACCACCATGGATGGTGACGACCTTCCTCACCCCGTCAATGCAGACATAGTGAAAAAATACTATGCATGATCAAAGACCAGCTAGGTTGACTGGCCTAGGCAAAAATAAGGGCTTCCCGGCGAACCAAAAGGGTTCGGGCAAAAATAAGGGATGAAAATAAAAAAGTCTGTACACCCGGCAAGTCGAAAACCTGAAAAGGCGACTTGGGAAAAAAGGGTATCCCGGTGGACTGAAAACCCGAAAGGGCGGTCCAGGCAAAAATTAGGGATCAAAGTGTAACACTATGTCTCATTGGATCACCTTACATCCGGACTTCGGTATCAATTATCAAGCTCGGACGACACTAATCAATCTGATCTACCTTCAACCAGTAGCAAAGTGATGAGATGATCGAGGACATAAAGGCAATAGCAGAGTTGGAACCTAGTGGGATTATGCGCATAGCTGTTTTGTTTAGTTTTTCACAAATTGTATAAACTATATCTGTTTGGCGGCGTTCTCTTACTAGGACGTCAGCCCCTTGTTCAAAAATGCCTATTCACAGGCCAAATTTCAAAATCAATACAATTCATTTTCAAAGAAATTTCAAACTGTTTTTCCTTTATCCGTTTTGTTTTGCAAAGAACGTCCAATGTTCATTTTTTGATATATGCATTTGGATTTAATTGCTGCTCATAAATATTTGCATGCGAAACAAAAAGATGATTACTGGTAATATCAGAAACAGGGGCAAATGAGAATTGTCCAAGCTGTATAGTTGCTCTATCCACCAGGTACAAGGTAAATTCAGCTGAAGAATATGGCTAAGATACTTTCACTCCCCGCAGAGTAAGACAATAATGATTGGCTCTCCCCAACCGAGACTTGCAACTATGAATGAATCGGTAATATTCTCCCCCAAGCAGATTTTATCTACCATCAACACTGAAAAGGCTTAATATTCCCGGCAGTCTTAATATTCCCCAACGGAGTATAAGAATACTCCCCAGTAGAATACAAGATATCCCTAGTGGATTTTAACTTTTCCCAGCGCAGTTTGAAAAAGCTTCCCCAATGGAGTTGAAGAATCATCCCCAGTAGACTTTGGAAGTTCGTCCCCGACAGAGTATAAAAATGAATATCCCCAGCCGAATTCAAAGGAAATTTGCCCCCCAACAAAGCTCAAAGGATTATCCCCATAAGAGTCTAACAAGTTATCCCCAGTGAAGCCGCAACTGAAAGATCATCCCCAGTGGAACTCTTTCCTTTCATAAACAGGAATTCAATCCCCAACAGGATTCAGTATTACCAACAACGGTAATTCGTCCCTAGCGGAATTTATCAGTGGAATCCTCAGCAGATCATCTCTTCTCCACAGAGTAATCTCCTCATCAGTTTATCCCCCAACGGAGTTATCCTCTCCTGCAGGTCTAATCTCACAATCATCTTCGTTCGCCACCCTCAGCGAAAATGAAGAATCCAACTCTATTCTCCAGCAGCTATCCGGGATTTATTTTCCTCAGCTAAAAACATTACATTTCCATACATCATGACACATGCATATACGCATCATACAAATGCAATCTCATTTATTTTGAGAACATCATTGCTTGATATATATCATGCATTGCATACGACTGACCTTTACCTGTCAGGAAAGATGCAGTTAAGTTCTCAGCTATGTCGAAGACCTTGACCAATTCGTAAATATCAACTGAATTATCCTCGATTGAATTTCAGATAAGGTTCTCAATCTCGACAATTTTCCTCCGTCATAGTGTGGACAAGTTCTACAATCTCAACGATATACTACGTTGAAGACCAGACAGTTCCTAGATCTTGATGAAGATGTTTTCCTACGTCATAGTGTGGACGAGTTCTATAATCTCAACGGTATACTACGTTGAAGACCAGACAGTTCCTAGATCTTGATGTTTTCCTCCGTCATAGTTTGGACGAGTTTTACAATCTCAACGGTATACTACGTTGAAGACCAGACAGTTCCTAGATCTTGATGAAGATGTTTTCCTATGTCATAGTGTGGACGAGTTCTATAATCTCAAAGGTATACTACGTTGAAGACCAGACAATTCCTAGATCTTAATGTTTTCCTCTGTCATAGTGTGGACGAGTTCTACAATCTCAACGGTATACTACGTTGAAGACCAGACATTTCCTAGATCTTGATGAAGGTGTTTCCCTACGTCATAGTGTGGAAGAGTTCTATAATATCAACGGTATACTACGTTAGAGACTAGACAGTTCCTAGATCTTGATGTTTTCCTCCGTCATAGTGTGGACGAGTTCTACAATCTCAACGGTATACTACGTTGAAGACCAGACAGTTCCTAGATCTTGATGAAGATGTTTCCCTACGTCATAGTGTGGACGAGTTCTATAATCTCAATGGTATAATACGTTGAAGACTAGACAGTTCCTAGATCTTGATGTTTTCCTCCGTCATAGTGTGGACGAGTTCTACAATCTCAACGGTATACTATGTTGAAGACCAAACAGTTCCTAGATCTTGATGAAGATGTTTCCCTACGTCATAGTGTGGACGAGTTCTATAATCTCAACGGTATACTACGTTGAAGACCAGACAGTTCCTAGATCTTGATGTTGTCCTCCGTCATAGTATGGAAGAGTTCTACAATCTCAATGGTATACTACGTTGAAAACCAGACAGTTCCTAGATCTTGATGAAGATGTTTCCCTACGTCATAGTGTGGACGAGTTCTATAATCTCAACGGTATACTATGTTGAAGACCATACAGTTCCTAGATCTTGATGTTTTCCTCCGTCAAAGTGTGGATGAGTTCTACAATCTCAACGGTATACTACGTTGAAGACCAGACAGTTCCTAGATCTTGATGAAGATGTTTCCCCCAGTTAAATTATGGACGAGTTCTACAATCTCAACGGTATACTATGTTGAAGACCGGACAGTTCCCAAATCTCAACAAAGTTAGACTTCCCCAGCGTAATCTTCTACAACAACAGGTATGCAAGTTCTCACTAAGGAATCTCTTATGCGATCGACGCTCCTACAGATGGCATCTGTAAGCCCATCCTCCTACCAACAATCTCCAAATGGCATCTGTAAGCCCATTCCCGACATCACCCGGCTGATACCACTTCATGCGAGTGCAAATTTCTGGGCACTCTAGTGTTCAATCATCTTCCACCTTCGGATCACGAAAGGCACGAAAGCCAATCTACATCCTCAGGTTTAAGAAGATTTAACAGGGGAAGCTGTTGTACCCCAAAATTTTCCCTCTCATATTTCTCAAAACATTTCAAGAAAAATCTCCAAGTGACTCAAGATTGCTCAAGAGTTGGACAATCAAGCTATCTCCTAGGGCAGTCAATCCCAAATTAGGGTTTTGTGTTGCATCAAGATCTTTGAGTCAAAATGAACCCAAGTGCTCCCCAATGTCCTAATATATTCTCAAGGTCATCCATGCCAAATTTCAAGCCTTGCAGAGGAAGTTTGCTCAGTCAATTGCTTAAAAGGTCCAAAATCGACCGTGCTAGGGCAAAAGTCAACTGTGACCTATAAACAGTCAGACATCAAGATTTTTTCCAACATTCTCATTTTGAAGGATATTTCATCATTTGATCAAGGTTTGATCATGATTCATCAAGGATTGCTCAAAATTCATCAAGACTCAAAAGTTGCTAAATTAGGGTTTTGTAGGAAAAGAGAACTAAACTTTGACCAAGCATAACTTTCTCATATTTTATGAGAAATGACCCATCCAAATCTCATTTTAAGAGGATGCAATTTCCTACAATCCAACTTCATACCCCAAGATCAAGAAATGCACTCACAAAAAGTTACAAATTTGGACATTATAGGTCATTTTTGAAAGTCAACAAAAAGACCTTTTTTGCCAAAGCTTATAACTTGAGCATGGAATATAAAAATGAGATCAGACAAAAAGGGTTGGTTAGAGGACATCTCAAGATTTCTAAAAAGTCCAAGAACACTTCCAAAAATTCAAAATTGAATAAGTTATGCATTGTTGAAGTTGGGCATTTTTGCAAAATTGCCAAAAGTCAACTATCCCCAAAACTTCAAATTTTTCAAATGGACCCATTCTTTTCCACTTGATTTGAGCTTGCATCATTGTCCACGTGTCCTAGCTTCAGCCATGTGTCCATTTATCAATTTTATTATTTTATTTGATTTTTTATTGAATTATTTCATTTTTAATCAAATAAAATCAAAATATTGATTGCTTGATATCTTTTTGGCTATTTCAGGACTGAATCATCATCATCAAGGGTATGAAACTCGTATCAAGCATTCCATGTGCAAAAAGATTGAGTTTTGACAATTTTGGAAGGTTTAGTAATGGTGAATCAAATCAAATCTCATGGCATTGATGTGGAAAGTTCAAAGCACAATTGTTAACCTAATGCATTCCACATTACATAAGGAGGCTAGAGGGCACGAAAACAAGGCTAGAGGCTGTAAGAACCAACCAAACAAAACTTGAAAAAAGTGGTGAAAAGTGTGAAACCAAAATCATCCTTTGAGGCGTTTTCATAAGCAAAGCTTGACACCAATCAATTGCTGGAGGTTCACTGAGTCAGAACCAATCCCTAGCAAGCCTCCATACACGCTCAAACTCATTATAAGTGTCATAGAAAACCGCTATGCATTTGGATTCATGAATCTTTATTCCTGCACCATTTGTATAAACTATTTGCATATTCATAATCCTCATCAAATTTCCAAGTGTTCTGCATTAGCCAATTGCATTTTTCTGGCCTAGATGAAGAACCCCCATAGCTAGGGTTCTTCGTTCGTGTTTTAGGGTTTTCTTTTTCAGGAGAAATCAAGACTCAAGAAGGGCATGAAGTTAATCAGGAAGCCCAGACGAACTCAGCCATGTGTTTGGAATTGATTTTCATGGACTGGAATGGATTTTAAAGTGAGCCTACGCCTTTAGCTGTGGATCTAAATCCGCAGGTAAAGTTACAGGGTTTGGAGGTTGGGGACGAAGATGTGTCAATCCCCCTGTGGCTGATTCAAACACGCGCGCCTTTTTTTTATTTTTTCTGGCATATTAATCCATTTTCTTTTATCATTATTATTTTATATCTAATGTACAAATGAAGCAAAGTGGCTGAGTGGTGAACGCGTGCATCCAAACTCCAACAGGACCTGGGTTCGAATCCCAGGTCCTCCAATTTGCTCTTTGCATTTTTTCTTTAGGCATTCTCATGCAAATCCAAATGCGAAGCACACCATACATCCTCCAGCATCTGATGGCCAGATGGCCATAAGCCAAATCTGGTGGTCAGAAATTGATGGTCTATCGTGGACCAGGTCAGCGTGTACCCACTGGATCTCTCAAAGTCAACAAGGCCAGCATGTTAATGGGCCATGGAATTGCTGCTCCGACCTCCTATTCAGGCCCAAACCCTCCTATCTCTCTCTATTTTATATTTTTTGTTTTAATTATTTATTGTTATTATTTTTATTTAATCAGTTAACCAATCAATTTTTTTCCTTTATAAAAATAACACCAAAAAATATTTTTCTTCATAAAATCAAATTTTAATTTTTATTAACAAATATTAATTTATTTAATTTAGGCCATTAATTAGGAATAACTTTAATATATTTTTCAATAATTAAAATCAATTAGACTTAATTAGGTTTTTATTAACATTGATCAATTTTTATTTCTTTCTTTAAATAAAAAAAACCCAAAAATATTTATTTTCATTAATTAATTGATTTATTTATTAATTTAATAATTAACTTAGATAATTTCCTTCTTAAAATTAAAAACAAAAAAAAAATCTTTTCTTTAAGTAACAAAGGGTCAAAACCCTACTCGCACTCGATTTAATTTCTCACACGCGATCCACTTATTCAATATTGTATTTGTTTCTGGAATGTAATAGATAATTAGGACCATTTAATTATTTTTATCACTTTATTTATTTTCCGCATTTAAATTTCAAAGGGTTGCTTTTGGCGATGTAAATACCCGACGCCTTGTAATAGTTAGTTTAATTTCCGCAATTTATTTTTTGCAAAATATAACTGTTAGATGTTTGATAATAGGAATGCATGACAAGATTGAACGTTTAAACCTAAAATCAACACAGATCACCATTAACATGTACAAAGATAAAATTAATTGAAAACAACACACTCGCACATGTGCACTTTTACGGTACACCCCACTTGGTTGCCTTCGTACACGGTCATTGAGTATAGGTCACTTTAGAGGTCACCCTCTTGTCCAAAGATCATAATTTGCCTCGAAACGGTTGCCTCAGATATAATTGCCTCAAACAAATGATCTAAGACATTAGGGTTACCGCTAAGGCGTCCTACCATTGCTTTAGTGACCGTAAGTCCCTAAATTCGAATTGACCCTTAAACTCCAACGACGGTGCTACCTACTCATTCATAATGGGATAGCATTGTCTAAAGGAAGATAGCATAGAACGATTCCTTTTTCGAGTAGGTAAATGGTTCTTAAGTACTTGCTCTTTCAAAAAAACAAAATCTTTTTCACACTTACACTTTTCAAACAAAGTTTTCAAAACACTTCATACGATCGAAGTTTTCAAACAAAAACTTTTTCAAACCCACAAGCACAAAGAAAGCAATTTCGAAAACAATTGAGCAAGTACCTAAGAGCCCGTGGATAACCACGGATAGAAAGGGTGCTAACACCTTCCCTTTCTATAATCTACCCCCGAATCTGAGAAATATCCCGAAAAAGGAATTTTTCTGTGCTTTTTTCCTTTCCTTGTTGGATAAAATAAAAGTCGGTGGTGACTCTTGCTTACTGTGACATTTTGCAAAAACAACGCAAAACGCAAACCAGCATTCCAAAAAACAGTCAGTTCTCTCCCACCAGATCACACCATGGCCCTGAGTTGATCACGGTTGGGCACCATGTACACATTTTATTTGTACTGTCTGATAAATGCTTCACTTAAGTCATTAAAAGAATGAATACTGGCATTGTCCAGGCTCATGTACCATTTCAATGTTGCACCAGTTAAACTGTCTTGAAAGAAATGAATCAATAGGCATTGATCATCTTTATGAGTAGACATTATTCTTACATACATCACCAAGTGATCACGAGGACAAGTATTGCCCTTGTATTTTTAGAACTCCGGTACTTTAAACTTTACAGGTATCTTTACACTGGGAACTAAGCACATATCATTCACATTATGCCCAAACAACTCTTTTCCTCTGAGGGCCTTCAACTCTTTCTGCATTTTGTCAAACTGGTCTTAAAAATCATCCATTCTATCATAGAAACCCAAGCTTTCACTTGGTGGAGGAATTGGACAATACACATCATCATTAGCAAACGGGACCATATTTACCGAAGGAGGTGCAGCATAATGAATCTCATTTCTAGAAGTAGGAGTAATATGCACCACAGGAGGTGAAAGAGCAGTAGTAGTATGAGCAAGCGGAGCAATATGAGGATCCTGATTAAAAACTTCTGGCATAAAGTTCTCTGGCATTCCCCAAGGATATCCTGGAGGCATACGATTTTGAATAACAGCTGGAGTAGAAGAAACAGGAACAGTCGGAGCTTCAGTAGTAACCATTGTCTGTTGAGGCTGAGCAATCAGTGGCTGATTCTGAGCAGCCACCAAAGATTCCATCAGAGCAGTGAGATTGTCCATGCCGACCTTCAGAGCAGAAACTTCCTCGCGTAGCTCACGATTCTCTTGTTCAAGGTTATACATATTCCTTCTGAAATTAGCTCGGGTATTGTACTGGTGAGACAGTTTGCTGAACAAAGTAAAGAAGCTCAGTAAGACACTTGTATATGCATAAAAAATGCAAGAAATATGTACAATATGATGCATGATGTGCAATGCACACGATGTTGAAAAATCTCATTATAATAACTTCAAAACGAGTTACAACTTTTAGTACAAGTTTCAATAATCTCAAGTACAAGATGAAAATAAAGTCTAAAACCTTATAAAAGCAAAGCTGATGAAGATCACTCTATACGCTGACGCTTCCCGGTAAGTCTGGAAATCTGGCCCTTTAACCTATGGTTTTCTTTCGCATACCTAGTGGCGACCTCCTCCCAATCATCATAGTCAAGAAGTGAACAACTAATGCCTTATTGAGGCTTAGGATAAAATAAATCCCGTTGCCTCTCCATCGTCTTAACAGCCCAACTCTCAAGAATCTCAATCAAGTCGTCTTTCTCCTTCAAGTCTGCTTGGTAGGAAACCACTAGAGTCTGGCCCTTATTCTTCCAAGCTCATTTTTCCTATTGCATCCTGACTAAAGCAAGTTGGAGCTCTTCCATATCATCCAATAGGGGAAGAGTGGTCTTCACAAACATATCGGTCATAGGTGCTTCTCGAGAATATGACATCTTCAACTGAATAGCTCTTGCTTATACCCACTAAAGATAAGGCTCCAAAGAAACAACCCCCTAGGTCCCAATTCCTCCCTACTTTACTTGTGAATGTGACACCAAGCCTTCGCAATCTTCTCCCTAGCTTCCTTATGGTCTTCTCCCTCTTTCAGGAAGAAACTACTCAAATGAATACTATTTGGTTTATCCCTCAACGGATATCCAAGTTGTCGTCGTACAAGAACAAGGTTGTAGTTAATTCCTCCCTTTGTACCAAGAAGAGGTACATTGAGGAAACTACCACAACTGTCGACAATCTCTACATCATGGTAAGCCTGATGATACCAAACAATATCTGAATAAGTAAGTTTCATGATCTTAGGAGCCTAACGGGGTTCCTTCCTGAAATCCCAAAAGGCATCAGACTGGGGAAAATGAGAAGTAAACCACCGATACAACAGAGGCGTGCAGAAGATGATCATCCCCCCATGATAAGAATCCCGAAGATGAATATATTAATAAGAACCACCCAATAATGTAGGAACCGGGTTTCCAATCATAAAGATCCTGATGGCATTGATATCAACAAATTTTTCTACATTGGGAAATAAGAATAGACCATAAGCGAGTAGAGCAAAGATGGCTTTGAAAGCAACCGTACTTTTCATCCTAGCAAAGTAGCGAGATTTCCCCAACAAGAACTGAGCTGGTAATCCTCTAATCCCTCCTTTGGTGGTCATGTGGGATTTAACCTCAGACTTCCCCAGATGGATCAAAGCAGCTATCTCATGTGGTTTTGGCTCCCCCTCCAAACCAGTAAAAGGAACACGATTGATAATAGGTAAACCCGGCAGATAAGAATACTCCTCTAGTGTAGGCATCAACTGATAGTCAGGGAAAGTAAAGCATCGATACATGGGATCATAGAACTGGACCAAGGTCAAGAGAATACCCTCCTTCATCCTGAGCTTCATGAGAGAAATGATGGACCCATACTTCCACCGAAAACATGCAGAGCACTCAATCTCGAGAATCAGACTCATCGACTCATCTATATTGGGATATTTAAAATTGTGTTTCCCGGTCTTTCTTTTTCCAGAATCCATAGTCAAAAAGTACCTGAGATATTCACAAATAGTCAACTTTTAAGTCCCTTGAAACAAAATGTCCTTAAGAGATGCTCATGAGTGCATGAATGCATGATGTAGAAACCATACACAAAATCACAAACATAGGGTTCATAGGTTTAACGTCACGGGCATGAGGTCAAAGGTACTACACATAAGGTATGGTCTAAAAGTTATCACCTTCCGAACAAGGTTCTAGAGGTTCCTAGAGTCTACATCCTTACTTCAGATATTACCAACTTCCCGGTTGACTCGATAATTAGTAATATTCTAAAGAAAAACTCATTCTAGCGTAGTATTGCGTGACAACTATTTCTGAATTACCCCGTCATAGCTTCTGCACTACACCTAAAAGGCCAAGATGAGTTAGGTATTCTACGGTCCTCAGTTTCAGCAGGCTCCCAGGTCGAAAGCAGTACGTCTTCCCGATTACTCGATAAATGACACTATAATCAAAGAGGCCTCCACTGAGTGGGGGATCTCATGTCTCCTTTTTTGGGATTACTCCCTCAAAGTTAACATGACTATACCGCCCGTCCTATCCTAATTTTTCCCCAGTCCGGGTATAGGACTTATGAGAAATCACCAAGCACGCTAAAAACTAGGAAAATCTAGACAAATATATATACAACATATAATATATAACACATAATAGTACATATATAGATATAAACAAAGATTGGCTCAACCCACTTAGGGATGGACCTACAAGAGGTAAATCTTTTCCCAGTGAAGTTGCCATTTTTCTGTAGTGGTAGAAATGTTAAGACAAAGCCATTGGATTGACTTGAATTGTACATATCAAAATAAAAATTGCCACCACGCTTTATTGTTTCCAAAGGAATGAGCAAAGAGAGAATAACCCAAAAAAGGGGGGAAAGATTCTAGTTAAGGGGGTTGGTTATGCAAAGGTAAGGGATTAGCACCCTAAACATCTAGGGTACTCTGCAGAAACCTCTTTGTAAATCTGTATATTTTAGATATAAGATGTTGTATGTGAAATAGATTATGGGGATGAGAAAAAGAAGTATATTTTTGTATGATTTTTTCATCCTCCGCGGTTGCGAACCTTTAGTGCCTACGTACCACCTTATGTGCAATAGGGGATCAGGGTACACATAGTTCACCTTTGAAAAATTTTAAAACACAAGTGTGTTGGTTAATTTTAAGAGACAAGACGTCATCATCATTCTTCGAGTGGAAAATATGCTTACTACCCACAATCATGAGAAAGGAGAATTTGCATCATCTGAAAGTGGAGGATATGGCTTGGATTTTAAAATCAACAAAGCCTCACTCAACATCCAAGTGGAAAATATCTCACTTCACTACATATTGTAGAAGTATAGCATTTTGCATCACTATAAGGATTTGACAAGAGTTTAATCTTATGAGAAAATTTTAAAGTAAAAAGCCAAGGTGGCAAAATGGTTTGAATGAGATTGATTGACTTTTAATCTTCTCATAAAAAATGTCAAGATATTGTTAAATTGATTAAAGTTTGATTAAGAAAATATTTTGAAAATGCATGGACCTAAATCCAAGTTTATTATGAAAGTGGTTCAAGTTTAGAAACAAGAAGATTTTTCAAAAGGAGGGATAAGATTTTTGAAATTAAAGAAGACGGGAGGAGATGAACAGACTATCCTAAAGCATAAGGTAAAAGCTAGGGAGAAGAACCATCTAACCAAACAAGAAGCCAACATTTGACATAATGAGTCAATGTATGTTGTACCCCAAAATTTGCCCTCCCATTTCCTCAACATTTTCTCATCACAAGACCTTTGAAGATCAAGATCCAGTTAGGGTTTCCTCTGCTCAAGACTTCTCCTTGCACTGTGGACTCAAAATTAGGGTTTGTGTTTGCCTAAGGATGTTTTGACCTAAAATGCCTAAGATGACTTTCATGCTTCATATTGAACTCCCAAGTTTACCTATACCAAGTTTCAAGTCTTGATTCCAAGTTTTGCCCAGTCAATTGGACAGTTGACCTAGAAATCAACTGCATTGGAAAAAAAGTCAACTGTGGCCAATTGACAGTCAAATCTCATGAAATTTGATCCACATCAACATTATGAACTCATATGGACCATTTGATCAAGTTTGGATCACAATTCCACAAGAAATTTGATCAGATCACCAAAAGGGCAAAATGGTCATTTTTAGGGTTTTGACTGCACAAAGGCAATTTTTGACTGTTTGACCTAACCAATGGCAAACCAAGCTCACATATGGACTCAAGGACCCCATGGAATTATCTTGACATGCTCAACAAGCTCAAAAGATCCCAAGTACACAAGATTGACAGTTGAATTTCCCAGTCAATTGATCAATTTTGACTGTATACTGAAAAGTCAAACTTTGACTTTTTGGTCAAAATCAAGAGTCAAGATTCATTTTTCATCAAAACATGCCAAATCATGAAACTTGTTCACCAAGAAATCACAAAATGCAAATTAGGGTTTGAAAATGGAATTTTCATAACTTAGAATTTTTCTAAGTTATGAAAAACCCTTATTTTTTCCCAACTTTGCCCCACCTTTTCACCAAGATCCATTTGGATTCAAACAAAAGTCAAAACATGAAAGTTGTAGCTTGTTGCATAATCTACAACTTTGATTCACAAAGTTTTCTCATTTGAAGCTTGTATCTCAAGTTACAATTTTTTGAGTAAGGGCACTAAACCATTTTTAACTTAGTGAAATTTTAACCTATTTTGACAAGGTTTTCTACCCCACTTCAAGGCCACTTTTCATACCCTTCCACTTGGAATTTTAATTTGCATTTCAAAGATGGATTGTAGTACACATTCCAAGCTTTCCAAAATGTCCAAGAACTCATCAAACAACCTCATAACTTGAGAGATTCGAATTTCACAAGTTGGCAAAAATTCACTTTTGTTCTTAACCAAGACATGTTCATAACTTTGCAAATTTGAACTCAGCTTGCTTTATGCTTGATTACAGGTCCTTGAACCATTCCATACTCAATAATTTAATGCATATTCAATGTGTTAGAGTGTTGTTCTTTGAGTGCAAGCATTGTATGCAAGATTAATCCTAAACTAGATAAAGTGCTTTATCCATTTTTGTAAAAAGCTAGCTTTATGTCAAATTGAAATCCAAGCAAGTACAGTTAGGATCTCATGGGCACAAGATTATGGGAAAATTGCTCTGATCAAGAGAGGCTTATGCAGCAGGATTAGAGGCCCCTACTGACCTAAAAGACCAAGTGACCATTGCTTGCTTCAAATTCAAGTAACATGGCATAACTTGTACCAACTCTCTCTTCAGCATAGAAACACAAGAACAAAGTTATCAAACATCTTCCATAGAACCTAACCAAGCCAAGACACGACCCTTGCACCTCCAAAACACCCTCCATCTCAGAATCATCCTCAAACTGCAAAAACAGAGTTGCCTCTGCAGTTTGAGTGCCAACTCCCATTTCCCTCGAGCATTCTTACCAAAATCAATCCATACACATTCCCTAGCATATATGCAAGCTAACCATGATCTAAAACCTGACCTGTAATCCCTCTAACAGCTTCCACCATTTTCATTTTTTCCTTTTGCAGGTGAAGTTCTATAGCTTGATACAAGAAGTTACAAGACAAAGTAAGCATTGAAAAAGCATCCCTGGACCTCAAGGAAGCTTTTCCAATCATTACCTTGCACTAGAAGTTCCTCATTCTCCAGATAGAAGTTCAGCTGCACAGGTAAAACTTTGAACTCGTATCTCTCTTATCATGCATCTTTAGTCTTAAGTTTGTGAAGAAACAAGGTTCTACTCATAGCCCTGAGCATGTACATATCTTTACATTTCATTTCTTTTGCCTGAGTAGAGAGAATTTGTAGTTTGAAAATGGCAGAAAAATTAGGTTAGGATTTGGGGGAAGAGAAATTCTCCCTCATCTTAGAGAGTTAGGTCAAGTTCCATACATGGTTAGAACCGTCTCTTCATGCTGAACATTTGTTGTGTTATGAGTTTTTGCTGAAAAGCCAGGAATCGAGAGTTGGACATTGAAGAACAGGGGCGCGCGTTTTTTTGAATTTTGTTGCTGGAGGTTGAAGACAGTGTTCTTTGGGCTGGGCCTGTATATCTTTTCTTATTCACACCACTTAATTGCTATTACACCCCCTGAGCCCATTTGCTTTATTTTTATTCTTTTTTGACTTTTTCTTTTTTGATTGACTTTGTTTATTTTTTCTCATGACATTAAAAAAATAAAAATATTTTTTCCATCATTTTTTGAATATATGGCATATTTATTTGATTTATTTCTTTTGTTTGTATATAAATATTATATATATACTATTATTAGAATAAATAGAAAAATAGTGTAAATACATTTTTATTTTTTATTTACCTTCTGAAAATATTCCACATAAAAATACCTTTTTTATTTATTCTATTAAATATTAAATATTTTGCACATAATGCATATTTAAGAAATTAATATATATATAGATATATGTTTATTAATATATTTAAGCTAAAATATAAAAAATACTTGAATTTTTCATTTTTATTAATATTTGATACAAAAATACTTTTTTTCATAATATACTTCATTTTATTTTATTTTTATAAATAATAAATAAATATTTGTATTAAATTAGATAATAATACATTTTCTTTAAAATTAGGGTTTTTGCCCTAAATTCAAAATACTCCAAAAAATAATATAATTTTTATTTTCTTTTCTCTTTTACATAAATAATATTTTTTCATACATATACAAAACATTTCTTTTGCATCTTGCATTCTTATTTAATTTTTGTACATTGATTAAATTGCAAATATTCAAAATGATGTAATAATTTAGATTTAAATTCTTGTCAATATCCCCATTTGAACATTTGTACCCCCCTTCCCATATTTGGTTTTGTAATAGCTTAGTAAATTTAATTTCTCACTTTATTGCTTTCTAATGATAACATGTTAGAATTAGGGTTTGTATGCGAAAAAAACGATAAAAAAATAGTTATGACCTAATCTCAAGATAAATAAGCATGAAAATGGACACATAAATCACACTTGCACCCCTAGGGTATTCCACTTGTTGCCTTCAAATAAATGGGCCATATTGTATGTTGAACTTCTTTGGGCAAAGCAAACAATTTGAATGATCATAGTCCCTCGACAAAACTTTTCAAAACAAACAAAAACAAATGATCAAGTCCCTTAAAGAAATTGCCCAAAGACATTTAACGCCGTTGCAATCATGGTCTAAACGATGACCCGCGCCTGTCCCTTTCACATCCTAACACAAGGTTGTCCACCAAATTCAATGGTGGAACAAACTTGTTAAAAGGGTTAAAACATAACAATAATCTTTTGAGAAATTTAGGAGTAGATAACCTCTTAGTTACTTGAACCAATCTTGCAAAACAAAACACTTGCCTAATTTCAAAACCATACCTCACAACACTTTCAAAACAAACTTTCAAAAAAAAAACAAATGAAAACCTTTTTTTTCAAAAAGACATACACCTTGGTATACATCCCCACATGGATCATTACAAAGGTTGCCACCACATTGGCATCTTTTCAAAACATTTTCAAAACCCACACACTCAAGCACCATTTAAAACAATTGAAAACAAAGGGCAAGTGATCTAAGCAAGTAACTAAGAGCCCATGGATAACCATGGATAGAAAGGGTGCTAATACCTTCCCTTTCTATAATCTACTCCCCGAACCCAAGAAAACATCTCAAAAGGTTTTTGCTGTGCTTTTTAACCTTTCCTTAGGATAAAATAAAAAGTCGGTGGCGACTCTTGCTCAACCGAAACATTTGCGAAAACAAACGCAAAAGTCAGTTCTCCCACCGTATCACAGAACTGGCGACTCTGCTGGGGACTGTTTTAAAAGTGGAGTAACCTTAGGGTTTAGATCACCTTTGTTTTCAATTGTTTGCTTTGTTTGCTTTTATATTTGTGGGCTTTGCATCGGAGTTTCATAGATCCTAACCCGGATCTGGGAAATACCCTTTTTAGGTAGCATAATCTGTGAGGGACCTGTCCGGCGTAGACCGACATGGGTGAAGCAGTGGCTACGTTGGTGTGGCATCTTAGTCTGTACCTATATCCCTTGTGTTGCAACGGGGAGAATATAGGTCTTCTAAGGGGTCATTAAACACCAACCAACTTTAGAACCCTAAATTGACCAACTTGGCTATTAGGACAATAGCGGTATGCTACACTCATTGAGGCTAAACTCTCGAGATGGTTCTGGCCGCGAGAAAAGATTGCGATGCTGGAGTTATGACCGATTGAGGGTAGCCAATGATTTGAGATCCTCTAGAACCCGGTTACTTTTAATAGGACAGGTTTTAACCGACAAAACCAAAAGAGGGTAATACCTGAAACTCAGGCTGGCCTGAAACCTAAGGGTGTCTTGTGTGACTTGTGTGCCTTATTTGCCTATGTGAATACTTGTGGTGTGCTTCATCATAGCATCATGCCATCATACCATTGCATGCATCCTGTATAAAAGGCTAACCCATTTCAAAGACAAAAAGGTTTCATCTTTGCTCTGTTTTGTAGGACATCATGATGCCCGTGCGTAGAAATACTGTCCGGCTCAACTTTGTTCAACCACCAGTTTTACTCAAGGATTTGGTTGGAAGGATTCCAAACACTACCTCCTTCATCAACAGACATGGTTCTCTCCTTGGCTTGGTCACTGCAAAATGGGACCAACAACTGATAAGTGTTCTGACCCAGTTTTATGACCCTTTGTACCATTGTTTCACCTTTCAAGACTTCCAGCTGGTTCCTACCCTGGAAGAATTTTCTTATTTGCTTGGGATTCCTGTCTTGGAACAAACTCCATTCACTGGTTTGGAAAAGACTCCTAGGCCTGAAGAGATTGCTGCAATTCTCCCCTTGACCAAGGAAGAGGTATTGTCCAACTGGGAAACTAGAAATGGGATCAAGGGCTTTTTGGTCAAATTTCTGGTTGGCAAGGCTAATGATTTCTGGAATGACTTGGACTTCAAGGCATATGAGGATATTCTGGCTCTTTTGATCTATGGTCTGGTACTGTTTCCCAACCCTGACACCTTTATCAGTATCCATGTCATAAGGATCTTCATGTCTCGGAATCCGGTACCCACTCTTTTGGGTGATATTCTACAACAACTCTATGCTCGTACTGCTCGAAAATGGGGGACTCCGTGGTGTTGTGCTCCTTTGCTAGTAAGGTGGTTTATTTCGCACCTTCCTAAGTTCGTGCTGAAGAATGAAGAAGGAAAAGGTTGGGCTCGGAGGTTAATGTCTCTCACTGATAATGACATCACTTGGACTCTCAAAGGTTTGGATGAGGTAGCTGTTATTGATCGATGCGGGGAATACCCGAATGTTCCATTGATTGGTATCCAAGGAGGAATCTCTTACAATCCATGCTTAGCTCTCCGACAGTTTGGAAGAGCCATAGGAGATGGGCCTCATGAAATGCTGGTTCCTCACTTCCATTTTGAGTTTCAGGAAGACAGTGACAAACTACGCCAGGGATTCATTAGAGCTTGGGACAGAATCCACAAAGCCAACCCACATGAGTTGGGACCAAAGACTTCCCTGCCATTGAAGCCCTATTGCAAATGGGTCCGCATCCGTGCTCAAAGGTTAGGTATGCCCTACGAAGCTGTTAGACCCCTCATTCTTGAGTCTCCTGATGAAGACGGGGTTCCTCCAACTGTCCTCCCTCCTCAAATACCTACTGATTTTGACACCATGAAGAGATCTTGGGCGCAACTAAAGGAAGAACGGGATTTCTATCAGGAGAAATTCAACGAGCAGGAACGGAAGATCCAGAGGCTGACTAAGCAATTGGAGGAAGAACGGGTCCTGAACAACTACATCAGCACTGAAAAGAGGAGGCCATGGGAGCATTGATGAGCTTTGGATGTTTCCTTTTGTAGTTTTATTTCCTTTTCAGTATTTTTCATTCCTGTAATGCCTAAGGGCAAGTTGTTGAACAATTGAAATTTTAATCTAATGAAGTGTGTTTCCCTTTTTGTCTACAAAGTTGAATCTTGTTTGTCTTTGAAAACATAAAGCATACGCATTCCATTGCACCATATGCATAGCAGGTACCCTATTTCACAAGTTGCTTAATCTCCTTCGCTGTTTATTTTGCACAGTCATCATGAATCCAGACTCATCCAGTGAGCAAGCAATCAAGGCCCTTCAGGCCCAAAGTGCACAGTTTCAAGAGATGGTCCTAAGCCTAGCCCAAGGTCAGCAAGAGTTGAAGACTCTACTCATAAAGAAGAAGAAGAAGAAGAGGACTGCGTTGTTCAATACCGGACGCAGATTTGGGAACACACTCCATAATGAAGCTGATCCAACTACTTCTTCTGCTGAGAAAAACAGTCCCCAAGGGGGAGGGGCTCCTAGTCCCGCAGTCTCCGACAACGAGACAGACTATAACGACGAACAATACCCACCTGCTGCTGACAGATACAAGCAATTGGAGGACCGCTTAAGCGCCATGGAAATTCAGAATGTGCCAGGACTGGATTTCGGAGATTTGGGGTTATCTTCTGGGGTAGTAATTCCACACAAGTTTAAGGCGCCTGCCTTCGCCAAGTATGATGGGGTCTCCTGCCCAAAGCTGCATCTAAGGTCGTACGTAAGGAAGATCCAACCTTATACGGCGGATAAGAACCTCTGGATTCACTTCTTCCAAGATAGTCTCTCGGGGTCACAGCTTGAATGGTTGTACCAATTGGATGGAGCTAGCATCCGACACTGGGAAGATTTGGCAACCGCATTCTACAGACAATACCAATACAATTCTGATCTCGCTCCCACGCGTACCCAACTTCAGGGTATGTCTCTAAGAACGGGTGAAGAGTTCAAAGAGTACGCTCAAAAATGGAGAGATTTGGCTGGCAGGGTGCAGCCTCCATTGACTGATCGAGAGCTGGTTGATATGTTTCTAGGGACGTTGTCTGGTCCGTTTTTCAATCATTTGGTTGGTAACTCCTCCGCCGGGTTTACAGATTTGATATTAACGGGAGAAAGAATTGAAGCTGGCATCAGGTCAGGCAAGATACAAAAGGCTGCCTCCACAAGTGCTGAGAAGAGGCCGTTTAAGAAAGAAGCAAGTGCCGTCTATGGTCCTAGAAGACAAGTCAAGCCCGAAAGTCGCCAAGCCGTCAATGCTTTGGTCATCTCGAAAGCTGTTGCTGCTCCTCAGCAGTACAATCAACAAAGAAGCGAAAGGCCCAAGAGGCAGTATACCCGACTGAGTATGACCTTATCTCAAATTTTACCCCAACTGTTGTCCACCAACCTGGTGACCCTCAAAGAAGCTCCTAAGGTCGTCAACACTGCGTCTCCTAAGTATAACCCAAATGCCCGGTGTGCTTATCATTCTGATAGTCCCGGGCACACTACTGATGATTGCTGGGCCTTGAGAAACAAAGTGCAAGATCTGATCGACGCAAAGGAAATTCAGTTTGAAGCGCTAGAGAGACCAAATGTTGTAACTGCTCCTATGCCCCAGCATAGAGTAAATGCCATTGAGGAAGAATTGTATGCTGTTTCGGTAAATGAAGTTGTCACCCCTCTGAAGACCATTAAGAAGAACCTACTGCGGGCCGGTTTATTTCCGGGTTGCAGTGAAGGTTGCCTGTTCTGTGCTGTTTCCCTGTCTGGTTGCCCTTTGCTGAGGTTAGGCGTCCAAAGCCTAATGGATAGCAAGGAGATTCTGTTTAAGAAGTCTGCTGTTCAGTTGGTTCCGATAAAAGAAATTTCTGTGGTTACCATCTTCAAAAATCCAATCAAGGCTCCCCCGAAGAAACCTGTTCAAATCATGACTGTTGCACCTGTGATTATTACTGTCCCGGGGCCTCTCCCCTACGTGTCTGATAAAGCTGTCCCCTGGCATTATGGGGCAGACGTGTATGTAAATGGAATCAAACAAGAATTCGACACTGGCGCCAGTATCTGCGATATCACTGGTCCAGCCAAGGTCACCCGCAGTGGCAGGCTCTTCTCGCCTGACATTGCACCGCCCGCTATTCGAAAACCCCTCCTTATAACACCCACAAGTTTACCTGTTCCTATTGCTGATCAAGTTGTTTCCCCTGCCGCCGAGTCATCTAATGCTCGGAGCAAAGGGGTTGAAGAAGAGCCTGCCCGGATGGAGGCACCAATACCCATAAATGCTGAAGCCTCCCAACAAGAAATGGAGGAGATCCTGAAAATAATAAAGAAAAGTAATTTCAATGTTGTCGAGCAGCTGGGGCATACACCCTCCAAGATCTCCCTGCTCTCCTTATTGCTATGCTCCGAGGCCCATGCTAAGGCCTTGATCTCATTTCTCAAGACGGCCCATGTACCGCAGGAGACGTCTGCAGTCCAGTTCACTGATTGCATAGCAAATCTGACAGCAGACAATGGCTTGGGTTTTTCAGATGCTGACCTGACCGCGAAGGGAAGAGACCACAATGATGCCCTGCATGTCTCTATCGAATGCAGGGGCACTACTCTGGCGCATGTATTGGTGGATACTGGTTCTTCCTTGAATGTCCTACCAAAAAAGGCTTTAGACCGTCTGGATTATGAAGGCCTGGAATTGAAGCCCAGCAATATCATCGTCAGGGCCTTTGACGGTTCAAAAAGGATGGTTCATGGAGAGGTTAACATCCCTATTCGTGTGGGCTCTCAGGTGTTCGACTCTACGTTTTATGTGATGGATATACGTCCATCGTACTCTTGTCTACTGGGTCGACCTTGGATCCATAAAGCTGGGGCAGTGACCTCTACCTTGCACCAGAAGTTGAAGTACCCTGTCAGAGGGAAGATCGTCACTGTGCAAGGAGAAGAGGAGTATATGGTGAGCCATTTGAATTCCTTCAGGTACATTGAGATGGACGGGGAGTTTATTGAAACCCCCTTTCAGCATTTCGAGGAGGTGCATCCAATTTCAGCAGCAGCAGAAGCAACAGTCGAAGAGAATGTTTCCTTGAAGATGGCTTCCCTAAGGGATGCCCGGGCTGTGGTTCAGAAAGGCAATTGTGCAAACTGGGGTCAGCTTCCTGACTTCACTCAGAAGAACGACAAGTTTGGGCTGGGCTTTACTGCAGAGGCTCAGAGGGCTGTGCGCAAAGAGAAGATCAGAAAGGCTCCGGTGTTTATTTCCAGCTCGAGGGTGAATGCTATCGAGGAGGATGTGGAGGAAGCAGAGTTTGACAGTTGGATCTACCCGACTACCAGCAACGGACCAAGCAACTGGACGTCAAAGGATTTTACCCCTATCACATTTGTCATGCAGTAATTAATTTCTTTTGATTTCCAATTTGTAACAAACAATATGTTAAAACTTTGTTGGCTCGGTGTCTTACCCGGGGCATCGTAGCTCCATTTGTGAGGGCTTTTTGTATGACATTTTCATATATCATCAATCAAAACATTGGACGTTTGTTGCATTTCAAATCTTGTACTCTTTTCCTTTCTGTGTTATATATATTGCAAAACAGCTATATTTACACACACTCACTTATACAGGTTTCAATCCACTCTGGATCTCACTGGTAACAGCTCTGCTACCGCCAGTTATGACTTCGAAAATCCGATCAACTTGGCCGAAGACGAAGGTGAAAATGATTGCGAAGTGCCTGGTGAACTTGCGAGACTGCTACTCCAGGAAGAAAGAGCTATTCAACCACATGAAGAGCCGGTGGAGACAATTAACCTGGGTACTGAGACAGATAGGAAAGAGGTCAAGATTGGTGCCAATCTAGAGCTCAGCGTGAAGCAACGATTGATCCATATGCTACAAGATTACATGGAGATTTTTGCTTGGTCCTATGAAGATATGCCTGGTTTGGATGCCGACATTGTAGTTCACCACCTGCCGACCAAAGAGGATTGCCTTCCGGTAAAGCAAAAAGTCCGACGGATACGTCCAGAGATGTCTGAAAAGATCAAGGCCGAGGTTATGAAACAGTTTGATGCCGGGTTCCTTGCAGTGACTTCTTACCCTCAGTGGGTTGCCAATGTGGTGCCAGTGCCGAAGAAGGACGGTAAAGTCAGAATGTGTGTTGACTACAGGGATTTGAACAGGGCCAGCCCCAAGGATGACTTCCCCCTACCTCACATTGATGTCCTTGTTGACAATACAGCTCAACACAAGGTGTTCTCCTTCATGGATGGTTTTTCGGGGTATAATCAGATCAAGATGGCTCCAGAGGATATGGAGAAGACTACCTTTGTGACTCAGTGGGGCACCTTCTGTTATAAGGTCATGCCATTCAGATTAAAAAATGCTGGGGCAACCTATCAATGTGCCATGGTTGCTTTATTTCATGATATGATCCATCATGAGATTGAGGTATACGTTGATGACATGATTGCGAGGTCTCAAACTAAGGAGGAGCACCTTGACCATCTGAGGAAGTTGTTTGACCGACTCAAGTTATACAAGCTAAGGTTGAATCCCAACAAATGCACCTTTGGGGTAAGATCCGGAAAATTGCTAGGTTTCATTGTAAGTGATAAAGGTATTCAGGTGGACCCTGCCAAGGTAAAAGCCATACAAGAGATGCCGACTTCAAAAACAGAGAAAGAAGTCAGAGGTTTCCTAGGACGACTGAATTACATTGCCCGATTCATCTCACATCTGACTGCTACTTGTGAGCCAATCTTCAAATTACTGAAGAAAGATCAAGTAGTACGCTGGAATGATGAATGTCAGGCTGCCTTTGAAAAGATAAAGGAATATCTTCAAGAGCCACCCATTCTTATGCCACCGGTGGAAGGAAGACCTCTGATACTATACTTGACAGTACTTGACAATTCAATGGGGTGTGTGCTGGGGCAGCATGACGAGTCTGGCCGAAAAGAGCACGCTATTTATTACTTGAGCAAAAAGTTTACCGACTGTGAGTCTCGTTACTCACTGCTTGAGAAAACTTGCTGCGCTCTTGTATGGGCTGCTCGCCGGCTGAGACAGTATATGCTGACTCACACTACTTTATTGATTTCAAAGATGGATCCCATCAAGTACATATTTGAAAAGCCCGCTCTGTCTGGAAGAATAGCGAGATGGCAAATGATCTTGACAGAATATGATATCCAGTATACAACTCAGAAAGCAATTAAGGGAAGTGTACTGGCAGATCATTTGGCACACCAACCTGTGGACGATTACCAATCACTGAATTTTGATTTTCCAGACGAAGACATCATGGTGGTAACTGACTGTGAAGTACCTGGACCGGATGAAGGACCTGAGGAAGGATCCCGATGGTCTATGCATTTTGATGGAGCCTCCAATGCTTTGGGTAATGGCGTCGGCGCTGTAATCATATCTCCCAAAGGAACTCATACTCCCCTCACCGCCCGATTATGTTTCAGCTGCACCAACAATATGGCAGAATATGAGGCATGTATCATGGGTTTACAAGCTGCAATCGACTTAAGGATCAAATTTCTAAGTGTTTTCGGAGATTCCGCTCTCGTGATCAATCAGATTAAAGGCGGGTGGGATACGAAACACCCGAATCTCATTCCTTACAAAGAGTATGTGTTGACCTTGCTTCCCCACTTTGAAGAGATAAATTTCGAACACTTCCCTAGAGAGGAGAATCAGCTAGCAGACGCCCTAGCTACGATGTCTTCGATGTTCAAAGTTAAATGGGACAATGAGGCTCCCCGAATCATTATCTGGAAGTTGGATGAACCGGCATACTGTTGCGAGCTCGAGACTGAGAAGGTGACCGAAAAACCCTGGTATCATGAGGTGAAGAGGTACTTGGAAGCTCAGGAATACCCTGAAGGTGCGTCTGTCAATGATAAGAAGTTCATGAGGAGGTTTGCTGCAAAATTCTTCCTCAGCAACGGCATTCTCTACAAGCGGAATCATGATTCAACTCTGCTACGTTGTGTGGATAAGGCTGAAGCAGAGAAAATTATGATGGAATTACATGAAGGCACGTTTGGAACACATTCCAGTGGACACACCATGGCTAAGAAAATCCTTCGGGCAGGATATTTCTGGTCCACAATGGAAGCCGATTGTTACCAACACTCCCGAACTTGTCATAAATGCCAGATCTATGCTGACAAGGTGCATATCCCTCCGATTCCTTTGAATGTCCTGACGGCACCTTGGCCTTTCGCAATGTGGGGCATCGATATGATCGGCAAGATCCGACCGACGGCGTCCAATGGGCATCGCTTCATCTTGGTGGCGATCGATTACTTCACAAAGTGGGTTGAGGCAGCATCCTATGCCACAGTAACCAAGAGCGTCGTGGCACGTTTCATCCGGCATAATCTGATCTGTCGGTACGGAGTCCCGGAGAGAATCATTACGGATAATGGTACCAATCTCAATAACAAAATGATCACTGAACTCTGTGAACAATTCAAGATACAGCACCACAATTCTTCTCCCTACCGGCCGAAGATGAATGGGGCTGTAGAGGCAGCCAATAAGAATATCAAGAAAATTGTGCAAAAGATGACAGTGACCTATAAAGATTGGCATGAGATGTTACCGTTCGCTCTTCATGGGTACCGTACCTCAGCCAGAACGTCAACCGGGGCAACTCCCTTCTCCTTGGTCTATGGCATGGAGGCAGTCTTGCCAATTGAAGTCCAGATACCCTCTCTCCGGATAATGAAGGATGCAGACTTGAATGAAGATGATTGGATCCAAACTCGACTTGATCAATTAAATCTGATTGACGAAAAGAGGCTCACTGCTATCTGTCATGGTCAAACGTATCAGAAACGGATGATCAGGGCATTTAACAAGAAAGTCAGACCGCAAGAGTATCGAGTTGGGGACCTGGTAATCAAACGCATCATCCTTCCTCAAAGTGATCCCCGGGGCAAATGGACCCCTACATACGAAGGGCCATTTGTGGTTAAACGTGTGTTCTCAGGAGGAGCCATGATCCTAACCACCATGGATGGTGACGACCTTCCTCACCCCGCCAATGCAGACATAGTGAAAAAATACTACGCATAAATAAGAGACCCGCTAGGTTGACATACCTAGGCAAAAATAAGGGCTTCCCGGCGAACCAAAAGGGTTTGGGCAAAAATAAAGGATGAAATGAATAAAAAACCTGTACACCCGGCAAGTCGAAAACCTGAAAAGGCGGCTTGGGCAAAAATGGGTATCCCGGTGGACTGAAAACCCGAAAGGGCGGTCCAGGCAAAAGTTAGGGATAAAAGCGTAACACTATGTCTCATTGGATCCTTTCGCATCCGGAATTCGGCATCAACTATCTGGCTCCGGGTTTCGGCATCGACCAATCAGCTTCATCTTCAACTAGGCAGCAAAGCGATGAGATGTTCGAAGACATAAAGGCGATAGCAGAGTTGGAACCCAGTGGGATTGTTCACATAGCTGTTTTGTTTCCTTTTTCAAATTGTAAACTCTATGTTATTTGGCGGCGTCCTCTTACTAGGATGTCAGCCTCTTGTACAAAAACGCCTATTCACAGGCAAAGTTTAAATCAATACAAATATACTTTTCAGTTAAAAGTGCCAATTGTTTTCCTTTTTTCTGTTTTGTCTTGCGAAGAACGTCCAATGTTCATTTTTGATATATGCATTTGACATTAAAATTGTTGATTCATAAATGTTTAACATATGAAACGAGAGATTGATTACAGGTGACATCAGAGACAGGGGCAATAGGAAGTTGTCTAATGCAGTCTGGTTGTTTTATCCGCCAGGGTACCAAGTTAGATTCAACTGAAGAATGTGGCCAGATCATCTCAAATTCCCCGCAGAGTAAAACAAGATTCGGCAATACTTTCCCCAAGCGGAGTTGATTCCCCGTCGATCCTGAAAAGGCACAACATTCCTCGGCAGGTCTTAAAGCTCATCTCCAGTAGATTCTGGAAGCTTATCCCCTGCAGAGTACGGACGTCTCTCCCGAGTTTTATTTAGAGTTATTTCCTCACAAGGACTTATAACTGGGTTATCCTCAGCTAAAAACCACGGAAGATCGCCCTCGGCAACCTTCCTTCAATCCCCAGCGGAGTTTATCATCATTATCCCCAGCGGAATCCATCATTAAAGTCCTCAACAGGCCTCTTATCAAAACTTCGGCCAAGTATCTCTTCCACAGAGCAACTCCCCGGCCGTTCGGCAAGGATTTATTTTCCTAAGGCGAAATTGCATTCATAAACATTTCACGTTTTCATACATCTTGCTTACATACATGATAAAGCACATACAACACTATCTCATGATTGAACATCATAACACCATGCATATCATACATCATGACATTGCATACAACTTACGTTTTTGCCTTTTCAGGAAAAAGACAATCCCAAAAACAATTACCTTCAACTGTCGCAATTCCAGATCCGATACCTGTATCTAGCCAGGGCACATCTGAGAGTGATCAGTTTCCAGACTCGATTCCTGTATCTAGCCAGGGCACGTCTGAAAAGTTCGAAGATTCGATTCCTGTATCCAGCCAGGGCACATCTATCAACTACAACATCTCCAGATTCGATTCCTGTATCCAGCCGGGGCATATCTGTTGACCACATTTCCAGACTCGATTCCTGTATCTAGCCAGGGCACGTCTGAAGAGTTCGAAGATTCGATTCCTGTATCCAGCCAGGGCACATCTATTAACGACTATTTCCAGATTCGACTCCTGTATCCAGCCAGGGCAGATCTGTGAGCAACCAGTTGTAGACTCGATTCCTGTATCTAGCCAGGGCATGTCTGCATAAGGAGACTGAAGATCAAACACATGTAACAAGCCAGGAAAACATCCGTCTTTCTCAAATACACAAGTTCTCGCTAAGGAATCTCTTATGCGATCGACACTTCCAAATGGCATCTATAAGCCCATTCCCGACAAGGTTCCGTCACATCTCCAGATGGCATCTATAAGCCCATCTCCCTATCCACCATCTCTCCAAATGGCATCTATAAGCCCATTCCCGACACCACATTGTTGAGACTCCAGCATGCGAGTGCAAATTTCCGGGCACTCTAGTGTCCAATCTCCTTTTACCCTCGAGTCACGAAAGGCAAACTTGTCAATCTAACTCTTCAGGTTCAAGAAGATTGAACAGGGGCAACTGTTGTACCCCAAAATTTTCCCTCCCATTTCCTCAACATTTTCTCATCACAAGACCTTTGAAGATCAAGATCCAGTTAGGGTTTCCTCTGCTCAAGACTTCTCCTTGCACTGTGGACTCAAAATTAGGGTTTGTGTTTGCCTAAGGATGTTTTGACCTAAAATGCCTAAGATGAATTTCATGCTTCATATTGAACTCCCAAGTTTACCTATACCAAGTTTCAAGTCTTGATTCCAAGTTTTGCCCAGTCAATTGGACAGTTGACCTAGAAATCAACTGCATTGGAAAAAAAGTCAACTGTGGCCAATTGACAGTCAAATCTCATGAAATTTGATCCACATCAACATTATGAACTCATATGGACCATTTGATCAAGTTTGGATCACAATTCCACAAGAAATTTGATCAGATCACCAAAAGGGCAAAATGGTCATTTTTAGGGTTTTGACTGCACAAAGGCAATTTTTGACTGTTTGACCTAACCAATGGCAAACCAAGCTCACATATGGACTCAAGGACCCCATGGAATTATCTTGACATGCTCAACAAGCTCAAAAGATCCCAAGTACACAAGATTGACAGTTGAATTTCCCAGTCAATTGATCAATTTTGACTGTATACTGAAAAGTCAAACTTTGACTTTTTGGTCAAAATCAAGAGTCAAGATTCATTTTTCATCAAAACATGCCAAATCATGAAACTTGTTCACCAAGAAATCACAAAATGCAAATTAGGGTTTGAAAATGGAATTTTCATAACTTAGAATTTTTCTAAGTTATGAAAAACCCTTATTTTTTCCCAACTTTGCCCCACCTTTTCACCAAGATCCATTTGGATTCAAACAAAAGTCAAAACATGAAAGTTGTAGCTTGTTGCATAATCTACAACTTTGATTCACAAAGTTTTCTCATTTGAAGCTTGTATCTCAAGTTACAATTTTTTGAGTAAGGGCACTAAACCATTTTTAACTTAGTGAAATTTTAACCTATTTTGACAAGGTTTTCTACCCCACTTCAAGGCCACTTTTCATACCCTTCCACTTGGAATTTTAATTTGCATTTCAAAGATGGATTGTAGTACACATTCCAAGCTTTCCAAAATGTCCAAGAACTCATCAAACAACCTCATAACTTGAGAGATTCGAATTTCACAAGTTGGCAAAAATTCACTTTTGTTCTTAACCAAGACATGTTCATAACTTTGCAAATTTGAACTCAGCTTGCTTTATGCTTGATTACAGGTCCTTGAACCATTCCATACTCAATAATTTAATGCATATTCAATGTGTTAGAGTGTTGTTCTTTGAGTGCAAGCATTGTATGCAAGATTAATCCTAAACTAGATAAAGTGCTTTATCCATTTTTGTAAAAAGCTAGCTTTATGTCAAATTGAAATCCAAGCAAGTACAGTTAGGATCTCATGGGCACAAGATTATGGGAAAATTGCTCTGATCAAGAGAGGCTTATGCAGCAGGATTAGAGGCCCCTACTGACCTAAAAGACCAAGTGACCATTGCTTGCTTCAAATTCAAGTAACATGGCATAACTTGTACCAACTCTCTCTTCAGCATAGAAACACAAGAACAAAGTTATCAAACATCTTCCATAGAACCTAACCAAGCCAAGACACGGCCCTTGCACCTCCAAAACACCCTCCATCTCAGAATCATCCTCAAACTGCAAAAACAGAGTTGCCTCTGCAGTTTGAGTGCCAACTCCCATTTCCCTCGAGCATTCTTACCAAAATCAATCCATACACATTCCCTAGCATATATGCAAGCTAACCATGATCTAAAACCTGACCTGTAATCCCTCTAACAGCTTCCACCATTTTCATTTTTTCCTTTTGCAGGTGAAGTTCTATAGCTTGATACAAGAAGTTACAAGACAAAGTAAGCATTGAAAAAGCATCCCTGGACCTCAAGGAAGCTTTTCCAATCATTACCTTGCACTAGAAGTTCCTCATTCTCCAGATAGAAGTTCAGCTGCACAGGTAAAACTTTGAACTCGTATCTCTCTTATCATGCATCTTTAGTCTTAAGTTTGTGAAGAAACAAGGTTCTACTCATAGCCCTGAGCATGTACATATCTTTACATTTCATTTCTTTTGCCTGAGTAGAGAGAATTTGTAGTTTGAAAATGGCAGAAAAATTAGGTTAGGATTTGGGGGAATAGAAATTCTCCCTCATCTTAGAGAGTTAGGTCAAGTTCCATACATGGTTAGAACCGTCTCTTCATGCTGAACATTTGTTGTGTTATGAGTTTTTGCTGAAAAGCCAGGAATCGAGAGTTGGACATTGAAGAACAGGGGCGCGCGTTTTTTTGAATTTTGTTGCTGGAGGTTGAAGACAGTGTTCTTTGGGCTGGGCCTGTATATCTTTTCTTATTCACACCACTTAATTGCTATTACACCCCCTGAGCCCATTTGCTTTATTTTTATTCTTTTTTGACTTTTTCTTTTTTGATTGACTTTGTTTATTTTTTCTCATGACATTAAAAAAATAAAAATATTTTTTCCATCATTTTTTGAATATATGGCATATTTATTTGATTTATTTCTTTTGTTTGTATATAAATATTATATATATACTATTATTAGAATAAATAGAAAAATAGTGTAAATACATTTTTATTTTTTATTTACCTTCTGAAAATATTCCACATAAAAAATACCTTTTTTTATTTATTCTATTAAATATTAAATATTTTGCACATAATGCATATTTAAGAAATTAATATATATATAGATATATGTTTATTAATATATTTAAGCTAAAATATAAAAAATACTTGAATTTTTCATTTTTATTAATATTTGATACAAAAATACTTTTTTTCATAATATACTTCATTTTATTTTATTTTTATAAATAATAAATAAATATTTGTATTAAATTAGATAATAATACATTTTCTTTAAAATTAGGGTTTTTGCCCTAAATTCAAAATACTCCAAAAAATAATATAATTTTTATTTTCTTTTCTCTTTTACATAAATAATATTTTTTCATACATATACAAAACATTTCTTTTGCATCTTGCATTCTTATTTAATTTTTGTACATTGATTAAATTGCAAATATTCAAAATGATGTAATAATTTAGATTTAAATTCTTGTCAATATCCCCATTTGAACATTTGTACCCCCCTTCCCATATTTGGTTTTGTAATAGCTTAGTAAATTTAATTTCGCACTTTATTGCTTTCTAATGATAACATGTTAGAATTAGGGTTTGTATGCGAAAAAAACGATAAAAAAATAGTTATGACCTAATCTCAAGATAAATAAGCATGAAAATGGACACACAAATCACACTTGCACCCCTAGGGTATTCCACTTGTTGCCTTCAAATAAATGGGCCATATTGTATGTTGAACTTCTTTGGGCAAAGCAAACAATTTGAATGATCATAGTCCCTCGACAAAACTTTTCAAAACAAACAAAAACAAATGATCAAGTCCCTTAAAGAAATTGCCCAAAGACATTTAACGCTGTTGCAATCATGGTCTAAACGATGACCCGCGCCTGTCCCTTTCACATCCTAACACAAGGTTGTCCACCAAATTCAATGGTGGAACAAACTTTTTAAAAGGGTTAAAACATAGCAATAATCTTTTGAGAAATTTAGGAGTAGATAACCTCTTAGTTACTTGAACCAATCTTGCAAAACAAAACACTTGCCTAATTTCAAAACCATACCTCACAACACTTTCAAAACAAACTTTCAAAAAAAACAAATGAAAACCTTTTTTTCAAAAAGACATACACCTTGGTATACATCCCCACATGGATCATTACAAAGGTTGCCACCACATTGGCATCTTTTCAAAACATTTTCAAAACCTACACACTCAAGCACTATTTAAAACAATTGAAAACAAAAGGCAAGTGATCTAAGCAAGTAACTAAGAGCCCATGGATAACCATGGATAGAAAGGGTGCTAATACCTTCCCTTTCTATAATCTACTCCCTGAACCCAAGAAAACATCTCAAAAGGTTTTTGCTGTGCTTTTTAACCTTTCCTTAGGATAAAATAAAAAGTCGGTGGCGACTCTTGCTCAACCGAAACATTTGCGAAAACAAACGCAAAAGTCAGTTCTCCCACCGTATCACAATGTAGAATCCCATCCTTTGTATTTGAAACCAAGCAAACAATTAATAAACTTAAGAATGCCAAACTTCAATTGCATTTAGTCCTCAAAAAATTGGGCAGAGTAACAGATGTATACATGAAATCCAGATTACTGACAATATATGTAATCACAATAACCTGCACATAAAACAAACATACAACACAATGTCTTAGGGTAAACCCCAAGAACTCCAGAAAAAAATATCAATTAAGGTCACAAGGTCTCCAACATAGGTCAAGGTTTCTATTCCTAAGTCCAAGAAGTCCATCACTCCATAATGCCAAGGATAGTAACCAGGTAGTCCAAGTAACATTAAAGTTTTTTTAGGGTTTAAGTTGATTATTAGGTATCTTCAAAAAGAAATGAAAAGCTCAAGTGAGCAAAATAAAATGACATGAATATAAATACTCAAGTGAGCAAAGATGAAATAGAGCATGAAATGTAAATGCTGAAGTAAATGGTGCATAAGATAAAAGCATAAAAATAGAAGCATAAAATAAAGTCAATTGTTAAGAATTAGTGGTTAGTTGGATGACCATCTTGAAACTTTCATTTAGAACTCATTAGAGGATTGGTAAAACCAAAGCCTCTCAACAACTAGTTGCATTAGCTTTTTGTCAAGTATATCATCCATTTTAAGGATCTCAAAGTAACTTAATGATCAATTATGTTTAAGTGATCCACTTTGACCAAAATTGATGAAGTTCCATTAGAGGATTGGTAGAACCAAAGCCTCCATCAATGGATCTCAAGGTTATTGGATCATAGGGTTCAAATTAACATACTTGGGGTTGCAAACATAAGTTTGGGCCACGAATGATTATTTTCTCAAATCGGGACGAAATTTAGCGCTATGTTAAGCAATCGTAAGTGGACTTATATAGAAGTCGCACCTATTTTGAGGTCGGTCAATAGCAATATATACACCATTTGTTTTGAGGCATGATATAGGAATAATGCTCCAATAACACCTAGTGCAATAAGAAGGGGATAAGATGAAGAGGGAGGGAAAAAATGAATAAACCATATTTGAATCATAATTTTAATCAAACTATTATTAAAATCATGCATCCATTTTTATGGAGTTAGACTCAACACCATGGATCCAATGATGTTAACAAAGCTCATGATCAAAAATTCAATCCAAGATCAGCCAGAAAATATAAAAAAAAATTAAAATTGTATTTAACATATAAAAATAAAGGTTTTAAAAATGAAAATAAGAGAGAAAAATGTTAGCTATATTCAAATTAATCAAGAAAAAATAAGTAAGACCATAGAAAAATCAGAAATGAGCTTAAATATTTTTATAAATTTTTTGGTAATTTTTGAAAGTCATAAACTATTTTTAAAATCAAAAGAAATAGGTAAAATAAACAAAAATGGTGAAAAATAATAAAGTCTGAAATAAAAAAATAAATGAGGTCACCAATATTTGTCAAAATATCATTGGATCCTTCCCTATTTTTCAGAATTTAAAAATACATAAATGTATTTTTAAACATTTAAAACAATTCAAATAAAGTGAAAAATTGTAAAAAAATATCAAAACAAAAAATAAAAATGTGAAAAAATAAAAATTAGAAGAAGAAAAATCAAAAGTATTTTCCATAATTTTTTTAGATTTTTTGGAGTTAAAACGAATTTCCTATGAATTTTTGAAGTTTAAAATAATTTAAATATAAAAATCAAAAACAAAAATAAAGTCAAAAAAATGTGGACTAATGGATGTAAGTCAAAACGCGTTAATAAGCTAATCCAGTGGATCAGATGCGTTGTGCATATCACGGTCTTTAATAAATATCACACTAGATCAAATATTTTTAAAATAAAACAACTTAAAATGTGGCGCGTTGGATGGAGTTTGACTCACAAAAGTAACCAGATCCAAGAGCTCATGAGGTACTTGCATGGTAAGGCAAGCATATTATATTTGTTTCAAAAAAATAACATGGCTTCATGTCATTGGTTGAAGACGGACATGTCATCATCTTCAACCTCCATTCATCCCTAAATCGAATCCTTCAAACTGTAAAATTAGCAAACAAGATCGATACCATTAGATTCGTATCTTCAAGACAATTCTAATGGTATAATCGCGCCAAATTTATATAAATTGTGCAAAGATGTGTTTGAAGAAAACCAGAAAAAATAGCGAGCACGAAAATCTGGGATATCTCACTCAATTCTCAATGAAATTGCAAATTATAAAGAGCACGGGGATCAGAAGGATACAAGGAGTGGGTTAGTCTTTTATTTGAATCAATTTGGCCTAGAAATCTACCTGAACGAAGTAGTGAGAAGTTGCTTTGAAACTGGACTTCTACAGATCAAATAGGTCACGATTCTTGAAAGTAGCCGTATGGTTAGCTTCAGAGAAGTTCAATGGAGCTAACTGAATGGAGCTTTTGGTGTTTGAAGGTGAGAATGTAAGAAATCAGAAATTCAAATTTAGAGTTCGTGTGGGATCCGAACAAGGGTCAATTGGCTATCCAAAGCTTAAGAAAATGAGTGAGGGATGATCCTTGTTTATAGTTGATCATGATGCAAGGCTCATGTGTGTTAATTGGAGGCAAAATCAGTGAAATTGTGTGGACCTGCTAAGTGTGAAAAGTGTGACTTAACATGGCTCAAAACGCAGCAAAATAGATGGTTTAAATGTCGTTTCTTGTTATGGAAAGTTCCTAAACATGATTAGACTCGAAATTGATCCTTAAACAGGCTTGTAATTGGATTTAAACTAATTTTCAAATCTGACTGAACTTGAAATTTCCATTTCATGATGCTACCTTCATAACCATGGTTCCAACAATGTAGGGCACCATATGATGTGATTTTTGAAGCACTTGAAAGATAAAGTCACAAGCTTTACAATGTGCAAGGAGTGATATCAATTGGATGCTTGAGAAAGAAGTTGTGTTGAGTCAAAGTTGGAAGAAAAGGGCTGACATTTCATACTTGGAAAATTTCTATGTTTTTCTTCAAAAATGACTTATAATGTCTTGTATCTAAACATGGTCTTCCACTTGGAATTTGTTCTTGACCCAAAAAGATGGCATGAATTAGGTCTCTAGAATGTCATTTTGAGACTTTAACCAATAAAAATCTTCAAAGATTGAGAGAGTTATGACTTGTTGAAGTTGGATAAAATTCATGAAATGACCTATAATATTTTGCATCCTTAGGGCATCTCCTTTCCATTTTCACACTTTTCACATAAAATAAAGGTTTAAGTTCACATATTCAAGATCATTGTGGAAAATTAATGGGCTAAAGGTGATAAAAATTGATCAAGTTATGATCATTTGAAGTCACATAAAGGAATTTGAGGGTTCATCTGGAGGACTTGTCATCTTTCTTCATCATCGAGTTTATTACACACAAAATTTCCTTGAGACTTTTGAAGTGACTTGTTAATAACCTTTTGAAGAGAATGATGCTTTTTGAATCAATCAAAAATATCAAAATATGAGCAAGATATACCCCTTTAAAGTTCAAAACCCTAACTCCTAGAGCAAGAAAAATGCTTTGGGGAAATCTTTGCAATTTTGATCAAAATTCTTGCACCAATACCTTTATCATGCAAATAGAAGTTATTGAGGATGATAATGAAAAATCAAAGCAACCAACACCACTTCCATATCTTGAGAAATGAAGGATATATGCACTTGTGATCAATGGAAATAAAGACTTGTCTATTTGAGCAAATTTCTTCAATCAACCCTTATACTTTTGAGCTAACATTGACAACTTGAGGCATAATGGATCATAATAGACTTTGTCATGATGTTACTTCAAAATTCTTCCAAAGATGCTTGAATCTCAATAAAGCTTTGTTGAGGAAGTCACAAAGAATGAACTTATGAATCCAAAGGCTAACATTGATGGGATGCATTGTGCTTTCACCTACATCATCAACAATTAGGATACACATACATTGTATTTGTTAGTTAAAGAGTAATCAAACATATATAGAGAAGAAACAAACCCTAGTGTGTGATCTTGTTGTGATTTAATTAATATGATATGATAAAGGGGATCTTAGGGGCAAAAATCGGGGTACTATAGAGAGGATTTTCCATTCCCCTCCTCAAATGTGTTGACCAAAGAAGCGCAGATCGTATCCTACTCAAAATTTGTGAAGGTATTAACGGTCAGCATCTGGGAGGAAGATCCCTCTCCAGGAAAGCTCTACGAGCAGGATATTATTGGCCCACCATGCAGCATGACGCAAAAGAACACGTGAAAAAATGCAACAAATGCCAGTGACACAGGGGCATGCATTTAGCTCCATAAATGAGCTCAAGTCCCTCTCCTCTGCTTGGCCCTTCGCCTGGTGGGGATTGGATCTGCTAAGTCCATTTGTGGGTGCCAGGGGGACCAATCAAAACAAATATTTGATTATAGCCATCGACTACTTCACCAAATGGATAGAGGTCGAAGCATTGGCCAAAATTATCGTCCAAAACGTCTTTCGCTTCTACAAAAGAAACATCCTCGCTCGATTCGGTATCCCATAAGCAATAGTCACCGACAACGAGACCCAATTCACAGATCACACCTTTCACAAATTCGTCGCCAAATTAGTCACCACCCATCACTTTGCTTCCGTCAAGCATCTCTAGACGAATGGCCAGGCCGAATCCGCAAACACGGTGATACTCAGGGGCCTCAAGCAAAGATTATATGAGACCAAGAAAAGGTGGGTCGAGGAGTTACACAGCATACTCTGGGGATATTGAACAACAGAATATTCCTCAACTAGGGAGACTCCTTTCTGACTAGCTTACGAAACAGAAGCCATCATTCTCATGGAGGTCGAGGACCCCTCTAGACGAACCGAAGGTCCCTTAGATATGGAGATGAATGGCGTCGCCCTTTGAGAGGAATTAGATCTGGTCGAAGAAATCAGAATAGGAGCGGCCATATGATAAACCTCTCTCAAACAAAAGATAGCCATACGATATGACGCCAAATTCATACGACGAGAGTTCGAGGTCGGTAGCCTTATCCTAAATAGATATTACAAAGAATATCGCGAAAGCAAACTAACAACGAACTGGTGTCATACCCCAAATTTTTCCTACCCCTATATTTAAGGATCTCTTAAAATAATTTCATTATATAGTTCACTTCTAGAGGAGTTTAAAACAGAGAAAAGGGGTGTACTAATCTTAAATAGACCATCAATATCTGATGGCCCATTAAGGTTTCTTTTAGAGATGATGCATTTTATAAGTATATTACTTTGAAAAGATTATGGGCCTTTCTAAAACTAGAAAGGGCCCATGTAATTCTTATAGTTCATTTCAAGTTTAAAAAAGAGGTGTATTGTTTAACCAAGGAGGTGTGAACAAATTATTAGCAATAAGGCCCATGTAGGATTTGAAATATTGGAAAGAAAGGGTGTTTAAAAATAACCTTTTTTTTTGTTAAGAGGCCCAATAAAATTAAACAAATTAGGCCCATTCATATTGAGGGGTGTATAAAAGAATCCATTTATTTGGTAAGGCCCGTGTCAATTCGTTTGGAAGGCCCAATCTAGGGCTCCATTCAATTTTTGGATTCTGCTTGGAGGTGTCATTTTTCACAGTATGAAACTTATTGTTATAATAATCATTATTATTACTATTACTGTTTTTCTATAGGAAAAAATATAAATTTAAAATTGATTTCTATTTTTTTTGTTTTATTTTTTTTGTTGACAAAAAAAGCTTCTTAGTCATAACTAACTCAGGCCCAATAAGCGCTTGGCCCTGTTGTACCCCAAATTTTGCCCCTAAGATCCCTTCATCATACCACATTGTTTCAATCACCACAAAATCACATTAGGGATTTTGGTTCTTCTCCCTATCTTTAGCTTTGCTCTTTGAGAAGTTACCAAGCACCTTGATTTGTTTGCTTTTGTGATCATAGATATTGTACTTTGATTTTTCTCTCTAATTAATAAAATGCAATATTGGTTTGTCTTACTTGTTGATAATGTAGGTAAAAGTAATGAGGTTTAGCAAGTTGCTTCATGGGTTCATGAGTTTATTTCCATGCCCTAATCAAAATCTTGAGAGATTCAAACCTCACCATTTAAGTTGTTTTGAAGTTGATATGAAATTGGTTTTGGTGGCCGTAGGTCCTCATCATCATCCTCAACAATTTCTATTCACAAAGGAAGAATATTGGCACAAAAAGTTTATTCAAACTTGGCAAAGTTCCACCAAGCATTCTTTTGATCCAGAGGCTAGGATTTTGGACTTCAAAGAGGCATATCTTGCTCATCTTTTGTTATTTTTGAGTGATTCCAAAAACATTCTTCTCTTGAAATAGTTACCAACAAATCACTTTAAAAGTTTCAAAGAGTTTTCATGTGGAAGGAACTTGGTGAAGAAGAAAGATTACAAGTCATCCAGTTGAATCCCTAATTTTCCATATGTGACTTCAAATTGTCATAACTTGGTCAATTTTAACACCTTGAGCCCATTATTTTTCCATGATGATCTTAAGGATGTGTACTTCATGCCTTCTTTTATGTGAAAAGTAAGAAAATGGATGGAAGTTGCCTTAAGAATGCAAGAGATTATAGGTCATTTCATGATTTTTGGCCAACTTCAACAAGTCATAACTTGCTCAATTTTTGGAGATTTTGAGTGATTCAAATTGCAAAATGTCATTAAAGAGATCTACTTCATTCCATATTTTTTGGTCAAGAGCAAATTCTAAGTGGAAAGCCATGTTTGGATGCAAGAGATTATAGGTCATTTTTAAAGAAGAATTTGAAATATTTCTAAGTATGGAAAGTCAACTCTTTTTCCATTGTAAAGTTTGTTACCTCATATTTCCAAAGCATCAAGAATCATGCCTTAAGACTCCCTGAGATGGAAATGCCATTGTTTCAAAAGTGGTAACTTGGAATTGAAGTTTCCCTGCAAGCCAGAATTTGAATTTCATGTTACAACCTCTAAACCTCAAATTAGCACGCGTTTTGGGTCTAAACATGATTAGCCAATGTTCCCAAGTGGATTAGTACATCAAAACGCAAGAATTAGATGAGTTTTGGTGAAGTTTGGATCACACTTCACTCGTGCATCAGGTTTGCACGAATTCTCTCCAAAACACATCATTCACTCTTCCTTTTGATCCCATTTGCTTCTCCTATAAATACATGTACTATCCCATTCATTTTCTCAAGCTTAGATAGCCAGAATCACTCTGCCAAACTTGCTTCACAACTCAGAAATTAGCTACTTCGAATCCTATTCTCAAGCCTTTTTCAATCCATTTTCTTCATCAATTCACCTTCCTTGATCTTCCCTGAAGCTAACCATATAATCACATTAAAGAATCGTGCCCTATATTGCTCCATAGAAGTCCAGTTTCAGAGCTCTGCAACTCAACTTTAATAGGTAGATTCCTTCATCAATTCTTTAAAACTTTGGTGCCATTGTGTTGCTCTCATTGCCCTGGTTCTAGTCGCCACACTTACTTTTATCTGGAAGCACGTTTTGACCATGAATTTTCAAATCCCTTTTCAAAACTTTCTTTCCAAATTGCTTGAGTTACAGTTTATATAAAAATGGCGCGAGGGTATGGTTGTCTTCGTCTTGAAGAGACGAAGCGAATGGCATAGGTCTGAGCTTCTGATTTTACAGTTTGAGGGACCTGCAACTCGTGAGGGTTGGAGGTTGAAGTTGACCAACGTGTCACCTTCTAACCAATGAAAGCGTGCCATTTGTTTTTTTTTAAATATGATTTATTAATGATTCTGTATATTATTCACTAAAGACCATGATATGCACAGCGCGCTAGATCATTTCGATTTGATTAATAACGCGTTTTGACTCTCATCCAATGGTCCACATCTTTTTCTTTTATTTTCTTTTTCTAATTTTTATATTTTAATTGTTTTAAATTTAAAAAAATCATAGAAAATTCATTTTTAGTCCAAAAAATCCAAAACAATTATGAGAAATATTTTTGATTATTCTCTTTCTGATTTTTAGTTTTTCACAATTTAATTTTGTGTTTTGGTATTTTTTATGAATTTTACACTTATTTGATTTATCTAAAATGTTTAAAAATACTTTTACACATTTTTAAATTCTGAAAAAAATTATGGAGTAATCCAATGATATTGTGACAAATATTGGTGACCTTATTTTATTTTTGTTTCTGACTTTACTATTTTTTACTATTTTTATTTTATTTTACCCATTTATTTTAATTTTAAAAAATAGTTTCTGACTTTTAAAAATTCCCAAAAAAATTGTATAATTACTTGACCTATTTTCTGATTTTTCTATGGTCTTATCTTTCATTTCTTGATTAATTTGAATATAATTGAATTTTTCCTCATTATTTTCCATTTTTTAAACATTTTTTAAACCCTTTAAGGCATCTATTAAATATATTATTTTGTGAATATTTTTTGGCTGTCCTGGGTTGATTTTTTTGATCATGGCTTTATTAACATCATTGGATCCATGGTATTGAGTTTAACTCCATAAAAGATGGATGAATGATTTTAATAATAGTTTGATTAAATATTAATTCAAATGTGGTTTTTTCTTTTTTTACTCTAACCCCTTTTCATCTCATCCCCTTCTCATTGCACTAAGTGTTGTTGGAGCATGATCTATATATCATGTCTCAAAATAAATGGTGCATAGATTGCTATTAACCGGCCTCAAAATAGGTGCGACTTTTATATAAGTCCACTTACGATTGCTTAACATAACGCTAAATTTTGTCCCAATTAGAATAAATGATCATTCGTGGCCCAAACTTATGATTGTCAGCCCAAGTATGTTAATTTGATCTGTTTAATCCAATAACCTTGAGATTCATTGTATGGAGGTTTTGGTTCTACCAATCCTCTAATGGATTTACAACACCTTTGGTCAACGCGGATCACTTAAACATCGTTGATCATTAAATGATACTTGTGAGAATTTCAAATGGATGATATACTTGACAAAAAGCAAATGCAACTTGTTGTGTGGAGGCTTTGGTTCTACCAATCCTCTAATGAGTTCCAAATGCAAGTTTCAATATGGTCATCCAACTAACCACTAATTATTGACTTATTTTATCTTATGCTTTTATTCTTTTTATACTTTATGTACTATTTATTTTTTAGCATTTTACATTTCATGCCATTTCAAATTTGCATCACATTTGTATCCTATCTTTAAGTTTGTTCTTGTGTTGTTGACTAACTTCTAACCAAAATACAAAAAATATTTGTCTTTGTCTTTACATACTTGTGTTTTGTAGGTACCGAGTCGAAGCATATGGCAAATAAGATTTTCCGGTATTATTTTCCTAAAATCTCTATTTGCAAAGAAAAAGAATTAAAATTTTTCATTTTTTCACTGATGCATTCGATTTCTCCTAGAGTGCAATCGATTGCACAGAGTGAATTTTGCACCATTTTAAAAAAAAACACATTGTGCAAATCGATTTGCATTGTAGTGCAATTGATTGCACAGCGTGAAAATTTGAAAAAAGATCAGCATTTTAAAATTGTCAAATTTTGGCTCCAATTTTCCTTCACTTTTGAAAGATGTATCATTAATTCAAATTTTAATGTCAATCTTTCATTTTTAAAAAGAATTATCATTAATTCAAATTTTGGCTCTAATATTTGAAAAGAGTTATCATTAATTCAAATTTTGGCTCTAATTTTTGAAAGAGTTATCATTAATTCAAATTTTGGCTCCAAGAATCAATTACCAAATTACCACTAATCCCAATCCTAAAACTCTATAAATAGAGCCCTCATTTCATTCAAATTTCAAGCTTTTGATAGCCAAATTCACCTTGCTAAAAAATCTCTCAATTCTCTCCATCTACCAAATTCACTCAAAGCTCCATTTTCAAAAAGTTAGTAAGCTTTGCATTGAAGCTTACTAATCTTTGAGCTAAACCTTCATCCAAACACTTTTTATCCATCAATTCTCTATATCCAAGCTTGGTCAATTGATTCTTGTGGTTGAATTGAAGCAAATTCTTGAAGTTGTTTTGATAATTCTCTAGATCTACCTTTGGTAAGTTGGATAATTCATCTTTCAGAATGTGATCTCTTGGTGATCTTTGGGATTGATTCTTTGAGCATTATTTTGTGATTTAAATGGTGTTATTTTCTCATAATTTGATGGAATTTTCGTGCTCAATTGGATCCATGGTCATAAGGTGTTTGATGGAAAGTTTGAACAAGAAATTGCCCTTTTAAAATGTTGTTTTTGCTACTGTAACTGTGTGCAATCGATTTGCACTGTAGTGCAATCGATTGCACAGAAGTAATTTTGCACAATTTTTAGAAAATTGTACTGTGTAAATCGATTTACACAATAGTGCAATCGATTTACACAGGGATAGAATGCACTTTTTTGCCTTCTTTTGGGGCAGCTTTGATCCAAAATGCCTTTTCTACTCACTCCTTTTGATTGTTGGTTTGGATTGCAATTTTAAATGTCCAATTTGTCTTTAAACTCAATGGACTTTTTGATGTAGATGAAGTTGGATAAATGTTCATCAATTCAAATTTACCTAAGAGTGAATTATTTAATTCATTTTTGGTGCTTTGGATTAATGATATGTTTAGTGCTTTAATCCATCTAGAGGAGTGGTTGAATATAAAGATGAAAGAATTTTGAAATGGTGATCCAAATTAGCTTATCATTCCCCTCCCTCTTCATCTTATCCCTTTATTTTTTAATTATGCTACATGTTAAGGGATGGTGATCTCTATATCATTTATCCAAACATGAAGTACATAGATTGCTATTGACCGGCCTCAAAATAGGTGTTACTTCTACATAAGTCCACTTACGATTGCTTAACATAGCGCTAAATTTTGTCCCGATTCAAATAAATGATCATTCGTGGCCCAAACTTATGATTGCAAGCCCAAGTATGTTAATTTGATCTCTTTGATCCAATAACCTTGAGATTCACTGTGTGGAGGCTTTGGTTCTACCAATCCTCTAATGGATCTACAACACCTTTGGTCAACGCGGATCACTTAAACATCGTTGATCATTACATGTTGCCTTGTGAGAATTCCAAAATGGATGATATACTTGACAAAAAGCAAATGCAACTTGTTGTGTGGAGGCTTTGGTTCTACCAATCCTCTAATGAGTTCCAAATGCAAGTTTCAAGATGGTCATCCAACTAACCACTAATTACTAACAATTAACTTTACTTTACGCTTTTATTTTCATGCTTTATGTACCATTTACTTTTAGAATTTTACATTTTATGCTATTTTCATCTTTGCTCACTTGAGAATTTACTTTTATGTCATTTTTATTTTGCTCACTTGAGCTTTTCTTTCTTTTTAAAGACACCTAATAATCAACATGAACCATAAAAATCATTAATGATACTTGGACTACATGGTTACTATCCTTTGCATTATGGTGTGATGGACTTCTTGGACTTAGGATTAGAGACCTTGGCCTATCTTGGAGACTTTGTGACTTTATTTGATATTTTGTCTGGAGTTCTTGAGGTTTAACTCAAGTCATTGGGTTGTTTGTTTGTTTTGTGTGCAGGTTATTGAGATTACGATCTTTGTTTGTAATCTGGAATTCACCCGCATACAGCCGTTACTCTGCCCAATTTTTGCGAAGACTTAAAACACTTGAAGTTTGGTTCTCTCAAGAGGTCTAGTATCTTTGCATGCTTGGTTTCAATTCGAAGAATGGGAATTCTATATTGACTCATAATGTCAAGTATTGGCTTCTTGTTGGTTAGATGGTTCTTATCCCTAGCTTTTACCTTATGCTTTAGGATAGCCTCTTCTTCTCCTCCCATCTTCTTTAATTTCAAAAATTTTCTCCCTCCTTTAAAAAAAAACTCTTCTTGTTTTGAAACTTGAAACATTTTCATAATAAACTTGGACTTAGGTCCATGCATCTTTAAAACATTTTCATAAATAAATTTCAATCAATTTAATAATACCTTGACCTTTTTTTTTGTGAGAAGACTAAAAGTTAATCAATCTCATTTCAAACCATTTTTGCCACTTTGGCTTTTATCTTTAAACTTTTCTCAAAGATTAGACTCTTGTCAATCCTTGTAGTGATCCAAACAACTATACTTCTACAATATGTAGTGAAGTGAGATATTTTCCACTTGGGTGTCGAGTGAGGCATTGTTGATTTTAAAATCCAAGCAATATCCTCCACTTTGAGATGATGTAAATTCTCCTTTCTCATGATTGTGGGTAGTAAGTATGTTTTTCACATGGACAATTGCGATGATGTCTTATCTCATAAAATCAACCAACACACTTGTGTTTCAAATTTTTAAAAGAGAAACTACGTGTACCCTGATCCCCTATTGCACGAAAGGTGGTACGTAGGCACTAAAGGTTTGCAACCGCGGCGGGTGCAAAAATCATAAAAATATTTCTTTTCTCACCTCCACCATCCATTTTATATACAACACATTTTTATAGCCAAAATATACAGATTTTTCAAAGAGGTTCATGTGGAGTACCGTAGATGTTTAGGGTGCTAATACCTTCCCTTTGCATAACCAACCCCATTACCTTTAATATTTCCCCCTCTTTTTGGGTTATTCGCTCTTTTCCCATTCCTTTGGAAACAATAAAGCGCGGTGGCGATTTTTATTTTGATTTGTATAAAGTCTAGTCAATCCAATGGCTTAGTCTTGCACATTTCTACCGCCACCGAAAAAAATGGCGAATTCACTGGGGACAGATTGACCTCTTTATGGTCCATCCCTAAGTGGGTTGAGCCTATCTTTGTTTATATCTGTATATGTGCTATTGTTGTTTATGTGTTATATTTTATATATGTGTTTGTCTGGATTTTCCTGGTTTACAGGGTGCTTGGTGATTACTCATAAGTCCTATACCCGGACTTGGGCAAACTTTAAGATAGGATGGGCGGTATAGTCATGTTAACTTTGAGGGAGTAATCCCAAAAAAGGAGGCATGAGATCCCCCACTCAGTGGAGGCCCCTTGGACTGTAGTGTCGTTTACCGAGTGATTGGGAAGACGTACTGCTTTCTACCTGGGAGCCTACTGAAGCTGAGGACCGTAGATTACCTAACTCATCTTGGCCTTTTAGGTGTAGTGCGGAAGCTATGATAGAGTAATCCGGAAATAGTTGTCACGCGATACTATGCTCGGACGAGTCTTTCCAGAGAATATTGCTAATTACCGAGTTAATCGGGACATTGGTAATATCCAAAGGAAGGATGTAGACTCTGGGAACCTCTTAGAACCTTGTTCGGCAGGTGATAACAGTTAGTCCATACCTTATGGGTTATACCTTTGATTCCAGGCTCGTGACTCTGAACCATGTGATCTTATTACTGTGCAGTGCATTGCATAACATTGCATATCATTTGCATCCTCTGCATCATTCTGCATACATCCAGGTTGATCAAGATCTTATTCCCAGTTGCTTCTACCTTTGTTAGTCATCTACCGTCAAGCTGATTCCTCAACATAACTACGGAACTAGAGCTGCTGTCAGATTGAGAATGGAAAACCAAGAACAACACAACATGGAAGTCAGAATGGAAATCGACGAGTTAAAGTCAGGCATGGCCAAACTTACTAAGATGATGCAAGTCCTAATTTCCAGAGGAGAGCCACCTCTGAGGACTGTGATATCTGAAATCCCAACTGCTGCTATTGACACTCAACCCATCCAGCATACATCTACTGCATGGCCAGAGTTTGGGTTACCTCATAATTACTCTCCGCCTATTGCAATTACTTCAATGGTTGGCCAGTCTTCCCGACCAGTCTTTTAAGCTCCAGTTTTCACTGAACCTCAGTCAATCGTTCATACTGCTTCTCGTCAACCTGCTGCACAAGCTGCTTTTGGGAATCCTCTCTTTGAGTACCATGCTGCCAGTCCTCGAAGTGTGAGCCAAGGAGACTTTGGTTAGTTTGAAGAGTTCAAAGAACAGTATCAGACTTTAGAGAAGAGACTCAGAGCTATGGAAGGAAATGAGTTCTTCAGTGTTGATGCTAACAACATGTGCCTATTTTCTGATCTGGTTATGCCTGCAAAGTTCAAGACTCCTGAGTTTGAGAAATACCGGGGGCACACTTGTCCAAGAAGTCATTTGGTGATGTACTTTCGAAAGATGTCCGCTTACAACAAGAATAACAAGTTGCTTATCCATTGTTTCCAAGACAATCTGAGTGGAGCTTCATTGAAATGGTATGTGGGACTTGAGAAAGGTCGTATCCAATGCTTCCAAGATCTTGTTGATGCTTTCATAAAGCAATACAAATACAACCTTGACATGGCACCTGATCGTCGCCAACTACAAAATATGTTTCAGAATGAGAAAGAATCTTTCAAGGAGTATGCTCAACGATGGAGAGAATTGGCATCTCAAGTTGAACCACCTCTGGCAGAGAAAGAGCTGACTGGTTTGTTCATGGATACTTTATCCCCTTTCTTTTGGGAGAAGATGATTGGTAGTGTGTCTTCCAGCTTCACATACCTGGTGACTATTGGCCAGAGATTAGAAGAAGGAATCAAGAATGGTAAATTGTCTAAAGTTGTTGAATCTTCTAATGGTGCAAAGAAATACCTTGGGAACTTTCAGAAGAAGAAAGAGGTAGAAGCCAATGCTGTCTCGACTGAGAGAAGAGGACCTCGCCGTAGGCCTCAATACACTGATCAACCACAAGTAGCGGTTGTTACTCTTGCGGTCAATGCTCAACCAGTTCAGGTCCCTCAACAACAAAATTTTACGCAGAATCAGAATCGGAATAGGGCTCAATTTGATCCCATCCCTATGACATACATGGAATTATATCCTACATTGGTGAAGAAGGGCTTGATTACAACTAGGCCTCTGATTCCTCGAAATCCTCCTCCAGCCGGGTTCAGATCTGACCTTCAGTGTGAGTTTCATCAGGGAGCCGCCGATCATGATTTAGAAAGTTGTTATGCATTGAAAAACAGAGTGCAAGAATTGGTGAAAACCAATATGCTCACTTTCAAAGAGGCAGGTCCTAATGTTATCAACAATCCTTTGCCCAAACAAAGTAGATGAAGACTGAGTCGGGATACCCTCAAGTCACCTCCTAAAGCCAGTGTTTCAGATAGGACAACTCATCCTTGTTACTGATTAGTCACTAGGCCATGTTTCTTTCTGTTTGCATTTGTCCCTTGTTTATGTTAAAATTGTTGCTTTAAAATTCTATTTGTACTTTCATGTTAAGTTTAATGAAATGAGCATTGCAATGTTTTGATTCAAATCATTTTCATTTACTGCTTTCAAATACATTTCTCTTGTTTACTCCCTTTATCAAGCTTTTGTTTATGCAAAGATTTGAGGGAGGATGATGAAAACGAAGTACCCATAATTGTTGCTGGTATGCTTTCAAATAAAACTTTGCTAAGGATATACAGGCATTGTTTCAACTCCCAAACACTGGAGAAATAAGGACGTTAATCCCTTGTTCACCCCTTTGAGCCTAGAAGTTGGAGTTTCTTTCTATATAGAAAAACCCGCAATCTTAACCCGGGGATGGGTAGTTCTCAGTTAATTTGGTTGTGCATTCAATTACAAGAGAAATCATGCAAGACACCTTTCAACAAAGGTCGAAATCAAGCTTTCCTTTGCACACAGCAAGAAGTTTCAAAGATGCTCTCAAATAAAAAATGACAAAGATGGTTCCCCGTAATCATTGAGTAAGACAGTCATTATCTTTCCAAAAATAAAAATGAAATGAAAGGAAAAATCAAAAGAAAAATCCCGCTAAGTAAAAACCTATGAAGGAGACTTAGGCAAAAAACTGGGGCATCCCGCTGACTGTAATTTCAAATGAAACAGTTCAGGCAAAAACTGGGGCATCCCGCTGACTGTAATCTCAAATGAAACAATTCAGGCAAAAGTTGGGAATAATAAATCCAATCAGAAGAGGTCTTCAAATCCTCAAAATTCTCCACCAGAATTGACAAAAGTCCTCAAAACAGCAAAAATATGTAAGAAGAAATGACTGTCATTCTCAATAATTCCTTTAGCTTCTGAGCCATCGTTATTGCTACCATCAGTGCAATTCCAAAATCTCTTGGAACTTGAATGCATAGTCTGAATTAACTGAACGTAGGACTGGAGAACATCATGAAGATTGGGTTGAGTACAAATAAACTTTGAGCCTTTATCCTTTATTTCTTAAACCATGAACCAGACCATGTTACAACCCTCAAAAGACCTAATTGAAGCCAGGTTTCTTTTGAAAGCATACTACAGCAAGGTTGCGTAAACTGACTCCTATGATCTTTTGCGAACCATTTGTTTTGGTATCATACCTTTGTTTTCACTTTAAAAGTATAAAACCAATGTGTTTTAACAAGTGATGCATTTTCTATACACCAATAACATCATTTCAAAAATGATTTTGGATTCAAAAATTTTGCATGAAATTTGCATTAAAATTACCATGTTTAAATAAACAATTTTGCTTGCAAACAAGCTTTCCTTGTCAAGGAATTTCAAACAGCTGAGAAACTTGGTCAGTGATCCTATCAGGGGTAAGTATCTTCCAGGTCCATTTGCGAATCAGTTTAAGATTTGTTGCTCAGTGCAAGTTTTCTTAGAATTGGTTAGTCAGAAGATCATTTTCAAGACTCATACTGGGGCATTCCTTTCCAACAGTCATTTAAGAACTGAAGCCATGATCAGTTTTTTCCAACAATCATCTCAAGAACTGAAGCCATGATCAGTTTATTCCAAGAACTAAAGCCATGATCAGTTTATTCCAACAGACATTTCAAGAGCTGAAGCCCTGATCTGCTTATTTCAAGCAACTCTTGACTGAAGCCATGATCAGTTTATCTTCAACAGTCAGCTAATCTGGGACAAATCCCCAAGTAGCTCTCCATGTCCTTCTTCAGAAGATCATCAGTTCAATACAGTTTACAAGTATGACAAATTTGAGCGCAAGATTTTTTTTCTTCCCAAACAATTTGGCAGAGTTCTCTGTGTTGAGGAATCAAACTTCCAATATTACCTCCACAAAAGAGTCAAACTCCATTGTCATAAACGTCAGCATTACATGCATAAATCATTCACATATCATGCATAACAAAAATCACACATAATGCATAACAAAAGTGTTTCATCCTCATTTTCATTTCCCGAGGTCTTGTTGCAGTTGACATGTCACCTTGAGATCAAAGTCCAACTTCCTTGGCACCTACCAAAGCAAACATTAGTTTATCCGTCTCTTCTTCCATCCAAAGCCAGTATTGGATGTTGTTATCTTTTTCTTCATTCAAAGCCAGTATTAGATGTTGTGTTTCCCTTCATTCAAAGCCAATATTAAATTTCAAGATCTCTTTCACTCATTCAAAGCCAGTATTGGATGTTGTGATCTTTTCTCTCGTCTAAAGCCATTATTAGACGTTGAGTTTTCCTTTCATTCAAAGCCATTATTGAATGTCGGAATCTTTTGTTGTCATTTAAAGCCAGTATTGGATGTCGTGTTTCTTTTCCGTCCAGCGTCTTTCCTGGACGACTCTGATGTAGCTTCAGATTTGGTCTTATCCCATATCTAATGTTCTTCTAGATGTTTCTGATTGTCTTTTCTAGAGAGTTGCTCACCTTATTCAATGCCATTCTTGGATGTCGCCGCTTGCCTTCTCGAGTTTTATCTCTTTTTTCCAAGTATCGCTGGTTACTCTTTGTCGCCCTGACAGATATCCAGATGTATCTTGTTGTTCCCCAACGTGTCTTTCCACGTCATTTCATATGAACTACCATAAGTTTCCAGTTTCGAGTCTTTCCATATTTCCACAGAGTCTGTCTCATCTCATACATCATTCAAAAAATATGTGTCAAAAAAAAAGTCCTTGCATTCATTCATAACATATGTTATCATCTCATCGTATCAGGGACAAAATTCAGGTCTGTTTGTATTTAATTACTTTCCGCCTATCTGGCTAAAAGATAATTAAATAGGGGCAGCTGTTGTACCCTAAATTTTGCCCCTAACTTTTTCAGTCGCACCTTCATACCATATTTTGTCATTTGGTCACAACCATTAATAAATAGCTTCATTCATCACATTTGCATCCTACCTTTAAGTTTGTTCTTGTGTTGTTGACTAACTTCTAATCAAAATACAAAAAATATTTGTCTTTGTCTTTACATATTTGTGTTTTGTAGGTACCGAGTCGAAGCATATGGCAAATAAGATTTTCCGGTATTATTTTCCTAAAATCTCTATTTGCAAAGAAAAAGAATTCAAAATTTTCATTTTTTCACTGATGCAATCGATTGCTCCTAGAGTGAAATCGATTGCACAAAGTGAATTTTGCACCACTTTTAAAAAAAAATACACTGTGCAAATCGATTTGCACTGTAGTGCAATCGATTGCACAGCGTGAAAATTTGAAAAAAGATCAGCATTTTAAAATTGTCAAATTTTGGCTCCAATTTTCCTTCACTTTTGAAAGATGTATCATTAATTCAAATTTTAGTGCCAATCTTTCATTTTTAAAAAGAATTATCATTAATTCAAATTTTGGCTCTAATATTTGAAAAGAATTATCATTAATTCAAATTTTGGCTCTAATTTTTGAAAGAGTTATCATTAATTCAAATTTTGACTCCAAGAATCAATTACCAAATTACCACTAATCCCAATCCTAAAACTCTATAAATAGAACCCTCATTTCATTCAAATTTCAAGCTTTTGATAGCCAAATTCACCTTGCTAAAAAATCTCTCAATTCTCTCCATCTACCAAATTCACTCAAAGCTCCATTTTCAAAAAGTTAGTAAGCTTTGCATTGAAGCTTACTAATCTTTGAGCTAAACCTTCATCCAAACACTTTTTCTCCATCAATTCTCTACATACAAGCTTGGTCAATTGATTCTTGTGGTTGAATTGAAGCAAATTCTTGAAGTTGTTTTGATAATTCTCTAGATCTACCTTTGGTAAGTTGGATAATTCATCTTTCACAATGTGATCTCTTGGTGATCTTTGGGATTGATTCTTTGAGCATTATTTTGTGATTTCAATGGTGTTATTTTCTCATAATTTGATGGAATTTTTGTGCTCAATTGGATCCATGGTCATAAGGTGTTTGATGGAAAGTTTGAACAAGAAATTGCCCTTTTAAAATGTTGTTTTTGCTACTGTAACTGTGTGCAATCGATTTGCACTGTAGTGCAATCGATTGCACAAAAGCAATTTTGCACAATTTTTAGAAAATTGTACTGTGTAAATCGATTTACACAATAGTGCAATCGATTTACACAGGGACAGAATGCACTTTTTTGCCTTGTTTTGGGGCAGCTTTGATCCAAAATGCTTTTTCTACTCACTCCTTTTGATTGTTGGTTTGGATTGCAATTTTAAATGTCCAATTTGTCTTTAAACTCAATGGACTTTGTGATGTAGATGAAGTTGTATAAATGTTCATCAATTCAAATCTACCTAAGAGTGAATTATTTAATTCATTTTTGGTTCTTTGGATTAATGATATGTTTAGTGCTTTAATCCATCTAGAGGAGTGGTTAAATTTAAAGATGAAAGAATTTTGAAATGGTGATCCAAATTAGCTTATCATTCCCCTCCCTCTTCATCTTATCCCTTTCTTTTTTAATTGTGCTACATGTTAAGGGATGGTGATCTCTATATCATTTATCTAAACATGAAGTACATAGATTGCTATTGACCGTCCTCAAAATAGGTGTGACTTCTACATAAGTCCACTTACGATTGCTTAACATAGCGCTAAATTTTGTCCCGATTCGAATAAATGATCATTCGTGGCCCAAACTTATGATTGCAAGCCCAAGTATGTTAATTTGATCTCTTTGATCCAATAACCTTGAGATTCATTGTGTGGAGGCTTTGGTTCTACCAATCCTCTAATGGATCTACAACACCTTTGGTCAACGCGGATCACTTAAACATCGTTGATCATTACATGTTGCCTTGTGAGAATTCCAAAATGGATGATATACTTGACAAAAAGCAAATGCAACTTGTTGTGTGGAGGCTTTGGTTCTACCAATCCTCTAATGAGTTCCAAATGCAAGTTTCAAGATGGTCATCCAACTAACCACTAATTACTAATAATTAACTTTATTTTACGCTTTTATTTTCATGCTTTATATACCATTTACTTTTAGCATTTTACATTTCATGCTATTTTCATCTTTTCTCACTTGATCATTTACTTTTATGTCATTTTTATTTTGCTCACTTGAGCTTTTCTTTCTTTTTAAAGACACCTAATAATCAACATGAACCATAAAAATCATTAATGATACTTGGACTACATGGTTACTATCCTTTGCATTATGGAGTGATGGACTTCTTCGACTTAGGATTAGAGACCTTGGCCTATCTTGGAGACTTTGTGACTTTATTTGATATTTTGTCTGGAGTTCTTGAGGTTTACCTCAAGACATTGGGTTGTTTGTTTGTTTTATGTGCGGGTTATTGAGATTATGATCTTTGTTTGTAATCTGGAATTCACCTGTATACAGTCGTTACTCTGCCCAATTTTTGCGAAGACTTAAAACACTTGAAGTTTGGTTCTCTCAAGAGGTCTAGTATCTTTGGTTGCTTGGTTTCAATCCGAAGAATGGGAATTCTATATTGACTCATAATTTCAAGTATTGGCTTCTTGTTGGTTAGATGGTTCTTATCCCTAGCTTTTACCTTATGCTTTAGGATAGCCTCTTCTTCTCCTCCCATCTTCTTTAATTTCAAAAATATTCTCCCTCCTTTTAAAAAAAAAACTCTTCTTGTTTTGAAACTTGAAACATTTTCATAATAAACTTGGACTTAGGTCCATGCATCTTTGAAACATTTTCTTAAATAAATTTCAATGAATTTAATAATACCTTGACCTTTTTTTTGTGAGAAGACTAAAAGTCAATCAATCTCATTTCAAACCATTATTTCCACTTTGGCTTTTATCTTTAAACTTTTCTCAAAGATTAGACTCTTGTCAATCCTTGTAGTGATCCAAACAACTATACTTCTACAATATGTAGTGAAGTGAGATATTTTCCACCTTGGTGTCGAGTGAGGCATTGTTGATTTTAAAATCCAATCCATATCCTCCACTTTGAGATGATGCAAATTCTCCTTTCTCATGATTGTGGGTAGTAAGTATGTTTTTCACACGGACAATTGCGATGATGTCTTATCTCATAAAATCAACCAACACACTTGTGTTTCAAATTTTTAAAAGAGGAACTACGTGTACCCTGATCCCCTATTGCACGAAAGGTGGTACGTAGGCACTAAAGGTTCGCAACCGCGGCGGGTGCAAAAATCATAAAAATATTTCTTTTCTCACCTCCACCATCCATTTTATATACAACACATTTTTATAGCCAAAATATACATATTTTTCAAAGAGGTTCCTGCGGAGTACCGTAGATGTTTAGGGTGCTAATACCTTCCCTTTGCATAACCAACCCCCTTACCTTGAATCTTTCCCCCTCTTTTTTGGTTATTCGCTCTTTTCCCATTCCTTTGGAAACAATAAAGCACGGTGGCAATTTTTATTTTGATTTGTATAAAGTCTAGTCAATCCAATGTCTTATCTTTGCTCATTTGAGCATTTATTTATTCTTGTCATTTTTACTTTGCTCACTTGAGCTTCTTTTTTCTTTTTCTTTTCCTAAGATACTTAATAATCAACTTAAACCCTAAAAAAACTCTTAATGGTACTTGGACTATTTGGTTACTATCCTTGGCATGATGGAGCATATGACTATTTCTTGGACTTAGGATTAGAAACCTTGGTCTATCTTGGAGACCTTGTGATCTTATCTGATTATTTTGTTTGGAGTTCTTGAGGTTTACCTCAAGAGATTGGGTTGCTTGTTTGTTTTTGTGTGCAGGTTTTTGTGATTACACTCTTTGTTTGTAATCTGAAATTCACCCGCATACAGTCGTTACTTTGCCCAATTTTTGTGAAGACTTAATACACTTGAAGAGGTCTAGTATCTTTGCTTTCTTGGTTTCAATTCAAAGAATGGGAATTCTATCTTGACTCATAATGTCAAGTTTTTAGCTTCTTGTTGGTTAGATGGTCCTTATCCTTAGCTTTTACCTTATGCTTTAGGATAGTCTCTTCTTCTCCTCCCATCTTCTTTAATTTCAAAAATCTTCTCCCTCCTTTTGAAAACTCTTCTTGTTTTGAAACTTAAACACGTTCATAATAAAATTGGACTTAGGTCCATGCATTTTCAAAACATTTTCATAAACAAACCTCAATCAATTTAATAATAATTTGACATTTTTTTTATGAGAAGACTAAAAGTCAACCAATCTCATTTCAAACCATTTTGCCACTGTAGCTTTTACCCTTAAACTTTTTCTTAAAAGATTAGACTCTTGTCAATCCTTGTAGTGATGCAAACAACTATACTTCTATAATATGTAGTGAAGAGAGATATTTTCTACTTGGGTGTTGAGTGAGGCATTGTTGATTTTAAAATCCAAGTCATATCCTCCACTTTGAGATGATGCAAATTCTCCTTTCTCATGACTATGGGTAGTAAGTATGTCTTCCACACGGACAGTGACGATGATGTCTTATCTCTTAAAATTAACCAACACACTTATGTTTCAAATCTTTTAAAATAGGAACTACATGTACCCTGATCCCCTATTGCACGAAAGGTGGTACGTAGGCACTAAAGGTTCGCAACCGCGGCGGGTGCCAAAATCATAAAAATATATTTGTTTTCTCACCTCCACCATCCATTTTATATACAACACATTTTTATAGCCAAAATATACAGATTTTACAAAGAGGTTCCTACGGAGTACCGTAGATGTTTAGGGTGCTAATACCTTCCCTTTGCATAACCAACCCCCTTACCTTGAATCTTTTCCCCCTTTTTTTTGGGTTATTCGCTCTTTTCGCATTCCTTTGGAAACAATAAAGCGCGGTGGCGATTTTTGTTTTGATTTGTATAAAGTCTAGTCAATCCAATGACTTAGTCTTGAACATTTCTACCGCTACAGGCCCATTCCTTTTTTTTTGCGTTGCAATAAGGGTTTGTATTACAAACAACTATATGATTATTATCTATTTTGTTGTGTTTTATTAGTTAAAAAGAAAAAAAAAACATAGAAAATCCATTGCATGATTTGTTACCAGGCCCAAATCCAAAAAACCCAAAAAGACAGATCCAACATAGATTATGGTTCAAAAGGTTGAAAACAATTACTGTACGGATTAAAGACAAATAATGTGTTTCTTGCAACGAATTTGAATCAAGAAGCTTGCATTCATACAAGTTTTCCAGAACATCGTCATATTAATACAGAAATAAAATTAACATACTTTGAATACAAATTTATAACCTGAATAAATTACAGACACATTAAATCAATTCCTAATATGCTAAAACATAAAACGGACAAATGATTTCTAAAAACCTAATTTCTTAAATCAATTACAGATAGAGTAATTTCTTTTCTAAAACTACAAACCCTAAAAAGGCTATAAAAAGAGGGAAAAGAAATTATAATGGAGGGGGGATAGAAATATTACAGTGAGGAAAATTACTGTAGAAGAAAAAAAGGAGGAGAGATTACAGTAGGGAAGAAAAGGAAACCGTTACACAGGCGAGAGATGAAAGAAAAGAAGAAACAAAAACAGAGGGGGAGGTTCGAAAGACAGAAAAATACTCTCAATCGTTGCCAAACGCCCAGATCTACAATCTCACAGCTCCGATTCGGATCGTGCAACGACATCGCCTCACACTCACCACACCACCGCTATCATCGTCAAAACCGCATTACCTTCCAAAAATGGAAGAAATAAAAAGATTAGAGGGCGAATTCGAAGCTCAGAGAATCGAAAAGACCACGAGATGCAGCATCGCCAGAAGTAGCAGATTAGGGTTCGTTGTTGTTTTGCGGTTGGGAGAGATGAATAGAAGTTGAAAAACACGAAGAGAGAATAAGGTAATGATGAAAATAAGTGATATGTTGTAAAAACAAAATTTTAATGTATCTTAGTAATCCACTACGCGTATCCCACCATAACTACCGTGCTCCCCAAAATACAAATGTACGATTAGAATCAAACAACCTAGAAATTCTTGTCTACCATCTCCCCATACACACACTCACATGCAAACCTTCCGGACTCTCTAAACTCTCTTGGGCCTGGCCCATTTACTACTCACCCCTTCCCATTCTAGTTTCGCTAGCACGCTGAAGCACATCCTTTCGCTTATTGGGCCCAGTCCAAAATCTGGACTTGGCCCCCTACCATTCACACCCCACTTTTTTTATTCTTACTAACGCATTAAGAAACTTACCCCCTTGCCATTTTGGGCTTGAATTCAATATCTGAATTCAAGCCGCTTCTATTAACGCCCCTCTATTTTATTAGCTTAGTATAATCAACACCCCATGTGTTTTAATCAATTTTCTTTATTATTATTTTTTTATCTTCTATTTTATATATTTATATTTTTATAATTATAATATTATATTATTATTTAATATTATAATTGACTTATTTTGTTTTCCAAAACTCATTCAAAATATATTTTTATTGCACTAAATTATTTATTTAATCATGCATTTAATTAAAGTATTTTCACAATTAAAACTCTAAAAAATATCTTAACCAACAATAGATTATTTTCAAAATCAAATCAATGCAATAATACAATTTCAAAAATATTATGATAATATTTAAACCGACTGTCCGCTTTGTCTAAAATTCTCTGCCATTCACACACCTAGGCTAAGCGCACGGGAAATTCAAATATTTATCGTAATCCATAAAAAACATAAACCAACTGCGAACTACGAAATGAGACTCTGATTCCTCCTAAGAGGATACGTAGGCATACGATCAAAAATTGTGGCGAGTTCCCCTAACTAAAATTAAAACTATTTTCCCCTAATAAAACACTAAAACCCTATTTCCGAAAAATTACGCTTATAAACCTAGTATCCTTGTGAACAAGGTAGATGAGGGGTGTCTAACACCTTCCCCTCGTCTAGAACCGAGTCAACAATCTAGAATCTCTGACTATTTTAGGGTTATCCTTTATATTCCATTCCTTAGGATAAAAATTTTAGGGTGGCGATTTTGAATTTAAAAACCAGTTACAACAGCTAGCGACTCTGCTGGGGACTCAACCCTAGATTTAGAGGCCTTATCTTTAAGTTTTAGGGTGTTTCTTATTTTTGGGGTTTTCATTTCTTATTTAAATATTTATTTATTTATTTGCTTATTTTTGTTATTATTCATTATATTATATTTATCTGTGGTGGGATTTAAATTTTGCAAAATTATTCTCAATACCCTTAGAAAGAAGGTTCGTCTATTAGCCAAGGGGTTACATCAACCCTATGAGTTTATGTGACGACTTCGTCTAGAGTCAATAGAATTCCGTAAAAGGAATACGTATCGAGAGACATCCTCTTTGGAAGTAGGACTTTGGAATGACACCTATGACTCTTTGTACGACCTTTAAACCAAAAACTCATGACGATACCTTTAAAGACCTAGAGACGAAAGTTTCGGTTTGTAAAGAGACTCCGTTTAAGGGAGGCCCTTGTGCCTTTCCCTCTAGTGTCATTCATGATACCCTTAAGGAAAAGAACCTTATGGGAAGGGTAGAATATCTGTAGGCCAATACTAGGAACCTACCTTCTAAGGATACCTTTTACAAATCCTACTACAATCTTTAAACTCGCAAGGGTTATCTTTTCACCTTCTACTACCTATAGCCCGTAAGGCTTCTGTCTATGTCGTAATCCCAATACTGTAAGGATTCCTCGTCGTCTTTCATTTTCCTTAATCCTTAAAGATTTTTTGGTTGTCTCAATCTCTAAGTCAATGTAGGGTACCATCGCGTCTATCATTAAACTTATATAGGGTACCCCTACGTCTACCATCATACTGAAGGAAAATTACAATCCAAAACGTAGCGGAAAATTAAAATTTTCCTTTAGTGATCCTTACAAATGGGCATGGCCAGTGATAGAAATCACTACCTCTTGTGATAATTCAGACCTTTGATGTTGTGATCACGAACGTTGATGAATAGCAACATCTCTACTCAGACCATACAAATAGATCACTTTCAGAGACAGTGCTAGCTGCTTACGAACGAAAACTTTGAGTGAGAGAATGAGATAAAATATACGACTAGAAATCAAGACCGAATTTTCATCAAGTCAAATGCTTCAGCATAAGGTTTCTATTTATAGAACCACTTATATGGGCTGCAAGCTAAAATCCCAATTAAGGATGCAAGCTAAAAGCCCAATTAAGCATACGAGTATCATACCTTATGATATATCGCATATCACTTAAGCGCATGGTACCTTACCATATTCCATATTTCACTTAAGTGCACTGTACCTTACGGTGTTCCTTATTTACTCCATCTCTCATCAACCTGACCTTATGTGTCTGACCCTGTAGGTTTTCGTGACATTGGCAATTATGTTAAATTACACATTTAACACAATAGACAATGAGCGGTATCTAGCAACACATCACTGCTACCCAAGTCACGAAAATGTCATGTGATATGACAAAACCTTTTTGTGATAATATTTGTGTGTATAATTACCCTTTTCCCTTATGTCTATATTGAATACAAGGCATAAACCGTGTCACCCTTGTCCAGTTCAATATTAGGCCCTTAGACATTTATCCTATTATGCAGGATAAACAAATTCCATCTAGGTGACTCATGTCCCTCAGCATGCTTTGTGAAGTACCCATCAACTGTCTTTATGGTCATCCAGTTAGGGATAATGTTTGATCAACAATAAAGTACTTAACTCCACATCTAAGGTCCACAGTGGTTTCTGAAGAAGTGAAAAACACAAGAAGGGGGGTTGAATTGTAAAACTTCAAATCAAATGCAGACAACACGTTATTTTTATCCTGGTTTGTTTGATCTCAAACTACTCCAGTCCACCCGTCAAGGTGATTTCGCCTCTCTCCAACGAGGTCTTAATCCACTATATTCAACTGAATATTACAACTTCTTTAACAACTGATAAAGCCTTCTTGAGTCTAAACCACAATCCGGTATCTCAAGGAAATTCTTTCTTACAGATAAATGAAAACTGTGTGTGAATGTTTTCTATAAAAACTTTATATCATAACTGTGATAATACACAAATTAAGCTTATGTGAAACTAGGATGCTATAACTAGAGAATAAGCAATTTGAGAGATATAGCAAACTTTTTGAGTGAGGATGAAGATGATTTGCTTTATGCGTATGAAGAGTTGTAGAGCATTAGCCAATTCATTTCTCACTGACTTGTTTATATAGCTTTGGAAAAGATACGTTGTAGTTACTTATTCCATTTCAATGCCCATTACGTTCTTTCCATGTTTAGAAGATCTTTGTCTTGGAATACAGCCGTTGGTAATAAAGTGCCTTGAATGCATAGTACCGTTGTCAATTAAGCGTGTTATTGGCTTTGGCTTATTCTGACGCTTCTAACTGCTGATGATATTATTTTGGTCTTGATCAGAGTTTAGAGTATGTTAAGTGCATATCTGTTCATCAAGCTTCAGCGTAAGCACATGCTTTGATCTTCTGATGCTGGCATATGATATTTCATCTTCTGATGCTGGCATATGATATTTCATCTTCTGATGCTGGCATATGATATTTCATCTTCTGATGCTGATATCCATTAGAGTTTCTGTAAATGCATAATATAATCTTTAGGGAGCATATTTGTCTCATATGAATTATACAATTTATTTAATCTAGCATTTTGTTATCATCAAAACTTTAACTTAGGGTAGTAGATTCAAACTTTGTTCTAACAATCTCCCCCTTTTTGATGATGACAAAAACCGGATATTTTCAATTGAAATTTAAAGGCGGAATTATCAGATAACCAAATACTAAATTGTATCAGAGATAAACAGAAAGGTGTCGATGATAAGGAGGAATAAAAAGGTATCAGAGTTTAAGAAGATAAGAAAAAGCTATCAGAGTTATGTTCAAAAAAACTCCCCCTGAGTTTATTACTTCCCTTTTAATTCCATGAGTCCTTTAGCATCAGATCTTTCTTGAACTTTCTTTGAGCATCAAATCTTTCTTTTACTAGAGCAGAGCTTCAGTGTATCAGAGATAATTAACTTCTTGTACCACTTCTTGTACCTGTAAGCTTATGTAGAACACAGAAACATTCAAGTATATCAGAGTGTTAGAATGTTTGAGACTTTTGTCTCAGTAATTCGTTATTGAAAAAATATCATTCTTTCTCCCCCTTTTTGTCAGCAATCAAAAAGTGCAAATAATTGAAGTTAAAAACGATCAATGCAGAAAAACGATTGTATTCAGTTCAGAGCTAGGAAAATATTACAGATAACAAGTAAAGAAAACAGTGAGAACATCAAGAAATAAGGTCTAAGGTTGGGGAGGAAGGCGTGTGAACAGAGCTTCTAGCATGTTCTTGATCTGATCAGTGGTTTCCTTTTGCTGATGCACCATGCTGACTACTGAGTCAATCTTACTATCCTGAACATCCATCCTTTCCTTCATCCATTGATCATTCTCATCCATTCTCTCCTGCAGTCGAAGATCATTTTGCTTCACCTCTTCAAGAGTCTGCCTGTCCAATGCAGCTTGAGAAGAGTCAGAATCAGGATGCTTCTGAGAAATTTCTGTAACAACTTCTTCTTGACTTATATCTTCAGCTGGAATAGTCTTTTCTTCTGCTGGTTGAACTGTTGAAGTTGGGCGCTTGTCAGACTAAGGCTCACTGTCCAGATGAAGCACTTCCTCCTTCAGCAGCTGACTCAAGACGGAACCTTCAACTTCTTTCAGCAGATTGCTGAAGTTCTGTTGAGCCTGTTCATAGTTTAGGTCTTGCAGCTTAAAGGTTTAAGCGCGTACCCATCGTCTGAATTATGTCCAGAGTTGGTCTGAAACAGCAGGATCAATCACACCCGGACAAGCCTTATTTAGATAAGAAATCCAATTTTGCACGTCTGTTTCAAAATTCAAGATGCTAGAACCAACATCTGGTTGTTTGGGTTTTGGAATGGCGGTTTTATTTTTAAGGGAAACAAGGCAGTCAAGGACTGTTAGATCAATGAAGGTCTTGTTGTGGTCATCTGGATTTTGTTTGGGTGAGGGAGTAGGAGAGTCAAAAATGATTATTGGACTGTGTGGAGTGTTGGGTGGAGTAATTTCTGGTGAGAATGGTAGTTGAGGTATGTTTACAGTTGTACCACAAGGCAGTTGAATGGCCAAGGGTTGTGGTTCAGAGGATTCAGATGATTGAGGTTCAGGGGTTTGAGCCTCAGAGTGTTGAGACTCGGAGTGTTGAGATGGTTCGTGTTGAGGTGAGGGTGGATTAAGTTCTGGTTGTGGAGATGGAGGTTGTGGAATTTCTGGTTGTGGTGAATGTGGATCTTCTGGTATTGGTAAGAGTGTAGTTTCTGGTTGAGGTGAGTGGGGAGTTTCTGGTTGAAGATTTGGATTTTCTGTATGGGGAGCGTTGGACCCACCAACCTATCAAAATACTTTTCCCATCCTTGTGCCTTAATTTCTTCAGTCAAATCAAAGCCATTTTCCTTCAAACTGTTGAAATCGACTATCAATTCTGATAGAACTTCCAAGTTCTTGACCGGAGTTAGGAGCGTTCTGAAAGGAATCTGATACTGTTCAGAAGAAGCATCTTGCTTGGAACCTGCAGATGGAATGCTAGAAGATGCCATGTTCACACAAGGGTTTGAGAGAAAAAGATTGAAAATGGTTTCTTTGAGAAAAAAAATGAACACACAGTAAGAAGTGAAGAAACGCAGTAAGAATCACAGAAAATTTTGAAGATTGTGAGTGACGGTAAAAGTGAATGAATGATGTTTAAGGCGTTTAAATAGGTTTCAAAAAGTGTTTTGAAAATATAAATGTTTTAAGAGAGAGAATTAAATCATGATTACTAGCATTTAATGTTGGCTGATTTTGGGGGATTTAGAAAGATATTTGGAACGGTTACCCATGACATGTGTCTCAATGCATCCAATCAGCATTTTGCCTTCTCAGAAGCGTGCACGCGTGTTCTGCTTCAGGAATTAGCTAATGACTGGATGACACTTGTTTGATTTGGTGAACAGCACATCTATCCTTGAAATGAAACGCTCAGATCTTTATGGATAGACTCTGATACAATCTGCATGTCTAACTTTTTGAAAGAAGATTGATCAGAAGTTCACAGTAAAGTAAGACACATTTTGAAGGTTAATATATAAAATTAAAACATTTTCACTCTAGGCAGAGCTTCATGCTGAGATGTTTCAGAATGAAGTTGAACCTATCTTCAGAAAGTGGTTTTGTGAGAATATTAGCCCATTGATGGTCTGTATCAATAAATTTTAAGTTTAAAATGCCTTTCTGAATATAGTCCCTAATGAAATGATGTTTTATTTCTATATGCTTAGCCCTAGAATGCAAAATAGGATTTTTACTTAAGCAAATGGCAGAAGTGTTGTCACAGAGTATAGGAATGTTACTCTCAAATATCTGGAAGTCTTCAAGCTGACTTTTCATCCAGAGCATTTGTGTGTTGCATCCTGCTGCTGCTATGTACTCAGCTTCTGTTGTTGATAGCGCAATTGTGGATTGCCTTTTGCTGGACCAAGAGATCAGATTTTCTCCCAGAAATTGGCAGCTTCCAGAGGTACTTTTACGCTCTACTCTGTCTCCAGCAAAGGCAGCATCATAGTAACCTACTAAGCTGTAATCACTAGATTTTCTATAAAATAAACCCAGATTAGTAGTACCTTTCAGATACTTGAAAATTCGCTTAACAGCTGTTAAGTGAGATTCTCTAGGATCTGATTGGAATCTTGCACAAATGCATACACTGAATAAAATATCAGGCCTTGAAGCCATCAGATAAAGAAGAGAACCAATCATACCTCTGTAGACCTTCTGTTCTACCTTTTTGCTTACCTCTTCTCTTTCCAGAATGCACGTGGGATGCATTGGAATCTTTGATGACTTACATTCTGAGAGGTCAAATTTCTTCAGAAGTTCTCTGACATATTTGCTCTGATGAATGTGAGTTCCCTCTGGAGTTTGATTGATCTGAATTCCCAGAAAGAATTTCAGTTCTCCCATGAGGCTCATCTCAAATTCTGCCTGCATACACTTAGCAAATTTTCTTCCAAGAGAAGGATTAGTAGATCCAAATATAATATCGTCAACATAAATCTGACACACTAAGATGTCATTCTTAACTGTCTTACAGAATAAGGTTGTGTCCACTTTCCCTCTGGTGAATTCCTTTTCTAACATAAAGTTACTTAGTCTTTCATACCAAGCTCTGGGAGCTTGTTTCAGACCATACAATGACTTCTTTAGTTTGAAAACATACTCTGGATTTTTTGTACTTTCAAAACCAGGGGGTTGGTGCACATAAACCTCTTCTTCTATATAGCCATTTAAGAATGCACTCTTGACATCCATCTGATATAGAGTGATGCCTTTATTAACAGAAAAAGAAATTAAAAGTCTGATAGATTCTAACCTGGCGACTGGAGCAAAGGTTTCTGTATAGTCTATCCCCTCTTGCTGACTATAACCTTGTGCTACCAGTCGTTCTTTGTTTGTGATGACTTCACCTTGTTCGTTCAGTTTGTTTCTGAACACCCATTTTGTTCCAATGATGTTGAATCCTTTTGGTCTAGGAACTAGATCCCACACATCATTTCTGGTGAATTGATTCAGCTCTTCTTGCATTGCTAGAATCCAGTCGTTGTCCAGAAGTGCTTCATCAATAGAAGAAGGTTCAATCAGAGACACAAGTCCCATGAGGGATTCTTCAGAGTTTCTGAAGCTGGCTCTTGTTATGATTGGATCTTCCTTTCTTCCTAAGATTGTTTCTTCTGGGTGATCCATGCTGCTTCTGGATAGTCTTTTCTGAGGTTGATCAGCAGCTGATGCTGGATTGCTTGCAGTGCTCCTTTTTGATGTTGAAGGAGTGTCTTTGTTAAGAGCTTCTGATGACTTGTCTTCAGAACCTGCGAATTCAACTTCCATACCTGCAAAGACTTCATTCTGCTTTGACTTTTCAGAGTCAAGCTTATCATCAAAACGAACACTGATTGATTCTTCCATAATCTGTGTTTCTATATTGTATACTTTGTACCCTCTTGAGCGTTCAGAGTATCCTAACATAATACACTTCTGTGCTTTAGAGTCAAACTTGTTCAAATAATTTTTTGTATTTAACATAAAACAAGTACATCCAAATGGATGAAAATATGAAATGTTGGGCTTCCTGTTCTTCCACAATTCATATGGAGTCTTTTCCAGAATAGGTCTTATGGAGATTCTATTCTGAATGTAGCACGCTGTGTTTATTGCCTCTGCCCAGAAGATCTTAGCAACGTTTGTCTCATTGATCATGGTTCTGGCCATTTCTTGCAATGTTCTGTTCTTTCGTTCTACAACTCCATTTTACTGGGGAGTTCTAGGACAGGAGAAATCATGCAGAATGCCTCTGTCATTAAAGAATGACTCAAAATCTTTGTTTTCAAATTCTCCACCATGATCACTTCTGACTTTAACGATTCTAAGATCCTTTTCATTCTGAACTTGGTTACAGAAGGTGACAAACACAGAGTGTGGCTCGTCCTTGTGTCTTAAGAACTTTACCCATGTCCATCTGCTATCGTCATCTACGATTACTAACCCGTACTCCTTGTCACTGACTGAAGCAGTTTTAACTGGTCCAAATAAGTCAATGTGCAGAAGTTCTAATGGCTTAGAGGTGGAAACAACATTTTTAGATTTGAAAGCAGGTTTTTCAAAGTTGCCTTTCTGACATGCTTCACACAGAGCATCTGAATTGAACTTCAGATTAGGAAGTCCTCTGACCAGATTGAGTTTGTTAATCTGAGATATTCTTCTGATACTAACATGCCCCAATCTTCTGTGCCAAATCCATTGCTCGTTGTTAACAGACAGAAGACACTTTACATTCTGACTTTTCAGTTCAGAAAGTTTGATTTTATAAATGTTGTTTTTCCTCTTTCCATTAAATAGGATAGTCCCATCTTTCTGACTAACAGCTTTACATGATTTTTGATTAAAGATTATATCATAACCGTTATCACTTAATTGACTTATGGATAACAGATTATGCATTAATCCATCTACTAATAGAATATTATTTATAGAGGGAAGATTTCCATTACCTACTATTCCAGAGCCAATGATCTTTCCCCTCTGATTGCCTCCAAAGCCTACGTGGCCTCCAGGATTAAGTTCCAGGCTTTGGAACATATGCCTTCTTCCCGTCATGTGTCGTGAGCAGCCAGAGTCCAGGTACCATGACTAGTGTTTCTGATTTGCTGCTAAAGATATCTGCAACATGTATTATTTTATCCTTAGGTACCCATATTTTCTTGGGTCCTGATTTGTTAGCTTTGCCAAAACTCTGGTTGAATTTTGGTTTCACAGAATAATTACTACTAGTATATTTAATGTCATGTGTGTGACCATACACAAAGTGTGAATTCAGAGGAGTGTGTTTAATAATTAAATCCATGGCATTCTTTGGTGTAGGTACCTTACCTTGGTATCCTATTCCCTTTCTGTCGTTTCTGCTAACTCCATAGATCATTGAAGCCATTTTGCTTCTATCTATGCTTTTAGCAAGGAACTTCTGAAAGCTGTGATCATACTCCTTGATGATCTCATCAGCGTTGCTGGGAGTTTCAGAAATTGTTTCCTTCTGAGAGTTTTGTAAAAGATTTTCTAATTTTGAAATTTTATTTTTCAACTCAGAATTTTCCAATTTAAGACTCTCAGTTTTATCAGAGTCAGAATCAAGATTCCTTTTCAGGTTTCTGAATTTAACTCTGATCTGTTGATATCTTTCCAAAATTTCGTTAAGGCTTTCAGCAAGTTCAGCCTTAGTAAAATTGATTGCAAAGTCAGGGAATACCTCTTCGGTGTCTGATTCAGAAGCTTCACTGTCTTCTGATATGTTAGCCATGAGAGCTATGTTTGCTCTCTCATCATCTGATTCTGAGTCAGCTTCAGACGAGTCAGAGTCATCCCATGTAGCCATGAGACTCTTCTTCTTTTCCCTTCCAAACTTCTTTTTGGGCTTTTCCCTCTGAAGCTTTGGACAGTCACTCTTGTAGTGTCCTTGCTCATTGCATTCATAGCAGATGATGTCCTTGGTGTTTGGATTTCTGCTTCTTGAAGAGCCTTCAGATCTTCTGTATCCAGAGGAGGACTCATTTTGATCGGATCTTCTAGTATTCCTGAACTTTCTTTGCCTCTGCTTCCATAGTTGGTTCACTCTTCTGGAGAGGAGGGAAAGCTCGTCTTCTTCTGATGAGGACCCATCAGAGGTTTCTTCAATAGCCTGCAAAACTTTGGAGTCATATTTTCTGTTAGATTTTAAAGCTAAAGGCTTACCTTGCTTCTGAGGTTCATCAGCTTCTAGCTCAATCTCGTGACTTCTGAGGGAGCTGATAAGTTCCTCCAGAGAGATTTTGTTGAGATCTTTAGCTAGCTTCAGTGCTGTAACCATTGGCCTCCACTGTTTTGGCAAGCTTCTGATGATCTTCTTGACATGATCAGCAGTAGAATACCCTTTGTCCAGAACTTTGAGACCAGCCACCAGAATTTGGAATCTTGAGAACATCGTTTCAATTGATTCATTTTCTTCCATTTTGAATGCCTCATACTTCTGAATGAGCGCAAGAGCTTTAGCTTCTTTGACCTGAATGTTTCCTTCATGCGTCATTCTGAGAGAGTCAAACATACTCTTTGTAGTGTCTCTGTTAGATATCTTTTCATATTCAGCGTAAGAGATGGCGCTGAGAAGAATAGTTCTGGCCTTGTGGTGATTTTTGAAGTCACGCTTTTGTTGATCAGACATTGCCTTCCTGTCAATCTTCTGACCACTTGCATTCACTGGGTGCGTGTATCCATCTGTCACCATGTCCCATAGATCAGCATCATGTGCCAGAAAGAAGCTTTCAATTCTGTCTTTCCAGTAATCAAAATTCTCTCCATCAAAGACTGAAGGTTTGCCGCTGAATCTGTCTCTATCTTCATTGTTGTCATTACTGGTGTGTTGATATGTTCCTGCCATTGTGTTTTTCTGACGCTGGATCTTGTACTGACACGGTTAAGTGTTTTAGCTCAGAACCAGGCGCTCTGATGCCAATTGAAGAAGTGAAAAACACAAGAAGGGGGGTTGAATTGTAAAACTTCAAATCAAATGCAGACAACATGTTATTTTTATCCTGGTTCGTTTGATCTCAAACTACTCTAGTCCACCCGTCAAGGTGATTTCGCCTCTCTCCAACGAGGTCTTAATCCACTATATTCAACTGAATATTACAACTGCTTTAACAACTGCTAAAGCCTTCTTGAGTCTAAACCACAGTCCGGTATCTCAAGGAAATTCTTTCTTACAGATAAATGAAAACTGTGTGTGAATGTTTTCTATAAAAACTTTATATCACAACTGTGTAATACACAAATTAAGCTTATGTGAAACTAGGATGTTATAACTAGAGAATAAGCAATTTGAGAGATATAGCAAACTTTTTGAGTGAGGATGAAGATGATTTACTTTATGCGTATGAAGAGTTGTAGAGTATTAGCCAATTCATTTCTCACTGACTTGTTTATATAGCTTTGGAAAAGATACGTTGTAGTTACTTATTCCATTTCAATGCCCATTACGTTCTTTCCATGTTTAGAAGATCTTTGTCTTGGAATACAGCCGTTGGTAATAAAGTTCCTTGAATGCATAGTACCGTTGTCAATTAAGCGTGTTATTGGCTTTGGCTTATTCTGACGCTTCTAACTGCTGATGATATTATTTTGGTCTTGATCAGAGTTTAGAGTATGTTAAGCGCATATCTGTTCATCAAGCTTCAGCGTAAGCACATGCTTTGATCTTCTGATGCTGGCATATGATATTTCATCTTCTGATGCTGATATCCATTAGAGTTTCTGTAAATGCATAATATAATCTTTAGGGAGCATATTTGTCTCATATGAATTATACAATTTATTTAATCTAGCATTTTGTTATCATCAAAACTTTAACTTAGGGTAGTAGATTCAAACTTTGTTCTAACAGTTTCAGGTCAAAGGGTGGTATACACCATTATCACCATGAGAATAACTTATGACACCTTGCATAACATTCTATGTAGTATTCTCATAGTGGGTCAATCCAGTATAAATATTACTCCTAATATCCATACCTATGTCAAGACTTGATAACTCCTTATCCATGATTCATGAGGTGTGATCATCAGTCTATCTTCATAATAATCTCAATGCTTTAATGTTATCCCACTTTTCAATAAAGCTCGACTATAGATATTTTAAGAATAATGTTCTGATGTTTAATGGGATCTCATGATTAAGTTACACTTAATATTTCATTAAACAAACAAACTATTCTAGGGACTTTATTATTTTTGGAAAAGCAAACATAATAAAGAAATTCCTTTTATTATTAATAAATAATTCGATACAAGTACCCAAAGTATTAGCATCTAGGGCTTACACCAACAATCTCTCACTAGCACTAGAGCCAATGAGGCATACCCCTAATACCCATATATCTAGTATGGACAACATGCTTCTGCTGCGCAAGAGGCTTTGTTAGTGGGTTAATAACATTGTCAAGTGTAGGTACTTTACATATCTTCACATCTCCCCGATCAATTATCTCTCGAATGAGGTGATAACGCCTAAGTATGGGTTTTGATCATTGGTGAGATCTAGGCTCCTTAGCTTGTGCGATAGCACCATTGTTATCACAATAGAGATCAATGGGATCCACAATGCTCGGGACTATGTCAAGTTCACTAATGAACTTCTTGATCCAAACAGCTACCTTTGCTGCATTTGAAGCAGGAAAATACTCGGCCTCGGTTGTAGAATCAACAACTATATCTTGCTTTAAACTTTTATAGCTCATAGCACCACCATTTAAGCAGAACACATAACCAGATTGCGATCTAAAGTCATCCTTATCTGTTTGGAAGCTAGCATCAGTGTATCCTATTACAGCAAGCTCTTCCTAACCTCTATATATCAAGAATGAGTCCTTAGTCCTTCTCAAGTACTTAAGGATATTCTTGACAGCCACCCAATGAGCATCACCAGGATCAGATTGGTACCTACTCATTGCACTTAAAGCATACGAGACATCTGGTCGAGTAAATAACATGGCATACATGATAGATCCTATTGCATATGCATATGAAATCTTAATCATGTAATCCCTTTCTTCCTTGGTTGAAGGGGATTGTGTTTTTGATAAACACAAGCCATATTGCATAGGTATGAATACTTTTTTTGAATCATGCATATTAAAGCGTCTCCACACTTTGTCTATGTATGTACTCTGACTTAAGCCAAGCAGTTTTTGTGATATATCTCTATAGATCCTGATTCCAATTATATAGGCTGCTTCACCTAGGTCCTTCATAGAAAAGCATTTCCATAACCAAGTCATTACTTGTTGTAAGGTAGGGACATCATTTCCAATGAGTAATATGTCATCTACATATAATATCAGGAAAACAATCATGCTCCCACTAACTTTATTGTAGACACGAGGCTCATCTTCATTCTTGATGAGTCCATATTGTTTTATTGTTTCATCAAAACTAAGATTCCAGCTTCTTGAAGCTTGCTTCAATCCATATATTGATCGTTGTAACTTGCATATCTTTTGGGCTTCATGTGGTATGTCAAATCCTTCAGGTTGTGTCATGTACAAATCCTCAAGAAGATTCCCATTAAGGAAAGCAGTTTTTACATCCATCTGCCATATTTCATAATCATGATATGCAACAATAGCAAGTAAAATCCGAACAGATTTAAGCATTGCAACTTGTGAAAAGGTTTCATCATAGTCAACCCCATGAATTTGTTTATAGCCGTTTGCAACCAGTCTTGCCTTATAGTTATGTACCTTACCATCCACATCAGTCTTCTTTTTAAAGACCCACTTGCATCCTATAGGGTTAACTCCTATAGGAGGTTCTACCAAGGTCCAAACCTGGTTTGTGTACATGGAATCCATTTCAGATTTCATGGCTTCTAGCCACTTCTTAGACTCAGGACCAATTATGGCCTCTTAGTAGGTCACAGGCTCATCTTGATCCATGAGAAATACATCATCTTGATCACTTATGATATATCCATATCTATCAGGTTGGTGACATATCTTGTTTGACCTACGCTGGTCTTGTTCTACTTGAGTAGGTTGTTCTTCCACAACTACTTGTGTTTCCTACTCTAATTCCTCCATAGGTGTATCAACGCTTTATGATTCTTGAATTTCTTCAAGCTCTACTTTCCTCCCACTGATTCCTTTGGAAATAAAGTCTTTTCCAAGAAAACTCCAGTTCGAGCGACAAACACTTTTCCCTCAGAAGGATTGTAGAAGTAATATCCTCTTGTTTCTTTAGGATACCCCACAAATAAGCATTTTTCATATTTGGGCTCAAGCTTAGTTGAGATTTGTCATTTCACATAAACTTCGCAACCCTAAATCATCATGTAAGACGTATGTGGTTTCTTACCACTCTATATCTCATATGGTGTCTTCTCAACCTTTTTAGATGGAACATGGTTAAGTGTGTAAGCTGTTGTTAATAGTGCATGTCCCCAAAAGGAGTTTTGAAGATCGGTGTGACTCATCATAGATCGGACCATGTCTAACAAGGTTCGATTTCTTCTCTCAGATACACCATTCCATTGTGGTGTTCCTGGAGGAGTGAGTTGGGATAGAATCCCACATTCCTTTAGATGGTCCTCAAACTCTAGGCTTAAATGTTCACCGCCTTGATCTGATCGAAGAACTTTAATATTCTTACCTAGTTGGTTTTGTACTTCATTCTTAAATTCCTTGAACTTTTCAAAGGTTTCAGATTTGTGTTTCATTAAATACACATAACCATATATACTAAAATCATCAGTAAATGTGATGAAGTATTGAAAACCTCATCTGGTTGGTATGTTCAGTGGTCCACATACATAAATATGTATGAGGGCCAAAAGATCGTTAGCCCTTTCACCTTTTACTGTGAATGGGGACTTTGTCATCTTTCCAATTAAACAAGACATGCATGTTTCATATTATTCATAATCAAAAGAGTCCAAGATTCCATCTTTATGGAGTTTGGAATTGCGTTTCTCATTTATGTGGCTTAAGAGATAATATCAAAGGTAACTTGGATTTATCTCATTAGGTTTAATCCTTTTAGTATTAATGTTATAAATTGGCATTTCAAGATCAAGGACATACAATCCATAGTTCATTTGTGCAGAAGCATAGAATATATCATTCAAGTAAATAGAGCAAGAATTGTTCTTTATTATGAATGAAAAACCAAACTTGTCCAAATAAGAAACATAAATAATATTGCTAATTACAGGTACATAATAACAGTTCTCTAACTGAATTATTAAACCACTAGGTAAAGTTAAAACATAAGTTCCTACGGCTAAAGCAACAACCTTTGCTCCATTTCCAACTCGTAGGTCAACTTCACCTTTTGCCAAATCTCTACTCCTTTTTAGCCCCTTCACATTGGTACAAATGTGAGAATTGCATCCAATATCTAAGACTGATGATGCAGAAGTAGCTAAATTAATTTATATAACAAAAATACCTGAATTTGAAGTCTCTACTCCATTCTTCTTATCTTCCAGGTACTTTGGGCATTTTCTCTTCCAGTGCCCGGTCTTACCGCAATGGAAGCAAGTACCCTCTTTTTCTATTCCTCCACTAGGCTTCAAAGCAGGAACAATAGGTTTAGGTTTGGAAACTTCCTTGCCTTTCCCTTTACCAACCTGCTTGGTAGGCCTTTTGTTCAGTTTCTTTCAATTACTGACCATCAGAATGGACTTGTCTTTTGACTTCACATTTTGCTCAGCAGTTCTTAACATGCTTTGCAACTCTGGAAGACTTTTATCCATGTCATTCATGTTGAATTTCAAGACAAGTTGATTGAAGCTCTCTGGCAATGATTGCAAGATTAAATCAGTTACAAGTTCCTTTCCAAGGGGAAACCCTAACCTTTCAAGGTTCTCCATATACCCAATCATCTTGAGTACATGGGGACCTACATGGGTTCCTTCAGCTAACTTTCTATTTAAAGGGGCCTTTGAAACCTAAAACATCTCATTTCTTTCCTGCTCTTGATATAGCATCTTCATATGTCCGATCATATTGAACGCTGACATGTTCTCATGCTGCTTTTGCAACTCTGAATTCATGGTAGCTAGTATAAGGCAAGCCGGTTCATTGGCATCATCAACATGCTTCTTATAAGCATCTCTTTCTGCCTTAGGTGCAGAACTAGGAGGTTCCACTTCAGGAACAGGTGTGTCCAAGACATACAACTTCTTATCATGCTTGAGGAAAATCCTCAGATTTCAGTGCCAATCCAGAAAATTTGTCCCAAACAACTTTTCCTTATCAAGGATTAATCTCAAAATGTTGTTAGAGGTGTTTGTTGTCATGGTAATCTACAAGAAAAATATGAAAATATAAGTATCATTAAAACAACATATTCAATTATACCTTTAATAAATTATGCTCCCACTATTTTACTCAAAACAAATGACCCTCATCATTTGATTTGGAAAATCCCGTTGGAAGATTTTCTAGTGAGTCGAGATCCATATTTCACTTTGTTTTAAGTCAACGTTAGGCTGATTACACAAAACTAGGTTATTTAGGTAGGAACTCCTTCCAATTGTATCTCATACAATTCTTGAATATTTTCAGTTGGGAGAATAACTCCTTATACTAATCCATCATATGAATCATTCCCAACTTTTCCTTCTAAACATGTATAATCTTATTATAATTTGTTTAGTAAATTTGAACCAGTGCTTTAGCAATAGGATATTACATTTATCCCATCGCACCTTACTAATATAGAACACGCACCTCACGTTAGGCGAAACCTACATCATTCGATACTAGTCTTGATAAGTGCTAAAACTTGGAAAGCATAAACTTAATATTCCTTTTGAGGGAATTTGATATTAGTTTTATCTCACCGGCTTAACATGCAAATCGTCTCTCACATGCATTAACATACAAACACATGCATCAACAGACATATAAAAGGATACAGTTATGACCCCTAGTTCAATTTTTCTCCCAAGCCAATGACAGAACCTAAGCTAACCTAATAACAATCTAAACTTCTCCAAGATAGATCTCCATGGTTGTCTTCCTTCAATCTTGTCTTCTTCCTTTTCTTAATTACATTACATTACATCACATAAAAGAATACTCGTTTTACATACGAGGGAATGAGATGAGAAAAGAAGTTACATAGAGAGATTAAGAGAAAGGCATGGCACACAACTCGTATTTTAAAATCCCAAAAACAAAATAAAGGAATCTAAGGCCATAACCGATCACCACAAGACAACAGTAATAAACACTTTATTATTATTATTATTAATTTAAATTCTATTAATTAAATAAGTCAAATTAAATTTCGGCGATTGATCACACTACGCAAAGTTAGTCGGGGGCTCCGCTGCCCGAGCAGCGCTTCCTTGCAGGGTTGTTAGGGGCAGCGCCCCAACACAAAATTTTAATGAACAATTCATTTGAAATCAGCGTCGTTTTTTGCACAACTCTTATACTGTTACAACCCTAATCCGCATAACTCTCTTACAAGATAAACCTTGTGCCGTCATGAACCCTAATGCAAATAATTTCATACTGTCAAACACAACTCAATTGATAATTCAGTATGATCGATCAATATGCCATTGCTTCACCGTACTAATGTCATATTCCGAAGCGAATGACCAATGATCTTTCAAAAGAATAACAATCATTATGTGATTGAATGGAAGAAATCAAAATAGTATATCCAATATACCATCTTTGCACCAGAGTTGTTTATATCATATATAAATTTGATCGATCATATTAGTGTAACTTATGGATGACCGATGTATCGCTGCTTCACCATACTAGTGTCGGATTCCAAAGCATAGTCAATATCGATTCGCCCAAACCGTACACACCATGATGCCAAAGTTTAATTTACTCAGTTATTATTCAATTCATTCTGTGTTTTAATCCGATTAATACATAACATACAAAAAATAAACAACTATCAAATTCATGGTTTCATAACCAGGCTTTGATACGATTGAAGGAAAATTGCAATCCAAAACGCATAAAACTAAAATTTTCCTTAAGTGATCCTTACGGATGGGCATGGTCAGTGATAAATCATCACCTCTTGTGATGATTCAGACCTTTGATGTTGTGATCACAAATGTTGATGAATAGCAACGTTTATACTCAGTCCACACGAACAGATCACTTTCGGACACAGTGTTAGCTGCTTACGAATGGAAACTTTGAGTGAGAGAATGAGAAAAAATATACGGCTAGAAATCAAGACCGAATTTTCATTAAGTCAAATGCTTCAGCGCAAGGGTTCTATTTATAGAACCACTTATGTGGGTTTCAATCTAAAAGCCCAATTAAGGCTGCAAGCTAAAATCCCAATTAAGCATACAAGTATCATACCTTATGATATACCGCATATCACTTAAGTGCGTGGTACCTTACCACAATCCATATTTCACTCAAGTGCACCGTAACTTACGGTATTCCTTATTTACTCTATCTCTCATCAACTTGTCCTTATGTGTGTGACACTGTAAGTTTTCGTGACGTTGGCAGTTATATTAAATTACACATTTAACATAATAAACAATGAGTGATATCTAGCAACACATCACTGCTACCCAAGTCACGAAAATGTCATGTGATATGACAAAACCTTTCTGTGATAATATTTATTTGTATAATTACCCTTTTTCTGTTATGTTTATATTGAACACAAGGCATAAACCGTGTCACCTTTGTCCAGTTCAATATTGGGCCCTTAGACATTTATCCTGTTATGCTGGATGGACAAATTCCATCTAGGTCACTCATGTTCTTTAGAATGCTTTGTGAAGTACCCATTAACTTTTTTTATGATCATCCAGTTACGGATAATGTTTGATCAACAATAAAGTACTTAAATCTACATCTAAGGTCCATAGTGGTTTCAGGTCGAAAGGTGGTATACACCATTATCACCATGAGAATAACTTATGACACCTTGCATAATATTCTATGTAGTATTCTCATAGCGGGTCAATCCAGTATAAATATTACTCCTAATATTCATACCTATGTCAAGACTTGATAACTCCTTATCTATGATCCATGAGGTGTGATCATCAGTCTATCTTCATGATAATCTCAACGCTTTAATGTTATCCCACTTTGCAATAAAGCTCGGCTACGAATATTTTAAGAATAATGTTCTTAAGTTTAATGGGATCTCGTGATTAAGTCACACTTAATATTTCATTAAACAAATGAACTATTCTAGGGGCTCTATTATTTTGGAAAAGAAAACATAATAAAGAAATGCCTTTTATTATTAATAAATAATTCGATACAAGTACCCAAAGTATTGGCCTCTAGGTCTTACACCAACACATACTACGTCTACATCACATTATCCATGAAACCTTCTTACCTTAAAAGCCAAAAAATATACTTTGCATACCCAAGCATTTTCATTCTTCATCCATCTGCATAAAACTCATATCTCTCCCACTCATAGAAAACTTCCAACCGTAGTCCAAAAAGGTGATTCCCAGATACTCAGAACAAACTCGAGGCAGCTCACGAAGCAAATGCAACGTTAGCTACAACAATGGAAGAAGGTCAACAAGCCAAAATTGAGGATGTCATTACGCCTCAAGAAAACACTCAGGCTCGACCCGACCTATACAAGCTTCAATTAAGAACCTTGATATGCAAGAACACGCTATTTTCCAAGATGGGTATACCCCATCCTACAAATCTATTAAGTACCATCAATTTGCATTCCTTGTGCCGAGACCCAAAGGGGCAAACCCGTCCATAAATATTGAAGATTCACAAGATACTGAGGACACTGAATGATACAACATGCTGGAAAAGAGGCTTACTGCTATAGAAGGACAAGACACTTGTAGCTTTGATACTTCTGCTTTATGTTTAGTTGAAGATGTGGTACTTCCTTCAAAGTTTAAGATGCCAGATTTGGAGAAGTACAAAGGAGCTAATTGTCCTAAAACTCATTTAAAGATGTATGTTAGGAAAAAGGCAGCATACCCATGCAACGACAAATTTCTTATTCATTGTTTTTAACATAGTCTTAGTGGAGTATCATTAGAATGGTATACGCAATTGGAAAGAAACCATGTCCCCACCTGGAATGACTTGGCTTTGGCATTTCAGAGAAATTATCAATACAACATCGACATGGCTCTGAGTCGCATGCAATTGTGTTGCTGCGGTAGGGAGGCAAGAAAAAAGTAAGTTATTAATTTACCTGGTGATATAGGTTATATCGTATTGTATCCATAGAGATTGATTATTGATTTCTCCGTTCGAAAACTTATTTGTTATTGAGTTTGGGGTTTGAATGGGTTGAAAGAATGTTATTAACATAAAATGAATTTAAACAAAAGAAAAACTACTAAGGAAGAACTTATCAGGCATGCATATGTATTCCTTCTCACTGACTTAAATATATCGTCCTGTCATACTCAACCTAACATTAGTCATCGATGTCACTACATATACTCACAACCTAAGTCATTTCTAACCCAATTGAGAGGCCGACTTCATCACCTTGGTAGCGATCTCTCAATCACCTCAACAACACAGAAGTCAACAGCGCTCGCCTGTGTCGATAATCTCTCATAACAACACAAACAACACAGAGGCTTTAAGCTCTGATACCCAAGTAGATGTTAGATCTTAATCTATCTCTAGAGTTCAGAAACTAACAGATAATCATCCTAGATAAGAATCTAAGCAGTATATGTCTATAACAACTCAAATGCCTAACACAAAGTAAAAATCCAGGACAACAATCCACAAAGATTCGTAAAGCAAGTTTTATATAACTCCAAGGGCGACAAATATACATTAGTTCAAAGAAAATACATGTACAAACCCAACCATTAGAGAATACACAAAGAGGAATAGAAATGAAGCACGGGTCTAATGGTTTGCCAGCGCCGATCGAAGAGCAATCTACCTCAGATCATCCATATGCAAGCTCTGAAGTTGTTATCTAAGCTAATCCTAACAAAATTTACAAGTTGATAGAGTTGGGAGAAAAAACTTCCCCAAAACCATCACCTAAAAATGACTGAAAATGAAATTATAAAACAAATCTCAGTAGACCGCGCTAAGCGGCCTCATCGCATTAAGCGGGCTGCACGATATTTACACACTAAACCGACCTAAACCATGCTAAACGCGTTATCCACGCTAAGCAGGATTAAAAACTTTGGTTCTTCCAAAACAGTAAACGCAAGAAGCGCTCTACAAAATGCATTGAGCGCCACTTGCGCTTAGCGGCCTCCTGCACGCTAAGCGGGTTATCCTAGACAGCAAGTCCCAAAACTGATCTTTTATTATGAAAACGCGCATCCGGAGTCGCTCCTTCGAAACCTTATTCCTCAATGCTCCAAAATGCAACAAATACCTACAAAATAAATGGAAAAACATCAAACGGTACACTATGTACACAAAAACCAAATAAACATAAACTAAACGTATTTACACAAAAGTTGGGATTATTCAACAGTAGTACAAACAAAAGTTGATAAGTCCAACAAAAGTATATACAAAAATAGCTACAATTTTCACTTATCAAATGCAAGATTTTTCTCAAAGGAGTAACGAATCTTTCATGGAATACGCGCAGAGATGGAGAGAGTTGGCTGCTCGAGTACAACCGCCATTATTGGAAAAGGAGTTGGTAGACATGTTCATGAGCACCCTACAAGGTCTGTACTTTGAAAAAATGTTGGGCAATATATCATCACGCTTTACTGACCTAGGAATATCTGGGGAATGCATCAAGAACGACATTAAAATCGGAAAAGTTCAAAGCATCTCAAGTAAACCGACTAATGAATCCTTTAGATATTTCCAAGAAGAAGAAGAAAATGAAACAAGTTCTATTTGGGGAACTTACCAAGCTCCAGAAACTCCGTCTCCTGTGCCTTATCATCAATATTCGTATGCAGTAGATGCTCAATACCAACAACCACCCTCTGGTCTTCAACACCAGCATCCATGGCCTATGCCATAGAACCAGCAGGCTAAGATTTCACCTCAACATCGATGTCAGAATCAACAGGTTCGGAATCGAAGAAATCACCCTCAACGCCTAAATCAGCATAGGCGTCCATACAGTCAAGAAAGGGAAAATCACCAGTTCGACCCGATCCCTATGACATACAGTCAACTATGGTCATATCTAGTCCAAAATTTATCAATGACCCCTAGACAAACCAGATTCATGAAGTCTCCATTTCCTCCTTTCTACAACTCGGATATTCAATGTTGGTTTCATGGCGGAGTAGCGGGGCATTCGATTGAAGAATGAAACTCATTCAAAGAAGAGGTACAAGAGTTGATTGACAATAAGCAATTAACTTTTGAAGAAGATGTCCCGCATATGATGGAAAATCCCTCTCCTTGATTGGTGGATCACTACAGAAGCTTATCTCCAGGATAATTAGGCTTTATCATTTCAAATTGTAATTTCTTTCTTGCTAAGTTTTATTTGTTATAAACTTTGTACTCTTTGGTCAAGTAATTATAATAAAATAAGCATGCATGTTTTTGAAATCAATTCATTCCATAAATAATTAACGACTTTCCATTTCCAAATCTTCTTTTTTCATTTTCAAATTAACAAACTTCGATGGAGAATGATGAAAATATAAAATAATCAAATTTTGCTGACGTATGCTTTTTAATAGTAAGGCTTAGCTGACGATGTAAGGCATTATTTCACTTTCCAAAAAGTGGAGATATAAGGAGATAATCCTTAGTTAACTCCCTCGAGCCAGGAGTTGGAGTTTTGTTCTATTATATATATATATATATATATATATATATATATATATATATATATATATATATATATATATATATATATATATATATATATATATATATATATATATATATATAAACCTTAATCTTAACCAGGAGCAGGGTAGATTTCAATTAACTCGATGGTGCATTCAAATATCAGGAGAATCAAAATTACCTAAGAAAAGTTTCAAGCATATCTCTTTCCTAGATACATCATCTTCCCCGCGTTCATCCTCCGAGATGGAGGAATCAACAAAGACAAAGTCCACGACGTCTTCTTCCTCAATATGTCAATCAAGATCGAGGAAACAATTAAGACGAAGCTTACAACAATCAGCATGACAGTAATAATTTCCAAAATCAAAAGCAAAAAGAAATTCAAAAAAAAAGAAGAAGAAAGCCCGCTAAGCCAAGTAACAAAAAATTTGACTTCGGAAAAAATTAGGGCACTCTGATGGACTCGAAATTCAAAAGATTTGGTCTATACAAAATAAGGGATTAAAAAAAATTGGAAAACAATCTTGTGACTGCCACCTCGAGAATCATCAAGGCTTCTCAACAACGCTTGGATCTTATCAATTCCAGGATCTTATAAATGCTTTTCATTGGTGTTTGGATCTTTATCCACGCTTCTTATCATCTGGGTGACTACGAAATTTCTCTTGAAGATTAAACGCATATGTTGCATTAATTGAAATTAGGATTGGAGAACATCAAGGAGAATGGGGTGAGATAAATAAATTTTGAGTCTTATATCTTTTGTTTCTTTAACTACGAACCATGGCCACGTTACAACCTTCAAAAGTCCTAATTGAAGCTAAGTTAACTATGAAAGCATACTCAGCAAGATTTGTGTTAAACTGACTCCTATGTTTGTTAAAATTATTAATCACTTCACTTCTTCAAACATCTACACCTAATCACCCATTTATTTTCAATAATCAAACTTCGATTTCAAGAACTTGCATGTGCATCACATTAGAATTACTTTTTCAAAATGTACAATTTTATCTACAAATCAATACTTAGCATCAAGGAGTTTTCAAAAAAAAAGGAAGCTTATCAAAGGCAGCATTTCCAAGAAGCTTCTAACTAGGGGCAAAGCATCTAAGGGATCCCTATAAACAGGGGAAAATACTAATGATCATAGGGGTATATCACACGAAGATACTATTGACAAGGGGTGATCCTTCCGAGGTTCAATCATCTCGGATCAAATTCCAAAGCACTATTAAACAAGGGATACATTTCAAAGGGCATTTCTTTAATCAAGTCATATCACAATAGGGTATGACTCGGTTCTCTCATTTTAACAAACCTCTCAAGGCCTTAATATTCAGGGGCAACCTTTCAAGATTCAAATGTTGGGGAAGTACGTACCAAATTCATCATATTGCACGTAGGGTCCGAATTCCCCTTCAAGAAACTTCAAGTACAAACTTTTCAAGCTTCGAATACTTGGGGTAATCTATGTCATGTTCATGGTGAGGTCTAAGTTCTTTCTGAGGGTACTTCCTCTAGATCCTGGAGATTGAGGGGCACATTTTTCAAAATTCGAATGTTGGGGCAAACCACTGTGAGGCTCGATTAAAAGGAGTTTGTTCAAAATGGTTCATCAAAGCCAAACATTTTCAAGAGTCTTTTAATTAGGAGCATAGTGCAAAATAGTGGGTTCATTCATATTATGATCCAACTATTTCCAAGCTCATATCAATGAGAAACTCCTCTAAAACCCTACCAACAAATTAGGGAAAGACAGTCCACATAGGGGCAAGCTCTCCACGTACTTTCATAATCTTCGGTGGATCTTTCTCCTACACCAGCAATCTTCAAGTTCAAATCCAGTATCGGGAAATCATGATTAACATAACATTCAACCATCATGTGACGAGCAACTTTGTTACATAAGCAAACCTCTATGCTCTAATCATCCACGACCCATCACAGGGGCATCATTCAAAAAGATTTAAAAAAAACCATTCGAGGCGTAATCATAAAAGCATAAGGCTGCATAAATCATGCATTAGGGCTTCCTCTATCCAAAATCTAGTTATACTTATCATCTCATCCATCTGACGAAGATCGACAGCATGGGTCGAGCATATCTCAAAAAGCCCAATTACACATTCGTATTTTCCAAACATCCATTTACACATATCCAAGTTATTCCTCATACACATATCCAAGTTATTCCTCAAATACATCAATTAATCATTACATTTCATACATAAATCAATCATTACATTTCATACATAAATCAATCATTACATTTCATACATCAACCAATCATTACATTTCACGCATTAATAAAATTTACACATATAGAATAAAACCTTGTTTTATGTGAAGACAATCACCATTATCAATCAAACTACAAATTCTACAATGAATCTCAACAGTGTATTCTCCGGGTTGATCACAACAATTGATTATCCAGAAGACCACGGTAGAAGGTATATTTCAATTGAATCTCGACAGTAGATTCCCTTAGTTAATAACGGCAGTTGATTTTCCATAAGACCTTAGTAGAAGGTATATTTCAGTTTAATCTCAGCAGTAGATACCCCTGGTTGATCACGTTTGTTGATTATCTGGAAGACCTCGGAAGAAGGTAGCTCACAAACGAATCTCGGCAGTAGATTCCCCTGGTTAATCATGGTAGTTGATTATCCGAAAGGCCTCGGCAGAAGGTATTTTTCAATTGAATCTATGCAGTAGATTCCCCTGGTTGATCACGACAATTGATTATCTAGAAGACCTCGACAGAAGGTAGCTCACAAACAAATCTCGACAGTAGATTCCACTGGTTAACCATGGTAGTTGATTATCTGAAAGGCCTCGACAGAAGGTATTTCTCAATCGAATCTCGACAAAAGATTCCCCTGGTTGATCTTGGCAGAAGATTCCCCTGGTTGATCTTGGCAGATGATTTTCCAAAAGATCGTGGCATAATATAATTCTCAATCGAATCTCGGCAGTAGATCCTTGGAAATCTCGGCAATAGATTTCCCATCGAAAAGCTTCACATCAAGCATGACGTACACATAACCATATCAAAATCTCAAGGTCATTCACAACATTTGGTGCACCTAACATACCAAAACACCAAAGAACATTTGATAACGCATCAAAGGCTATTCTGATTAGAAAAACATCTAAAGAAAACCCATGCCTATTCCCATGCCTATGCCTACGTCCATGACTATGTCTACATCCACGATATGTCTACGTCCACACCAATATTCATGTCTACGTCAATACCTACGCTCGCACCTACGATACATACATCAAAATCTTGCTGACACTTTTCACCAAATTCAAATCAACTTGGAGATACAATAATTGGAAACAAACAACGTTAAGAAGTTGATAACTGCAAGAACCCGATGGTTTAACAAAGGAGAATTATCAAAAACATTTTCCAAAATGTTTGGGGCATATACACATAGTTTGCACTAATATATATTTGAGGCATACACACATTCGTTACATATGCACTCTAAAGTCCATGTTTCCATACATATGCATCATGCATGTCATTTCTCGGAACCTACTACGAATAAAGCGAATATCTTAGGGCCCCCATAAGTTCTTACCTCGACTAGAAACAAATAACCTGTAAAATTTGTTCTCATCTCTGATTTAGTTATCTAAGATGTGGATTATTCAAAAAAACTTCCTATATATTCCACCCATTGTGTCAGTCTCTATGTGACAATGTGTGAAATTTTCTATATTTAACCTATTGTGTCAGTCTCCATGCAACAATATGTTCTTCCTTTGTGATCTAGCTCATTATGTCCGACTCCAGGCAACAATGTTGCGAAATCGGTAATTCCACCCGTTGTGTCAGTCTCTATGCGACAATGTTTGAAATTTTCTATATTTAACTTATTGTGTCAGTCTCCATGCAACAATATGTTCTTCCTTTGTGATCTAGATCATTGTGTCAGACTCCAGGTAACAATATTACGAAATCAGTAATTCCACCCATTGTGTTAGTCTTTATGTGACAATGTTTAAAATTTTCTATATTTAACTTATTGTGTCAGTCTCCATGCAACAATATGTTCTTCCTTTGCGATCTAGCTCATTGTGCCAGACCCTAGGCAGTAATGTTGCGAAGTCAGCATTTCCACCCATTGTGTTAGTATCTATGTGACAATGTTTGAAAATTTCTATATTTAACTTATTGTGTCAGTCTCTATGCATCAATGTTGTTATTATACTTTTCTGCGACATAATCCATTTCATAAGTCTCTAGGCAGCAATGTCATTATAAGTTTTCTTCCTCGATCTAACTCATTGCATCAGTCTCCAAGCAGCAATATCGTTATCAAGTTTCCTCCTCGATATAACTCATTACCTCAATCTCCACGTAGATTGTGATACGGTGGGAGAACTAACTTAGGTGTTTTGTGTTTGATCGCAATTATTGCGGATAGCAAGAGTCGCCATTGACTTTTCTTTTATCCAATAAAGGAAAGGGTGAAAAGAACAGGAAAGACCTTTTGAGATATTTTCCTGAGTTCGGAGGGTAGGTTATGAAAAAGGAAGGTGTTAGCACCATTTTCATCCGTAGTTATCTATAGGCTCTTAGTTGCTAGCTCACTTTGAAATGCTTTGTAAATATGTTTGTGATTTGTTTTGAAAGTATTTTTGTAAAGTTCCTTCGTTTAGGCGAACTTTGTAATGATTCTCATCTCTATAAGAATGTATACAAAGTGTTGACTTTTGAAAATATTTCATGGAAAGTGTTGGTGTGTTTGAAAGATATTTTGAAATTTTTATGAGCAAGCAACTACAAACGTTCTACCTACTCAAAAAAGTCTTTGTTCTTTTCCTCCTTCTTTAAATAGCGTTTTCTCACCATTAGTTGGTAAGCAACCTTATCATTGGATGTGAAAGGACAGGCGTGGGTCATCGTACAGTCATAGAAGGCAACATTGTAGGATACCTTAGAAATTTGTTGTAAGGATCTAAGATCGTTTACCGAAGGCAACATCAAAGGGTCATCGAGGGACTACGATCTTGTAATCGAGGGTCTTTGCTAAAGTATCCCGCGTTTGAGGGACATGACTGTTTGTTCTTAGGCAACAAGTATGGGTTAACCCTAGAGTTGCAAGTGTGCAAAGTATATTGTTTTCATGCATTTTTGTCTTGAATTAGGGTTGTCTACATGTTGATTTTAAGTCTTGCCATACAAACCCTAATTACTAGAAATAATATTGAAAGCAATAAATTGCGGAAATTTAAAGTCCTACGCTATTACATCATTTAGGGGATGGGGATACAAATTACAAATGGGGATGAAAGAAATTAAAACCTAATTACTATTATAACCAAATTGAATGATTCAAATGAAATGTAAAAGGATATAAAGATAATATAGAAGGAAAGAAGATTGTTTTTTATGGTTTTTTATTATGAAAAGGTTTTAATATTAACCTAATTAAATTAATAAAAGAAAGAAATTAATTAATTATGGCCTAAGTTGATTTAATTAAAAGAACAAATTAAAAATACAAACCAAGTCTAAATTTATTTTAATTAAGAGAAGAAATTAAACTTGTTAAGAAAATATATTTAGGGTTTTATATTTAAGGAAATAAAATAAAATGGAAATAAAAATTAGTCTAAGTATTTAATAAAAATATTTTAATATTTTTTATTAAAAATAATAATAATAATAATATTAAAAGAAAATGAAATAAAAATATAAATTATAAGTCAAGGGGGGTTTTAGAATGAATTAAGGGGTTAGTAAGTGAAACAGTTTTCATGTTAGGCCCGAACAGATTTTCTTTTATGTACTCAGAAAATTTAAAATAAAAAAAAAGAAGTGGGCTTGGTGTTGTGAAGTATTCAGGGGGGGGGGGGGGGTGAAGAAGGAAAATGATCAGGCCTAGTTGCTGAAGGGCCCAGGCGCACTTATGTGCAAAAAGAAACAAAGAAATGTTGTAAAAAATGCCAAAAGGTTTCGCTGGGGTTCGAATCCAGGACCTTCTATAGTAATTCCTTATGTGCGCGCTTGTTGCCACTGGAGTGGCTTGTACATACGGTATAGAAACATGTTTCAATAAACTTAAGATAAACTAAGTTCATGTTATCAACTTCATCTTCTTTCTCGCGCCAACCAGAACTTCTACAACTTATTCATTTCTCATCCATTCTCAAAAGTATCAACATCGAACTTGTTAGAAATTTCACCACGATTCTAAATATGTAAACAAACTAAGCAATGGATCAAAGATGAGCACAAATTTTACTTGGTACCAAATCTGACCTAATTTTTTCAACATGTTCAAGCTTAAAATTCACACTACTCAGGCAACATAAATGAATTCTAAGGACATGGTTAGTTTCAGGGTTATCATGTCTACATTTTATCTTTCAAAATGGAAGCCAAATGATGCATGTATGAAGAGTTAGAAAATAAAAAAATTCACCTTGCAAGTGGATATCGTGTTTTGAGTTTGAGAAGCTTTCAAAGTGTTGTAATGATCTGGTTAGTTTTCTTGAACCTCTAGGAAGCTAATGCAATACTTAGCTTGAGCTGAGAGTGCCTAGAATGTTCTGGAGAAGTAAAGTTGCAGACCTCTGTTATTGAGTTTGGAAAGTGATGAAGATAGAGTTACAGTTGTAGAACAAGGACAGGGATGAACTATATTTGATGTATGGAAGCTTTGAAAATGATTTTGAGTGAAAACGCACGATGGAAATTGGAGATACATGTTTAAGGGCAGAACAATATATAAATGGAGTTTTGTGTGCAATTTCTGGCTAGAGGGAGTTTGGGAGAGTTTCAGGGGTTGTTCATTCGTGTATTGCTTGTAAATAACATCCTCAATGTATATGGAAAGGTTTTGAAAGCTTGAATTAACCAGAAATAAGATATCACATGTTATGGTTTGGTTGAAAATGAGAAATCAAGTTGAATGGATTTTCATGATTCCAAAGTTCAAGTACAAGCATGGTCTGATGTTTGTTGGATGCAGGGTACTTGATTCATGCTTTTGATCTTGCTTTCAATCAGAGATATAAGTTACAAGGCTCAATGCATTGACAATTTGCATAAAGCTTGCTTTTCCAAAATGGAAGTGTGACCTTTCTTCCTTAAATGGCAAGTCAACTTGGAAAAAGCTTGAATCACTTGGACAATGGATCTACCAGTTGTGTAAACATTAAATTATTGAGTGATTTGCAAGTTAGAATGCCTATAAAGCAAGATTATGCAGCATGCTTGAAGATTGGATCTCTTCAAGTTTATGAGGCCATCTCTATCTCTTTGAAACTTCTAGCTCAAACATGATCTCTTCAAGTTCTTTGGAATTTTGGAAACCTTAAAACATCCTCTACAACTTTCATGTTTTCCATTTTGACAAAATCATCTTGGATCTTGGTGAAAATTGGCCAAGAAGTTAGGTCAAAAATATGCCTAAACTAGGTGAAAATTTCTCTAAGTGTTGAAAAAGTGCATGACTTCATGGGCTTATAACTCAAAATCTAAGAACTTTTTGGTTATGAGCCCTCTAAAACAAAGTTGTAAATCTCTTCAAGATCTACAACTTTCATGTTAAAAGTTTCCTTTGAATCATCTAGCATCTTGGTGAAAAATTGGCATGAAGTAGTCAAATTATCTTGTACAAAAACAAAACAAAAATTAAGTCTTGAAAATTTTGACTTCCTCTTACAGTGAAAGGCGTATGGAAATCTTCAGGGGAAATGATCACAACACCATTGCATTTGGATCTCCATCAAAAACCATAGTCCATCGGGATCCTTGTTCAGGTCCTTCATACGGTCCAGGCTTTTCATAGTCAGTTATCAGCATGATATTCTCGTCCGAGAATTCAAAGTTCATGGATTGGTAATCATCAACAGCTTGATGGTCCAAATGAACTGCAAGTACAATTCCCTTGCTTTTTGTATAGTGTACTGGATATCATATTTAGTCAAGATCATTTGCTCGAAGATTGCATAGTCCTCTTACAGTGAAAGGACTATGGTATTCTTTTCATTGTTTTCGACGACTTCCTCTTACTAGGATTTCTGTCTCCCTGTATAAAAACGCTTGTTTATAGGAAGATTATCAATATAAATATACTTTGAAGTGCAAACATTTTGTTTTTTCTGTTTTAGTGTAAAAACATCTAATGAATAAAATTGAATGAACATATGCATATGAACATGATTAACTATTAAAAAAATGTACGCACAAGAACAGTAATAAGCATTTACTCAAGGATTTGGGATATCCCCACAGAGTTACTTCAATGAGATTATCCCTGCAAAGTGAAGTCATACATTCTCCATCTAGAGCTCCAATCAGTATATCTCTCGGAAATTCTCTTCCCCACCAGAGTTTGGTCTTCCAAAACTGAGAAAGAAACCTTACAAAAGTTATTCCCCAAAAGAATTCATTTCCCCAATAAGGTCTTCAGAATTCCTTCTTCAACAGGGTTTCTTTTCCCAATGGATTACATTCTCCCCAGCTTGATTTCATTCATCAGACTACTACAAATCAACGGACAAAACTCCTCTCCCCCAGTAGAGTGGGTGTTATCTCCAAAAAGTTACTGCAAAGTCTGGAACCAGGTCAGATACTAGTTAACTTTAATTTCCCCAGACAAGTCGGAAGTTTAACCATCTCTTATCCCCAATCAGGGTATATAAGAATCAAATTTCCCAGTAGAGTAATGGTCAAATAAGGTTCCCGAATTCTACTCCCCAAGCAGAAATCAACATTCCCTACAGACTTTCCTCAAAAACAGCAAACAGGATTTCCCAACGGAAGCACTCTAAACAAGGTTGAAGATACACATACTCTTCATTTCCAGCACCGGTCCGGGATTTAGCTTCCAAAAAAAAAAAACTCCCCAACATTAGTCAAGGATTTATTTTCCCAGACGAAGATACATTTTATAACATTACATATTCATACATCATGACATATACATACAAAACGCATATAGCACAATCTCATTTATTTTGATAACATCATTACACAGTGCATGCATCATGACATTGCATACAACTAATTCTTTACCTTTTCAGGAAAGATCAGTCGACAGATGAGTCCCATCAACAAAAAACAAGTTTCTTCAAAAGACCTCTTTTGGTTAGATTTATTTCTTCCAGTTAAAGACAGGCGAACAAAAGACCTCTTCTGGTTAGATTAATTTCCTCTAGTTAAAGACAGGCGAATGAAAGACCTCTTCTGGTTAGATTTATTTCTTCCAGTTAAAGACATACGAAGCAAAGACCTCTTATGGTTAGATTTATTTCCTCCAGTTAAAGACAGGCGAATGAAAGACCTCTTCTGGCTAGATTTTTTTCTTCCAGTTAAAGACAGGCGAACGAAAGACCCCTTCTGGTTAGATTTATTTCTTCTAGTTAAAGACAGGCGAACAAAAGACCTCTTCTGGCTAGATTTATTTCTTCCAGTTAAAGACAGGCGAACAAGAGACCTCTTCTGGTTAGACTTATTTCTTCCACTTAAAGACAGTAGAACAAGAGACCTCTTCTAGTTAAATTTATTTCTTCCAGTTAAAGACAGGCGAACGAAAGACCTCTTTTGGTTAGATCTATTTCTTCCAGTTAAAGACATGCGAACAAAAGACCTTTTCTGGTTAGATTTATTTCTTCCAGTTAAAGACAGGTGAATCAAAGACCTCTTCTAGTTTATATTTATTTCTTCCAGTTAAAGACAGGTGAATCAAAGACCTCTTTTGGTTTAGATTTATTTCTTCCAGTTACAGACAGGCGAATCAAAGACCTCTTCTGGTTTAGATTTATTTCTTCTAGTTCAAGACAGGCGAATCAAAGACCTCTTCTGATTTAGATTTATTTCTTCCAGTTAAGGACAGGCGAATCAAAGACCTCTTCTGGTTTAGGTTTATCTCTTCCAGTTAAAAACAGGCGAAGGACATCTACTCTTTCAGTATAAATCGACCAAAGATTTATTCCGATACTTCTCACCATCTCAATCAACAGTTACTATGGAAGGAATCTATAAGCCCGTCTCCGACAACTCTCCATTATATCTCCAAATGGCATCTTTAAGCCCATTCTCAATCATCGACCAACAGTACTACTTCATGCATAAACAAGCACAAATTTCTGAGCACTCTAGTGTTTAATCATCTTCCACCTTCAAGTCACGAATGACGGACTCACCAATCTAACTCTTTAGGTTTAAGAAGATTGAACAGGGGAAGTTGTTGTACCCTAAAATTTTCCCTCTCTTTTATCAAGGCTTTTCTTCACAAAGATCTCAAATGCTCAAGGGTTCTCAAGAGTTGATCAGGCAAGCTCATCTCCTAAGCACTGAGTCCACAAATTAGGGTTTTGGTTCTCTCAAGGGAAATTGGATTTATAATGCGTCAAGTGACTTTCATGGATCATTATAGAAATCCAAGAATACTCATGCCAAGTTTCAAGTCTTGTATCACAGATTTTCTCAGTCAGTTGCTCAGATGATTGAAAATCAACTGTATTGGGTAAAAAGTCAATTGTGGTCAACCTACAGTCAAACTTTGTGATTTTGGCCAACATCAACATTTTAATGTCTTATTTATCATTTGATCAAGTATTGATCACAATTCCTCAAGAAAAACACTCAATTTACCAAAAGGGCAAAATGGTCAAAATTAGGGTTTTGATTGTAATTGACTGACCATTGACTTTTTGACATAATACATGATCCAATGGCTTGAAACACAATCTCCAAGATTCAAAAACAACATGTTGACATAATCTCATGGCTCAAATTATCTTTCAAAAGCAATGGATTGATAGTTGAATTTTTGGTCAACTGATGAAAAGTCGATTGATACACCAAAAGTCAAACTTTGACTTTTTGGTCAAAATTCGAGTTTCAAAGATCCCAATTCACCAAGACATTCAAAATATGAAGCTTTATCATCAAGAAATCAATAAATTTAAAAGTCAATTTGAAAATCTGGTTGTTGACACTAGAGGAAAGGAAAAAATAACTGAGTCTGCCAAGACGGAGGCGCCCACAAGAGATATTACCATTGAGGAACCATCTACCCAAGAGATGGATGATATTTTGGAAATCATCAGGAAAAGTGATTACAAGATAGTGGAACAGATGGGGAAAACACCCTCTAAGATTTCTATGCTATCTTTGTTGCTATGCTCCGATGCACATGCTTAAGTGTTGGAGAGAAGATCCTTCCCGTCCTAGTAACTTTACTTAATCCAGCAATGTTTGTAACCTCATCAGTTTCATCTTCATCAATCCGTGAAACTTGTTTGATACCATGGTAATACACTTTCTCCCCGTAATTCCAGGGCACAACCTTATCAGAAGAGTAGGGGATTGGCCCTGATGTGGTGATAATTAGCGGAGCTATTCTTGGTTCAATGGGAATCCTAATAGGACCTTTGGAGGTGATCCTAATAGGTTTGTTTGAGATAGTAATGATGGACACGTATTCAAATTCTCGAGATACACTTTGGGTCAAACTTTTCACTGATGGAGCTTTTTCATATATAATCTCATGGCTATCCATCAGGTGTTGGACACCTTTCTTAAGCCACTCACAGCCATTAATTTGTACAGCACAGTAGCAACAGTCTTCAAGGAAGCCAGGGAATACCCCAACTTTCAACAAATTCTCTTTAACAGTCTTCAAAGGAGTGGTCAAGTCATTGAAGGAGGAAACAATAGAGGCATCTTCAATAGCATTGACACCCTTACCATGATTTGGCATGGGTGCAGTGACTATGTTGGGAGTTGGAGCAGGGTCAAATTCAATTGTCTTGTTATTAATAAGGTCTTGGATTTTGCATTTTAGCACCCAACAATGATCAGTGTCATGTCCGGGACTATTGGAGTGGTAAGAACATTTGGCATTCGGGTTATATTTTGGTGATGAAACATTAGGATTTGAAGGGGGGTCCCTCAATGTTACCAAATTAGCTTTAAATAAGTGTTGCAGAGCTTGAGATAGTGACATGTTGATTCTGGTAAATTGTCTTCTCGGGATGTCAGGCCTTTGTTGATTAGCTTGTTGTTGTGGTCTTTGAGTAGAAGTTGGATTGGAGATTAGAACTACATTTACTGACTGACGATGGTCCTTCCTGGCATGGCTTCTTAACCCATACACAACATTAGTCTCTTTTTTACCAATAAATGGATTTTTCACAGCATTTGAGGTGGAGGCCATGGGTATCTTCCCACTTTTAATCTCGCTTTCAACCCTCTCACCAGTTAAGATCAATTCAGTAAATCTGAATGATGAACTTCCAATCAGTAAGTTGAAAAATGGTCCATTCAATGTTCCCATAAACATGTCTACCAACTCTCTATCAATTAAAGGTGGTTGCACCCTGTGATACGGTGGGAGAACTGACTTGAGGTTTGCGTTTGTATTCGCAAATGTTGCGGTTAGCAAGAGTCGCCACCGACTTTTTATTTTATCCTAAGGAAAGGTTAAAAAGCACAGCAAAAACCTTTTGAGATGTTTTCTTGGGTTCGTGGAGTAGATTATAGAAAGGGAAGGTATTAGCACCCTTTCTATCCATGGTTATCCATGGGCTCTTAGTTACTTTGCTTAGATCACTTGCCTTTTGTTTTCAATTGTTTTAAATGGTGCTTGAGTGTGTGGGTTTTGAAAATGTTTTTGAAAAGAGGCCAATGTGGTGGCAACCTTTGTAATGATCCATGTGGGGATGTATACAAAGATGTATGTCTTTTGAAAAAGTTTTCATTTGTTTTTGAAAGTTGTTTTGAAAGTGTAGTGATGTGTGGTTTTTAGGCAAGTGTTTTGTTTTGCAAGTTGATTCAAGTAACTAAGAGGTTATCTACTCCTAAATTTCTCAAAAGATTATTGCTATACTTTAACCCTTTTAACAAGTTTGCACCACCATTGTATTTGGTGGGCAACCTTGTGTTAGGATGTGAGAAGGGACAAGCGCGGGTCATCGTTTAGACCATAATTGTAACGACGTTAAATGTCTTTGGGCAATTTCTTTAAGGGACTTGATCATTTGTTTTGTTTGTTTTTGAAAGGTTTTATCGAGGGACTATGATCATTCAAACTGTTTGCTTTGCCCAAAGATGTTCAACATACAATATGGCCCATTTATTTGAAGGCAACAAGTGGAATACCCTAGGGGGTGCAAGTGTGATTTGTGTGTCCATTTTCATGCTTGTTTATCTTGTATTAGGTCAAACTATTTTTTATCGTTTTTTGCATACAAACCCTAATTCTAGCATGTTATTATTAGAAAGCAATAAAGTGCGAAATTAAAATTACTAAGCTATTACACAACCAAATATGGGAAGGGGGGTACAAATGTTCAAATGGGGATATTGACAAGAATTTAAATCTAAATTATTACATCAATTGGATATTTGCATAGCATAATTAAATGTAAATTAAATAAATATGTGAAATGTAAAAAGAAAGTTTCTATGTGTATGAGAAAATATTATTTATGTAAAAGGAAAAAGAAAATAAAAATGTATTTATTTTTTAGTATTTTGAACTTAGGGTGAAAAACCCTAATTTTTAAATAAAAGGTATTATTATCTAATTTAATTCTACTATTTATTTATTATTTATAAAAAATAAAATAAAATGAAGTGTATTGTGAAAAAGGTATTTTTTGTATCAAATATTAAATAAAATGAAAAATCAAATATTTTTATATTTTTGTCTTAAATATATTAATAATCATATATATATATATTTTATTAAACCCTAGATATGTATTATACAAAAATAAATATTTATTTAATATTTTAATAAAATAAATAAAAGAGTATTTTTTGTGTGAAATATTTTCAGAAAGTAAATAAAAATAAAAAGTGTATTTACATTATTTTTACATTTATTCTAATAATCAAATATATATATATTTATGTACAAACTAAACAAATAAACAAATAAATATGCAATAAATGCAAAAAATAATGAAAAAAATATTTTTAATTTTCTAATGACATGAGAAAAAATAAATGAAGTCAGCAAAAAAGGAAAAAGTCAAAAATGTCAAAAAATGAGTAAATGGGCTCAGGGGGGTGTAAGCCAAAAAGGATGGTGTGGAAAGAAAGAACAACAACAGCCCAGCCCAATGACACACTGTCTTCAACCTCCAGCTTCAAACTTTGAAAAAACGCGCGCCTCTTGCTTCAATGTCTAACTCCTGATTCCTTGATTTTTTGAACAAACTTCCAACACAAAAGATGTTAAGCATGAAGAGACGGTTCTAACCATATAAAGAACTTGACCTATCTCTCTAAGATGAGGGAGAATTTCTCTCCCCCTCTTTTCTGACCTAATTTTTCTACCATTTTCAGAGCTCAAATTCTCTCTACTCAGATAAAAGAAATGAAAAGTAAAGCTATGTACATGTTCAGGGCTATGAGTAGGACCTTGTTTCTTCACAAACTTAAGACTAAAGATGCCTAATAAGAGAGATACGAATTCAAACTTTTACCTGTGCAGTTGAACTTCTATGTGGAGAATGAGAGACTTTCAGTGCAATGTAATGATTGGAAAAGCTTCCTTGAGGTCCAGGGATGTTTTTTCAATGCTTACTTTGTCTTGAACCTTCTTGTATCAAGCTGTAGAACTTCACCTGCAAGTCAAAGATGTGAAAATGGTGGAAGTGGTTAGAGCAACTACAGATCGTGCCTTAGCTTCTGGATAGCTTGCATAGGTTGTAAGGAAGGTAGAGGAACAGGTTTTGATCAAAATGCTTGAAGGGTTTGAGAGATTGCACTCAAACTGCAGGGGCACCCCTGTTTGTGCAGTTTGAGGATGATTCTGAGATGGAGGGGGTTTGAAAGGGAAATGGCTCGTGCAAAAGCTTGAATGTGGTCTATGGAATGTGTTTGATATCTTTTGTGCTGTGTTCTTTTGCTGATATGAGAGATGGCATAAGTTATGGACTTTTCTTCTTTTCTAAGCAACAAAAGCAAATTGGTGTTCTAGGTCAGTATAGGACCCCCTAATGTGCTGCATCAACTCCTCTTGATCAGTGTGTTATGCCCATAATCTTGTGCTAAGCAGATCTTCTATGTACTTGTTTGATTTACCAATTGACATAAAGCAAACTTTTGTAAAAATGGAAAGTTCACTTTATCCAAAAATGGATCAATCTTGTGTATAATGCTTGAATTCATGGAATAACTCTTAGACACAAAGAACAAGCATTAAATTAAGGAGTGTAATGTGGTTTAAGGACCTGCAAAGTAGCACAAACTATGCTGAGTTCAAATTTGCCAAGTTTATGAACATGTCTTGATGAAGAACAAAAGTGAATTTTTGCCAACTTGTGAATTTCGAATCTCTCAAGTTATGAGGTTGTTTGATGAGTTCTTGGACATTTTGGAAAGCTTGGAATGTGTACTACAATTCATCTTTGAAATGAAAATCAAAATTCCAATTGGAAGGGTATGAAAAGTGGCCTTGAAGTAGGGTAGAAAACCTTGTCAAAATAGGTCAAATTTCACTAAGTTAAAAGATGGTTTAGTGCCCTTATTCAAAAAATCATAACTTGAGATACAAGCTTCAAATGAGAAAACTTTGTGAATCAAAGTTGTAGATTATGCAACAAGCTACAACTTTCATGTTTTGACTTTTGTTTGAATCCAAATGGATCATGGTGAAAAGATGGGGAAAAGTTGGGAAAAAATTAGGGTTTTTCATAACTTAGAAAAATTCTAAGTTATGAAAAATTCCATTTTCAAACCCTAATTTGCATTTTGTGATTTCTTGGTGAACAAGTTTCATGATTTGGCAGGTTTTGATGAAAAATGAATCTTGACTCTTGATTTTGACCAAAAAGTCAAAGTTTGACTTTTCAGTATACAGTCAAAATTGATCAATTGACTGGGAAATTCAATTGTCAATCTTGTGTACTTGGGATCTTTTGAGCTTGATGAACATGTCAAGATAATTCCATGGGGTCCTTGAGTCCATATGTGAGCTTGGTTTGCCATTGGCTAGGTCAAACAGTCAAAAATTGCCTTTGTGCAGTCAAAACCCTAAAAATGACCATTTTGCCCTTTTGATGATCTGATCAAATTTCTTGTGGAATTGTGATCCAAACTTGATCAAATGGTCCATGTGAGTTCATAATGTTGATGTGGATCAAATTTCATGAGGTTTGACTGTCAATTGGCCACAGTTGACTTTTTCCCCAATACAGCTGATTTCTAGGTCAACTGTCCAATTGACTGGGTAAAACTTGGAATCAAGACTTGAAACTTGGTATAGGTAAACTTGGGAGTCCAACATGAAGCATGAAAGTCATCTTAGGCATTTAGGTCAAAACATCCTTGGGCAAACACAAACCCTAATTTGAGTCCACAGTGCAAGGAGAAGCCTTGAGCAGAGGAAACCCTAACTGGATCTTGATCTTCAAAGGTCTTGTGATGAGAAAATGTTGAGGAAATGGGAGGGCAAATTTTGGGGTACAACAGTTGCCCCTGTTCAATCTTCTTGGACCTGAAGAGTTAGATTGGCAAGTTTGCCTTTCGTGACTCGAGGGTAAAAGGAGATTGGACACTAGAGTGCCCGGAAATTTGCACTCGCATGCTGGAGTCTCAACAATGTGGGGTCGGAAATGGGCTTATAGATGCCATTTGGAGAGATGGTGGATAGGGAGATGGGCTTTGTAGATGCCATCTGGAAAAGTGACAGAACTTTGTCGGGAATGGGCTTATAGATGCCATTTGGAAGTGTTGATCGCATAAGAGGTTCCTTAGCGAGAACTTGTGTATTTAAGAAAGACAGATGTTTTCCTGGCTTGTTACAGGTGTTTGATCTTCAGTCTCCTTATGCAGATATGCCCTGGCTAGATACAGGTATCGAATCTACAATCGGTTGCTCACAGATGTGCCCTGGCTGGATACAGGAGTCGAATCTGGAAATAGTCGTCAATAGATATGCCCTGGCTGGATACAGGAGTCGAATCTTTGAACTCTGCAGACGTGCCCTGGCTAGATACAGGAATCGAGTCTGGAAATGTGGTCAACAGATATGCCCTGGCTGGATGCAGGAATCGAATCTGGAGCTGTTGTAGTTGATAGATGTGCCCTGGCTGGATACAGGAGTCGAATCTTTGAACTCTTCAGACGTGCCCTGGCTAGATACAGGAATCGAGTCTGGAAACTGATCACTCTCAGATGTGCCCTGGCTAGATACAGGTATCGAATCTGGAATTGTGACAGTTGAAGGTAGTCGTTTTTGAGATTGTCTTTTTTTTCTGAAAAGGCAAAGACGTAAGTTGTATGCAATGTCATGATGTATGATATGCATGATGTCATGATGTTCAACATTTGATGTTGTATGTGTTTCACCATGTATGTAAGCAAGATGTATGAAAATGTGAAATGTTTATGAGTGTAATTTCATCTTAGGAAAATAAATCCTTGACGAACGGCCGGGAAGCTGCTCTGTGGAAGAGATACTTGGCCGAAGTTTTGAGGAGAGGCCTGCTGAGGACTTTAACGATGGACTCCGCTGAGGATAATGATGATAAACTCCGCTGGGGAACCCCAAAGATAAACTCTGCTTGGGAATACCAAAGATAGATTTCGCTGGGGATTGAAGGAACTTTTGCCGAGAACGGTCTTCCGTGGCTTTTAGCTGAGGATAACCCAGTTATAAGTCCTTGTGAGGAAATAACTCTAAATAAAACTTGGGCGAGACGTTCGTACTTCGCCGGGGATAAGCTCGCAGAATCTACTGGGGATGAGCTTTTAAGACCTGCCGGGGAATGTTGTGCCTTTTTCAGGATCGACGGGGGATCGACTCCTGCTTGGGGAAAGTGCTGCTGAACTTTGTTTTACTCTGCGGGGAGCTAAGATGATTTGGCCACATTTTCAGTTGAACCTACCTTGGTGCCTTGGTGGACAAAACAACTAGACCGCATTAGACAACTCCACATTGCCCCTGTCTTTGATGTCACTTGTAATTAATCTCTTTTTTCATATGCAAACATTTATGAATCAGCAATTTAATGTCAAATGCATATATCAAAAATGAACATTGGACGTTCTTCGCAAGACAAAACAGAAAAAGAAAAACAATGGCAATTTGTATGGACAAGTGAATTTGTATTGATTTAAACTTTGCCTGTGAATAGGCGTTTTTTGTACAAGAGGCTGACATCCTAGTAAGAGGACATCGCCAAAAGTATAGAATTTACAATTTGAAAAAGAAAACAAAACAGCTATGTGAACAATCCCACTGGGTTCCAACTCTGCTATTGCCTTTATGTCTTCGAATGTCTCATCGCTTTGCTGCTTAGTTGAAGATGAAGCTGATTGGTCAACGCCGAAATCTGGAGCCAGATAATTGGCACCGAATTCCGGACGCGAAGTGATCCAATGAGACATAGTGTTATGCTTTTATCCCTAACTTTTGCCTGGACCGCCCTTTCGGGTTTTCGGTCCACCGGGATACCCATTTTTGCCCAAGCCGCCCTTTCAGGTTTTCGACTTTCCGGGTGTACAGATTTTTTCATTTCATCCCTTATTTTTGCCCGAACCCTTTTGGTTCGCCGGGAAGCCCTTATTTTTGCCTAGGTATGTCAACCTAGCGGGTCTTTTATTTATGCGTAGTATTTTTTCACTATGTCTGCATTGGCGGGGTGAGGAAGGTCGTCACCGTCCATGGTGGTTAGGATCATGGCTCCTCCTGAGAACACACGCTTAACCACAAATGGCCCTTCGTAAGTAGGGGTCCATTTGCCCCGGGGATCACTTTGAGGAAGGATGATGCGTTTGATTACCAGGTCCCCAACTTGATACTCTTGCGGTCTGACTTTCTTGTTAAATGCCCTGATCATCCGTTTCTGATACGTTTGACCGTGACAGATAGCAGTGAGCCTCTTTTCGTCAATCAGATTTAGTTGATCAAGTCGAGTCTGGATCCAATCATCTTCATTCAAGTCTGCATCCTTCATTATCCGAAGAGAGGGTATCTGGATTTCAATCGGCAAGACTGCCTCCATGCCGTAGACCAAGGAGAAAGGAGTTGCCCCGGTTGATGTCCTTGCTGAGGTGCGGTACCCATGAAGAGCGAACGGTAACATCTCGTGCCAATCTTTATAGGTCACTGTCATCTTCTAGACAATTTTCTTGATATTTTTATTGGCTGCCTCTACAGCCCCATTCATCTTCGGCCGATAGGGGGAAGAATTGTGGTGCTGTATCTTGAATTGTTCACAGAGTTCAGTGATCATTTTGTTATTGAGATTGGTACCATTGTCCGTAATGATTCTTTCTGGGACTCCGTACCGACAAATCAGATTATGCCGGATGAAACGCGCCACGACGCTCCTGGTTACCGTGGCATATGAAGCTGCCTCAACCCATTTCGTGAAGTAATCGATTGCCACCAAGATGAAGCGATGCCCATTGGATGCCGTCGGTCGGATCTCACCGATCATATCGATGCCCCACATTGCGAAAGGCCAAGGTGCCGTTAGGACATTCAAAGGAACTGGAGGGATATGCACCTTGTCAGCATAGATCTGGCACTTATGACAAGTCCGGGAGTGTTGGTAACAATCGGCTTCCATCGTGGACCAGAAATATCCTGCCCGAAGGATTTTCTTAGCCATGGTGTGTCCACTGGAATGGGTCCCAAATGTACCTTCGTGCAGTTCCATCATAATTTTCTCTGCTTCAGCCTTATCCACACAACGTAACAGAGTTGAATCATGATTCCGTTTGTAGAGAATGCCGTTGCTGAGGAAGAATTTTGCAGCAAATCTCCTCATGAACTTCTTATCATTGACAGATGCACCTTCAGGGTATTCCTGGGCTTCCAAGTACCTCTTCACCTCGTGATACCAGGGTTTTTCAGTCACCTTCTCAGCCTCGAGCTCGCAGCAGTATGCCGGTTCATCCAACTTCCAGATTATGATTTGAGGAGCCTCATTGTCCCATTTAACTTTGAACATTGAAGACATCGTGGCTAGTGCGTCCGCTAGCTGATTCTCCTCTCTGGGGAAATGCTCAAAAGTTATCTCTTCAAAGTGAGGGAGCAAGGTCGACACATACTCCTTGTAAGGAATGAGATTCGGGTGTTTCGTATCCCACTCGCCTTTGATCTGATTGATCACGAGAGCGGAATCTCCGAAGACACTTAGAAACTTGATCCTCAAATCGATCGCAGCTTGTAAACCCATGATACATGCCTCATATTCTGCCATGTTGTTGGTGCAGCTGAAACATAATCGGGCGGTGAGTGGAGTATGAGTCCCCTTGGGAGATATGATTACAGCGCCGACGCCGTTACCCAAAGCATTGGAGGCTCCGTCAAAATGCATAGACCATCGGGATCCTTCCTCAGGTCCTTCATCCGGTCCAGGTACTTCACAGTCAGTTACCACCATGATGTCTTCGTCCGGAAAATCAAAGTTCAATGATTGATAATCGTCCACAGGTTGGTGTGCCAAATGATCAGCCAGTACACTTCCCTTAATTGCTTTCTGAGTTGTATACTGGATATCATATTCTGTTAAGATCATTTGCCATCTCGCTATTCTCCCAGACAGAGCGGGCTTTTCAAATATGTACTTGATGGGATCCATCTTTGAAATCAATAAGGTAGTGTGAGTCAGCATATACTGTCTCAGCCGGCGAGCAGCCCATACAAGAGCGCAGCAAGTTTTCTCAAGCAGTGAGTAACGAGACTCACAGTCGGTAAACTTTTTGCTCAAGTAATAAATAGCGTGCTCTTTTCGGCCAGACTCGTCATGCTGCCCCAGCACGCACCCCATTGAATTATCAAGCACTGTCAAGTAAAGTATCAGAGGTCTTCCTTCCACCGGTGGCATAAGAATGGGTGGCTCTTGGAGATATTCCTTTATTCTTTCAAAGGCGGCCTGACATTCATCATTCCAGCGTACCACTTGATCTTTCTTCAGTAACTTGAAGATTGGCTCACAAGTAGCAGTCAGATGTGAGATGAATCGGGCAATGTAATTCAGTCGTCCTAGGAACCCTCTGACTTCTTTCTCTGTTTTTGGGGTCGGCATCTCTTGAATAGCTTTTACCTTGGCAGGGTCCACCTGGATACCTTTATCACTTACGATGAAACCTAGCAATTTTCCGGACCTCACCCCGAAGGTGCATTTGTTGGGATTCAATCTCAGCTTGTACAACTTGAGTCGGTCAAACAACTTCCTCAGATGATCAAGGTGTTCCTCCTCAGTTTGAGACCTTGCAATCATGTCATCAACGTATACTTCAATCTCATGATGGATCATATCATGAAATAAAGCAACCATGGCACGCTGATAGGTTGCCCCAGCATTTTTCAATCCGAATGGCATGACCTTATAGCAGAAGGTCCCCCACTGAGTTACAAATGTAGTCTTCTCCATATCTTCAGGAGCCATCTTGATCTGATTATACCCTGAGAAGCCATCCATGAAGGAGAACACCTTGTGTTGAGCTGTATTATCAACAAGGACATCGATGTGAGGTAGGGGGAAATCATCCTTGGGGCTGGCCCTGTTCAGATCCCTGTAGTCGACACACATTCTGACTTTACCGTCCTTCTTCGGCACCGGCACAACATTGGCAACCCACTGAGGGTAAGAAGTTACTGCAAGGAAACCCGCATCAAACTGTTTCATCACCTCAGCTTTAATCTTCTCAGACATCTCTGGACGCATTCGTCGAACTTTTTGCTTTACTGGAGGGCAATCTTCCTTGGTTGGCAGATGGTGAACTACAATGTCGGTATCCAAACCGGGCATATCTTCATAGGACCAAGCAAAGATCTCCATGTAGTCTTGTAGCATCTGGATCAATCGTTGCTTCACGCTGAGTTCTAGATTGGCACCAATCTTGACCTCTTTCCTATCTGTCTCAGTACCCAAGTTAATTGTCTCCACAGGCTCTTCATGTGGTTGAATAGCCCTCTCTTCCTGTAGTAGCAGTCTTGCGAGTTCACCAGGCACTTCGCAATCATCTTCACCTTCGTCTTCGGCCAAGTTGATCGGATTTTCGAAGTCATAACTGGCAGTAGCAGAGCTGTTGCCAGTGAGATCCAGAGTGGATTGAAACCTGTATAAGTGAGTGTGTGTAAATATAGCTGTTTTGCAATATGTATAACACAGAAAGAAAAAGAGCACAAGATTTGAAATGCAACAAACGTCCAATGTTTTGATTGATGATATATGAAAATGTCATACAAAAAGCCCTCACAAATGGAGCTACGATGCCCCGGGCAGGACACCGAGCCACCAGAGTTTTAACATATTGTTTGTTACAAATTTGGAAATCAAAAGAAATCAATTACTGCGTGACAAATGTGATAGGGGTAAAATCCTTTGCTGTCCAGTTGCTTGGTTCGTCGCTAGCAGTCGGGTAGATCCAATTATCAAACTCAGCTTCCTCCACATCCTCCTCGATAGCATTCACCCTTGAGCTGGAAATAAACACCGGAGCCTTTCCAATCTTCTCTTTGCGCACTGCCTTCTGAGCCTCTGCAGTAAAGCCTAGCCCGAACTTGTCGTTCTTCTGAGTGAAGTCAGGAAGCTGACCCCAGTGTGCACCATTGCCTTTCTGAACCACAGCCCGGGCATCCCTTAGGGAAACCATCTTCAAGGAATCATTCTCTTCGGCCATTGTCTCCGCAGCTGCTGAAATTGGATGTACCTCCTCGAAATGTTGGAAGGGGGTTTCAATGAACTCCCCGTCCATCTCGATGTACCTGAAGGAATTCAAATGGCTCACCATATACTCCTCTTCTCCTTGCACAGTGACGATCTTCCCTCTGACGGGATACTTCAGCTTTTGGTGCAAGGTGGAGGTCACTGCCCCAGCTTTGTGGATCCAAGGTCGACCCAACAGACAGGAGTACGATGGACGTATATCCATCACGTAAAAGGTAGAGTCAAACACTTGAGAGCCCACACGAATAGGGATGTTAACCTCTCCATGAACCATCCTCTTTGAACCATCGAAAGCCCTGACGATGATATTGCTGGGTTTCAACTCCAGGCCTTCATAATCCAGACGATCCAAAGCCTTTTTCGGAAGAACATTCAAGGAAGAACCAGTGTCTACCAATACATGTGCCAGAGTAGTGCCCCTGCATTCAATAGAGACATGCAGGGCATCATTGTGGTCCCTCCCTTTTGCGGTTAGGTCAGCATCTGAAAAGCCCAAGCCGTTGTCCGCCGTCAGATTCGCTATGCAGTCAGTGAACTGGACCGCAGACGTCTCTTGCGGCACATGGGCCGTCTTGAGAAATGAGATTAATGCCTTAGCGTGAGCCTCGGAGCATAGCAATAGGGAGAGCAGGGAGATCTTGGAGGGTGTATGCCCCAATTGCTCGACAACATTAAAATCACTTTTCTTTATTATTTTCAGAATCTCCTCCATTTCTTGTCGGGAGGCCTCAGCATTCACGGGTATCGGTGCCTTCATCCGGGCAGGCTCTTCTTCAATCCCTTTGCCCCGAGCATTTGATGACTCGGCAGCAGGGGACACTATTTGATCAGCAACAGGACTTGGTAAACTTGCAGGTTTTATGAGGAGGGGTTTTCGAATAGCGGGCGGCGCAATGTCAGGCGAGAAGAGCCTGCCACTGCGGGTGACTTTAGCTGGACCGGTGATATCGCAGATACTGGCACTAGCATCAAATTCTTGCTTGATTCCATTTACATATACGTCTGCCCCATAATGCCAGGGGACAGCTTTATCAGACACGTAGGAGAGGGGTCCTGGAACAGTAATGATCACAGGCGCAACTGTCAAGATTTGAATAGGCTTCTTTGGGGGAGCCTTGATTGGATTTTTGAAGATGGTAATCACGGAAACTTCTTTCATCGGAACCAATTGAACAGCAGTCTTTTTGAATAGAATCTCCTTGCTATCCATTAGGCCTTGGATGCCTAACCTTAGCAAGGGACAATCAGATAGGGAAATAGCACAGAATGGGCAACCTTCGCCGCAACCCGGAAATAAACTGGCCCGCAGTAGGTTCTTCTTAACAGTCTTTAAAGGGGTAACAACTTCATCTACCGAAATAGCGTACACTTCTTCCTCAATGGCATTTAACCTATGCTGGGGCATAGGAGCCGTTACAACATTCGGTCTTTCCGGCGCTTCAAACTGAATTTCTTTTGCGTCAATTAGATCTTGCACTTTGTTTCTCAAGGCCCAACAATCATCAGTAGTGTGCCCGGGACTATCAGAATGATAAGCACACCGGGCATTCGGGTTGTATTTAGGGGACGCAGTGTTGACGACCTTAGGAGCTTCTTTGAGGGTCACCAGGTTGGTGGATAACAGTTGGGGCAAAATTTGAGATAATGTCATACTCAATCGGGTATACTGCCTCTTGGGCCTTTCACTTCTTTGTTGATTGTACTGCTGAGGAGCAGCAACAGGTTTAGAGATGACCAAAGCATTGACGGCTTGGCGACTTTCGGGCTTGACTTGTCTTCTAGGGCCATAGACGGCGCTTGCTTCTTTCTTAAATGGCCTCTTCTCAGCACTTGTAGAGGCAGCCTTCTGTATCTTGCCTGACCTGATGCCAGCTTCAATTCTTTCTCCCGTTAATATTAAATCTGTAAATCCAGCGGAGGAGTTACCAACCAAATGATTGAAAAATGGACCAGACAAAGTCCCAAGGAACATATCAACCAGCTCTCTATCAGTCAAGGGAGGCTGCACCCTGCCAGCCAAATCTCTCCATTTTTGAGCGTACTCTTTGAACCCTTCACCCGTCCCTAGAGACATACCCTGAAGTTGGGTACGCGTAGGAGCGAGATCAGAATTGTATTGGTATTGTCTGTAAAATGCAGTTGCCAAATCTTCCCAGTGCCGGATGCTAGCTCCGTCCAATTGGTAGAACCATTCAAGTTGTGACCCCGAGAGGCTGTCTTGGAAGAAGTGAATCCAGAGGTTTTTATCCGCCGTGTAAGGTTGGATTTTCCTTACATACGACCTCAGATGCAGCTTTGGGCAGGAGACCCCATCATACTTGGCGAAGGCAGGCGCCTTAAACTTGTGTGGAATTACTACTCCGGAAGATAATCCCAAATCTCCGAAATCCAGTCCTGGCACATTCTGAATTTCCATGGCGCTCAAACGGTCCTCCAATTGTTTGTATCTGTCAGCAGCAGGTGGGTATTGTTCATCGTTATAGTCCGTCTCGTTGTCGGAGACTGCGGGACTAGGAGCTCCTCCCCCCTGGGGACTGTTTTTCTCAGCAGAAGAAGTGGTTGGATCAGCTTCGTTGTGGAGTGTGTTCCCAAATCTGCGTCCGGTGTTGAACATCGCCGTCCTCTTTTTCTTCTTCTTCTTCAGGAGTAGAGTCTTCAACTCTTGCTGACCTTGGGCTAGGCTTAGGACCATCTCTTGAAACTGTGCACTTTGGGCCTGAAGGGCCTTGATTGCTTGCTCACTGGATGATTCCGGATTCATGATGACTGTGCACACAAACAGCGAAGAAAATTAAGCAACCTGTGAAATAGGGTACCTGCTATGCATATGGTGCAATGGAATGCGTATGTATGCAATGCATTCAAGGATTTAGAACATTCAAACTTTGTTGTAGACAAAAAGGAACGCACATCATATTAATAAGGCGAAATTCGTTAGTACATAAATGCCTCATGGGCCAAATATTACAAAATAACTCCTTAAGGTAAAAAGACATTGCGCATCCTTTTTGGCGCGATGTAGGTGTTGAGATTCCTTTCCTCGTGCAGCAGGCGGGTGAGTTCCAGGACCTTCTTTTCACTAGCATGTAGACTGGTCTCAAGAGAATTCCGTTCTTCCTTAAGTTGGATCCAGCTCTTCTGCATTTCTTCCCAGGAGGTGGGCATGTCGGGATGTTGAATGGTGTAGGATGCTTCTCCTTCCAAGACTGGCTCTTTGATTACAGGTAGCATGTGAGGGTAAGGCATTACAAACTTCTGGGAGCGGGCTCGTACCCACTTGAGGTAAGGTTCCAACGGGATGGAGTTCCGGTGCCCCAATGTCTTGCTGTCTATCCTACTTGGCATCCTCCAAGCTCTGATAAATCTCTGACGAAGTCCTTGAGTATCGTTGTCGAAGTCGAAGACTATGTCAGGAATTAACATGTCATGAGGGCCATCCTTCCGAGCATAACCAAACTGTCTCCAAGCCAGGCATGGGTTGTAGGTAATACCTCCTTTGATTCCAAATAAAGGAACATTAGGGTACTCCCCACAACGATCAATGATAGTGACGTCTTCCCTGGACCTAGGACACCAATGTATATCTGCATGCGTGAGAGCCATTAATCGTTGTGACCATCTCAAACCCCGCTCGTTCTTCAAAACTGATTGCGGAAGATGCGAAATAAACCACCTTCCCAGGAGAGGAGTGCAACACATAAGGACACCCCTTCTTCTCATGGTTCGAGTGTAACATGAGTGAAGGATATCCCCCAACAGTGTAGGTATAGGATTCCTGGTCATAAAGATCTGGACAGCACTGATATCAATAAGCTGATCTGGGTTAGGGAACAACACCAAACCATAGACAAGGAGGGCTACAACTTCTTCAAAAGCTCGTAGGTCAAGAGAGTTCCAACATTCTTGGGCCTTTTCAAACAGAAACCTAACTAAGAACCCTTTGATACCACTTTTAACCTCCCAATGTCCTTTGAGGTCGGATGTCTGTAGGTGCAAGGCTTTAGCAATCTCTTCAAGTCTGGGTTCCTCTTCCGTACCGTTGTAGGGTAGTTGATCGAGGATAGGGACCTTCAGAAGTCGGGAGAATTCTTCCAATGTAGGCACCAACTGATAATCCGGGAAGGTGAAGCAGTGATGCAGAGGGTCAAAGAATTGGAACAGGACCTTTATCAAGTCCTCCTCAATGTTGGTGTTAACCAAGTTGATGAGTCTTCCATGTCTCTCACTGAATGAAGAACTCTCGGGGATTCTGGACAGAAGCTCCTTAAGCTGAGGAGGGATCTTTACAAGGCTAATCTGAATTGTCTTTCTGCGGGCAGTTTCCATGTCCTATAAAACAAGAACAAAGATGAAGATTCGAAACCCTTGAAATGGTTAGTCAATGCTCATGATGTTTGTATGATGTAATGATGTGATGATCAAATGCATTATAAACATTCACAAAGGCAAACATAGTAAGGCACACAAGTCACACAAACCCTTAGAGTTTAGGCCTGCATGAAGTCTGGGTGTTACCCTCTTGAAGTTTTGTGGGCTCAACCTGTCCTATCAAAAGTAACCGGGTTCTAAAGGTCCCAATATCACTGGATTGCTTTCATTGTTCATCGTTTCGATTTAGCCACTGAACTGGCGACCGAAATATTCCAGGAAAGCAAACCTCAATTGAGTGTAGTATCGAGTATCAACCAACCTCGGACTGCACCAAAGTCAGTTATCTCACTACCCCTAAAAGGCCAAGATGGTTCAATTAAGGTTCCTAAGGTCAGTTGATGCTTCATGACACCACGCGGCGGCCCCGTACTCTCCTTGACTGAACTCAAGGGTTACCGGTACACACCAAAGTGCCACATCAACGTAGCAGACTGCTTCAACCATGTCGGTATACCCCGCACAGTTCCCTCACAGCCTTGTTGCTACCTAAAAGGGTTTCCCCAGATCCGGGTTAGGATCTATAAAACTCCGATACAAAGCCCACAATACGTAAAAGCAAACAAAGCAAGCAATTGAAAACAAAGGTGATCTAAACCCTAAGGTTACTCCACTTTAAAAGTATTTCCCCAGCAGAGTCGCCAGTTCTGTGATACGGTGGGAGAACTGACTTGAGGTTTGCGTTTGTATTCGCAAATGTTGCGGTTAGCAAGAGTCGCCACCGACTTTTTATTTTATCCTAAGGAAAGGTTAAAAAGCACAGCAAAAACCTTTTGAGATGTTTTCTTGGGTTCGGGGAGTAGATTATAGAAAGGGAAGGTATTAGCACCCTTTCTATCCATGGTTATCCATGGGCTCTTAGTTACTTTGCTTAGATCACTTGCCTTTTGTTTTCAATTGTTTTAAATGGTGCTTGAGTGTGTGGGTTTTGAAAATGTTTTTGAAAAGAGGCCAATGTGGTGGCAACCTTTGTAATGATCCATGTGGGGATGTATACAAAGATGTATGTCTTTTGAAAAAGTTTTCATTTGTTTTTGAAAGTTGTTTTGAAAGTGTAGTGATGTGTGGTTTTTAGGCAAGTGTTTTGTTTTGCAAGTTGATTCAAGTAACTAAGAGGTTATCTACTCCTAAATTTCTCAAAAGATTATTGCTATACTTTAACCCTTTTAACAAGTTTGCACCACCATTGTATTTGGTGGGCAACCTTGTGTTAGGATGTGAGAAGGGACAAGCGCGGGTCATCGTTTAGACCATAATTGTAACGACGTTAAATGTCTTTGGGCAATTTCTTTAAGGGACTTGATCATTTGTTTTGTTTGTTTTTGAAAGGTTTTATCGAGGGACTATGATCATTCAAACTGTTTGCTTTGTCCAAAGATGTTCAACATACAATATGGCCCATTTATTTGAAGGCAACAAGTGGAATACCCTAGGGGGTGCAAGTGTGATTTGTGTGTCCATTTTCATGCTTGTTTATCTTGTATTAGGTCAAACTATTTTTTATCGTTTTTTGCATACAAACCCTAATTCTAGCATGTTATTATTAGAAAGCAATAAAGTGCGAAATTAAAATTACTAAGCTATTACACAACCAAATATGGGAAGGGGGGTACAAATGTTCAAATGGGGATATTGACAAGAATTTAAATCTAAATTATTACATCAATTGGATATTTGCATAGCATAATTAAATGTAAATTAAATAAATATGTGAAATGTAAAAAGAAAGTTTCTATGTGTATGAGAAAATATTATTTATGTAAAAGGAAAAAGAAAATAAAAATGTATTTATTTTTTAGTATTTTGAACTTAGGGTGAAAAACCCTAATTTTTAAATAAAAGGTATTATTATCTAATTTAATTCTACTATTTATTTATTATTTATAAAAAATAAAATAAAATGAAGTGTATTGTGAAAAAGGTATTTTTTGTATCAAATATTAAATAAAATGAAAAATCAAATATTTTTATATTTTTGTCTTAAATATATTAATAATCATATATATATATATATATTTTATTAAACCCTAGATATGTATTATACAAAAATAAATATTTATTTAATATTTTAATAAAATAAATAAAAGAGTATTTTTTGTGTGAAATATTTTCAGAAAGTAAATAAAAATAAAAAGTGTATTTACATTATTTTTACATTTATTCTAATAATCAAATATATATATATTTATGTACAAACTAAACAAATAAACAAATAAATATGCAATAAATGCAAAAAATAATGAAAAAAATATTTTTAATTTTCTAATGACATGAGAAAAAATAAATGAAGTCAGCAAAAAAGGAAAAAGTCAAAAATGTCAAAAAATGAGTAAATGGGCTCAGGGGGGTGTAAGCCAAAAAGGATGGTGTGGAAAGAAAGAACAACAACAGCCCAGCCCAATGACACACTGTCTTCAACCTCCAGCTTCAAACTTTGAAAAAACGCGCGCCTCTTGCTTCAATGTCTAACTCCTGATTCCTTGATTTTTTGAACAAACTTCCAACACAAAAGATGTTAAGCATGAAGAGACGGTTCTAACCATATAAAGAACTTGACCTATCTCTCTAAGATGAGGGAGAATTTCTCTCCCCCTCTTTTCTGACCTAATTTTTCTACCATTTTCAGAGCTCAAATTCTCTCTACTCAGATAAAAGAAATGAAAAGTAAAGCTATGTACATGTTCAGGGCTATGAGTAGGACCTTGTTTCTTCACAAACTTAAGACTAAAGATGCCTAATAAGAGAGATACGAATTCAAACTTTTACCTGTGCAGTTGAACTTCTATGTGGAGAATGAGAGACTTTCAGTGCAATGTAATGATTGGAAAAGCTTCCTTGAGGTCCAGGGATGCTTTTTCAATGCTTACTTTGTCTTGAACCTTCTTGTATCAAGCTGTAGAACTTCACCTGCAAGTCAAAGATGTGAAAATGGTGGAAGTGGTTAGAGCAACTACAGATCGTGCCTTAGCTTCTGGATAGCTTGCATAGGTTGTAAGGAAGGTAGAGGAACAGGTTTTGATCAAAATGCTTGAAGGGTTTGAGAGATTGCACTCAAACTGCAGGGGCACCCCTGTTTGTGCAGTTTGAGGATGATTCTGAGATGGAGGGGGTTTGAAAGGGAAATGGCTCGTGCAAAAGCTTGAATGTGGTCTATGGAATGTGTTTGATATCTTTTGTGCTGTGTTCTTTTGCTGATATGAGAGATGGCATAAGTTATGGACTTTTCTTCTTTTCTAAGCAACAAAAGCAAATTGGTGTTCTAGGTCAGTATAGGACCCCCTAATGTGCTGCATCAACTCCTCTTGATCAGTGTGTTATGCCCATAATCTTGTGCTAAGCAGATCTTCTATGTACTTGTTTGATTTACCAATTGACATAAAGCAAACTTTTGTAAAAATGGAAAGTTCACTTTATCCAAAAATGGATCAATCTTGTGTATAATGCTTGAATTCATGGAATAAATCTTAGACACAAAGAACAAGCATTAAATTAAGGAGTGTAATGTGGTTTAAGGACCTGCAAAGTAGCACAAACTATGCTGAGTTCAAATTTGCCAAGTTTATGAACATGTCTTGATGAAGAACAAAAGTGAATTTTTGCCAACTTGTGAATTTCGAATCTCTCAAGTTATGAGGTTGTTTGATGAGTTCTTGGACATTTTGGAAAGCTTGGAATGTGTACTACAATTCATCTTTGAAATGCAAATCAAAATTCCAATTGGAAGGGTATGAAAAGTGGCCTTGAAGTAGGGTAGAAAACCTTGTCAAAATAGGTCAAATTTCACTAAGTTAAAAGATGGTTTAGTGCCCTTATTCAAAAAATCATAACTTGAGATACAAGCTTCAAATGAGAAAACTTTGTGAATCAAAGTTGTAGATTATGCAACAAGCTACAACTTTCATGTTTTGACTTTTGTTTGAATCCAAATGGATCATGGTGAAAAGATGGGGCAAAGTTGGGAAAAAATTAGGGTTTTTCATAACTTAGAAAAATTCTAAGTTATGAAAAATTCCATTTTCAAACCCTAATTTGCATTTTGTGATTTCTTGGTGAACAAGTTTCATGATTTGGCATGTTTTGATGAAAAATGAATCTTGACTCTTGATTTTGACCAAAAAGTCAAAGTTTGACTTTTCAGTATACAGTCAAAATTGATCAATTGACTGGGAAATTCAACTGTCAATCTTGTGTACTTGGGATCTTTTGAGCTTGATGAACATGTCAAGATAATTCCATGGGGTCCTTGAGTCCATATGTGAGCTTGGTTTGCCATTGGCTAGGTCAAACAGTCAAAAATTGCCTTTGTGCAGTCAAAACCCTAAAAATGACCATTTTGCCCTTTTGATGATCTGATCAAATTTCTTGTGGAATTGTGATCCAAACTTGATCAAATGGTCCATGTGAGTTCATAATGTTGATGTGGATCAAATTTCATGAGGTTTGACTGTCAATTGGCCACAGTTGACTTTTTCCCCAATACAGCTGATTTCTAGGTCAACTGTCCAATTGACTGGGTAAAACTTGGAATCAAGACTTGAAACTTGGTATAGGTAAACTTGGGAGTCCAACATGAAGCATGAAAGTCATCTTAGGCATTTAGGTCAAAACATCCTTGGGCAAACACAAACCCTAATTTGAGTCCACAGTGCAAGGAGAAGCCTTGAGCAGAGGAAACCCTAACTGGATCTTGATCTTCAAAGGTCTTGTGATGAGAAAATGTTGAGGAAATGGGAGGGCAAATTTTGGGGTACAACACACCCGTCCAGCCAGGTCTCTCCATTTTTGAGCGTATTCTTTGAAGCCCTCGTTGGAACCCATGGTCATTCCTTGTAATTGCACCCTAGTCGGTGCAAGATCAGCGTTATATTGATATTGGCGGTAAAAGACAGTGGTCAAATCCTCCCAAGTATGGATGTTAGTCCCTTCCAATTGGTAAAACCACTCCAACTGCGTCCCAGCTAGACTTTCTTTAAAAAAGTGCACCCACAGTTTCTTATTAGGTGTATGCAGTTGAATTTTGCAGATGTAAGATATTAGATGAAGCTTCGGACATGAGACACCATCTTACTTGGCGAAAACGGGGATCTTGAATTTATGGGGAATGACTATCCCAGGAACCAAACCCAAGTCGCCAAAGTCCAAGCCAGGCACAACTTGGATTTCAATAGCTTTTAATCTGTCTTCTAGTTGCTTATATTTGTCGTCAGCTGGTGAATATTTCTCATCAAAATAATCTTCCTCTTCAGAGATTTGATTGTTTCCACCCCCAACATGGGTGCTCCAAGAATCTTCATCTTGATTCTCATCCTCTTCGGAGGAGTCTTCTGCAACTTGAACTTGCCGGACGGGGACTTTGAATCTTTCCCCATGCTGATTACAACTTTCTTCTTGGTCTTCTTCTTTGTGACAAGAAGCGTCATCATTTCTTGCTGCCCCTTTGCTAAGTTGAGCAGATTTTCTTAGAATTTAGAGTGTTGGGTCTGCAATTCCTTGACAGTTTTCTCGAGATCCATCTTATACTGAAATAAACAATAAAAAGATGATGAAACTTGTGTCGAAAAACCTGCTTATGATATGATGCATGTTATGCGAATGGAATGTTTTCAAGGATTTTATGGAATTTAAATTTGCTAGACAAAGAGAAAACAACAAACATTAATTGCATTAATAAGTTCATGAATTAAAAATGCCTCTTGGGCTTACAAAGGTTACAAAATAAACTCCTAAAACAAAAAATAAAGGCTCAAGTTTCCCATGGGTGCATCCTCTTTGGTGCAATGTAAGCATTCAGGCTTTGCTCTTCATGAAGTTGCCTCATGATCTCCAAAACCTTCTTGCACTTACATAGAACTGTGCTTCAAAGGTGTCTCATTCCCCTTTGAGTTGAATCCATGATCTTTGCAATTCCTCGAAGTCAGTAGGCATGTCAGGATGAAGAAGAATGTAAGGGGTGTCTGCCTTAGCAATGGGCTCCACAAACACAAGTAGGATGGCTGAGTAAGGCATCATGAGGCTTTGAGCACGAGTTCGTACCCACTTATGGTAAGGCTCAAGAGGGATGGAATTTTTATTCCCCATAGTCTTGCTATCAACCTTACTTACCATGCCCCAAGCTTGCACAGACCTTTGATGATAACCTTGGTGATTGTTCTCATAGTCAAAAACAATACCTTAAATGAGTGCATCATGGGAACCATCTCTTCGAGCATATCCAAATTGTCGTAGGGCTAATGAAGGATTATAAGTGATACCTCCCCTAATGCCCAAGAGTGGAACATTAGGGAACTTCCCACAATGGTAAATAATAGTAATGTCTTCTTGAGATCGAGAGCACTAGTGGATATCGGAATGGGTGAGTGATATCAACCTTTGATACCGCCTTACGCCTTGCTCATTCTTCAAAACTGATCGAGGAAGGTGTGTATAACACGGTGGGTGAACAGACTTGGGTGTTTTGTGTTTAATCTCAATTGTTGCAGATAGCAAGAGTCGCCACCGACTTTTTTTATCCAATAAGGAAAGGTTGAAAATAACTGGAAAGACCTTTCGAGATTATTTCTTGAGTTCGGGGGGGGGGGGGGGGGGGGTAGGTTATGAAAAGGGAAGGTATTAGCACCCTTTTCATATGTAGTTATCTACAGGCTCTTATTTGCTTGCTATATCACTTGTTTTTGTTTGAAAATGTGCTTGTGGTGTGGGTTTTGAAAGTATTTTGAAAAACGTCTTTGTAATGGCTCTCGTTTCTATAAGAACACGTACAAAGTGTTGGTTTTTGAAAATAGTTTAAAGAGGTATTTGTGGAATGTGTTTTTGAAAGTGATTTTTAAAAGTGACTTTGTAATGGTTCTCGTTGCTATAAGAACGCATACAAAGAGTTTTGTCTTTTAAAAATGTTTCAATTTGAAAGTGTTGGTGTAAAAATGTTTTTGTTGTGAGCAAGCGAGCAACTAGGAGCATCCTACCTACTCAAAAGGTCTAATGTTCTTATCCTCCTCACTTAGATGTTGCTATCTTACCATTGATTTGGTAAGAAGCCCCATCATTGGATGTGAAGGGACAGGCATGGGACGTTTATATAGTCATAGAAGGCAACCTATGGGATGTTTTAGCAATGTCGTTTAGGGACTAGATCGTTTACCGAAGGCAACATTAAGGGTCATCGAGGGACTACGATCTTCTAGGCCCAATCGAAAGGCATGACTTTCATGTTTTCCATTTTGACAAAATCATCTTGGAGCTTGGTAAAAATTGGCCAAGAAGTTAGGTCAAAAATTTGCCTAAACTAGGTGAAAATTTCTCTAAGTGTTTAAGAAAAAGTGCATGACTTTATGGGCTTATAACACAAAATATAAGCACTTTTTTTATATGAGCCCTCTAATACAAAGTTGAAAATCTTGACTTTTCAAATTGACTTTTGACTTTCTTGATTTCTTGATGATCAAGCTTCATATTTGAATGTCTTGATGAATTGTGATCTTTGAAACTCAAATTTTGACCAAAAAGTCAAAGTTTGACTTTTGGTGTATCAGTCGACTTTTTATCAGTTGACCAAAAATTCAACTATCAATCCATTGCTTTTGAAAGATAATTTGAGCCATTATATTATTTCAACATATTGTTTTTGAATCTTTGAGATTGTGCTTCAAGCCGTTGGATCATGTATTAGGTCAAAAAGTCAATGGTCAATCAATTATAGTCAAAACCCAAATTTTGACCATTTTGCCCTTTTGGTAAATTGAGTGTTTTTCTTGAGGAATTGTGATCAATACTTGATCAAATAATAACTATGACCTTAAAATGTTGATGTTGTCCAAAAATCATGAAGTTTGACTGTAGGTTGACTATAATTGACTTTTTACGCAATACTGTTGATTTTCAGTCATCTGAGCAATTGATTAAGCAAATCTGTGATACAAGACTTGAAACTTGGCATGAGTATTCTTGGAGGTATATAATGATCCATGAAAGTCACTTGCGGCATTAGAAATCCAATTTCCCATGAGAAACCCAAAACCCTAAATTGTGGACTCAATGCTTAGGAGGTGAGCTTACCTGATCAACTCTTGAGAACCCTTGAGCATTTGAGATCTTTGTGAAGAAAAGTCTTAAGAAAGGAGAGGGAAAATTTTGTGGTACAACACAGGCGATATAGTCATCAAAGCTCTTCTCAAATATCTACCCCTTAGGTTGTGATAAATATGTGAAATAAATTCACGTAATGCATTGCGTCAGACTTCATGCAGCGATGCCATCAAACTCCTTCCGTTGCATCAGTCTCCATTGGGTTTAAGTTAGGAGATAATTCATATGGCTTACTTGGCATGCAAGTCACAAAGGTCATTAATCATTCAAATATCCACAAAATTACAAGACTTATTCAAGTTTCACTAAGTACATTTAATTCGTCATTGTCCATCATTCAAAATTCATCCAAGTATTCATCAAATCCCATCATTTCTCTTATTCAAGACCATTTTTAAGGCATGACGTTTCAAAGTTGTCAAAAATGTTCAAGACATATTCATAAGCCATAAATTCATCCAAGTTTTCGATACATTCAAGTTCCATTTAGCAAACATACAAATTCCATCGAGGTTCATTCGAAGCAAGGCACCATTCATGCCCAAACGTTCACCAAGGTTCAAGAAAGTTTGTAAAATGTGTCATCATTCATCATTTACAAGTGTACTCAAATTTTCTTTACAAGACAAAAAGACAAAAAGGGAAGAATTTAAATCTTAAGCCTATTTTATGAGTTTGTATGGGCCGAAACATTAAGAAGATCTTCATCTTCTTCAAACTCCCTTCCAAGCTTCATGCTAGCCACGGTTCCTTCTTCAAAATTGTCTTGCCTTCGTCACCTTCCATCAACCCTCACATGAAAGAAGAAAAAAAACAAGAAAATTGGTTAGTTCAATCGTAATTTAAACAAGAAGTTTTCTTCTAGTCTCATCATTAGGGATTCTATGAAGGAATCAGAAACAAGGGTTTAAATCCTATCATATGCGGAAAAAAGGCCTCATCATCTTGTAAACAAATTAGATTCTATCATTGGCCAAAGAACATTCCTATTGCAAATCACAAAAATAAGTTTGGTTCATAATAAGAAGAAACAAGTACTGACAAACAACAAAGTTCAGAATATGTCAAACAAATGAAGAGTTCACGCGAGGCAAACACAAAACACATTCATCATTTTCCTTAAATTTCACAAAACCCCTTCAGAATTATAAAAGAGAAAAAGATACCAGCCACAGAATTTTCAGAAAAAGAAAAGGACAAGATCAGAGAGAAATCACCAGAGAAAAACATCCCTACATTACCCTGCAGGCTGCTGCCCAAAACCATCGAAAATCTGCACAAATAGCCCTACGAAAACAGGCTGCTATGGTTGCACATACAGCCCTGCATAACCTGTACACAAAGCCAAACAGAACATGCCAAAATCTATGCCAAATCTGCACAAATAGCCCTACGAAAACAGGCTTCTATGGATGCACATACATCCCTGCATAACCTGTCCATAAAGCCAAATAGAACATGCCAAAATTTGTGCCAAACCTGCACAAAAGCATGCATAAAACCAGTCCAAAGTCTGCTGCAACTTTGCATACAAATGGTAAGAAAAAAATCTGCAATAAGAAAGCTAGAGTCAGCATACTATATATGTTTAAACTCATGAAGTTTCCCCACAAATTTTTTTACCTCTTTACTTATAAATAGAGTAGCTCAGAACAAAGAATAGGGGGGATTTTTTTTCATAGAGGCTGAGATAAGAGACGCACACTAAGAAAACAGCAAAAGAAACTTCACTCTTCAACATACCAAAAAAACCTCTACTCACAACTTAGCATGCCATTCAAAACAACTTTTCCTTCCTTCATCACCTTCATTCCCTACATTTATCCGTACCAACAACACCATTACATAGAAATCAAACCTTAGAAAAACTACACAGAGACAAGCCATGATTCGAGAATTTACAAGCAAGAAATTTAGAGATGTCTCTGCGCTATTCTCTCTCTCTCTCTCTCTCTCTCTCTCTCTCTCTCTCTCTCTCTCTCTCTCTCTCTCTCTCTCTCTCTCTCTCTCTCTTGAGACTGCAATCATCTTCAACAATCAATATCTTCATTATCTTCATTTGTAGTGTATCATCCATCTTCGTCATTTGCTTCAACCTGCAACAATAACAAAAACAGTTCCATTTATCAAACAATCGCATCATTTCATCTTCAACGAGTCTTCACTCAATATGAATAACACAAAAATCACAAGAGATATATTGAGAAATAGAGAGAAACAGAAGCAAAAGCAACAACAGAAGAAGAAGAAGGGTAAAACTTATTGTCTTTTGAAGCTTCGTCGGAGAGACTCTGATAGGTATCATTTTCTTCCCATTTATTTTTGCATAATCTCTTTTCCATTACATATTGGTTTGATCTGCTTATACTGTGCACACTTTCACCTCCCTTGTATATGTTTTCTCTCCGAACACAGAACTCATACTACCCGAATATTAACTCTAACCAATATCACTCTGCAAACTTCACATCCGACCAAAGCTGAAGAGCTACACATGAAGCCTGAAAAGAACACCTTCATCATCAATATGAAAATCTAACTCCAGAACCATGAACACATAAATTACAAAATTCTTACCACACTTTGCAAAAAAGATCCAAACAACAATCACAAGGATTTAACAGTTCAGAGCGAAGAAGAATCGGATCTGAAGCGAGAACGAATCACGCCTTCCAATCGAGCCCCCATGCGACTTACACGAGACCCACTTCATACTCTTCTTGTCTCTTACTGTGAACCATAACTTCGATCTCCTCAAAACCAACGATTTCCTCCGCTTGCAAACTTTTTATTCAGAGCACAATCACCTCTGCTCGACCATATTTCCTGCATACTCAAAACCATATCCACTCTTAATAATAACTTCTGACCAATAACATAACCTGTTATTCACAAAATCATCCAAAATAAAACCAAAGTCAAAATCATTCAACAACCTTGAGCCCAATTTCAACTCACCCATGACCTTTGTTTTCACTTACAAACAATATATCAAATTGAGAAGATGAAACAGAGAATCTTAAAAAGAGAAGAATTCTGAAACATACCTCACAGTCGTCGCCTCTAGAAGACACTCCCACAATCCTTTTTCATCTTAATCATGACTGATCGCTCCGTATATATCAGTTAATTAAAATTTTTTATGGCCTAGGGTTTCTGAGAATATCGTAGGGTATAGGAGGTTTAGGTATTAGGGATTTTTTTGTTTGGGGTATAACTTCTTATGATGAGTCAATCGAACAGAGGAAGAAGCTCGCATATTTTGGAGAGAAGTTAAGAGAACCGCGAAGTTGAGAGAGGGAGCGCCTGAGATAGTGACAGATTTTGTTGGCTCATTTGGGTGGATTAAGAGAGAGGAAGGCAAGGAAGATAGGGGTTAACATGACAAAATGATGGATCGAGAGAGATAATTGAGATATGGAGTTAGAGGTTAGAGGAGAACTGAAACAGAGTCTTGTGGTTCGTTGAAGGAGAAGAAGAATAGAGGAAGCACGAAGATTTTGAATCTCTGTGTTAGAGGAGGCGCTGCCTTGCTTCACTTTTTTGGTTAGGGTTTACAAAACCCGTTTTTGAGTTTGAAGAAGGAGGTGGGCCTTGGGTAGACCCGGTTCGGCCCAGGTCCACCATTTTTTTTAGTTTTTAATTATTTTATTAATCTTATTTCAAACTATTTATAACATACTTTGGCCTTTCACACCACAAGCCCATGCGTAAATTCAACATACCCTCTCTCTATATTTTGTTTTACACCCTTTGCTTTATTTTGTTTAGTTCAATTTAAATTTTCTTAACTTTACAATTTTTAATTAATTAGTGTAGTCTTAGAGTCAAATTAGTAACTTTGTAAATTTATTTATTTCTGTTTAATTGATCATTTCTTTACTCGATAAAAATCAAAAAAATATTGGAATTTTATTATCATTCCCTTGAATTTAATATTTATTTACTTGACAAAAAATCATAAAAAATATTATAATAATATTTTCTTCTATTCATTTGATAAAACCATAAAAAATATTAAAACTTAATTTCTTTATTTGAGTTTTTTCGTTACATGTTCCCTTAAGTGATTCCATGAAGCGTTTAAATTCATTTTTGATCACTTCATGTTGAATTAGACCTTAGGAAAGAAACTACATATGATAATTTTAGGATAAAATTCCCCTTTTACACTCAATATTAGGTCCACTTTTGTAGATGACAACAATTAGGGTTTTTTAAGTCTCCCTCTAAGACTCTTTCTTCTTTTATAACTAAAACAAAAAATTATTTCTTTAATAAAAAAAATCCAAAAACACTTAATCATTATTCAAACTCATTCACATTTAACAAAACATTCAACAAATCAAAAATTTCCTCAAAAGGGCATGTTATCTGCATTCTACCGCGATACCGGTCGTGCCTATTGCTAGAATGCATGCGTTAACACCGCCCACTAAAAAACACCAACAAACCAACATTTTTAAGAATAACTATGGTGTTTTGATTCCTTCACGGGATACATAGGCAAAGGGTTGCGAGACCCTCATGAACGCACCAATAAAAAACCCATTTCTTTCTCCTTAGCAAGTATAGTTATAGATAAACACACCCTTAGAAGCAAACAATCAAAATGGATCTCGTTGAGTACAATGGATGTGAGGGGTGCTAATACCTTCCCCTTGCATAATCGACTTCCTTACCCTCTCTTTTGGTTGCAATACCATATTATCCATCCTCTCGTGGTTTTCTCGATATTTCCCCTTCCTTCGAGATAAGTAAAGTTCAATGGTGGCTCTGTGTGTTTTTTGCCGGTAGCTTCAGCTGGAGAATCTATGGTGGCTCTGTTTATTTGTTTCTTTGGGTGTTTATTTATTTACTTTATTTGCTTTACTGCTTTAATTCTTTATTGCTTTATTGCTTTCTTTTGTATATATTGCATTGTATCTGTTGCTACTCACATATTCTGGATATGTTGTGTCTTTTGTGATGTTGGGGTGGGTGATTACATTTGATAAGTCATATACCCGAACTTGGGTTTACACTTAGGATTAGGACGGGCGGTATAGTCATGTTAACTTTGAGGGAGTAATCCCGAAGAAGGAGGCATGAGATCCCCCACTCAGTGGAGGTCCCCCTGAATGTAGCATTGTTTATCGAGTAATTGGGATGACATTGTTGCTTTCAACCTGGGATCCAGAGAAGCTGAGAGCCATAGAACCATTAAACCATCCTAGCCTTTTTATGTGTAGTGCAAAGACTATAACGGGGTAATCCGGAAGTAGTTGTCATGTGATGCTACACTCGGACGAGTTTTCTTGCGAATATTACTAATTATCGAGTAATTGGGACATTGGTAATATCTAAAGGAAGAGTGTAGACTCTGAGGTTTCCCTAGAACCTTGTTCGTCAGGTGATAAACCCCTAGTACATACCTTATCGTTGGTTACTTTGACTCCATGCTTGTGACGCCAGACCTTTGATCCTGTTACTTTCATCTTATGCAAAGGACTACACAGTGGTTATCCATAATATGTGGAGCTGAGATCTCATGCCATAGAATATCATGACATCATACCATCATGTATATACACCTCATATCGAAGGAATTCCAAAGGCGAGTCTCGTTGGTCGAGCTCTTCAAAAATGAAAACAAAATTTTTAAAAGATAGATGAGTTTTTGGATTTCCTCAGAAATGAAGATAAAACATTCATTCATATTATCATGCATTCATTATTCACAACAAAAACTTATTGGGGGTCCTTTTTCCATCAGACATCAGTGAACAGCAAAGACAACTTCCCTACATCCCTAACATACAAGAAGCAACCAGCGAAGACTTATGGATCTTTTGAAGAAAATCAGAACACTCTCCGCCGAGATATGGACACCATGGGAACTCGAATGGATCAAATTATGGAAACCCTTCATGCTGCTATCAAGGGTCAAGAAGAGCTACATCAAAGTGTTTCCAAGCTTGCCACTGCTTCCCCCTCCAATTCTGCAAATGGAGGGAATAATAATGGAAATGTTGAGACCCCTACTGGAGTTCCTCGGAATGATATTGATGATCATCACGACGTCATTGATCTTAATGAGCCCCACGCGAATCTCGCCGCTGGAGTTGCTGAAACTGCAAATATGTACCATGCTCTTGAAGAGCGTCTCAAAGCCATGGAGGGTATCAAGACTTCGAGATTCAATACTGCTACAGTGTGTCTCGTGTCTGGGGTAGTTATCCCTCCCAAATTCAAGGTTCCTGATTTTGACAAATACAAAGACACGTCCTGCCCAGAGACTCATCTTTGTTCCTACTATCACAAGATGGCAGCTTATGTTGAAAATGAACCGTTACTCATGCACTTCTTCCAACACATCTTGACTGGGGCATCGTTGGACTGGTATATGCAACTAGAAAGAACTCATGTCAGTACTTAGGGAGATATTACTAACGCCTTTTTGAAACATTACCATTATAATACTGCCATGGCTTCTAGCTGCACTCAGCTTCAAGGGATGACACAGAAATCTATAGAGTCTTTTAAAGAGTACGCCCAAAGGTGGCGTGGATTAACTGCAAGGGTTTAACCTCTTCTCTTAGACCGTGAACTGACTTATTTATTTGTGGACACCTTGCAAGACCCATATCTATAACACATACTTGGTAGTATTTCGACTTCCTTTTCTGACTTGGTTACCGTTGGGGAATGTATTGAAGATGGCCTCAAGTCAGGAAAATTCAGGGTACATCTAGCGTTATTAGTGGAAGTAACAAGAAACCTTGCTTTGACCTTCTCAAGAATAAAGAAGGGGATACTAGTGCTACTATTGACAAAGGGAAGGCCCCAGTATATCATCAAGATCAAGCTTTGCACCGTCAAGCATTGGTTGTTCATCCTAATTGATATTTTCCTCAAGCATATGCTACAATTTTGGCTCAACAATCTAGGGTGGCTCAACAACAATCAATCCCTCATCTACAGTATTTCATACAGAGACAACCGTATGCTCAGCAAACACGATATACACCTTTTCAGTTGAATCAATGACCCCAAGGGCAACGAGGACGGAAGAGGAAGAAAGGTCCTGAAAGAAGGGTGGATCATATACGTATGCCTTATGCTAAGTGTGATACGGTGGGAGAATTGACTTTTTGTTTTGTGTTTATGTTCGCAAATGTTTCGGTTTAGCAAGAGTCGCCACCGACTTTTCTTTTATCCAAAAAAAGGAAAGGTGAAAAAGCACAGGAAAGACCTTTAGAGATGTTTTCTTGAGTTCGGGGGGTAGATTATGAAAAGGGAAGGTGTTAGCACCCTTTTCATCCAGGGTTTTCCATGGGCTCTTAGCTACTCGCTAGATCACTTGCTTTTGTTTGAATGTGCTTGTGGTGTGGTTTTTCGAAAGTATTTTGAAAAAGTCTTTGTAATGGTTCTCGTCTCTATAAGAATGCATACAAAGTGTTTGTTTCAATAATAGTTCAAAGATGTGTTTGGGAGATGCGTTTTTGAAAGTGGTTTTGAAAAGATGTCTTTGTAATGGTTCTCGTCTCTATAAGAACGCGTACAAAGTGTTGTCTTTCGAGAATGTTTTCAAAATGAGAGTGTGAGTGTATAAAAATGTTTTTGTTATGAGCAAGCGAGCAACTAGGAGTGAATCTACCTACTCAAAGGTCTTAGATGTTCTTTTCCTCCTCCTTTAGATGTTGCTATCTTAACATGTATTTGGTAAGAAGCCCCATCGTTGGATGTGAAGGGACGAGTGTTGGGACGTTTGTATAGTCATAGAAGGTAACATATGGGACATTTTAGCAATGTAGTTTTAGGGACTAGACCGTTTACCGGAGGCAATATCGAGGGTCATTGAGGGACTACGATCTTTTATCGAGGGTCTTTGCTAAAACGCCCATGTTTGAGGGACAAGACTATTTTTCCGATAGGCCACAAAGTAAGATTACCCTAAGGGTGCTAGTGTACAAGTGTGTTTGATTGCATGCATTTTAGTCTTGATTAGGGTGATCTATTTGTTGATTTCATATCTTTCCATACACATCCTAATTACTAACAATATATGAAAGCAATAAAAATGCGGAAGGTAAAGATTCTATGCTATTACAATCATTATGGGGATGGGGTTTACAAATTTACAAATGGGGGGTTGGCAAGAAAATAAATCATAATTATTTATTACAACCATATTGAAATAATAATGCAAGAAAGAAAAAGGACATTGTTTGGAAAAACATTTTTTTTTGTCTTAATGAATAAAAAAAAGAAAATATTTTATGTCTTTTTTATGTTAATAAAAGGGTATTAATATTGAAAATGATAAGAGGAATAATGAGAGATAGAGTTAACATGCTGCTGAAAGCAAAACAAAGGGATCAGAAGTTCTGATGTCGGGCGCGCTGTGATTCAGCATGAAACATAAGAGGAAATCAGAATTTCTGAGTTGATACACTCTGAGGTCCTGCAAGAAATGTTAGAGGACATAAACATAAATTCTGGGTTGCTATGTGTTGAACTTCTGAGTGTTAGAACAGTGTTAGAACAGAAATTCTGTGTGTTTAAACAGTAAGAAGAGTTCAGAAGTTTTGTGCTGTGCTAAAACAGTAAGTAAGCATCAAAAATTTTGTGTGTTGAAACAGTGAGTGGAATCATCAGAAATTCTGTGTGTTTAACAGTAAGGAGGATTCAGAAGTTCTGTGTGTTTAAACAGTAAGAAGGGCTCAGAAGTTTTGTGCTATGCTAAAACAGTGAGTGAGCATCAGAAGTTCTGTGTTACATTTCAACTTCTTTCTCATATTAAACAGCCATCAGCAATTTATTCAGTTCTTAATCAAACAGCAAATCGGAAGGGTAAAAGCACAACAGTTTATAGAAGTTCTAATCCTAATCCTAGGCTTATCTTTAACCAAAAAGTTCTAATCTAAAGTTTTTCTACTTATGCAATGATATGGACAACATCAATATTATGATATTTACATATTAATGATATTCTGAATGAAAAAATGCAAAGGAAGAAAGACTTACCTTGAATTTGGAGTGTGTGCTTGGTACTTGAACTGTCTCCTTCAGATGTTATAGAATCAGCAAGAGTAACGGAAGAGAAAATGCCAAGTTCTTTGGCTCAAAGGGAAGAACAAAGGTTTTTGTTTTCTGTTTGAGAATTCTTGATTTTTTATGAAGGTTTCAAAGCTTTCTTTTCTCCCTTTTTACATTTCCCTCTCTCCAAAAGCCAGCCCCTTGAACGTCTGATGGAGCCTATTATTTATAGATGGGTTTGTTGTGGTTTTGGGGGGAAAACAAATGGGATTCAAACCTTTTTGGTATACTGTTCCATTGCTTTTTAATCACAGTTTTTGTATGCTAATTTGATGCAAATATGGGGTTTGAGAAAGTGCAGGCGTAGACTGGGTCATCAGCTGATTGCAGGACTGTGATGTAGCAGGGCAGCAGGTTGTTTAAACGAGGTTTTGGGATTTGGTGATGTTATGATCACAGAAGATCAGAAATTTAACCTCCATGCGCTGAAGAGTCATGTTCTGATTGAAGACTATGTTCTGAACCATGTTTGCAACTTCTGACTGCACTTGCATGGAGGCTGACTCAGAAGTTCTTAAGTATCAAATCCTCTTAACACTTAGAAAATTTTCCAAATGTTTAGAAATTTGATTTTTTTCAAATTAATTTCTGATTTTTGATTTTGATGAACTAGCTTAATGTCTTGATGAAATATAATTGTTGAAACTTGGTTTTTGATCTAAAAGTCAAAGTTTGACTTTTTCAGTGTACTTTTGACCATTTTGCCCTTGTGAGTGATTTTCTTGAAAAGTTGTAATTCAATACTTGGAACTTGATAGAAGCAAGCCTGAGAGTCCAGGATGATCATTTGAGAAAATGGAGGGTAAATTTTGGGGTACAACAGTTGCCCTTGTTCAATCTTCTTAAGCCTGAGGATGTAGATTGGCTGGTCTGCCTTTCGTGATCCGAAGGTGGAAGATGATTGAACACAAGAGTGCCCAGAAATTTGCACTTGCATGAAGTAATACTGATCGGTGATGTCGAGAATGATCTTATTAACGCCATGTGGAAGGTGACGGGAAATCATCGGAGATGGGCTTAAAGATGCCATCCATAAAATATTGGTTGCATAAGAGATTCCTGGGTGAGAATTCATGTACCTGTTGTCGAGGGGGACTTTGCCGGAGAATGTTGAGTTATGTCCTCAGAAGTAGGGTCTAGGAGCTTCGGTTGTCCAATACTCCACTGGGGGATTAAATCTTGATTGAGGAGGTGAAAGTAGAACGTATATCTGGTCAAGGTCAAGGCTGTACAGCGACTTACTGGGGAAATGCAAAATCGACTGTATCTGGTCGGGTCCAGGCCTTAGTGTCGTAAACTGTTGTCTGGAGATAAGGGAGAAGGAACCTGGATAGTAAGGTTACTTCGAGATGAAAGCCTGGATAATAGGGCTTGTGGGAAGGAACCTGGGTAGTAGGGTTACTTCGAGATGAAAGCCTGGATAGTAGGGCTTGTGGGAAAGAACCTGGGTAGTAGGGTTACTTTGAGATGAAAGCCTGGATAGTAGGGCTTGTGGGAAGGAACCTGGGTAGTAGGGTTACTTCGAGATGAAATCCTGGATAGTAGGGCTTGTGGGAAGGAACCTGGGTAGTAGGGTTACTTCGAGATGAAATCCTGGATAGTAGGGCTTGTGGGAAGGAACCTGGGTAGTAGGGTTACTTCGAGATGAAAGCCTGGATAGTAGGCCTTGTGGGAAGGAACCTGGGTAGTAGGGTTACTTCGTTTGGTCATGTAGATTAGTTGACCCGTTTGGTTTCGGAACTGATTTTCCCTTGGTTACCTGCAGATAAGACATGTATAACTACTGGAATTGTTGGTGATAACTGTCTTTCCTGAAAAGATAACAGGGTTAGTTATATGTGATGCATGAAATGCATTGTGAGATGATGTTCTCAAAATAAACGAGATTATGATGTATGTGGTATGTACGTGCATGTCATGATGCATGAGCATGTTAGTTGTGACATATCTGAGTCTGGGAAAATAAATCTGTGACTGTTGCTGGAGAAAATAACATTTCTGACTGTTGTAGAGAACTGTGGTTCTTCTTCTCCCATTGGGGATGCTAAATGGAAGTGACTGTGGGGAATAGCTTGGAAGGTGAATTTCCAAAGCTGAAGTAATGGGCTATGTCGGGGATTGAGCTTCTATATCCAGAGAAATAAACTCTGCTTGGGGAGTTAGAAAATTTATGATGATCCGCTCGCGATTATGAAACTCAACTGGGGGACATAGGTGTCAGGTTTCTGGACGACCCTTGGCTAGGGACATTACTTCCCGTTTTGAGAGAATTGATATCAATGCTTTGATTACTTCTACTCTATGTGGAATATAGATGTTTCAAGGTCACATGTACTGATGACAGTGCTCCAAAATTGTCTTTGCCCCGGTACCTGCTGGACAGAGTAACTGTTGGGTTTGACATTTCTTATTTTTGCCCCCTGTTTCTTAAGTTATGAGCAATTGTCTTTCTTTTTCCTATGAAAATATTCGTGAACAGTAATCATATTCAAATGCATATGTCAAGAATAAATCATTGGACGTTCTTGCAAAAACAAAACAGAAAAAGAAAAACAAATAGTTTTGTAAAAATGACTTGTATTAGCTTTTGAAGTTGGCCTGTAACAGGCGTTTTTGTACAAGGAAGCTGATGCTCTAGTAAGAGAATGCCGCCGTAAAAATGGCATCTATACAGTATTGTGTACAACAAAAAGAAAACAGCTATGTGCAACAATCCCATTGGGTTTCAAATCTGCTATTGCCGATATGCCTCCGAGCGTCTCCTCACTTTACTGCTCGTCCGAAGCTGATTAAATTGATTGATGTTGTTTGAGCTTGATGGTTGATACTGAGGTCAGATCACAGGGTGATCCAATGGGACATAGTGATATATTTTGCATCCCTAACTTTTGCCTGGACCGCCCTTTCGGGTTTTCAGTCCACCGAGATACCCCTTTTTGCTCAAGCCGCCTTTTCAGGTTCTCGACTTGCTGGGTGTACAGATTTTTTTCATTTTCATCCCTTATTTTTCCCGAACCCTTTTAGTTCGCCGGGAAGCCCTTATTTTTGCCTAGGTCAGTCGACCTAGCGGGTCTTTTATCATGCGTAGTATCTTTTCACTATGTCCGCGTTGATAGGGTGAGAAAGGTCGTCACCGTCCATGGTGGTCAGAATCATGGCTCCACCCGAGAAAATGTTTTTAATCACAAATGGCCCTTCGTAGGTGGGAGTCCACTTGCCCCTGGGGTCACCTTGCGGCAGTATGATGCATTTGATCACTAGATCCTCAACTTGATATTTTTGGCGTCTGACTTTCTTGTTAAAAGCCTTGATCATTCGCTTTTGATACGTTTGACCACAGAAGATAGCAGTAAGTCTCTTTTCATCGATTAGATTCAGTTGATCAAGTCGAGTTTGGATCCAGTCGTCTTCGTTTAAACCTGTATCTTTCATAATCCTTAAAGAAGGAATATGGACCTTAATGGGTAGGATTGCCTCCATGCCATATACGAGAGAGTAAGGTGTTGCCCCTGTCGATGTCCGTGCTGAGGTACGGTACCCATGCAGAGCGAATGGTAACATCTCATGCCAGTCTTTGTATGTCACTGTCATCTTCTGTACAATCTTCTTGATGTTCTTGTTAGCCGCTTCAACAGCGCCATTCATCTTCGGTCGATAGGGAGAAGAATTATAATGTTGAATCTTGAATTGCTCGCACAACGCGGTGATCATAGTGTTATTGAGATTTGTACCATTGTCAGTGATAATTCTCTCTGGCACACCATATCGACAGATCAGATTATGCTTAATAAACCTGCCATAACATTCTTGGTAACGGTAGCAAAATAAGCAGCCTTAACCCATTTCGTGAAATAATCGATAGCTAGCAGGATGAAGCGATACCCATTGGAAGTGATAGGTCTGATTTCTCCGATCATGTCAATGCCCCACATTGCAAAAGGCCACGGAGTTGTCAAGACATTCAAAGGAACCAGAGGCACATGCACCTTATCAGCATAAATTTGGCATTTATGACAGGTTCGGGAATGCTGATAACAATCTGCTTCCATAGTGGACTAATAGTATCCTGCCCGTAGCATCCTCTTAGCCATGGTATGTCCATTGGAATGGGTTCCGAAGGTACCTTCATGTAGATCTATCATAATTCTCTCTGCTTCGCTCTTGTCCACACAACGCAGTAAGGTAGAGTCATGATTGCGCTTGTAGAGGATTCCATTACTGAGGAAGAATTTCGCAGCGAACCTTCTCAGAAACTTCTTATCCTTGAAAGATGCCCCTTCGGGATATTCTTGAGCCTCGAGATGCCTTTTCACCTCGTGAAACCAGGGTTTGTCTGCTACCTCTTCAGTATCAATCTTGCAGCAGTGTGCTGGTTCATAAAACCTTTCAATGGTGATTCGGGGAGCTTCATTGTCCCACCTAATTTTGAACATAGAAGACATGGTAGCTAGCGCGTCCTCTAACTGATTCTCCTCTCGTGGGAAATGTTCAAAAGTTACCTCCTCAAAGTGTGGGAGCAATGTCAGTACGTGCTCATTGTATGGGATGAGATTCGGATGCTTCGTATCCCATTCGCCTTTTATCTGACTTATTACCAAGGCTGAATCCCCGAAGACATTTAGGAACTTGATCCTGAGGTCAATAGCGGCTTTGAGACCCATGATGCAGGCTTCATACTCCGCCATGTTGTTAGTGCAGTTGAATCACAATTGGGCAGTGAAAGGAGTGTGACAACCCTCATGGGATATGATTACAGCGCCGATGCCATTACCAAGTGCATTCGAGGCTCCATCAAAGACCATAGTCCATCGGGATCCTTCTTCAGGTCCTTCATCTGGTCTAGGTTCTTCGTAGTCAGTCACCAGCATAATGTTCTCGTCCTGGAACTCAAAATTCATGGACTGGTAGTCATCCACGACCTGATGAGCCAAATGATCAGCCAATACACTCCCCTTGATTGCTTTCTGGGTTGTATATTGTATATCATATTCAGTTAAGATCATCTGCCATCTCACTATTCTCCCAGAGAGAGCGGTCTTCTCGAAGATGTATTTGATTGGATCTATCTTAAATATCAATAGAGTAGTGTGGGTTAGCATATATTGTCTTAGTCGGCGAGCATCCCATGCCAAAGCGCGGCAACTTTTCTCGAGCAGTGAGTATCTTGTCTCACAGTCGCTAAACTTTTTGCTAAGGTAGTATATTGCATTCTCTTTTAGACCAGACTTGTCATGCTGCCCCATCACACACCCCATTGAATTATCTAGCACTGTTAAGTATAAAATCAAGGATCTTCCTACAACCGGAGGCATCAGAATTGGTGGCTCTTTAAGGTATTTCTTGACTCTTTCGAAAGCAGTTTGGCATTCTTCATTCCACTTTACCACTTGATCTTTCTTCAGAAGCTTGAAGATGGGCTATTAAGTAGCAGTCAGATGTGAAATGAATTTGGCGATATAATTTAGGCGTCCCAAGAAACCTCTAACTTCTTTCTCTATGTGGGGAGCGGGCATTTCTTATATGGCCTTTACCTTTGAGGGGTCTACCTGAATACCTTTGTCACTAAAGATGAAACCCAGAAGCTTACCAGACCTTACCCCGAAGGTGCACTTGTTCAGATTCAACCTCAACTTGTACATCTTCAACCTGTCGAATAGCTTTTGTAGGTGGTTGAGGTGCTCTTCTTTGGTTTGAGACCTGGCTATCATGTCATCCACATAAACCTCGATCTCACGGTGAATCATATCATGGAACAAAGCGACCATGGCTCACTGATAAATTTCCCCTGCATTCCTCAACCCAAAAGGCATCACCTTGTAACAGAAGGTGCCCCACTGTGTGACGAATGTTGTCTTTTCCATGTCTTCAAGAGCCATCTTAATCTGGTTGTAGCCAGAGAAACCATCTATGAAGGAGAAGATTTTATGATTCGCGGTGTTGTCAACCAGAACATCAATATGGGGAGGCGGGAAGTCATCCTTGGGGCTTGCCCTATTCAGATCTCTGTAATCCACACACATCCGTACCTTGCCGTCCTTCTTAGGTACTGGAACAATGTTAGCAACCCACTGTAGATAGGAGGTGACAACTAAGAACCTTGCGTCGAACTATTTCATGACCTCTGCCTTGATCTTCTCTGACATTTCAGGGTGCATACGGCGGACCTTCTGTTTAACCGGAGGAAAATCCTCTTTAGTTGGCAGATGGTGCACCACGATATCAGTGTCTAAACCAGACATGTCTTTATATGACCAGGCGAAGATTTCAATGTAGTCGTGCAACATCTGTATCAGTCGTTGTTTGATCTTGGTCTCTAAATTCGCGCCGATCTTGACTTCTTTTCTGTCTACCTCTGTGCCCAAGTTTATTGTCTCAACTGGCTCTTCATGAGGCTGTATAGCCCTCTCTTCTGATTGTAACAGTCTAGCAAGTTCTCTAGGCACCTCACAATCGTCCTCACCTTCGTCCTCGGCTTGGTTGATCGGATCTTCAAAGTCATGACTGGAAATAGCAGGATTGTTATCAATGGGATCCAGAGTGGATGTGGATCTGCAGTTTGATACATGAGTATGTGTAAGAGCATAGCTGTATTGATAAAGTAAAGACAGAAAAGAAAAATAGAGAATGCAAAATTTGTATACAAAGAACGTTCAATGCTTCATTGATGAATATGAGATGACATATAATAACCCTCACAGATAGAACCATCGTGCCTTGGGTAAAACACAAGGCCTTAAAGTCTAAATTGTTCATTACAAATTTAGAAAACAAGTAAGACAATTACTGCGGAATAAAAGAAACTGGTATAAAATCTTTGGCCGTCCAATTACTCGGTCCAGCGTTGGTAGTTGGGTAAATCCAATTGTCAATATCAAAGTCTTCCTCACTATCTTCAATAGCATTGACCCCTCGATTGCTGATGCATAGGGGAGGTCCTCCAACTCGAGCGTGTCGAATAACCCTCTGAGCCCCTGAAGTAAAGCCCAAGCCAAACTTGTCAGTTTTGTGAATAAACTCAGGAAGCTGTCCCCAATTGGTACTCCTACCTTCTTCAATTACTGCTCTAGCATCCTTGAGATAAGCCATCTTTAGAGGAGGTTTGGTGCTGGTAGTAGTTTCAGTTGATGCCAAGATCGGAGGGACCTCTTCGAAGTTCTGACAAGGAGTTTCTATGAATTCCCCTTCCATCTCTACATAGCGGAAGGAATTGAGGTGGCTCACCATATACTCTTCTTCACCCCGCATTGTGACAATCTTTCCTTTCACCGGATACTTCAGCATTTGGTGGAGTGTGGAAGTGACTACCCCAGCCTCGTGGATCCAAGGACGGCCCAACAAACAAGAATACGACGGCCTGATATCCATCACATAGAAGGTGGACTCGAAAGTCTGAGAGCCTACCTTGACAGGGATGTCCACCTCCCCGTGCACCTTTCTCTTTGATCTGTCGAAAGCCATTACCACAATGTTGCTAGGCTTTAGAGTCAAACCCTCGCAATCTAACCGGTCTAACGCCTTCTTCGGCAGAACATTCAGTGAAGACCCAGTATCTACTAGCACATGAGCCATAGTGGTGCCCCTGCATTCAATCGAGACATGCATAGCATCATTATGCCTTCTTCCTTTCGGTGTCAAATCCGCATCTGAAAAAACCAGCCCATTATCAGTAGTCGAGTTGGCCACACAATCTTTGAACTGATCAACTGAAGTCTCTTGCGGTACATGCGCAGTTTTGAGGAATGCAATCAAAGGCTTTGCATGGGCCTCGGAGCACGACAACAGGGATAACATGGATATTTTTGAGGGGGTCTGCCCCAGCTGCTTGACCACATTGTAGTCACTCCTTTTAATTATTTTCAAAATTTCCTCTATCTCTTGCTTAGAGGCTTCCATAACAATTTTTCTAGGTGCCCCCGTCCGGGCAGGCTCACCTATAGCTTCTTTGCCTCGAGTCCCAAATGACTTATCGGCAGGGGTAACAGCTGGAGTAAGAACAGGAATAATAATTGAAGTACTAGCGGGAGCGGAAGATGAAATAATGACAGGCTTAGTGACAGTCTTCGGGGAGATCTCAGGAGAGAAACCCCTTCCACTTCTAGTAATCTTGTTGGTCCCGACAATGTTACCGACATCAGGATCAGCTTCTTCGGTCTTCAAGTCCTGTTTAATGCCATGATAGTAAACATCGGCGCCATAATGCCAAGGGACAGCTTTGTCCAAGGCGTACGGGACAGGACCAGGACATATGATTATCAACGGAGCGATTCTTGGAGCAGATGTAATCCTAATAGGTCTTCTCTAGGAGACCTTGGAATAATTGGCGGAAATGGTTATAATAGCAATATCTTCACATGGAACAGTAGGAACCAAAGTTTTCTCGAACAAAATCTCTTTGCTATCCATCAGACGTTGAACACCTGACTTTAGCAAATGGCAACCAGAAGGCAAAGATGAACATATGTGACAACCTTCATCACAACCCGGAAATAAACAGGCCAATAACAAATTCTTCTTAACAGTCATAAGAGGAGTAGAAACTTCATCAACTGAGGTCATGAACAGATTGGTATCAACGGTGTTAACTCCATAGTTGTGCTTAGGCATAGGAGCAGTTATGACATTGGGCTTCTCTGGAGCGTCGAACTCAATCTCCTTGGCTTCAATTAGATCTTGTACTTTGTTTCTTAGAGCCCAGCAATCATTTGTATCATGACCAGGACTCTCAAAATGATAGGCGCACTGAGCGTTTGGATTGTATCGAGGAGAGGAGGTATTAGGATTCTTGGGAGCCTCTTTTAAAGTTGAAAAATTAGATCTCAGTAGATGGGGTAGAACCTCTGTCAATGTCATGTTAATCCGGGTGAACTGCCTTTATGGTCTTTCTACCCTTTGCTGATTGTTGCGTTATGGGGGCAGCCGTGGGCCTAGGTATTATTACAACACTTACCGTTGGATGGTATCCCACTCTGCTCTGATCTTTCGACCTATAAATGGCATTGGCCTCCTTCTTACCAGTGAAGGGTTTCTTCATCGTGCTCGAGGATGCATCTCTTTGAATTTTTCCACTTTTTATGCCGGCTTCGACCCGCTCACTGGTCATGATTAGTTCAGTAAATCCAGCTGAGGAACTTCCGATCAGGTGGTTGAAGAATGGACCTGATAATGTTCCTAGGAACATATCCACTAATTCTATGTTGGATATAGGGGGCTAGACTCTGCCTACGAGATCCCTCCATTTCTGAGCATAGGTTTTGAAACCTTCACCTACACCCATAGACATGCCTTGCAATTGCGTCCGAGTTGGAGCTAAGTCAGCATTATACTGGTATTGTTTGTAAAATGTGGCAGCCAAATCTTCCCAATTGTGAATATTAGTCCCTTCCAACTTATAGAACCAATCCAACTGTGTTCCTGACAAGATTTCTTGGAAAAAATGCGCCCATAGATTCTTATCATCGGTATGGGGTTGAATCTTTCTGGTATGACCTTAAATGTAGCTTTGGGTAAGAGACACCATCATATTTAGAGAAAGTGGGGACCTTGAATTTTTGCGGGATGACAACCCCTGAGACAAGTCATAACTCTTCAAAATCCAACTCGGGTACCCTCTGGACCTCCATAGCATTCAAACGATCCTCTAGTTGTTTGTATTTATTATCAGCAGGAGGATACTGCTCCTCAGAGTAGTCGGGTTCTTCCTCTTCCTCGGATGCTGGGTCGTTGTTCACTTCCTTGGTCCTGTCTTCTTGGTTATCTCCTTTTCCTGATGATGTTGTGAAGTCTATAGTCCGTCTGGCTTGTTCTTTGAACCTTCTTCCCATGACTACAACACCGGGTGGTTTCTTCTCTTTCTTCTTCTTCACCTTGGCCAGTAAAGTCTTCAACTCCTCTTGTCCTTTTGTCAGAGTCAAGAGCATTTGTTGAAACTGAATGTTCTACGCCTGAAGATCTTTCACTGTCTGTTCAATATCCATCTCACTGAAATAAACAGTAGAAGGATAAGGAGACATGTTGTAAGAAACTTGTATGATGTTATGATGAATGAAGATGCAATATGCAAATGATTTCAAGGAAATTAGAGATTTAAATTTGTTCAAACAAAAAAGGAACACACGTTATATTAAATCCAAGTTTGAGTACACCATGTCTCTTTAGGCTTACAATGAAAGGAACAAAATACAACAAAAACTCCTAAGACAGGAAGGTTGAATGCATCCTCTTTGGAGCGATGTAGGCATTCAGATTCCGCTCTTCATAAAGCAGCTTGGTGAATTCCAGAACCTTCTTCTCACTGGCATAAAACTGGGCTTCAAAGATGTCTCGCTCTTCCTTCAATTGAACCCAAGCTTTCTGCAAGTCTTCGAGAGAGGTAGGCATGTCAGGATGAAGGACAGTGTATGGGACATCTCCTTCAACAACAGGCTCTATGATAACATGGAGGATGGAAGGGTAAGGCATCACGAGTCTCTGAGCACGAGCCCGTACCCACTTAAGGTAAGGCTCGATAGGGATAGAGTTTTTGTGTCCCAAAGTTCTACTGTCCACTTTGTTCACCATTTTCCAAGCTCGTGTAAATCTCTGGCGATAACCTAGGTCTTCCTTGTCGTAGTCGAACACCAGACCTTGGATGAGCATCTCGTGAGGGCCGTCTCTTCGGGCATACCCAAATTGTCGAAGAGCTAAGCAGGGATTGTAGGTGATACCTCCCCTAATACCAAGCAGAGGGACAATAGAGAATTCCCCACAGCGGTCAATGATAGAGACATCTTCCAAGGATCTCGACACCAACGGATGTCAGAATGGGTGAGGGACATCATCCTTTGGGACCATGTCAGTATTTGCTCGTTCTTCAATGCTGATTGAGGTAGGTGTGAAGTGAACCATTTAGCGAGTAAGGGGATACAACATAATAGAGTACCTCTTTTCTTTATAGTGCGGGTATGAAGGTAATGCGAGATGTCTCCCAGTAAAGTAGGTACAGGATTGCGAGAGAGAAAGACTTTAATGGCGTTAACGTCTATGAACTGGTCCGAGTTGGGGAACAGAACCAAACCATAAATGAGAAGAGCCAGGATGTCTTCAAAAGCTTGGAAATCCATGTCGTCCCAGAATGAATGAGCCTTCTCCAATAGAAATTTGGCTAGGAAGCCTTTAACCCCGCTTCTTGTCTCCCAATTGGCTATGATGTCGGCTCTCTTCATATGCAAAGCTTCGGTGATGACTTCAGGTTTTGGAATCCCTTCTAGACCGGTGAACGATATCTGATCAAGCACGGGCACCCCTAAGAGTAGAGAGAACTCTTCCATTGTAGGTACCAACTGATAGTCCGGGAAAGTGAAACAATGGTGTACGGGATCAAAGAATTAGAACAGCACACACATCATCTCCTCTTGGAAATTGGATGTAGCCAAACCGAGGAGTTGACCATATTTCTTGGTAAAAGGAGAATCCCCGGGAACTCTTGAGGCTAACTCTTGAAGCTGAAGGTGTGCTTTTACAAAGCTGATTCGGATGGTGTTCCTTCGGCCAGAATTCATGACCTACAAAGCAAAAACAAAGATAAATTTCTAAATCCTTGAAATGGTTAGTGAGCATGCATATGATGCTTATGATGTTTATGATGTTATGTATAAATAAGTATATACACACCAAGCAAACAAATCCCTATGTTTTAGGCTTGCATGAGGTTTTATAGGTAAGTACCCTCTTGAAGTTTAGTTGGCTCAATCTATCCTAGTAATAGTGATCGGGTTCTAAAGGATCTCAATATCACTGACCTTTCTCTTAGGCATTGTCTCAGCACAATCAATCTTTTCTTGAGGCCGAGATATCCCAAAAGTCCAGCCTCAATGAGTGTAGTATCGAGTATCAACCAATTTTCAGCTCTACACTAAAACCGGTTATCTCACTACGTCCTAATGGCCAAGTTTGTTCAATTAGGGTTCTAAAGTCAGTTAGTGCTTCATGACGCCACTCAGCGCCACATATTCTCCTCGATTCACCATGAGGGATACCGGTACCCGCAAATGCGTCACACTAACATAGCCATTGCTTCAACCATATCGGTCTATGCCGTACAATTTCCATAATCTATTGCTACTTACCTAAAAAGGTGTCCCAGATCCGGGTGGAGGATCAAAGCAAGCCCAAACAGAGAACCATAATGTAAAGCATACAAATCAAACAATGAAATCAAATAAATGTGATCTAACCCTAAGGTAACCCCACTTTAAGAAACTCCCCAGCAGAGTCGCCAGTTCTGTGATATGGTGGGAGAACTGACTTTTTGTTTTGCATTTGTGTTCACAAATGTTGCGGTTTAGCAAGAGTCGCCACCGACTTTTCCTTTATCCAAAAAAAGGAAAGGTGAAAAAGCACAAGAAAGACCTTTAGAGATGTTTTCTTCAGTTCGGGGGGTAGATTATGAAAAGGGAAGGTGTTAGCACCCTTTTCATCCATGGTTTTCCATGTGCTCTTAGCTACTCACTAGATCACTTGCTTTTGTTTGAATGTGCTTGTGGTGTGGTTTTTCGAAAGTATTTTGAAAACGTCTTTGTAATGGTTCTCGTCTCTATAAGAATGCATACAAAGTGTTTGTTTCAATAATAGTTCAAAGATGTGTTTGGGAGATGTGTTTTTGAAAGTGATTTTGAAAAGATGTCTTTATATTGGTTCTCGTCTCTATAACAACGCGTACAAAGTGTTGTCTTTCGAGAATGTTTTCAAAATGAGAGTGTGAGTGTATAAAAATGTTTTTGTTGTGAGCAAGCGAGCAACTAGGAGCGAATCTACCTACTCAAAGGTCTTAGATGTTCTTTTCCTCCTCCTTTAGATGTTGCTATATTACCATTGATTTGGTAAGAAGCCTCATCGTTGGATGTGAAGGGATGAGTGTTGGGACGTTTGTATAGTCATAGAAGGCAACATATGGGACATTTTAGCAATGTCGTTTTAGGGACTAGATCGTTTACCAGAGGCAACATCGAGGGTCCTTGAGGGACTACGATATTTTATTGAGGGTCTTTGCTAAAACGCCCATGTTAGAGGGACAAGACTATTTTTTTTGATAGGCCACAAAGTGAGATTACCCTAAGGGAGCTAGTGTGCAAGTGTGTTTGATTGCATACATTTTAGTCTTGATTGGGGTGATCTATTTGTTGATTTCATATCTTGCCATACACATCCTAATTACTAACAATATATGAAAGCAATAAAAATGTGGAAGGTAAAGATTCTACGCTATTACAATCATTAGGGGGATGGGGTATACAAATTTACAAATGGGGGGTTGGCAAGAAAATAAATCATAATTATTTATTACAACCATATTGAAATAATAATGCAAGAAAGAAAAAGGACATTGTTTGGAAAAACGTTTTTTTTTTGTCTTAATGAATAAAAAAAGAAAATATTTTATGTCTTTTTTATGTTAATAAAAGGTTATTAATATTGAAAATGATAAGAGGAATAATGAGAGATGCAGTTAACATGCTGCTGAAAGCAAAACAAAGGGATCAGAAGTTCTGATGTCGGACGCGCTGTTATTCAGCATGAAACATCAGAGGAAATCAGATGTTCTGAGTTGATACACTCTGAGGTCCTGCAAGAAATGTTAGAGGACAAATACATAAATTCTAGGTTGCTATGTGTTGAACTTCTGAGTGTTAGAACAATGTTAGAACAGAAGTTTTGTGTGTTTAAACAGTAAGAAGAGTTCAGAAGTTCTGTGCTGTGCTAAAACAGTAAGTAAGCGTCAAAACTTTTGTGTGTTAAAACAGTGAGTGGAATCATCAGAAATTCTGTGTGTTTATCAGTAAGGAGGATTCATAAGTTCTGTGTGTTTAAACAAGAAGAAGAGCTCATAAGTTTTGTGCTATGCTGAAATTGTGAGTGAGCATCAGAAGTTCTGTGTTACATTTCAACTTCTTTCTCATATTAAACAGCCATCAGTAATTTATTCAGTTCTTAATCAAACAGCAAATTGGAAGGGTAAAATCACAACAGTTTATAGAAGTTCTAATCCTAATCCTAGTCTTATCTTTAACCAAAAAGTTTTAATCCACAGTTTTTCTACTTATGCAATGATATGGAAAACATCAATATTATGATATTTACATATTAATTATATTCTGAATGAAAAAAATGCAAAGGCAGAAAGACTTACCTTGAATCTGGAGTGTGTGCTTGGTACTTGAACTGTCGCCTTCAGATGTTTTGGAATCAACAAGAGTAACGGAAGAGAAAATGCAAAGTTCTTTGGATCAAAGGGAAGAACAAAGGTTTTTGTTTTCTGTTTGGGAATTCTAGATTTTTTATGAAGGTTTCACAGCTTTCTTTTCTCTCTTTTTACAATTCCATCTCTCCAAAAGCCATCCCCTTGAACGTGTGATGGAGCCTATTATTTATAGATGGGTTTGCTGTGGTTTTTGGGGAAAAAACAAATGGGATTCAAACCTTTTTGGTATAATGTTCCATTGCTTTTTAATCACAGTTTTCGTATGCTAATTTGATGCAAATATGGCGTTTGAGAAAGTGCAGGCGTAGACTGGGTCAGCAGCTGATTGCAGGACTGTGATGTAGCAGGGCAGCAGGTTGTTTAAATGAGGTTTTGGGATTTGGTGATGTTCTGATCACATAAGATCGGAAACGTAACCTCCATGCGCTGAAGAGTCATGTTTTGATTGAAGACTATGTTCTGAACCATGTTTGCAACTTCTGACTGCACTTGCGTGGAGGCTGACTCAGAAGTTCTGAAGTATCAAATCCTCTTAACACTTAGAAAATTTTCCAAATGTTTAGAAATTTGATTTTTTCAAAGTAATTTATGATTTATGATTTTGATGAACTAGCTTCATGTCTTGATGAAATATAATTGTTGAAACTTGGTTTTTGATCTAAAAGTTAAAGTTTGACTTTTTTAATGTACTTTTGACCATTTTTCCCTTGTGAGTGATTTTCTTGAAATGTTGTAATTCAAGACTTGGAACTTGATAGAAGCAAACCTGAGAGTCCAGGATGATCCTTTGAGAAATAGGATGGCAAATTTTGGGGTACAACACTAAGCTTCTCCCTCAATTTATTTCCAATTAGTTGGTTCAACTGCGCGAACTTGGTCCAACACCAAACCCACTTCCTCGGGGTTTTGATGCCAGTGCTTGTTGAGAATTCCATTCAGGGGCTCCAAGCCACACAATTGAGGATTGTAGGGCATTGAAAAACAATGTTCAGGACCTCCTTGATGCCAAAGCTATCACATTCACCCCCAAAGGGTCTGATAATGGATTAAATCCTCTTGCTGAGACAGGTGTCAAAACTACAAAGGGTATCTCCTCAAATAAGTCAAGCTTGAAGAAGCCTCCTCGACATGGAAATTTTTAGTTTCATTTGCATTATCATTTTTAATCTTTCTTGTTTTGTTCAGTACTTTCTTGTATGCAAAATTGTTTGTTTTTATATTAAATCACAATGCATTGACTATGTTTATCTTGAACTAATCCATTTGTATTCACTCATTTACGTTTTTGTTATTTTACTTGCTTTTGATGCTTAACTCTTTTTAATTTAAAAAACAAAATAACTCTTGAGGGAGGATGATGAACATATGACACTTAGAATCTCAAATTGTATGCTTTTGAATAAAACCCTACTGACGATGTACAGGTGTTGTACCCCAAAATTTGCCCTCTCTTTCTTCAGGAAACCATCTTGGATTTTCAAGGTCCCTCTGAAACAAATCCAAGTCCTGAGCAAGATGATCTCACGAGCTCCAAGAACAACGCTTTTATTTAGAGAAAAATCAAATTCTAAGTACTTGGAACGTTTCTCTAAAAAATGAGTGTTTAAGAAAAAATCAGCGCTTCAGAACTTCTGGACCAATTCCAGATAAAAACGGTCAGAAGTTGCAAGCTTGGCTCAGCGTAGTCAAAAGTTGGCTTTTCAGCAGCTACATCAGCTCAATCAGAAGTTGTAAACGTGGTTCAGTATGTAAGCCTCAGACGGAACATGCCCCTTTCAGCAGTTATACAAGCTCAGTCAGAATTTGTTAAAGGAATGCAAGAGAAGCAGGGAAGTCTGAAGGCTCCTTCAGAACATGCTGAATTCAGAAGATGAAAAGGTCAGAAGAGTGGGTGTTACACTGATACAGAATCTCTAAGCCCAGGAGGTCCAGAAGTAAATCCAAGGAACGTATCAGAAAATCAGGAGAATCTCCAGAGCTTACTAAGACAACAGGAAGCCAAGGCCAGAGCATGGTTTACGCTGCTGAGTCAACGTTGGTTTCCATTACCAGAATATTGATGTTGATAGGTCTTATCACCATTTAATGCCCATTAATGCTTCCAACCACTCCTGAACATTCACGTGTGGCTTGGAAAATGCTTTTGTGCAGATTCTGGCATGGGTCTACACGCCACCGCCCACTTCAGAGGTCACTTCTCCCCAATCTACGCCTGCTGCTGCAGCCTAGGCTGAAGGCTATCTGTTATCACAACTTCCCAGGAAATTCTGTCAAAGAACAAATTCAAACTCTGTTGGCGCTTTAATGTTCAAGGCACCCACAAGAACTTTGCCTATAAATAGAGAGTCTTCACCACTGCAAAAGGGGTTCAAAAAAAAAGAAACAGAAGAATTGCTAAGAGAGAAACAGAATTCTTAGCAACATAGCGTTCTGAAACTCTGCCAAAATCTCCAGTTTGTTTCATAACTTTGAGTTCCTCACCTTCAAACTTCATCAAATACCCAGTTTTCTTTGTGAACCAAAAGACACCCTTTCCAAACTTCTGACCCTACACCTTTACTTCCCCTTTTCAAAGAAAATCTGTCCAGAACACCACCAGAGCCAAAAGCTAACTTTCACCCACAAACTTTTCCAACAGTCAGGTAAGCACCTGCTGACCCTCATCACGCTGTTAAGCATCATCAGCTGTGCATACTCAAATAAACATAATGTAAATATCATGTTGTTGCTGTTTATATTCTGAGGATTTTCATACCTCAGAACGTTCTGAGCCAGTATAGGACTTGCCTGTGACCTTGTTGGTTCTGACCTCTGAAACATTTTTGTATTTGCTGGATCTGTTCCAAATATGTTTCCTGTTTTGTGGAATAACAATAGAATTGCAGATGTTCTGATTAGTACAGGGAAAAGCCAAGTGCTGACTTTGACGTTAGCACATCTGAAGCCTGTTTTGCTGTCAATGATATCAAAACCTCTGAGAGTTATTGCCTTTTCAGCAGAATCAGAACTTCTGGTTTCTCCACTAACAAACTTCTGTCTTGCAGCGCAGGGGAATCAGAACTTCTGATTTCCCCACTAACAAGGTTTTGTTTTGCAGGTGCCAGAGTCAGAAGTTCTGACTCATACAGTTTAACCAAGAGGTTGATCATCTGGCAGCGGATCTGAGTCAGAACTTCTGATGACCTCCCAGCAGCGCACGGGCTCCCTCTCTCTCTCTCTCTATATCTTGTTTTTTTGCTATTTTCTTTTTTGTGTATTTTTCTCGTTGAACCCCCCATGTACAAATGTGTATCCCCCTCCCCTAATTGTTGTAATAGCGTAGGATTTTACATTTCCTTTTCTTATTGCTAGTAATTAGGACGTGTATGGCAAGATAAAATCAAGGAAATAGAAAAACCTAATTCAAAGAAAAAAACTCTTGTATGCAATAAAACACACTTGCACACTAATATCCCTAGGGTTACATCCACTTGTTGCCTTTCAAAATTGGGCCATATTGCATGTTAGGTTTCTTTGGGTAAAAACAAACAATCAAATGATCATAGTCCCTCGATGACGCTTTCGAAAGTTGCCTAAAATGATCAAGTCCCTTTCAAAGAAAAATTGCCAAAGGATACTTAGCACTATTACAATTATGGTCTAAACGATGACCCGCGCCCGTCCCTTTCATATCCTAACACAAGATTGTCCACCAAATGCAATGGTGGAACAAAATTGTTAAAAGGGTTAAAACATAACATAAATCTTTGAGAACTTTAGGGTAGATAGCTCTTAAGTACTTGTCAACTTGCAAAAGAAAACACTTGCCTATTTTCAAACCACACTTCACAAACACTTTCAAAACAAACTTTCAATAAAGCCTTGAAACATCTTTTCAAAAAGACAAACACCTTTTGTAAAACATTCGAGTAAAGAATTGTTACAAGGGTAGCCTATACAAGGCATCTTTTTCAAAACCTTTTCAAAAACCACACATAAAGCACCATTTCAAACAATTGAAAACCAAGGCAAGTCGATCTAAGCAAGTACCTAAGAGCCCATGGATAACCATGGATAGAAAGGGTGCTAATACCTTCCCTTTCTATAATCTACTCCCCGAACCCAAGAAAAATCTCAAAGGTTTTTGCTGTGCTTTTTAAACCTTTCCTTAGGATAAAATAAAAAGTCGGTGGCGACTCTTGCTCAACCGAAACATTTGCGAAAACAAACGCAAAACACATAGTCAGTTCTCCCACCGTATCACAGAACTGGCGACTCTGCTGGGGAGAACTTTAAAAGTGGAGTAACCTTAGGGCTTAGATCACCCTCTTGCATGACTAATTGTTTGAATTGTTTGCTTTATATCTTGGCTCTATTGTTTGGGTTTGCAATCCTACACCCGGATTTTGGGAAACATTTCATAGATAGCAATACGTTGTGGAAACTGTGCGGGGTATACCGACACGGTCGAAGCAATAGCTATATTAGTGCGACATATTTGTGAGTACCGGTAACCCTTGAGTTCAATCAAGGAGAGTACGGGGCCGCTGAGTGATGTCACTAAGCACTAATGACCTAGAACCTTACTTGACCATCTTGGCCTTTTATTAGGGGTAGTGAGATGACCGGCTTTGGTGCAGTCCAAAGTTGGTAGATACTCGATACTACACTCATTGAGGGTTGTTTTCTTGGAATATTTTGGTCGCTAGTTAAGTGGCTAAACCAAAACAATGAACAATGAAAACAATCCCGTGATATTGAGCTCCTTAGAACCCGGTTACTATTTATAGGACAGGTTTTTAAGACAACTACACTCAAGAGGGTACTTACCTATGAAACCCCATGCAAGCCTGAAACTAGGGTTTGGTGTAATTTGCTTGCACATATGTTTTGTGCATACATCATAAACATCATAAAACATCATATGCATTCACTAACCATTTCAAGGGTTTGGATCTTCATCTTTGTTCCTGTTTTGTAGGTCATGGAAATTCCTCGCAGAAATACCATCCAAGTCAACCTTGTGAGAATTTCTCCTCAACTCAAGGAGCTCACCTCAAGAATTCCGGAAAGCTCATCCTTCAGTGAAAGACATGGTAGACTGCTCAGCCTAGTCAACACCAACATTGAAGAAGACATGATGAATGTGCTATTCTAGTTCTTTGACCCTCTTCACCACTGTTTCACTTTCCCTGATTACCAGTTGGTGCCCACTTTGGAGGAGTTTTCTCAACTCCTGAGAATTCCTATCCTTAATCAACTACCCTTCAACGGTACGGAAAAGGAACCAAAGCCGGAAGATGTTGCTCGAGCATTACATCTACAACCATCCGACATCAAGGGGCATTGGGAAACCAGAAGCGGCGTCAAAGGATTCTTAGCAAAATTCTTGTTTGAGAAGGCACAAGAATGTTGGAACTCATTGGACCTACAAGCCTTTGAAGAGATTGTGGCCCTCCTTATCTATGGGTTGGTCTTGTTCCCAAATCCTGACCAATTGGTAGATGTCAACGCCGTCAAAATCTTCTTGTCCAGAAATCCAATACCAACATTGCTTGGGGACATTCTTCACTCATTTTACACACGAACAATGAGAAAGAGGGGTGTTCTCATGTGCTGTACTCCTCTCCTTGCAAGGTGGTTTATTTCGCACCTTCCACAATCTGTCTTGAAGAACGACCAAGGCTCAAGGTGGTCCCAACGGTTGATGACTCTCACTCACTCTGATGTACATTGGTGTTCTCGGTCCAGAGAAAATGTCATCATCGTCGATCGTTGTGGAGAGTTTCCCAATGTTCCTTTACTTGGAATCAGAGGAGGTATCACCTACAACCCTTGCCTAGCTTTGAGGCAATTTGGATATGCACGGAGGGATGGCCCTCATGACATGTTGATTCCTGACCTAGTTTTTGACTTTGACAATGATGCACAAGGACTTCGCCAAAGATTCATCAGAGCTTGGAGGATGCCCAACAAGGTTGATAGCAAGACTCTGGGACACAAGAACTCCATCCCTCTTGAGCCTTATCTCAAGTGGGTACGAGCCCGAGCCCAAAGTCTGATGATGCCTTATCCTCATGTTCTCCCTGTGATTAAAGAGCCCGTCAAGGAAGGAGAGGTTCCCTACACCATCCTACATCCTGACATGCCTACATCGTGGGAGGAAATGCAGAAAAGTTGGATTCAGCTCAAGGAGGAACGGAACACTTTTGAAGCCAGCTTCTACGCTAGTGAGAAGAAGGTTCTAGAGCTTACCCGCCGACTCCATGAGCAAGAGGCCCTCAACACCTACATCGCACCAAAGAGGATGCGCAATGTCTTTCTGCCTTGAGAAGTCATTTTGTAATATTTGGCCCATGGGGCATTTATGTACTAACAAATTTCTTCTTATCAATATGACGTGTGTTCTTCTTTGTCTACAACAATTTTGAATGTTCTAAATCCTTGAATGCATTGCATACATTAGCATATCATTCATCATGTGCATAAGCATGTCTCACTCCAGGTTTCCTTATCTGTCTGCTGTTTATGTCAGTAGGATGGATCTCGAGCAAACAGTCAAAGACCTGCAAGCTCAAAATGCACAGTTCCAGCAACTCCTGAAAACCTTGGCTAAAGGTCAGGAGGATCTCAAGACCTTGCTGGGGAATAAAGACCCAGTGAAAAAGAAGAAAAAGAGACTCGGGGTGGCTACTTTAGGGAGAAGATTTGACGAAGAAGCTCGGAGAGTGCTTGAATTTCCTCCTATTTTTGATGAAGGGACTAGCAAAGGAGGTGGGGCTGCGGTACCTTCCGAGTCCGATGTGGAAGAAGAAGAGGTCGAAGAGGATGAAGATTATTCTGATCAACAATACCCTCCAGCTAATGATAAATACAAGGGTTTAGAAGACAGGTTGGCTGCCATGGAGTTACAAAGAGTATCGGGTTTGGATTTTGAAGACTTGGGTTTGGTCGTCGGGATTGTGATTCCCCCAAAATTCAAAGTGCCAGTGTTTGTGAGGTATGATGGGTTGTCTTTCCCAAAAATGCATCTCAGATCCTACGTGAGAAAGATTCAACCCTATACGGCAGATAAAAACCTTTGGATTCATTTCTTTCAAGACAGCCTTTCTGGAGCTCAATTGGAGTGGTTTTATCAGCTAGAGGGAACCAGCGTCCGCAATTGGGAAGACTTGGCCACCGCTTTTTACAAACAATATCAGTACAATTCTGACCTTGCCCCTACTCGTATCCAACATCAGGGTATGTTATTGGGAACAGGCGAAGGATTCAAAGAATATGCACAAAAATGGAGGGATTTGGCTGGCAGGGTGCAGCCTCCTTTAACCGACCGCGAACTCGTTGATATGTTTTTAGGGACCCTATCTGGGCCATTTTTCAATCATCTAATTGGTAACTCTTCCGCCGGGTTTACCGATTTGATCTTAACAGGCGAAAGAATAGAAGCTGGCATCAAGTCAGGAAAGATTCAAAAGGGTGTTGCTGCAAGTGTTGAGAAGAAACCTTTTAAGAAGGAGACGGTTGTGGTATATTCTCAGAGAAGAGCAGGAAAGACGGAACGTCGGCCAACTGTGGGGGCCGTAATGATTCAAAATCCTTCAAGTGAGCAGCCTCGCTATAACCAGTCCAGACCAAATCAACAACGAGTGGAACGGCCACAACAGCAGTTCACCCGTATTAACATGACTCCAGCGCAAGTGCTTCCCCATCTGTTGAAGTTGAACCTCGCCACTATCAAAGAGGCACCAAAGAATGTGAATACGTCCTCTCCGCATTATCATCCTAATGCTAAATGCGCCTACCACTCTGACAGTGTCGGGCATGACACCAATGATTGTTGGGCACTCAAGCATAAAATCCAAGACCTGATAGAGGCGAAGGAGGTGGAGTTTGACGCTCCGGAGAAGCCTAATGTGATATCCGCACCCATGCCGAAGCACGGCCGAAATGTCAATGCCATTGAAGAAGATTTGTATGTTGCTGATGTCAATGATCTGATAACTCCGTTGTTAACCATCAAGTTGAATCTGTTAAAGGTCGGGATCTTCCCGGGATGTAAAGAAGACTGCTATTGTTGTTACTCTCTGTCGTTTGATTGTCCGTTACTGAAGAAAGGCATCCAAGGCCTTGTGGATAGTCGACAAATTTTGTTTGAAAAAGTTTCTGCTACTCCAACCCATACTGAAGATGTCTCGATCATAACCATTCACGCCAATCTTTCCAAGGCCGTCAAAAAGCCTGTTAAGATTACACCAGCTACGAAATCTGTTCCTTTGAAGATAACAATGCCAGGGCCCGTTCCCTATGTTTCTGAGAAGTCAATACCATGGAACTATGGCGGTGACGTCTACTACCATGGTATTAAACAAATCGAAATAACTAAAGAAAGTTCGGAGGATGAAGAAGCCAGCATTGGAAACATTGCAGGCACGAGCAAAATCACTCGGAGCGGAAGAATATTTTCTCCAGAGATTGCCCCTCCAAGAGCAATCTTTGGACCCTCATCTACCGACAAGGTCATCCCTGTACCTATAAAACTCTCTGCTAGAACCCCTTTGATTGAGGATGTTGTTGTTCCTAGTATTGTCCCTCCTACCACTGCTGACAAAGGTAAGGGAATCCAAGATGAGCTCGTCAGGACGAGGTCTTAACCCTTAGTCATCCCGGAGACCTCCAAGAAGGAAATGGATGAGATCTTGAGGATAATCAAAAGGAGTGATTACGATGTGGTAGAACAGCTGGGGCAAACCCCCTCAAAGATCTCCATGCTGGCACTGCTACTTTGCTCAGAAGCGCACGCTCAAGCCCTGATAAAATTCCTGAAGGCAGCCCATGTGCCCCAGGAAACCTCTGCAGATCAATTTCAAAATTGCGTGGCTAGCCTGACTGTGGACAATGGATTAGGTTTCTCTGATGCCGACCTAACTCCTAAAGGTAGAAACCACAATGATGCTTTGCACATTTCAGTCGAGTGTCGGGGAACTACTCTCTCACATGTCTTGGTCGACACTGGTTCGTCGCTGAATGTATTGCCTAAGAAGGCCTTGGACCGACTAGATTGTGAAGGGTTGGAGTTGAAGCCGAGTGATATTGTTGTCAGAGCTTTCGATGGTTCGAAGAGAATGGTCCATGGGGAGGTTGAAATTCCCATCAAGATAGGCACTGAGGTGTTTAAATCTACTTTCTATGTGATGGACATCCGTCCGTCATACTCTTGCTTGCTGGGTAGGCCTTGGATACACCATGTTGGGGCAGTCACCTCCTCCTTACATCAGATGTTGAAGTACCCTGTCAAGGGAAAGATCATTATTGTCCATGGTGAAGAGGAGTACATGATTAGCCACTTGAATTCTTTCCGGTACGTGGAGGTAGAAGGGGAGTTCATTGAGACGCCTTTTCAGCATTTCGAAGAAGTCCTTCCGGAAATAACAGTAGCAAAGTTGGCAGCTGAGACACCGAGTCAAACGGCCAGGATGGCATCACTGGAAGACGCAAGAGCCGCAATAAAGGAGGGGAAGAATTCATCATGGGGGAAGTTGCCTGATATTCCACATAAGACCGACAAATTTGGATTAGGGTTCACTACCGCGGGCCAGAAAGCTATGCGCCGTGCGAAGATTGAAAGAGCGCCAATCAAAATTTCTCCCTACGGAATCAATGCCTTGGAGGACGAGGACAAAGAGAGCAACATCGAAGAATGGATTTACCCAACTGTCAAAGGAGGATTGTGCAACTGGGAGGCAAAAGACTTTGTCCCCATCACTTTTATTCATCAGTAATTTATCTGTCAAACATTTCCTATTTGGTCTGTAATATTTATTTTCAAACAATCCGTACACTATCTTTTTCACCTCATGCCTTGCCCGGGGCACGTAGGTCCGTTTGTAAGGGTTTTGATTATCTTTCATATCCATATGCCATGTTTAATGATTCATTGGACGTTTTTCATTTGATAAACTGCTTGTGTTCATTTTCTTTCCTTTTGCATTTTTTTGTTTAAGGATGGCTATCCCTTACACACACCCACACTCACAAATGCAGGTACCCATCCACTCCGGATTCCATAGGTGACAATTCTGCTATATCCTTCAATAACTCTGAAGATCTGGTCAATCAAGCCGAGTATAAAGATGACGAAGGTTGTGAAGTACCAGGGGAACTAGCCAGACTTCTGCAGCAAGAGGAAAGGGCCATCTTACCGCACGAAGAGTCATTGGAAACTATCAATTTGGGAACCGAGGAAGACCGGAAGGAGGTACAAGTGGGTGCCAATCTGGAACCAAATATCAAGGAACGCCTGATACAGTTGTTGAATGAGTATGTTGAAATCTTCGCTTGGTCTTATGAAGACATGTCGGGTTTAGACACAGACATCGTGGTTCACCGTCTCCCCACAAGAGAGGATTGTCCACCGATCAAGCAAAAAGTCCGCCGAATGAGGCCTGACATGTCTGAAAAGATCAAGGCAGAAGTAATGAGGCAATTCGACGCTGGCTTCCTGGTTGTTACGTCCTATCCTCAATGAGTCGCTAACATCGTGCCAGTACCTAAGAAAGATGGCAAAGTCAGGATGTGTGTGGACTATCGGGATTTGAATAGGGCCAGCCCCAAAGATGATTTTCCACTCCCACACATTGACATTTTGATCGACAATACAGCTCAGCACAAAGTGTTTTCCTTCATGGATGGATTCTCGGGCTACAATCAAATCAAAATGGCCCCGAGGATATGGAGAAAACAACTTTTGTCACACAATGGGGCACTTTCTGTTACAAGGTGATGCCGTTCGGGCTGAAGAACGCAGGGGCAACTTATCAACGCGCCATGGTAGCTTTGTTTCATGATATGATACATCATGAGATTGAAGTTTACGTAGACGATATGATAGCTCGGTCACAAACATAGGAAGAGCACCTTGAACATCTAGAAAAGCTGTTTGCCAGGTTGAAAGAATACAAACTCAGGCTGAATCCAAGTAAGTGCACTTTTGGAATTAGGTCTGGTAAACTTCTGGGATTCATTGTAAGCAACAAAGGCATTGAAGTCGATCCAGCAAAAGTAAAAGTAATACAAGAGATGCATGTTCCCCGTACTGAAAAGGAGGTTAGAGGATTCTTGGGGCGTTTGAATTATATTGCCAGATTTATCTCCCATCTGACTTCTACCTGTGAGCCAATTTTCAAACTCTTGAAGAAAGATCAGGTAGTCGAATGGAACGACGATTGCCAAGCTGCTTTTGATAAGATCAAGGAGTATTTGCTAGAACCTCCTATTCTGATGCCACCCGTCGAAGGAAGACCATTGATCATGTATCTGACCGTTTTGGATAACTCAATGGGGTGTGTTTTGGGCCAGCATGACGAGTCTGGTCGAAAAGAGCATGCTATTTATTACCTTAGCAAAAAGTTTACCGACTGTGAGACTCGCTACTCACTGCTCGAGAAGACTTGTTGCGCTTTGGTATGGGCTGCTCGCCGACTAAGACAGTATATGTTGACTCATACTACCTTGTTGATTTCCAAAACGGATCCTATCAAGTATATCTTCGAAAAGCCCGCCTTATCTGGAAGGATAGCTAGATGGAAAATGATCCTGACTGAGTATAACATACAGTACACCACCCAAAAAGCTATAAAAGGGAGTGTACTAGCTGACCATCTGGCTCATCAAGCTATCGAAGATTATCAACCCATGAGATTCGACTTCCCAGACGAGGACATCATGAATTTGGACAACATTGAAGGTGACGGACCGTATGACGGACCCGAAAAGGGATCCCGATGGACCCTATACTTTGATGGTGCTTCAAATGCACTTGGAAATGGTATCGGCGCAGTACTTATTTCTCCGGAAGGTTGTCACACACCTTTCACGGCCCGAATTTGCTTCAGCTGCACAAACAACACGGCTGAGTATGAAGCTTGCATCTTTGGTCTCAAGGCTGCCATAGACTTGGGGATCAAATCTCTGATCGTATTTGGGGATTCGGCTTTGGTTATCAGTCAAATCAAAGGAGAGTGGGATACCAAGCATCCTAATCTTATCCCATACAAAGAACATGTCCTGACATTGTTGCCTCATTTCGAGCAAATTACCTTCGAGCATTTCCCGCGAGAAGAGAATCAGCTAGCAGATGCTCTAGCCATAATGTCCTCCATGTTTAAACTCAACTGGGATAACGAGGCTCCACAAATCACCATCAAGCGAATGGATGAACCTGCGCATTGCCATGAGATTAATACCGAAGAAGTAGTGGAACAACCCTAGTTCCATGAAATCAAAAGGTATCTCGAGACTAGAGATTATCCCGAAGGAGCTTCCGTAAACGACAAGAAGTTCTTAAGGAAATTCGCTGCTAAGTTCTTCCTGAGCAACGACATCCTTTACAAACGAAGCCATGATTGTGTATTACTCCGATGCGTAGACAAAGCTGAAGCAGAGTTAATTATGACTGATATAGACAACGGCACATTTGGCACTCACTTGAGCGGGCATACAATGGCTAAGAAGATCCTAAGGGCAGGCTATTACTGGTCTACCATGGAAGCTGACTGCCATCAACATTCCCGTACTTGCCACAAATGTCAAGTCTACGCTGACAAAGTTCATATCCCTCCGGCTCCTCTCAATGTTCTGACTGCTCCGTGGCCCTTTGCAATGTGGGGCATTAACATGATTGGAGAGATCAAGCCCACGGCTTCCAACGGACATCGCTTCATCCTGGTTGCCATTGACTATTTCACCAAATGGGTCGAAGCAGCTTCCTTCGCCTCTGTTACTAAAAATGTGGTTGCCCGCTTCATCAAGCAAAATCTCATATGTCGGTATGGTGTTCCAGACAGGATCATCACAGACAACGGCACAAATCTGAATAACACAATGATCACCGCTTTGTGCGAACAGTTCAAGATTTATCATCACAATTCATCTCCCTATCGGCCGAAGATGAACGGTGTTGTTGAAGCTGCGAACAAAAACATTAAGAAGATCATTCAGAAAATGACAGTCACTTACAAAGACTGGCATGAGATGTTACCGTTTGCTCTGCATGGATACCGTACGACGGCACATACTTCAACCGGGGCAACCCCATTTTCTTTGGTATATGGCATGGAAGCTGTCTTGCCTATGGAAGTTCAGATTCCTTCTCTAAGGATTATGAAGGACGCAAGTTTGAATGAAGATGATTGGATGCAGACCCAACTTGATCAACTCAACCTGATCGACGAGAAACGACTCGCTGCTATATGCCATGGTCAGACGTATCAAAAACGGATGATCAAGGCCTTCAATAAGAAAGTCAGGCGTCAAGTGTATCAAGTCGGAGATCTCGTAATCAAACGGATTATCTTACTGCAAAGTGATCCCAGGGGCAAATGGACTCCTACATATGAAGGACCATTTGTGATCAAGAGCATATTTTCTGGTGGTGCAATGATTCTGACCACCATGGACGGCGACGATTTGCCGCACCCTGCGAACGCAGACATAGTCAAAAGATACTACGCATAAAATAACCCGACAAGTCGAAAACCCGAAAGGGCGGCTTGGGCAAAAATGGGCATCCCGGTGGACCGAAAACCCGAAAGGGCGGTTCAGGCAAAAGTTAGGGATAAAAAAAAAATATGTACACCCGGCAAGTTGAAACCCCGAAAGGGCGGCTTGGGCAAAAAGGGGTTTCCCGGTGGATCGAAAACCCGAAAGGGCGATTCAGGCAAAAGTTAGGGAATTAAAGCGTATGACTATGTCTCGTCGGATCACTTCAAAGACAATCTCTTCATCAACCAGTTCCAGGCTTCGGATCAATCCAGTCATCGGCAAACGAAGCATTGAATGGACAGATATTCAGAGTTGTGAAGGCTATAGCGGAATGGAATCCCATGGAATTATTTCACATAGCCATCTTTATTTTGTATAAATCTTTCAATATTTACGACAAAATCCTCTTACTAGGATGATTGTCTCCGTTGTACAAATATACTCAGAGAAAGTTAATACAAATACTTTTCCCAGAAATTTGTGTCATTTCCTTTCACTTTTTCTCTTGCACTATCTGTTTTATTTTGAGAAACGTTCAATGTTTTGTTAAATAGGCATATGCATTTGAACATGATCATTTCCTTATGAATCAAGAAAGAGGATTGCTGATAGGTTGAAGATACAGTTGGATATATTGATACCCTTTCAAAGGAAACCCCCAGGAGATTTGGAATCCATATCCCCAGCAAACCCTGAAGCTTATCCCCAGTGGATTCTAGAAGCTTATCCCCAGTGGATTCTAGAGGCTTATCCCCTGCAGAGTACGGACGTCTCACCCGAGTTTTATTCAAAGTTATTCTTCACAAGGGCTTATAACTGGGTTATCCTCAGCTAGCTGCCATGGAAGATCGCACCCGGCCAAATGCTTCCTACCTCCCGCGGAGTTCATCAGAGTTCCCCAGGATAACTTACCAATACAATCCCCAGCCAGAGAATCCTCCGGAATTCAATTCCCCTCAGAGTTTAAGTTTCAGTATCCCCAGCTGAGCTAAGGCTTCAAAATTATCAATCCCCAGCGGAGCCAGACTAATGAACCTTCTCCCCGCAGAATTTTGGAGGGCAAGTCTTGAGTTCCCCAGTGAAGTCGCCAGAAATACTTCCCGCCAAACTGAAGATTCTCAGTCCTACCTCCCCAGCATGAGTCTATTAGATTGGAACTCCCCAATAGAAGTCATCAAGAACTCTCTTCCCCAGCAGCCGCCAAGGAATTATTCTTCCCGGCAGCAGTCAAGATGTTTTTATCTTCAGCCATCTCGGATTCATCTATCCTTTGCAAGACAGCTCTCCAGCTTACATGCGCATCCATTTACATTCATATCATATAACATACATTGTATCATGCATCATGACATTGCATACAACTAACTCTTTACCTTTTCAGGTAAGACTAGTCGACAGACTAAAATCATTATCTTCCGAGATTCTTTCCAGGAATATTTCAGATCTGACCCAGACATGGAAACATTCTAATGCTTATTCCAGACTTATCCAGATGCAGTTCTACGCGAGCTCATCATCAGGGAACCCTACGCCGGTTCTTTATTCAACTTCAAGATTTCTGAAAAACAGTTTACGGGTTCTCCAAGTAACGGATGTTAACCTATCGCTTGTTCAGTTTCTTTTCAAGACTTCTGAAAACAGTTTATGGATTCTTCCCAACAACGGATGTTAATCTATCGCTTGTTCAGATGCAACTTTTGAAAACAGTTTACGGACGCTTCCCAACAACGGATGCTGCTCTATTGCTTATTCAACTTCAAGATTTCTGAAAACAGTTTACGGGTTCTCCAAGTAACGGATGTTAACCTATCGCTTGTTCAGTTTCTTTTCAAGACTTCTGAAAACAGTTTATGGATTCTTCCCAACAATGGATGTTAATCTATCGCTTGTTCAGATGTAACTTCTGAAAACAGTTTATGGATTCTTCCCAACAACGGATGTTAATCTATCGCTTGTTCAGATGCAACTTTTGAAAATAGTTTACGGACGCTTCCCAACAACGGATGCTGCTCTATTGCTTATTCAACCTCAAGACTTCTGAAAACAGTTTATGGATTCCTCCCAACAACGGACGTTAATCTATCGCTTGTTCAGATGCAACTTTTGAAAACAGTTTACGGACGCTTCCCAACAACGGATGCTGCTCTATTGCTTATTCAACTTCAAGACTTCTGAAAACAGTTCACAGATTCCTCCCAACAACGGATGTTAATCTATCGCTTGTTCAGACTCTTCTCAACTTTTGAAAACAACTTACGGATGCCTCCAGGTATGGATGTCAATCTATTGCTTATTCAAGCCCCAGTTCAGAGATGGTTCAAAACATGGACACCTTTCTGATTTTCATTTCAGATGGCATCTTTAAGCCCATCCCCGACAAGATTCTGCCACCCTTCCAGATGGCATCTTTAAGCCCATCTCCAAATGGCATCTTTAAGCCCATTTCCGCATCCATTGCTTTGACGAGTGCAAATTTAAGGGCACTCTAGTGTCCAATCTCCTTTTACCTTCGAGTCGCGAAAGGCAAACTTGCCAATCTAACTCTTCAGGTTCAAGAAGATTGAACAGGGGCAACTGTTGTACCCCAAAATTTGCCCTCTCTTTCTTCAGGAAACCATCTTGGATTTTCAAGGTCCCTCTGAAACAAATCCAAGTCCTGAGTTATCCTTTTTTGCCCAAGCAAGCCACTTACAAGAGCAAGATGATCTCACGAGCTCCAAGAACAACGCTTTTATCTGGAGAAAAATCAAATTCTAAGTACTTGGAACGTTTCTCTAAAAAATGAGTGTTTAAGAAAAAATCAGCGCTTCAGAACTTCTGGACCAATTCCAGATAAAAACGGTCAGAAGTTGCAAGCTTGGCTCAGCGTAGTCAGAAGTTGGCTTTTCAGCAGCTACATCAGCTCAATCAGAAGTTGTAAACGTGGTTCAGTATGTAAGCCTCAGACGGAACATGCCCCTTTCAGCAGTTATACAAGCTCAGTCAGAATTTGTTAAAGGAATGCAAGAGAAGCAGGGAAGTCTGAAGGCTCCTTCAGAACATGCTGAATTCAGAAGATGAAAAGGTCAGAAGAGTGGGTGTTACACTGATACAGAATCTCTAAGCCCAGGAGGTCCAGAAGTAAATCCAAGGAACGTATCAGAAAATCAGGAGAATCTCCAGAGCTTACTAAGACAACAGGAAGCCAAGGCCAGAGCATGGTTTACGCTGCTGATTCAACGTTGGTTTCCATTACCAGAATATTGATGTTGATAGGTCTTATCACCATTTAATGCCCATTAATGCTTCCAACGACTCCTGAACATTCACGTGTGGCTTGGAAAACGCTTTTGTGCATATTCTGGCATGGGTCTACGCGCCACCGCCCACTTCAGAGGTCACTTCTCCCCAATCTACGCCTGCTGCTGCAGCCTAGGCTGAAGGCTATCTGTTATCACAACTTCCCAGGAATTTCTGTCAAAGAACAAATTCAAACTCTGTTGGCGCTTTAATGTTCAAGGCACCCACAAGAACTTTGCCTATAAATAGAGAGTCTTCACCACTGCAAAAGGGGTTCAAAAAAAAAAGAAACAGAAGAATTGCTAAGAGAGAAACAGAATTCTTAGCAACATAGCATTCTGAAACTCTGCCAAAATCTCCAGTTTGTTTCATAACTTTGAGTTCCTCACCTTCAAACTTCATCAAATACCCAGTTTTCTTTGTGAACCAAAAGACACCCTTTCCAAACTTCTGACCCTACACCTTTACTTCCCCTTTTCAAAGAAAATTTGTCCAGAACACCACCAGAGCCAAAAGCTAACTTTCACCCACAAACTTTTCCAACAGTCAGGTAAGCACCTGCTGACCCTCATCACGCTGTTAAGCATCATCAGCTGTGCATACTCAAATAAACATAATGTAAATATCATGTTGTTGCTGTTTATGTTCTGAGGATTTTCATACCTCAGAACGTTCTGAGCCAGTATAGGACTTGCCTGTGACCTTGTTGGTTCTGACCTCTGAAACATTTTTGTATTTGCTGGATCTGTTCCAAATATTTTTCCTGTTTTGTGGAATAACAATAGAATTGCAGATGTTCTGATTAGTACAGGGAAAAGCCAAGTGCTGACTTTGACGTTAGCACATCTGAAGCCTGTTTTGCTGTCAATGATATCAGAACCTCTGAGAGTTATTGCCTTTTCAGCAGAATCAGAACTTCTGGTTTCTCCACTAACAAACTTCTGTCTTGCAGCGCAGGGGAATCAGAACTTCTGATTTCCCCACTAACAAGGTTCTGTTTTGCAGGTGCCAGAGTCAGAAGTTCTGACTCATACAGTTTAACCAAGAGGTTGATCATCTGGCAGCGGATCTGAGTCAGAACTTCTGATGACCTCCCAGCAGCGCCCGGGCTCCCTCTCTCTCTCTCTCTCTCTCTCTATATATATATCTTGTTTTTTTGCTATTTTCTTTTTTGTCTATTTTTCTCGTTGAACCCCCATGTACAAATGTGTATCCCCCTCCCCTAATTGTTGTAATAGCGTAGGATTTTACATTTCCGCTTCTTATTGCTAGTAATTAGGACGTGTATGGAAAGATAAAATCAAGGAAATAGAAAAACCTAATTCAAAGAAAAAAACTCTTGTATGCAATAAAACACACTTGCACACTAATACCCCTAGGGTTACATCCACTTGTTGCCTTTCAAAATTGGGCCATATTGCATGTTAGGTTTCTTTGGGTAAAAACAAACAATCAAATGATCATAGTCCCTCGATGACGCTTTCGAAAGTTGCCTAAAATGATCAAGTCCCTTTCAAAGAAAAATTGCCCAAGGATACTTAGCACTATTGCAATTATGGTCTAAACGATGACCCGCGCCCGTCCCTTTCACATCCTAACACAAGATTGTCCACCAAATGCAATGGTGGAACAAAATTGTTAAAAGGGTTAAAACATAGCATAAATCTTTGAGAACTTTAGGGTAGATAGCTCTTAAGTACTTGTCAACTTGCAAAAGAAAACACTTGCCTATTTTCAAACCACACTTCACAAACACTTTCAAAACAAACTTTCAATAAAGCCTTGAAACATCTTTTCAAAAAGACAAACACCTTTTGTAAAACATTCGAGTAAAGAATTGTTACAAGGGTAGCCTATACAAGGCATCTTTTTCAAAACCTTTTCAAAAACCACACATAAAGCATCATTTCAAACAATTGAAAACCAAGGCAAGTCGATCTAAGCAAGTACCTAAGAGCCCATGGATAACCATGGATAGAAAGGGTGCTAATACCTTCCCTTTCTATAATCTACTCCCCGAACCCAAGAAAAATCTCAAAGGTTTTTGCTGTGCTTTTTAAACCTTTCCTTAGGATAAAATAAAAAGTCGGTGGCGACTCTTGCTCAACCGAAACATTTGCGAAAACAAACGCAAAACACATAGTCAGTTCTCCCACCGTATCACAACAGGAATTGTTTCAAATCCCCAAACACCAGAGATATAAGGGAGATAGACCCTCATCAACCCTTTCGAGCCTTGAAGTAGGAGTTTCTTTTATGCAGAAAAACCCTCAATTTTAACCCTGAGGTGGGTAGATTTCAGTTAATTCAATCGAGCATTCATAACTCATCAAGAGTGCGCCTCTAAGGCTGGGGAAAGTCAAAATAGCGATGACTAAAATTCATATATCAGTAGCATGCATCAAAGAGAACGATATCCCCATGGGTGTCTCTCGCACATCAGGAGGTCGACAGATGACGATACCACAATGGTTGTCCCTCAAGGATTTAGGCAGTCACAACTACTTCCAACAAATCGAAGACGACACAAATATCAACGACTTATTCAAAAAGAAAGAGACAAAAAGCCCCCCTAAGTCGAAACTTGAAAAGCAAGTGACTTAAGCAAAATTCAGGGCATCCCGCTGGACTGCAACTTCAACATCAAAAAAATTGTCCAGGCAAAATTAGGGAAAAGAAAGGATTACAAAATAAAGATCCTCAGCAAAGAACAAGGTCGAGTGATCAGACACCAAGAAGTTAGTGACTGGCGTGTCCTAGAAACCCATGTGGTTCCTCAATCATCACAAACTCTCTTCTCGAGAGATGAGTGCTCGTATCGAGTTAAATGAACGTACGAATGGAGAACATCATAGAGAATGGGTGAGCACCAAATAATTTTGAGCCTTAAATTCTTTTTTCTAAAACCGTGAACTAGGCCATGTTACAACCCTTAAAAATCCTAACTGAAGCACGAGTTAATTCAAAAACAATACTGTAACAAACATACAGTAACCTGACTCCTCGGAGATGTGCTAAAAATTTGAGTTGGTAACACACCACCTTTTCATAAAAAACAAAAAAATTTGATGCTTCGACATCTTTTCAAATAAAAGTTTTCTAAATTTCAAGACAAGCATAGGATTTGCATTAGAATTATCATTCTTAGACAAACATTATTTGCATGTAAATAAGTGCTTGAACATTAAGTAAGCTTACATGATGAACATCAAATTAAAACCTGGTTATCCCAAAGGACAAATTACTGCAGGAATCTGTCGAAAAGAAAATCATCTTAAAGAATGATCTTATTCTGGGGCATTCCCTCAAAGCTGTCAATCAGAGGATATCACATCAATAAATCTCTCCAAGAATCCATGATCAGAGGAAATCATGTTGATAAAGCTCTTCAAACTTTAATCTGGGGCAATCAAGCTGAGTAACCTATTCAAAATTTGTTCAACCTGGGGCAGTTACGTCGAGATTCGACAAATCGCTCCAAGAGTCCATGATCAGAGGCAGTTTATGTCATGGCCTAAGATATTGAGGCATGCCACCTTGTGTCATATTATGACATGAATCTTATAGCCTTCCACTCAAATAATGTCCTTTTAGAGATCATTACAGACAGGGGCATTCCTCGTCCCTTCTTGTGAAGCTACTCAAGCAAATTCTTGTCATCCGTACAAATGCAATCAGACAAAAGTATTATGATGGTCACTTTGACTAAGTTAACGTCCTCGGAATCATCCTCATTCCCTGCAAATGATCAAGCACACAACTCCCCAGCAATAAACTAAAGTGGTTCGTGGAGTAAGGAAAGTCAGACAGAGTATTTCCTCCCCATCAATAGAGAAAATTTGGAGCATTTGAAGAGATCTATGTCTCTACCCAAACATCTGCAAGAATTCCAACATATAGGGAAAGTCAGATCAAGCTACCCCACTCCAGTAAGACTGCCATTCAATCCCCAACATGACTATGACTCAATTCTCGGGTTTTCAAGCACCAATCAATATTGGTATCTCAAGACAACAGGCAACGAACCCCGATGAGCCTAATCATTCTCCATCTGCATATAGTAATCGTCACTGCATATTACATTGCATCCTTAAGCGCATAGCATATCCATTGAAATGGATCATTACGCCATACACTTCAAAATGCATACGAAGCATAAGCCGGATTTGGTACCTTGCATGAAAGCCCCAAATCAGTCCTCAAAATAATAAAACATCCCCATAAATAATACCATCCTTATAATACCCAGTTGACGTTCGTCATTACACTACCAACCAAAATATGCCTTGGTGCCAGTACATTTTACTCCCAACCCTCAATACCCTCATGTTATCTTTTCTTGGGTCGTAGGTCGCCCGTAGGTCTTACCCTCACATTATCTTTTTTAGGGTCGTAGGTCGCTCACAAGTCTTACCCTTACGTTATCTTTTCTAGGGTCGTAGGTCACTCGTAGGTCTTACCCTCATATTATCTTTTCTAGAGTCGTAGGTTGCTCGCAGGTCTTACCATCACGTTATATTTTCTATGGTCGTAGGTCGTTCGTAGGTCTTACCCTCATGTTATCTTTTCTAGGGTCATAGGTCGCTTGCAGGCCTTACCCTCACGTTGTCTTTTCTAGGGTCGTAGGTTTCCCGTAGGTCTTACCCTCACGTTTTCTTTTTTAGGGTCATAGGTCGCCCGTAGGTCTTACCCTCACGTTATCTTTTCTAGGGTTGTAGGTCACTCACATGTCTTACCCTCATGTTATCCTTTCTAGGGTTATAGGTCTCCCGTAGGTCTTACCCTCATGTTATCTTTTCTTGGGTCGTAGGTCGTTCGTAGGTCTTACCCTCATATTATCTTTTTTAGGGTCGTAGGTCACTCGCAGGTCTTACCCTTACATTATCTTTTCTAGGGTCATAGATCATCCGTAGGTCTTACCCTCACATTATCTTTTATAGGGTCGTAGGTCGCTTGTAGGTCTTACCCTCACGTTATCTTTTCTAGGGTCGTAGGTCGCCCGTAGGTCTTACCCCCATGTTATCTTTTCTAGGGTCGTAGGTCGCTCGCAGGTCTTACCTTTATGTTATCTTTTCTAGGGTCCTAGGTTACTTGCAGGTCTTACCCTCATGTTATCTTTTCTAGGGTCATAGGTCACCTGTATGTCTTACCCTCACGTTATCTTTTTTAGGGTCGTAGGTCGCTCGCAGGTCTTACCCTCACATTATCTTTTCTAGGGTCGTAGGTCGCCTGTAGGTCTTACCCTCATGTTATCTTTTCTATGGTCGTAGGTCACCCGCAGGTCTTACCCTCGTGTTATCTTTTCTAGGGTCGTAGGTTGCCTACAGGTCTTACCCTCACGTTATCTTTTCTAGGGTCGTAGGTCTCCCGTAGGTCTTACCCTTATGTTATCTTTTCTAGGGTCGTAGGTTACCTGTAGGTCTTACCCTCACGTTATCTTTTCTAGAGTCGTAGGTCTCCTGCAGGTCTTACCATCACGTTATCTTTTCTAGGGTCGTAGGTCGCCCATAGGTCTTACCCTCATGTTATCTTTTCTAGGATCATAGTTCGTTCGAAGGTCTTACCCTCGCATTATATTTTCTAGGGTCGTAGGTCGCCTGCAGGTCTTACCCTCACATTATCTTTTCTAGGGTCGAAGTGCACTCGCAGGTCCTACCCTCACCTTATCTTTTCTAGGGTCGTAGGTCGTCTGTAGGTCTTACCCTCACGTTATCTTTTCTTGGGTCGTAGGTCGCTCGCAGGTTTTACCCTCACGTTTTCTTTTCTTGGGTCGTAGGTCATTTGTAGGTCTTACCCTCATGTTATCTTTTCTAAGGTTGTAGATCGCTTGCAGGTCTTACCCTCATGTTATCTTTTCTTGGGTCCTAGGTTGCCTGTAGGTCTTACCCTCATGTTATCTTCTCTTGGGTTATAGATCATACACTGATATTTACCCGTTGTCTTTACCTTTATTTTTTGGTCGTGAATCCTACACGATATATCATCCACTATTGTTGATTTAACCCATCATTTTTACCTTTCTCGTGGGTCATAGATCATACGCCAATCTTTACCCGTTACCTCTTTTCCTTTCTCTTTGGTCATAGATCATATGCCGATCTTTACCCGTTGTCTTTACCTTTCTTTTTGGGTCATGAATCCTACAAGATAGATTCTCCTCTTTTGTCAATTCTACCCTTTGTCTTTAAGTTATCATGTTGTCATTAATCCTACTGTCAGTCACCATGACATCATCAACATATCTTTTCTTCCCCGAGAACCTTGTATTGGCATCGTTACCCCATTACGAGTCATCACTACTCAACTACATTTATCCATCATAAGCACTTCACCAGAAACTGAATTTTTATCCCCAGTAGACATCATAAATAATAACACTTACACCATCTCTCCAGGACAAATTTCAGGTCTTGGTATTTAATCTTCTTCTACCTTAAATGATCGAGAGGTTGCCGCCAATCTCACTTTCAAGTTTAAGACGATTAAATACGGGCAGTTGTCATACCCCAAATGTGTCCTACCAATTTTCCCTTATCTGACTTAGGCTTTGCATTTCATTTGCATCATTTTCATTAGGTCAATCATACATCATTCCTTCATTCAATAAAGCAGGGGTTCACAATCAGAGGTTGTGCTAATTAGGGTTTCTATTGGTCTGAGGCTTCTACACTCAGTACAATTTATTTCCTTGGTTCTTCTCTTGAGCAGTCGACTATGTCAATATGGGTTTTGAAGTATGGTTATCACGAGTTTCTTATTCATCCATGAACAAGGTTGTTTCTCATTCAAACTCACCAAGGCCAAGGGTTAGGGTTTATTTCCCTACCCAAGGTCAATGTATTAGGGTTTTATTTCAAGGACACCTTTGTTATTTCAAGCTTCTTTTTCACTCGAGGTTCTTCCCAAGGGAATTACTCTTGAATTAAGATCGTTAGTCATAAAGTCGAGGGTTCGCAAATCAAATTGCAAAGCATTTAGAGGTGATGTTGTGAACTCACAGGGTGATAAAGGCATGGTTATTCTTTGTTACTTCAGTTACAAGTCACTTTCGGTTTGAACATGTAAATTAAGGTTTTCATTGAGAATTGGATTCAAGTTAGGAGATAATGCATATGGCTTACTTGGCATGCAAGTCACAAAGGTCATTCATCATTCAAATATCCATAAAATTATAAGACTTATTCAAGTTTCACTAAGTCCATTTAATTCGTCATTGTCCATCATTCAAAATTCATCCAAGTATTCATCGAATCCCATCATTTCTCTTATTCAAGACCATTTTTAAGGCATGATGTTTCAAAGTTGTCAAAAATGTTCAAGACATATTCATAAGCCATAAATTCATCCAAGTTTTTGATACATTCAAGTTCCATTTAGAAAACATACAAATTCCATCGAGGTTGATTCGAAGTAAGGCACCATTTACGCCCAAACATTCACCAAGGTTCAAGAAAGTTTGTAAATGCATTTAATGTGTCATCATTCATCATTTACAAGTGCCCTCAAATTTTCTTTACAAGACAAAAAGACAAAAAGGGAAGAATTTAAATCCTAAGGCTATTCTATGTGTTTGTATGGGCCGAAACATTAATAAGATCTTTATCTTCTTCAAACTCCCTTCCAAGCTTCATGCTAGCCACAATTCCTTCTTCAACCTTGCCTTGCCTTCTTCACCTTCCATCAACCCTCACATGAAAAAAAACAAGCAAGAAAATTGGTTAGTTCAATCGTAATTTAAACAAGAAGTTTTCTTCTAGTCTCGTCATTAGGGATTCCGTGAAGGAATCAGAAACAAGGGTTTGAATCCTATCATATGCCAAACAAAGGCCTCATCATCTTTCAAACAAATCAGATTCTATCATTGGCCAAAGAACATTCCTATTACAAATCAAAAAAATAAGTTTGGTTCACAATAAGAAGAAACAATTATTGACAAATAACCAAGTTCAGAATATGTTAAACAAATGAAGAGTTCACGCGAGGCAAACACAAAAGCCATTCATCATTTTCCTTAAATGTTACAAAACCCCTTCAGAATTATAAAAGAGAAAAAGATATCAGCCACAAAATTTTCAAAAAAAAGAAAAGGCCAAGATCAAAGAGATATAACCATAGAAAAACAGCCTTACATTACCCTACAAGCTGCTGCCCAAAACCATCCAAAATCTACACAAATAGCCCTGTGAAAACAGGCTGCTATGGCTGCACATACAGCCCTGCATAACCTGTCCACAAAGCCAAATATAAAATGCCAAAATCTGTTCCAAATTTGCACAAATAGCCCTGCAAAAATAGGCTGCTATGGCTACACATACATCCCTGCATAACCTGTCCATAAAGCCAAACAGAACATGTCAAAATCTGTGCCAAACCTGCACAAAAGCCTGCATAAAACCAGTCCAAAGTCAGCTACAACTTTGCATATAAATGGTAAGAAAAAATCAGCAATAAGAAAGCTAGAGTCAGCATATTATATATGTTTAAACACATGAAGTTTCCCCCCAAAATTATTTTTACCTCTTTACTTATAAATAGAGCAGCTCGGAACAAAGAAGAGGGGGGATTTTTTTTCATAGAGGCTGAGATGAAAGAAGCGCACTAAGTAAACAGCGAAAGAAACTTCATACTTCAACATACCAAAAAAAACCTCTACTCACAATGTAGCAGACCATTCAAAACAACTTTTCCTTCCTTCAACACCTTCATTCCCTACATCTATATGTACCAACAATACTATTACATAGCAATCAAACCTCAAAAAAACTACACAGAGACAAGCCATGATTCGAAAATTTACCAACAAGAAATTTAGAGATTTCTTTGTGCTATTCTCTCTCTCTCTCTCTCTCTCTTTAAGACTTCAGTCATTTTCAACAATCAAATCTTCATTATCTTCATTTGTAATGTATCATCCATCTTCGTCATTTACTTTAACCTGCAACAACAACAAAAATAGTTCCATTTATCAATAACAATCGCATCGTTTCATCTTCAACGAGTCTTCACTCAATATCAATAACACAAAAATCACAAGAGATATATTGAGAAATAGAGAGAAAGAGAAGCAAAAGCAACAACAGAAGAAGAAGGGTAAAACTTACTGTCTTTTGAAGCTCCGTCGGAGAGACTCTGATAGGTATCATTTTCTTCCCATTTATTTCTGCATAATCTCTTTTCTATTACATATATGTTTGATCTGCTTACATTGTACACACTTTCACCTCCCTTGTATATGTTTCCTCTCCGAATACATAACTCATACTATCTGAATATTAACTCTAACCAATATCACTCTGCAAACTTCACATCCGACCAAAGCTGAAGAGCTACACATGAAGCCTGAAAAGAACACGTTCATCATCAATCTAACAATCTAACTCCAGAACCATGAATACATAAATCACAAAATTCTTACCACACTTTGCAAACAAGAGCCAAACAACAGTCACAAGGATTTAACAATTCAGAGCAAAGAAGAATCAGATCTGAAACGAGAACGAATCACGCCTTCCAATCGATCCCCCTTGCAAATTACACGAGACCCACTTCATACTCTCCTTGTCTCTTAGTGTGAACCATAACTTCGATATCCTCAAAACCAACGATTTCTGCCGCTTGTAAACTTTCAATTCAGAGCACAATCACCTCTGCTCGACCATATTTCCTGCATACTCAAAACCACAGCCACTCTCAATATTAACTTTCGACCATTAACATCACTTGTTATTCACAAAATCATCCAAACAAAAACCATAGTCAGAATCATTCGACAACCTTAAGCCCAATTTCAACTCACCCCTGACCTTTGTTTTCACTTGCAAATAAGATTTCAAATCGAGAAGATGAAACAGAGAATCATAAAAAGAGAAGAAGTTTGAAACATACCTCACTGTCGATGCCTCCAGAAGACACTCCCACCAACTTTTTTCTTCTCAATCGTGACCGATCGATCCGTATATATCAGTTAATTGAATTTTTTATGGCCTAGGGTTTATGAGAATATCATAGGGCGTAGGAGGTTTGGGGATTAGGGATTTTTCGTTTAGGGTATAACTTCTTGTGATGAGTCAATCGAACAGAGGAAGAAGCTCACCAATTTGGGAGAGAAGTTAAGAGAACCGCGGAGTTTAGAGAGGGAGCGCGTGAGATAGAGAAATATTTTGTTGGCTCATTTGGGTGGATTAAGAGAGAGGAAGGCAAGGCAGATGGGGGTTAACATGAGAAAACGATGGGTCGAGAGAGATAATTGAGATATGGAGTTAGAGGTTGGAGGAGAACTGAAACAGAGTCTTGTGGTTCGTTGAAGGAGAAGAAGAATAGAGGAAGCATGGAGATTTTGAATCTCTATGTTGGAGGAGGCACTGCCGTGCTTCACTTTTGTGGTTAGGGTTTACAAAACCCTTTTTTGAGTTTGAAGAAGTGGGTGGGCCTTAGGTCGACCCAGTCCGGCTCAGGTCCACCATTTTTTTTAGTTTTTAATTATTTTATTAATCTTATTTCAAACTATTTATAACATACTTTAGCCTTTCACACTACAAGTTCATCTGTAAATTCAACATACCTCCCCCCCTTATATTCTGTTTTACACCCTTTACTTTATTTTGTTTAGTTTAATTTAAATTTTCTTAACTTTATGATTTTTAATTAATTAGTGTAGTCTTAGAGTCAAATTAGTAACTTTGTAAATTTATTTATTTTTGTTTAATTGATCATTTCTTTACTCGATAAAAATCACAAAAATATTATAATTTTATTATCATTCCCTTGAATTTAATATTTATTTACTTGACAAAAAACCATAAAAAATATTATAATAGTATTTTCTTCTATTCATTTGATAAAACCATAAAAAATATTAAAACTTAATTTCTTTATTTGACTTTTTTTGTTACGTGTTCCCTTAAGTGATTCCATGAAGCGTTTGAATTCATTTTTGATCACTTCATGTTGAATTAGACCTTGGGAAAGAAACTACGTATGATAATTTTAGGATAGAATTCCCCTTTTACACTCAATATTAGGTCCATCTTTGTACATGACAACAATTAGGGTTTTTTTTTAGTCTCCCTCTAAGACTCTTTCTTCTTTTGTAATTAAAAAAAACTTATTTCTTTAATAAAAAAAATCCAAAAACACTTAATCATTATTCAAACTCATTCACATTTAACAAAACATTCAACAAATCAAAAATTTCCTCAAAAGGGCATGTTATCTCCGTTCTACCGCGATACCGGCCGTGCTTATTGCTAGAGTGTGTGCGTTAACATCTCCCACTAAAAAACACCACCAAACCAACATTTTCAAGAATAACTATGGTATTCTGATTCCTTCATGGGATACGTAGGCAAAGGGTTGCGAGACCCTCACGAACGCACTAATAAAAAACCCATTTTCCCCCTTATCCAGTATAGTTATAGATAGACACACCCTTAGAAGCAAACAATAAAAATGGATCTCGTTAAGTACACCATATGAGAGGGGTGCTAATACCTTTCCCTTGCATATCCGACTTCATTACCCTATCTTTTGGTTGCAAGACCATCTTATCCATCCTCTCGTGGTTTTCTCAATATTTCCCCTTCCTTCAGGATAAATAAAGTTTGATGGCGGCTCTGTTTGTTTTTTGCGGTAGATTCACAATGCTATTACCAGACTTTGTCCATTGTGCCAGTCTCCATGCAGCAATATATTGTCAAACTTTATTTTATCCATCCCCTAAGTTACGATGAATAGACAAAGTCAAATCAAATCAAACCTTTCTATATTAGTCTCCAAGCATTGGTAAGTTAACTGTTCAAACTTGTATCATTTACCTCCTAGGTTATGGTAGATATGCAAACGATCTCTTCTTAGATAACGATGAGTTATCTGCGTCGTCATATCTAGGTCAACTCAACTTTGGTTCAAACACAGATTAGATGATACATCATCATCTATGCTTGCTCTTCATACCCATAGGAACGCTATACGACGTATCCTTATAATCTTTCGGACAAATTTTGGGGTCCTTTAAATATTTAATAAACTTCCGATTAGGGTGTGTGAGACCTGCGTATTCTCACACTATCCAATCGAAAGATGATTAAACAGGGGAAACTGTCATACCCCAAAATTTCCCTATCCCTATATTTAAGGATCTCTTAAAATAAATCGCATTATATAGTTCACTTCTAGAGGAGTTTAAAACATGGAAAAGGGGTGTACTAATCTTAAATGGACCATCAATATTTGATGGCCCATTAAGGTTTCTTGTAGAGAGGATGCATTTCATAAGTATATTACTTTGAAAAGATTATGGGCCTTTCTAAAACTAGAAAGGGCCCATGTAATTCTTGCAGTTCATTTCAAGTTTAAAAAAGGAGGTGTATTGTTTAACCAAGGAGGTGTGAACAAATTGTTAGCAATAAGGCCCATGTAGGATTTGAAATATTGGAAAGAAACGGTGTTTAAAAATAACCTTTTTTGTTAAAAGGCCTAATAAAATTAAACAATTTAGGCCCATTCAGATTGAGGGGTGTATAAAACAATCTAAGGCCCATGTCAATTCGTTTGGAAGGCCCAATCTGGGGCTCCATTCAATTTTTAGATTCTGCTTGGAGGTATCATTTTTCACAGTATGAAAATTATTGTTATAATAATCATTATTATTACTATTACTGTTTTTCTATAGAAAAAATATATAAATTTAAAATTGATTTCTGTTTATTTTGTTTTATTTTCTTTGTTGACAAAAAAAGCTTCTTAGTCATAACTAACTCAGGCCTAATAAGCACTTGGCCCATTCCAATTTTTTTTGTGTTACATTAAGGGTTTGTATTACAAACAACGATATGATTATTATCTATTTTGTTGTGTTTTATTAGTTAAAAAGAAAAAAAACATAGAAAAGCCATTGCATGATTTGTTACCAAGCCCAAATCCAAAAAACCCAAAAAGAGAGATCCAACATAGATTATGGTTCAAAAGGTTGAAAATAATTACTGTACGGATTAAAGACAAATAATGCGTTTCTTGCAACGAATTTGAATCAAGAAGCTTGCATTCATAAAAAATTTCCAGAACATTAAATACAAAAATAAATTTAACAAACTATTAATACAAAAATAAATTTAACAAACTTTTAATACAAATTTATAACCTGAATTAATTACAGGCACATTAAATCAATTCCTAATCTGCTAAAACATAAAACGGCCAAATAATTTCTAAAAACCTAATTTCTTAAATCAATTACAGACAGAGTAATTTCTTTCCTAAAATTCCAAACCCTAAAGAAGCTATAAAAAGAGGGAAAAGAAATTACAGTGGAGGGGGACGAAATATTACAGTGAGGAAAATTACATTAGAAGAAAAAGAGGAGGAGAGATTACAGTAGGTAATAAAAGGAAATCATTACACAAGCGAGAGACGAAAGAAAAATAAGAAACATAAACGGAGGGGGGGGTTCGAAATACAGAAAAATACTCTCAATCATTGCCAAATACCCAGATCCGCGACCTCACAGCTCCGATTTCGGATCATGCAACGACATCGCCTCACACTCATTGCACCGCCGCTATCATCATCAACACCGCACTACCTGCAAAAAATGGAAGGAAGAAAAAGATTAGAGTGCAAAGTCGGAGCTCAGAATCGAAAAGACCACGAGATGCAACACCGCCGGAAGCAGCAGATTACGGTTCGTTGTTGTTTTGCGGTTGAGAGAGATGAAGAGAAGTTGAAAAATTCGGAGAGAGAAGAAGGTAATGACGAAAATAAGTGATATGTTGTAAAAACAAAATTTTAATGTATCTTAGTAATCTAGTACGCGTAGCCAACCATAACTAACGTGCTCCCCAAAATACAATTGTACGATTGGAATCAAACAACCCATAAATGCTTGTCCACCATATCCCCATACGCACGCCCACACACAAACCTACTAGACTCTCTAAACTCTCTTGGGTCTGGCCCATTTACTACTCACCCCTCCTCATTCATGTTTCGCTAGCATGCTGAAGCACACCCTTTCGCTTATTGGGCCCAGTCCAAAATCTGGACTTGGGCCCCTTACCATTCACACCCCAATTTTTTATTCTTACTAACGCATTAAGAAACTTACCCCCTTTCCATTTTGGGCATGAATTCAATATCTGAATTCAGGCCCCTTCTATTAACGCTCTCTATTTTACTAGCTTAGTATAATCAACACCCACTGCGTTTTAATCAATTTTCTTTATTATTTTATTTTATTTTATTATTATTTTTTTGTCTTCTATTTTATATATTTATATTTTTATAATTATAATATTATATTATTATTTATTATTATAATTGACTTATGTGGTTTTCCAAAATTCATTCAAAATGTATTTTTTATTGCACTAAATTATTTATTTAATCATGCATTTAATTAAAGTATTTTCACAATTAGAACTCTAAAAAATATCTTAACCAACAATAAATTATTTCCGAAATCAAATCAATGCAACAATAAAATTTCAAAAAGATTACGATAATATTTAAATCGATTGCGCGCTTTGTCTAAAAATCTCTATCATTCACACACCTAGGCTAAGCGTGCGGGAAATTCGAATATTTGTCGTAATCCATAAAAACACAAACCAACTACGAACTACGAAATGGGACTCTGATTCCTCCTAAGAGGATACGTATGCATACGATCAAAAATCGCGGCGAGTTCCCCTAACTAAAATTAAAACTCTTTTACCCTTAATAAAACACTAAAACTCTATTTCTTAAAAACTAAGCTTCTAAACCTAGTATCCTTGTGAACAAGGTAGATGAGGGGTTCCTAACACCTTTCCCTCGTCTAGAACCGGGTCAACAATCTATAATATCTGAATATTTTAGGGTTATCATTTATACTTCCTTCCTTAGGATAAAAATTAAGGTTGGCGACTCTGAATTTAAAAACCAGTTACAACAACTGGGAAGGCCCTTATCACATCTACACGAAAACGAGGATCGGGGCGTATTACATAGAAAATCTACAGGGGGAACAACTCACTCGATCATGGAATGCTAAAAAGCTAAAACAATATTACAGTTAAAACACTGAGCAGTCGGTGAGTCTTGTCGATAAGACAAACACATCCAGGCCCGACCACACGTGCATGCCTAGGTACAAGCATAGCACCCAAATTATATTGAAGGGGAGAGACTCTTCTCCTTAACAAGCGAGACCTCAGCCCGACATGGATAGCTCATTTGAGATCCACCATCCTCGTACCACGACGGCAGAACACCCGGCTAGCGATGGGAAGTTTACGCTGCTGAGCTCAGGTTCTCAAAATGAAACCTGAGTTCTGGGCCCGACATTTTCCCTAGCGGTTTGTCTGGTTACCCCATATTGGTAAACACGCAAACTAAACGAGCAGGTCCCCACTAAAAATGCATAGAAAAACAAAATATGTCTCGAGCAGACAAGCATCACACCAAACATGTAAACATAAATGTTTAGAGTTGAAACAAACTACCGTTAAGGCCTCCATTGTACGAATTTCTTAAAAAAGGAGGCCTTGGCCCCACATCCAAAGCAAAATCGTGGTCACGAGAACCACATATGTTTAAAAATTACATAAACGGGCATGTTGTACCCCAAAATTTTCCCTCTCATATTATCAAGATTTTTCCTCACAAGACCTCTTGGACTCCAGACAAGATTAAGGTTTTGCTCAGCTCAAGATCTCACCTTGCACTGATAGCCTGAAATTAGGGTTTGAGTTTGTACAAGGATTTTTGGACCATCAATGCTTAATGTAACTTTCATACAAAACCTTGGACCCCTAAGATTTCTCATACCAAGTTTCAAGCCTTGAATCACATTTTTGCCTAGTCAATTGGACAATTGACCTAAAAAATCAGCTGTATTGGGGAAAAAGTCAACCATGGCCAATTTACAGTCAAACTTCATAATTTTTTATCCACAACAACATTATAGGCTCCTATGCACCATTTGATCAAGTTTGGATCACAACTCCTCAAGAAATTTGATCAGATCATCAAAAGGGCAAAATGGTCAAAATTAGGGTTTTGAATGAGAAAGGGCAATTTCTGATTTTTAACCTAGCCAATGACCAATTGGGTTCAAGCATGATTTCAAGGACTCAATAGCATCATATTTACCTAATCACATAGTTCAAAATATCTCAAATGCATAGGATTGACAGATGAATTTTGCAGTCAACTGATCAAAAGTCAATTGTACACTGAAAAGTCAAACTTTGACTTTTTGGTCAAAATCAAGTGCCAAGGGTCATAATTCATCGAGATATGTCAAAATGTGAAACTTGTTGATCAAGAAACCTAAAATTGCAAATTAGGGTTTAATTTGAAAAAATTTCATAACTTAGAAAATTTCTAAGTATGGAAATTTTCTTATTTTTTCCCAACTTTCCATAACTTTTTCACCATGATGCAATTGGATTCAAACAAAACTTCCAACATGAAAGTTGTATTCCTCCATGAAATCTACAACTTTGATTCACAAAGTTTTCCAAAAATATGCTTGGATATCAAGTTATGATTTTGTGAATAGGGGTCCATAAACTTTTTAACTTAGTGAAAATTTGCCCTAGTTTAGGCAGATTTTTGACCTAACTTCATGGCAACTTTTCACCTAGTTCCAAGAGGAATATAAAAATTCATTTCAAAGATGGATTGTAGAGCATGTTACAAGATTTCCAAAATGTCCAAGAACTCTCCAAGATCATTTATTTTTATGGAGAATCGAAGAAGGGAAAATGGCAATTTATCACTTTTGTTCAAGGCATTTTCACAATGGTTCAAGTTGCAAATTTGTCCTAGCATGCTTGTAATTGGTATTACATGTCCTAATCCCTTATACACTCCATAATTAAATTCAAACTCAATGGATAATGGTCTTGTTTTGACTTTTGAAACATTGCACAATGAATTAATCCAAAAATGGCATAAAGTTTATAATACTACTTTGATAAAGCAAGCCTTTTTGCAACTTTGCATTTCTTGAGACATGGACCTGATCTTTTGTTGCAAACAAGATCCACAAACATCAGGCAAAGTACATCAACCCTCTGCAGTCCACAAGCTAGCCTGTACAGGCCTTTGGCATGGTCATGTCAACTTTCTTCAAAAGCAAGCAAACTTGCAAAAGTCAAGTTAACTTGTCCAGCTGATAAAGGCAAGGCTTGGCTTCATTTCAAACAACTTCAGAACTTTGTCACAAGCAAAAAACACAAATTGCTAACATCCCAAACACTCTCAAACACCAAAATCACAAGTTCCTGCCCAAACAGGGCATCTTCTGCAGAACCTTTTCCAAATCAATATTGGCTCGTGCATTTTGCTTGGAAACACTTCAAACACTTTACATACATCCTACCTAAATTATCCAGGCCCTTGTCTTGCAACTGTAAACCATGTTTCAAGCTTCACCATTTTCATTGTGCAAGGTTGCAGGTTGACTCGTGCAGGAAGATTGAGCCATCCTCAAGGCAAGCTGAGCATTGGGAAAGCTTGAGAGACCTTAAAGGAAGCTCACACAATCTTCAGGCCTCACTCAAAGTCCTCACATTGCCATATCCAAAGTCAGCTGAACAAGGTATTTTTCAAAACTCTATCTCTCTATTTAGGAATCCTTAGGCTTTGATTTGTGAAGCAAAAATGTAGTCCTTAACTTGATTAAGTTGTACATATGCATAGTTGTTATTTATATTAACTGAGTAGTGAGAATTTGAAGCTTGAAGTTCATAAAAATTTTAGGTCAGGAATTAGGGCCACTGAAATTCTCTCTGGTTTCTTAAAGTTAGGTTTCAAATTTTATATCATTGGAATCGTGATCAAAAATGCTACAAGTTTCATGTTGCAAGATTTTGTTTTTGTGCAAAGAATAGAGAGTTGCAGGTTTGAACACAGGGTGCACGAGCAAAGCAAGGATAGGGATGAAGTTGGTGTTCTGGGCCTGGCGCCTTGGGCCTTTCACTTTCCACACCCCCCATTTTACTTCTGCACCCCCCTTTGCATATTTTTATATTTTTTGTATTTTCTTGCATATTTTATATTTCTGACTCTTTTTTTTTCCTGATATTAAAAAATCCCAAAAATATTTTCTTAATTTTTTGAATTTTTGTTTTATTTTTTGCATATAAAATAGTTTTATTTTAATAAGTAGAAATCATTTTCTTAAAATAATTTGTAAATAATAAAAATACAATACATTTTTATTTTGATTATTTCACACATTAAATACTTATTTTTCATACATATTTAATTTTTTTAATATTTGTACATAATATTATTATTATTTTTCTTGAACAAAAATGGATAAAATGAATAATATAAAACATATTTTCTTTTAAATCAAAATTAGGGTTTCCCCTTTCAAAAAAATAATAATATTATTTTTTCTTATTTTTAGGACTTAGATAATTTTATTTTCTCATACATAAAACAATTACAAAAACATTTTTTGCATATTTAAATAATTGTTTATTTATTTATTGTACAATAAATTCAATTGGGTTGTAATAGTGAATTAGGGTTTTATTTTGAGAAAATATGCCCATTCAAAAACTTGTATCCCCCCTCCCATAATATTGTTGTAATAGTTTAGATTTACTTTACGCAATTTATCGCATTATTTACATGTTTAGTAATTTAGGGTTTGTATGATAAGACAAAAATCAAAACAAATAGCATGACCTAATGCAAGACACACCAAATGCATGAAAATGACAACACATTGCACACAAGCACTCCTTATGGTTTCATCCACTTTGTTGCCTTAAAAATGGCCATGGTATGCATGCTAGATATCTTGGCAAAACAAAACAAAACAAAAGATCATAGTCCCTCGATGACGCTATCAAAAGGTTGCCTAAAAACAAAATGATATTGGTCCCTCAAAATGCTAAAGATACTTGGCACTATTGCTATCATGATCATACGATGACCCACGCCCATCCCGTTTAACATCCAAAGATAGGGTTGTCTACTAAAACGATAGTAGGTCAACAATGTCAAAGGAATAAAAATGTACAAAACAGACTTTTGAGTAGGTAGAATGCTTCTAGTTACTTGATCAATTTGCAAACAATCCTTGCTATTTTCAAAAACAAACACACACACACACACATTTCAAAAAAACAATTTCCAAACCATTTTCAAACATTGAAACATTTTTCAAAAGACAAACATCTTTGTATACATTCTTACAAACAAGAATTATTACAAAGATTGCCTAAACAAAGGCCACTTTTCAAAATACTTTCAAAACCACACAAAGCACCATTTCAAACAATTGGAAAAGAAAATCAAGTGATCTAAACAAGTAATTAAGAGCCCATGGAAAACCATGGATGAAAAGGGTGCTAGCACCTTCCCTTTTCATGATCTACCCCCCGAACTCAAGAAAACATTTCAAAGGTCTTTCCTGTGCTTTTTTACCTTTCCTATTGGATAAAATAAAATTCGGTGGCGACTCTTGCTAAACCGAAACATTTGCGATGAAACGCAAAACACCCAAGTTAGTTCTCCCACTGTATTACAGAACTGGCGACTCTATTGGGGAATTTAAACTTAAAAGTGGGGTTACCTTAGAGACTAGATCACATTTAAATGCTTTCATTTGTTTGACTTGTTTGCTTTACATTTTTGGGCCTATGTTTGGGTTTCTTCTATAGATCCTCTACCCAGATCTGGGAACATCATTAGGTAAGTAGCGATAGATTATGGAGAATGTACGACATAGACCGATATGGTTGAAAAAATGGCTACATTAGTGTGACACATTTGTTGGTACCGGTATCCCTTGTGTTGAATCGAGGAGAATATAGGGCCGTTGTATGGTGTCATGAAGCACTAATTGGCTGTAGAACCTTTAGTTGAACAACTTGGCCATTAGGAAGTATTGAGATAGCCGACTTTGGTGCAAAGTTGAAGATTGGTTGATACTCGATACTACACTTATTGAGGTCGTACTTTTGGGATGTTTTGGCTGCAAGAAAAGATTGATTGTGCTAAAACAATGCCCGATGTAGAAAGATCGGTGATATTGAGATTCCCTAGAACCCAATTACTTTCTAGGACAGGTTGAACCAACTAAACTTCAATAGGGTACTTACCTATGAAACCCATGCAAGCCTAAACCTAAGGTCTTTGAGTGCTTTATTTGTGATTATTATTCATGACATCATAAACATCATAACATCATAAGAATTCTCACTAACCATTTCAAGGATTTAGGAATTTATCTTTGTTCTATTTTTAGGACATGGCTTCCACTCGTAGAAATACCATCCGAGTCAGCTTCGTGAAAGTGCTTCCTCAACTTTAAGAGTTAGCATTAAGGGTTCCTGGAGATTCTCCCTTCACCAAGAAATATGGTCGACTTATCAGCTTGGCTACCTCAAACTTCCAATAAGAAATGATGTGTGTGCTCTTCGAATTCTTTGATTCTATGCATCATTGCTTCACATTTCCCGTCTATCAATTGGTGCCTACATTGGAAGAATTCTCTCAACTGCTAGGAGTGCATGTGCTTGATAAAATACCATTCACTGGTTTAGAGGAAAATCCAAAGCCTAAGGTTATTTCCAAATCCTTGCATTTTAAGAGATCCTACATTGTGGCAAATTGGGAAACAAGGAGTGGAGTTAATGGTTTCCTAGCCAAGTTTCTGTTGGAGAAGGCTCGATTGTTTTGGGAAGACATGGATTTTCAAGCTTTTGAAGATGTCTTTTCCCTTCTAATCTATGGTTTGGTTTTGTTGTACCCCGAAATTTTCCCTCCCATATTTCTCAACACATGGCAAGTGAGGTCCCCAAATGGCTCAAGGAAGTCCAAGAGTTTACCAGACACACTCTCTCCTAAGGCAGTCTATCTCAAATTAGGGTTTCTATTTTCATCAGGATATGTGAACCAAAAAGGACTCAAATTATCACCATTATCCTAATATGTTCTCAAGATCATCCATGTCAAGTTTCAAGCCTTGCAGAAAAAGTTTGCTCAGTCAATTGCTCAAATGCCTAAAAATCGACTGTGCTAGGTCAAAAGTCAACTATGACCCACATACAGTCAAACTTCAAGATTTTTTGTCAAAATACTCATTTTGAAGTATCATCCATCATTTGATCAAGGGTTGATCATTATTCCTCAAGGATTGGTCATAATTCATCAAAACCCAAAAGTTGCTAAATTAGGGTTTTATAGGAAAAGTCAACTCAACTTTGACCAAGCATAACTTTCTCATACTTTATTAGAAATAACCCATCCAAAGATCATTTTGAAGAGGATGCAATTATCTACAATTCATCCTCAGATCCCAAGTTCAGAATATGCACTCACAAAAATATATGAATTTTGACATTATTGGTCATTTTGAAAAGTCAACAAAAACACCTTTTGGGTCAAAGCTTCATACATGAACATGGAAGACTCAATTAATATGAGACCAAAAGTTTTGCTTATAAGACATCCTAAGCTTTCTAAAAAGTCAAAGAACACCTCTCTATGGTCAAAATTGAGAGAGTTATGCATTGGTCAAGTTGACCATTTTTGCAAAATTGCCAAAAGTCAAATGTGCTCAAATTTGCATTTTTTGCTAAATGGGCCCAACTTTTTATGCTTGCACCTCAAATATATTGTGGTCCACGACCCAAATGCTCACACACATGTTATTTTCTTCATTATTTATTTTATTTTGATTTTTTATTTATTAAAATTTGAATTAAATCAAATAATGGCAAAAATTTGTTTTGATTGGATGTTTGGACAGAATCATAAAGCTCATAATGCTGGCATATCAGAATCAAATCATATCAATGGCAATTGGTACAAGAAAGGAATGATTGGCATAAAAATAGAAATATATCATATGCATTGAAAATCAAATCAAATCTCGGATAAATGCAAAGATTTAATCCAAGTTTGTTAACCTAATTCATGCTAGGTTATATAAGAAAGGTTCGCAGATCAAAATCAAGGGGCTGGAGGCGTGAGACTGTAAGAACAAAACTCAAAAATCTTGACAAAAAGTGAAGTTCTAATTTCAGGATAGGGGACCTTTGAGAGAAATTCAAGGCCAACAACCTGTTCTAGGACATCTCAGGGAGCGTTCCCAATCATTCGCAGGCATCAGAACATTCAGAATCACCCCATATCATTCTCACGGTTTGCACAATTTTCCAAATTTGATTACTGTAATTCTTGCATATTTAGCATGTTTAAATTACGTATTTGTATTCATCATCGTGTTTGCAATGTTTCTAGATAGTTTGATTTCATTTACAGTGCAGGAATAAGTGTCTGCCATTGTTAGGTTTTCGTGCTCCAATTTGGGGTTTTGGTTTTCAAGCAAAATCAGGCCTGATAATGGGTACCATGATGATCAGAGTTTCAAAACCAGCTGATTCATGGTCCCCCAATTGAATTTATATTGTACGTGCTTGATTCTTGAATGACACAGGTTTCAGCAACAGACTTGCGTCTGTAGGTAAAGGTTCAGAACCTAAAACGACGGTTCTAGTGAAGAAGACAACAGCGTGTCACAATCTAACTGGCTGGTTCAAATTCTGGCTGGTTATTCTGGCCAGAAACTTGTTTTCCAAATATGCTATTGTTTGTATTATATTAACAAATTAACATCCAGCGCAATTGGTCAGAAGAAAGGAGTCAGAAGCTCATGGTTCTGGGTTCGATCCCAGGCGTGAGCTTTTGGCATTTTCTCATTTGTTTTCACCAGGTCCAGTGCATCACCTTCTGGACCCATCATCCAGAATCAGATCAAGCGTTCTGTGGACATCATCTTCTGGGCCCATCAGCCAGGACCAGATCAAGCGTCCTATGATCACCTTCTGGATCCATCACTCAGAGACAGGTCCAGCGCATCTCACCTTCTGAGGGTCATCATCTATCGGATCCATCAGAACCAGATCCAGTGCACCATCTTCTGAGGGCCATCATCCTCTGGATCAGCACCCCCAGATCTACTGACAGCAGGCCCATTTGGTTATTTCTACTATTTTTCTTTAATTTCTTTTCCTTAATTTATTCTGTTTTCTAAATCAACACAAAAATTATTTTATTTTTAATTAACCAATCAGAAAATCCCAAAAGGATCTATTTTCTTAATAAATGTTTTTTTTAATTAATTAGTTTAATTAATTTAAGGCAACTTTAATTTCTTTCACAATTAAAATTCAATTAGAAAATTAGGTTAACTTTTGATTTAATTTTTCTTTCTTTCTCAAATAAAAATAAAAATACAAAAATAGGTTTTTTAGAATGAATTAATTTATCTTTCTTAATTTAAAATTAACTAGAACTTAGGATTTTCTTTTTAATTCATTTATTTCATTATTTTCTTAAATAACAAAACATGACAAGAGAGCATTCTTTTCTTCAATCGTAAGTAGGTTTAGTCAAGGGTCAAAACCCCAATCGCCTCGCATTTAATTCGCCACGCGCTTATTATTTATTTTGACAATATTTTTGTAATTGTTCATGGTTTGTAATAGTTAATTTAGGGTTTTTATTTACGGTTTAAATTCCCTGGTTTTTGGCAATGTAATTAATCCCCCATCCCGAAGCCTTGTAATAGCGTAGATTTATTTTCTCGCATTTTTAATTCCCGCAAATATTTAACTGTTTAGATGTATGCTAATAGGATTGTATGACAAGAATGCATGACAAATTAATACGGTTAGAAAACCCTAATGTGCAAAGATAAATAACTGAAACAGATCACTCGCACATATCACTCTTAGGGTATACTCTCACTTCGGTTGCCTTCGGTAAACGGTCATTAAGCATAGGGTGTCTTAGTGGTTACCCTCCTGTCTAAAAAGATCTAATGTCCCATTCAAATGTTGCCTCAGAAGTGTTGCCTCGAGTAAGATCTTAAGACTCTAGGGTTATTACTAAGGTACCCTAATATTACTTTAGTGATCGTACTTCCCTTTCGAATTGACCCTTCAAACTCCAACGACGGTTCTACCTATTTCTCAATAGTGGGATATCGCTGTCTAAAGGAAACGAGAATAGAAACGATCTTTTTTCGAGTAGGTAGATGCTAGTAGGTACTTGCTCAAATCAAAACTTTTCACACTTAAACTTTTCAAACCAACTTTCAAAATAACTTCGTCACACCTTTGAGGACTGATACAAGGGTTATCACGAAGTAAAACTTTTCAAAACAAAGCACATGCATAAGAAATTTAAAAAGATGAGCAAGTACCTAAGAGCCCATGGAAAACCATGGATAGAAAGGGTGCTAACACCTTCCCTTTCTATAATCTACCCCCCGTACTTAGAATATCTCGAAAAAGGATTTTTTTCTGTACTTTTTTACTTTTCGGTTGGATGAAATAAAAGTCAGTGGCGACTCTTGCTTACCGCGACATTTTGCAAACACAAAACGCAAAGCGCAAACCAGTATTAAACTGTCAGTTCTACCACTGTATCACAGAACTGGCGACTATGCTGGGGACTTAATAAGTGGGGTATACCTTAGGATCTAGTTCATCATAATTGCTACTCTTTATTGCTTTGTTTGATTTACTTTTAAGGGTTTTGTTTGGGGTTACTATAGATCCTACATCTGGATCTGGGGAATACCTTTTAGGTAAGTAGCAATAGACTGTGAGGGAACTGTACGGCATAGACCGATATGGTTGAAGCAGTGGCTACGTTGGTGTGGCACTTTGGTTGGTACCGGTATCCCTTGTGGAGAAACGGGGAGAATAAGGGGCCGCCGCATGGTGTCGTTAAGCATCAACTGACCTTAGAACCTTTAATCGTCCAACTTGGCCATTAGAAAGTAGTAATATAGTCGGCCTCGGTGTAAAGCTGAGAACTGGTTGATACTTGATGCTACACTCATTGAGACCATACTCTCGGAATAATTTCGTATGTAAGAAAATATTGCGTGAGCTGAAACCATGACCGATGGAGGATGGTCAATGATATTGAGATCCTCTAGAACCCGATTACTTTTTTAGGACAGGTTGAAACCAACTTAACTTCAAGAGGGTATTACCTTTGACCTCATGCAAGCCTTAAACCTAAGGGATTTGTGTGATTTGTTTGTCTTTGCAATACTTGTGTTTACTATACCTGTGGTTTATCATGACATCATGCATCATAACATGGCATTCATGTTTCATTACACTAACCATTTCAAAGACCAAGGGAATTTACCTTTGTTCTGTTTTGCAGATCATGGCTTCCGTGCGTATAAAAACTATCCAAATCAGCTTTGTGGAGATACCATCCCAACTCAAAGAGCTAGTGTCAAGAATTTATGAAACTTCTATGTTCATTAAGAGACACGATCAACTTCTCAGCCTGGTTACTGTAAACCCTGATGAACAGATGATGAGCATACTTTTTCAGTTCTTCGATCCCAAGCATCACTGCTTCACCTTTCCAGATTATCAGTTGGTTCCCACATTGGAAGAATTCTCTCATCTATTGGGCATATCCATTCTTGAACAGGTACCCTTCACAGGTATGGAAGAAGTTCCTAAGCCAGAAGTCATTGCCTCAGCTTTGCATTTGAAACGGGTCGATGTGGTATCCAATTGGGAAACTCGAAGCGGAGTCGGGGGCTTTCTAGCCAAATTTCTGATAGAACAGGCTCAACTATTTTGGGATGATATGGATTTTCAGGCTTTTAAGGATGTCTTGGCTCTTCTTATCTACGGTTTAGTTCTCTTCCCAAATCCGAACTCTCTCGTAGATGTGAATGCTATCAAGATTTTCCTTTCTCGCAACCCTGTGCCTACCTTTCTTGGAGATATTCTGCACACTCTCTATACTCGTACCACGAGGAGAAGAGGGACTCTTATGTGCTGCATGCCGTTGTTATCAAGGTGGTTTATTTCTCACCTCCCTAGGTCTGTACTAAAGAACAAAGAAGGTTTGGGTTGGTCGCACAGAATAATCTCACTCGCTCATACATATATTCTTTGGTGTTCCTGGGCTATGGAAAATGTTGTTGTTATTGACCGCTGTTGGGGGTATCCTAATGTCCCATTACATGGTATCAGGGGAGGTATAACTTACAATCCTTGTCTAGCTTTGCGACAATTTGGTCGTGCTCGAAGGGATGGTCCCCATGAGTTACTTCTCGAGGACATGTATTTGACTATGAGGATGATGCTAAGGGGCATCGCCGGAGGTTCATACAAGCTTGGGGCATGGTAAACAGATCTGGCCCCCATGAGTTGGGACCAAAGACTTCCCTTCCTATGCAGCCTTATCTCCAATGGGTCCGAGCTCATGCACAGAAGCTTATGATGCCTTATGCGGTAGTGTTACCAGTGATTATGGAATCCACTACTGAAGACGGCATTCCTTACACAGTTCTCTATCCCTATATGCCCACTGATCTTGGGGAGTTACAGAGGTCTTGGATTCAGCTGAAGAATGAGCGGAATACTTATAGGGAGCAGTTCCATGAGCAGGAGAGGAAGGTTTCAAAGCTCACCAGGCAGCTCGAGGAAGAAAGAGTGCTCAATGACTATATCAGCACAAAGAGAAAGCGTCCATGGGACTTTTGATTTTTCTTTTCTAGTTTTAGATTTGTTTTATTTACTTCTTTGTAACGCCTTAAAGGCATGTTGAACCTTTCAAATTTAAGCTAATAAAGTTCTCTTTATTTTGGTTTTCAAATTTAAATCTCTCAAAGTCTTTGAAATCATTACATGCACATCCCATTATCATACACATCATTACAGGTACCATTACAAGTTTCTCATCTTCTTCGCTGTTTATCTCACGAAATGTCTTTTGATCAAGTCATCAAAGATCTTCAGGCGCTTAACTCCCAGTTCCAACAGATGTTATCAGTCTGGCAAAGGGGCAAGAGGATCTGAAGACCCTCATTCTGAAAGAGAAGAAGAAGAAGAAGAAGAAGGTCGGTATTCTGAATATGGTCAGAAGGTTTGGAGAAAGGTTGAAGCATCAAACTGACCTGATCTCTTCATCCAAATACGGGGAGAACCAAGAAATCTAAACCAGGTATCCTCTGAACTTCCATAGCACTCAAACGGTCTTCTAGCTGCTTGTATCTATCCTCAGTAGGAGGATATTTCTCATCATCATAATCAGTATCATTTTCAGAGACTGCAGGTTGCCACATGTGTTCGATTTTACCTTCTGGTTGTTGTTTGTTGAAGTCAGGTGTTCAACGCCTGATGGATAATAAAGAGATTTTGTTCGAGAAGACTATAATTCATGTTGATCCAAATGAAGATGTTGCCATTATAACCATTTCCGCCAATCCTTCCAAGGTTTCCTCGAGAAGACCTGTTAGGATTACACCTGTTCAAAGAATTGCTCCGCTAATAATCACTATTCTTGGTCCCATCTCGTACACTTCAGACAAGGTTGTCCCATGGCATTATGGTGCTGATGTGTATTATCATGGCATTAAGCAAGATTTGAAGAATGAAGAAGCTAATACTGATGTCAGTAATATTGTCGGGGCTAGTAAGGTCACCTGAAGCGGGAGGATCTTCTCTCCCGAGATTTCCCCTCTGGCTGTCAACAAACCTATTGTCATTCCATCTGCTAGTACATCAACTATTGTTCCAGTTATCACCCCTGTCTCCGAGCCATCTGGGACTCGGGGAAAATAAATTATAGGTGAGCCTGCCAGGACGGAGGCGCCTAGAAAAATTATTGTGGAAGCCTCTAAACAAGAAATAGAGGAAATACTGAAAATTATCAAGAAAAGCAACTATAATATGGTCGAACAGCTGGGGCAGACCCCGTCAAAGATCTCCATGTTGTCTCTGCTATTGTATTCTAAAGCCCATGCGAAGGCTTTGATTTCATTTCTCAAGACTGCGCATGTGCCGCAGGAAACTTCAGCAGACCAGTTCAAAGATTGTGTGGCTAGCCTGACTACTGACAACGGGCTAGGATTTTCAGATGCGGATCTGACTGCTAAGGGGAGGAATCATAATGATGCTTTGCATGTCTCGATTGAGTGCAGGGGCACCACTATGGCTCGTGTACTGGTAGATACCGCGTCTTCGCTGAATGTTCTTCCAAAGAAAGCATTGGACCATTTGGATTGTGAAGGTTTGACTTTAAAGACGAGTAACATTGTGGTAAGGGCTTTTGACGGATCAAAGAGAATGGTACACGAGGAGGTGGAAATCCCTGTCAAAGTGGGTTCTCATACCTTTGGGTCCACCTTCTACGTAATGGATATATGGCCATCATATTCTTGCTTGCTGGGTCGTCCTTGGATCCATAGGGCTGGGGCAGTTACTTCCACACTCCATCAAATGCTGAAGTATCCGGTGAACGGGAAGATTGTCACTGTGCGAGGTGAAGAAGAGTATATGGTGTGTCATCTCAATTCTTTCTGTTATATGGATATGGACGGGGAGTTCATAGGAACTCCTTGTCAGAACTTCGAAGAGGTCCCGCAGACTTTGGCGTCAACTGAAGTTACTACCAACAAACCTTCGTTGAAGATGGCTTCTCTCAAGGATGCCAGGGATGTAGTTGAAGAAGGTGGGTGTACCAATTGGGGTCGGCTCCCTGATTTCACTCACAAAACTGAAAATTTTGGTTTGGGCTTTACTACATGGGCTCAAAGGGCTGTTAGGCGCGCGCGGATTGGAAGACCTCCTCTACACATCAGCAACCAGGGAGTTAATGCAATTGAAGACAGTGAAGAAGATTCAGACATCGACAGCTGGATCTACCCAACAACCAACGGTGGACCGAACAACTGGACGGCTCGGGACTTCGTACTTGTTTCTTTTATTTCATAGTAATTGACTTTTGTTTTAAGATTTGTAATAAACAGTCTGAAACCTTACGGCCCGGTGCCTTGCCCAAGGCACCTTGGCTTTGCTTGTGAGGGCTTATTATTTGTCATTTCATATATCCTTAATAAAGCATTGGACGTTTCTTGCATTACAAATTTTGCGCTCCTTGTTTCTCTTTTCTGTCTCTTACTTTATCAAAACAGCTATGCTCTTACACACACTCACGTATCATATGGCAAATCCATATCCACTCTGGATCCCATTGATAACAACTCTGCTACTGCTAGTTATGACTTCAAAAATCCGATCAACCAAGTCGAGGACGAATGTGAGAATGATTGTGAAGTGCCTGGAGAACTTGCTAGATTATTATAGCAGGAAGAAAGGGCCATACAGCCTCATGAAGAGTCAGTTGAGTCAGTGAATTTGGGTACAGAGGAAGACAGAAAAGAGGTCAAAATAGGTGCGAAACTGGAGCCTAGTGTCAAACAACGGTTAATACAGATGCTACACGACTATGTTGAGATCTTCGCCTGGTCCTATGAAGACATGCCTGGTTTGGACACTGATATTGTGGTACATCACCTGCCAACCAAAGAAGACTGCCCTCCGGTGAAGTAGAAAGTCTGTCGTATGCGCCCTGAAATGTCAGATAAAATCAAGGCAGAGGTCATGAAACAGTTCAATGCAGGATTCTTAGTTGTCACTTCTTATCCATAGTTGGTTTCCAACGTCGTTCTGGTACCTAAGAAGGACGGTAGGGTACGGATGTGTGTGGACTACAGAGATTTGAACAGGGCAAGCCCCAAAAATGACTTCCCACTTCCTCACATTGATGTTCTAGTCGACAACACCGCACAACACAAGATCTTCTCCTTCATGGATGGTTTTTCTGGCTACAACCAGATCAAGATGGCTCTTGAGGACATGGAGAAGACAACCTTCGTTACACAGTGGGGCACCTTCTGCTACAAGGGAATTCCTTTTGGGTTGAAAAATGATAGGGCAACTTATCAGCGCGCCATGGTCTCTTTGTTCCACAATATGATTCACCACGAGATCGAGGTTTATGTTGATGACATGATAGCCAGGTCCCAAACTGAGGAAGAGCACCTTGATCATCTCCAAAAACTGTTTGACGGGTTAAAGACGTACAAGTTGAGGTTGAACCCGAACAAGTGTACCTTCGGGGTAAGGTCTGGTAAGCTTCTGGGTTTTGTTGTCAGTGACAAAGGTATTCAAGTAGACCCTGCAAAGGTAAAAGTCATACAAGAGATGTCAGCTCCCCGCATAGAGAAAGAAGTTAGAGGTTTCTTGGGACGTCTGAATTACATCGCCCGGTTCATTTCACATCTGACTGCTACTTGTGAGCCAATCTTCAAGTTGCTGAAGAAAGATCAAGTGGTAAAGTGGAATGATGAATGCCAGACTGCTTTTGAAAGAATCAAAGAATACCTTCAAGAACCACCAATTCTGATGCCTCCAGTTGAAGGAAGACCTTTGATATTATACTTGACAGTGCTAGATAACTCAATGGGGTGTGTGCTGGGGCAGCATGACGAGTCTGGTCAAAAAGAGCACGACATTTATTACCTTAGCAAAAAGTTTACCGACTGTGAGACTCGATAATCATTGCTCGAGGAAACTTGATGCGCTTTGGCATGGGCTGCTCGCCGACTGAGACAGTATATGTTGACTCACACTACCTTGTTGATATCAAAGATGGATCCAATCAAGTATATTTTCGAGAAGCCCGCCTTATCCAGAAGAATAGCAAGATGGAAGATGATCTTAACTGAGTACGATATCCAATACACAACCCAAAAAGCAATTAAGGGAAGTGTATTGGCAGATCATTTGGCGCATCAAGCCGTGGATGACTACCAGTCCATGAATTTCGAGTTCTCTGATGAGAATATCATGTTGGTAACCGACTGCGAAGAACCTGGATCGGATGAAGGACCCAAGGAGGTATCCCGTTGGTCTATGTATTTTTATGGAGCCTCAAACGCATTGGGTAATGGAATTGGCGCTGTAATTATATCTCCTGAGGGCTGTCATACTCCGTTTACCGCTCGATTATGTTTTAATTGCACCAAAAATATGGCAGAGTATGAAGCGTGTATCATGGGTCTTCGAGTTGCTATTAACCTGAGGATTAAGTTCTTGAGTGTATTCGGAGATTCTGCTATGGTGATAAGTCAGATCAAGGGTGAGTGGAATACGAAGCACCCAAATCTTATTCCTTACAAAGGGTATGTATTGACATTGCTCCCACACTTTGAGGAGATAACCTTTGAACATTTCCCAAGAGAGGAGAATCAGTTAGCAGATGTGCTAGCTACCATGTCTTCTATGTTCAAGGTCAGGTGGGACAATGAGGCTCCCCAGGTTACCATTGAGAGGTTGGACGAACCCGCACATTCCTGTGACATTGAGACTGAAGAGGTAGCAGATAAACCCTGGTTTCACGAGGTAAAGAGGTACCTTGAGGCTCAAGAATACCCCAAGGGGCATCTGTTAATGATAAGAAGTTTCTGAGAAGGTTCGCTGCAAAGTTCTTCATCAGTAATGGTATCCTCTATAAGCGTAACCATGATTCAACCTTACTGCGGTGTGTGGACAAGAGCGAGGCAGAAAGAATCATGGCAGAGTTACATGAAGGTACCTTCGGAACTCATTCCAGTGGACATACCATGGCAAATAAAATCCTGCGGGCAGGATATTACTGGTCCACTATGGAAGCCGATTGTTATCAACACTCTTGAACCTGTCATAAGTGCCAAGTATATGTTGATAAGGTGCATGTACCTCTGGTTCCCCTGAATGTCTTGACAGCTCCGTGGCCCTTTGCAATGTGGGGCATCGACATGATCGACGAGATCATACCTACTGCGTCTAACGGGCATCGCTTCATTCTGGTAGCAATTGATTACTTTACAAAGTGGGTTGAGGCAGCTTCCTTTGCTACAGTAACCAAGAACGTCGTGGCGCAGTTTATTCGACACAATCTGATCTTTCGATATGGTGTACCGGAGAGGATTATTACTGATAATGGTACAAATCTCAATAACATAATGATCACTGAGCTCTGCAAATAGTTCAAGATTCAACATCATAACTCTTCTCCCTACCGGCCGAAGATGAATGGGGTTGTTGAGGCGACTAACAAGAACATCAAAAAGATTGTGCAGAAGATGACGGTGACATACAAACACTGCCACGAGATGTTACCATTTTATCTTCATGGGTACCGTACCTCAGCACGAACGTCGACAGGGGCAACACCCTACTCTCTAGTATATGGCATGGAGGCAGTCCTACCCATCAAAGTCCAGATACCCTCTCTCAGGATTATGAAGGATGCGGGTTTGAACAAAGACGACTGGATCCAAACCCGACTTGATCAGCTGAGTCTAATCGATGAAAAGAGACTTACTGCTATCTGTCATGGTCAGACGTATCAAAAGCGAATGATCAAGGCTTTTAATAAGAAAGTCAGACGTCAAGAATATCAAGTCGGGGATCTAGTGATCAAACGCATCATACTACCACAAGGTGATCCCAGGGGAAAATGGACCCCCACTTACGAAGGGCCATTTGTGGTTAAGAACATTTTCTTGGGAGGAGCTATGATTCTAACCACCATGGATGGTGACAACCTTCCTCACCCCGTCAATGCAGACATAGTGAAAAGATACTATGCATAATCAAAGAACAGCTAGGTTGACTGGCCTAGGAAAAAATAAGGGCTTCCCGGCGAACCAAAAGGGTTCGGGCAAAAGTAAGGGATGAAAATGAAAAAACTGTACACCCGGCATGTCGAAAACCTAAAAAGGCGACTTGGGCAAAAAAGGGTATCCCGGTGGACTGAAAACCCGAAAGGGAAGTCCAGGCAAAAGTTAGGGATCGAAGCGTAATGCTATGTCTCATTGGATCATATTGCGCCCAGACCTCGGTATCGACTATCAAGCTTGGACGACGCCAATCAATCTGATCCACCTTCGGCCAAGCAGCAAAGTGATGAGAGGCTTGAAGATATAAAGGCAATAGCAGAGTTGAAACCCGATGGGGTTGTTCCACATAGCTGTTTTTCTTTCTTTAACACAAATTGTAATTCCTATCTTTCGGCGGCGTTCTCTTACTAGGACGTCAGCCTCTTGTACAAAACGCCTATTACAGACTAACTTCAAAAATCAATACAATTCATTTTCACAAGAAATTTCCATTTGTTTTTCTTTTTCTGTTTTGTTTTGCAAGAACGTCCAATGGTTCATTTTTTATATATACATTTGACAATAATTGTTGCTCATAAATATTTACATGAAAAATAAAAGACGGTTACTCGTAATTCCAGGAACAGGGAAAACAAGAAGTGCCCAAACCTTACAATTACTCTGCCCATCAGGTACTGGGATAGAGCCAGCTCGAGAACATGAGTAGTGGTACATACACTCCCCACAGAGTAAAAAGTATCTAAAGACAGTAATGTTAGCTTTCCCTAACAGAACATAACTCTCCTCAGCTGAGGTTCACAATCGCGAGTGAGTCAGTAAATTTTTCCCTAAGCAGAGTGTATTTCTCTCACCAGCGAAAATTCAATCCCCAATAGAATTCATTATCACCAGCAATAGTAATTCATCCCCAGCTAGTCATCCTTGTTCACCGTCCCCAACAGAAGTAGAGGAACTATGGTTTTTTACAGCAGTCAAGAATACCACTTCTCATACTCTCTAAAGAGCAGTCAGGGATTTATTTTCCTGAACTCAGATTATTACGTCAGCATTTCATGTTCATACATCATGGCATGTACATACATTACATATAACATGGTCTCATTTATTTTGAGAACCTCATCACAATGCATCTCATGCATCGCACATAACTAACCTTGTATTTCTTTCAGGAAAGACAGTTATTATCAACAATTTCCAGCAGGTACATGATCAACACTCGAAGCTAAACAGAGTAATCATCGGTGACAAATACAACCTTATCCAGGTTCCTCCTCAGCAGCCCTGCTATCCAGGCTTTCATATCGAAGTAAACCTATTATCCAGGTTCCTTCTCACAGCCCTACTATCCAGGCTTTCATATCGAAGTAACCCTACTATCCAGGTTCCTTCTCACAACCCTACTATCCAGGCTTTCATATCAAAGTAACCCTACTATCCAGGTTCCTTCTCACAGCCCTACTATCCAAGCTTTCATATCGAAGTAGCCCTACTATCCAGGTTCTTTCTCACATCCCTACTATCCAGGCTTTCATATCGAAGTAACCCTACTATCCAGGTTCCTTCTCACAGCCTTACTATCCAGGCTTTCATATCGAAGTAACCCTACTATCTAGGTTCCTTCTTGCAGCCCTACTATCCAGGATTTCATATCAAGGTAACCCTACTATCCAGGTTCCTTCTCACAGCCCTACCATCCAGGCTTTCATATCGAAGTAACCCTACTATCCAGGTTCCTTCTTGCAGCCCTACTATCCAGGCTTTCATATCAAGGTAACCCTACTATCCAGGTTCCTTCTCACAGCCCTACCATCCATGCTTTCATATCGAAGTAACCCTACTATCCAGGTTCCTTCTCACAGCCCTACTATCCAGGCTTTTATATCGAGGTAACCCTACTATCCAGGTTCCTTCTCATAGCCATATCATTCAGGCTTTCATCTCGAAGTAACCCTACTATCCAGGTTCCTTCTCACAACCTTACTATACGGGTTCTGCCTCTCTGATCCCCAAGCAACAGTCCACAATACTGTAAGACTGGGACCCGATCAAACACGATTGGTTTCGCATCTCCCCAGTAAGTCGCGGTGCAGCTTGTACCCTGACCAAATATGCAGTTCACTTCCGCTCCCCAAACCGGAGTTATTCCCCAGTAGAGTAACAAACAATTGAAGCTCCTAAAACTCTATTTGTCCTAAGACAGAGACCAACACTCCCCTGCGAAGTCCTCCTTAACAACAGGTATACGGGTTCTCGCAAAGGAATCTCTTATGCGATCGACACCTCTTCGGATGGCATCTTTAAGCCCATCCCTGAAAATCTTCCATCATCGACTTCCGAATGGCATCTGTAAGCCCATTCCCGATATCACGAATCAAGTGTCACTTCATGCGAGTGCAAATTTCTGGGCACTCTAGTGTTTAATCCTCTTCCGCCTTCAGATCATGAAAGGCAGACAGCCAATCTACATCCTCAAGTTTAAGAAGATTGAACATGGGAAGATGTTGTACACCAAAATTTTCCCTCCCATATTTCTCAACACATGGCAAGTGAGGTCCCCAAATGGCTCAAGAAAGTCCAAGAGTTGACCAGACACACTCTCTCATAAGGCAGTCTATCTCATATTAGGGTTTCTATTTTCATCAGGATATGTGAACCACAAAGGACTCAAATGATCACCATTGTCCTAATATGTTCTCAATATCATCCATGTCAAGTTTCAAGCCTTGCAGAAGAAGTTTGCTCAGTCAATTGCTCAAATGCCTGAAAATCGACTGTGTTAGGTCAAAAGTCAATTGTGGCCCACATACAGTCAAACTTCAAGATTTTTGGTCTACATCCTCATTTTGAAGTATCATCCATCATTTGATCAAGGGTTGATCATGATTCCTCAAGGATTTCTCATAATTCATCAAAACCCAAAAGTTGCTAAATTAGGGTTTTGTAGGAAAAGTCAACTCAACTTTGACCAAGCATAACTTTCTCATACTTTATCAGAAATGACCCATCCAAAGCTCATTTTGAAGAGGATGAAATTCTCTACAATTCATCCTCATCTCCCAAGTTCAGAATATGCACTCACAAAAAGATATGAATTTTGACATTATAGGTCATTTTGAAAAGTCAACAAAAACACCTTTTGGGTCAAAGATTCATACATGAACATGGAAGACTCAATTGAGATGAGACCAAAAGTTTTGCTTAGAAGACATCCTAAGCTTTCTAAAAATTAAAAGAACACCTCTATAGGGTCAAAATTGAGAGAGTTATGCATTGGTCAAGTTGACCATTTTTGCAAAATTGCCAAAAGTCAAATGTGCTCAAATTTGCATTTTTTGCTAAATGGGCCGAACTTTTCATGCTTGCACCTCAAATATATTGTGGTCCACGACCCAAATTCTCACACACATGTTATTTGCTTCATTATTTATTTTATTTTGATTTTTTATTTATTAAAATTTGAATTAAATCAAATAATAACAAAGATTTGTTTTGATTGGATGTTTGGACAGAATCATAAAGCTCATAATGCTGGCATATCAGAATCAAATCATATCAATGGCAATTGGTACAAGAAAGGCATGATTGGCATAAAAATAGAAAGATATCATATGCAGTGAAAATCAAATCAAATCTCGGATAAATGCACAGATTTAATCCAAGTTTGTTAACCTAATTCATGCTAGGTTATATAAGAAAGGTTTGCAGATCAAAATCAAGGGGCTGGAGGCGTGAGACTGTAAGAACAAAACTCCAAAATCTTGACAAAAAGTGAAGTTCTGATTTCAGGATAGGGGACCTTTGAGAGCAATTCAAGGCCAGCAACCTGTTCCAGGACATCTCAGGGAGCGTTCCCAATCATTCGCAGGCATCAGAACATTCAGAATCACCCCATATCATTCTCACGGTTTGCACAATTTTCCAAATTTGATTACTGTAATTCTTGCATATTTAGCATGTTTAAATTATGTATTTGTATTCTTCATCATGTTTGCAATGTTTCTGGATAGTTTTATTTCATTTACAGTGCAGGAATAAGCGTTTACCATTGTTAGGTTTTCGTGCTCCAATTTAGGGTTTTGGTTTTCAAGCAAAATCAGGCCTGATAATGGGTACCATGATGATCAGAGTTTCAAACCCAGCTGATTCATGGTCCCCAAATGAATTTATATTGTACGTGCTTGATTCTTGAATGACACAGGTTTCAACAACAGACCTGCGTCTGTAGGTAAAGGTTCAGAACCTAAAACGACGGTTCCAAGGAAGAAGACAACAGCGTGTCACAATCTAACTTGCTGGTTCAAATTCTGGCTGGTTATTCTGGCCAGAAACTTGTTTTCCAAATATGCTATTGTTTGTATTATATTAACAAATTAACATCCAGCGCAATTGGTCAGAAGAAAGGAGTCAGAAGCTCATGGTTCTGGGTTCGATCCCAGGCGTGAGCTTTTGGAATTTTCTCATTTGTTTTCACCAGGTCCAGTGCATCACCTTCTGGACCCATCAGCCAGAATCAGATCAAGCGTTCTGTGGACATCATCTTTTGGGCCCATCAGCCAGAACCAGATCAAGCGTCCTATGATCACCTTCTGGATCCATCAGTCAGAGACAGGTCCAGCGCATCTCACCTTCTGAGGGTCATCATCTGTCGGATCCATCAGAACCAGATCCAGTGCACCATCTTCTGAGGGCCATCATCCTCTGGATCAGCACCCCCAGATCTACTGACAGCAGGCCCATTTGGTTATTTCTACTATTTTTCTTTAATTTCTTTTCCTTAATTTATTCTGTTTTCTAAATCAACACAAAAATTATTTTATTTTTAATTAACCAATCAGAAAATCCCAAAAGGATCTATTTTCTTAATAAATGTTTTTTTTAATTAATTAGTTTAATTAATTTAAGGCAACTTTAATTTCTTTCACAATTAAAATTCAATTAGAAAATTAGGTTAACTTTTGATTTAATTTTTCTTTCTTTCTCAAATAAAAATAAAAATACAAAAATAGGTTTTTTAGAATGAATTAATTTATCTTTCTTAATTTAAAATTAACTAGAACTTAGGATTTTCTTTTTAATTCATTTATTTCATTATTTTCTTAAATAACAAAACATGACAAGAGAGCATTCTTTTCTTCAATCGTAAGTAGGTTTAGTCAAGGGTCAAAACCCCAATTGCCTCGCATTTAATTCGCCACGCGCTTATTATTTATTTTGAAAATATTTTTGTAATTGTTCATGGTTTGTAATAGTTAATTTAGGGTTTTTATTTACTGTTTAAATTCCCGGGGTTTTAGCTATGTAATTAATCCCCCATCCTGAAGCCTTGTAATAGCGTAGATTTATTTTCTCGCATTTTTAATTCCCGTAAATATTTAACTGTTTAGGTGTATGCTAATAGGATTGTATGACAAGAATGCATGAAAAATTAATACGGTTAGAAAACCCTAATGTGCAAAGATAAATAACTGAAACAGATCACTCGCACATATCACTCTTAGGGTATACTCTAACTTCGGTTGCCTTCGGTAAACGGTCATTAAGCATAGGGTGTCTTAGTGGTTGCCCTCCTGTCTAAAAAGATCTAATGTCCCATTCGAATGTTGCCTCGGAAATGTTGCCTCGAGTAAGATCTTAAGACTCTAGGGTTATTACTAAGGTACCCAAATATTGCTTTAGTGATCGTACGTCCCTTTCGAATTGACCCTTCAAACTCCAACGACGGTGCTGCCTATTTCTCAATAGTAGGATAACACTGTCTAAAGGAAACGAGAATAGAAATGATCTTTTTTCGAGTAGGTAGATGCTAGTATGTACTTGCTCAAATAAAAAAAATTCACACTTACACTTTTCAAACCAACTTTTAAAATAACTTCGTCACACCTTTGAGGACTGATACAAGGGTTATCATGAAGTCAAAACTTTTCAAAAAAATAAAGCACATACACAAGCAATTTAAAAAGATGAGCAAGTACCTAAGAGCCCATGGAAAACCATGGATAGAAAGGGTGCTAACACCTTCCCTTTCTATAATCTACCCCCCGTACTCAGAAACATCTCGAAAAAGGATTTTTTCTGTACTTTTTTTCTTTCTGGTTGGATAAAATAAAAGTCGGTGGCGACTCTTGCTTACTGCGACATTTTGCAAACACAAAACGCAAAGCGCAAACCAGTATTAAACAGTCGGTTCTGCCACCGTATCACAGGTTCTATTCCCTAATCCGGACCAACTCATACATGTGAATGTCGTCAAGGTTTTTCTCTCTCTATTAATCCCGTGCCTACGCTACTTGGAGAAATCCTACATTATTTTCACACTCACACCATGAAGAGGAGAGGGACTCTTTTGTGTTGTATTCCATTGCTTTCTAGGTGGTTTATTTTGCACCTACCTTGATCAATGTTAAATAATGAATAAGGCTTGACATGGTCTTAAAGGATGATGTCGCTCTCACACTCAGATATTCGTTAGTGTTCCTGATCTTTGGAGGATATTACCATCATTGACCATTATAGGGAGTTCCCTAATGTTCCAATCTTGGGTATTAGGGGAGGTATTACCTATAACCCTTCTCTTGCATTATGACAGTTTGGGTATGCACGAAGAGATGGTCCTCATGATGCGCTCATCCAAGGTTTGGTATTCGACTACGAGGCTGACGTCTAAGGTTGCCGTCAAAGGTTAATATGAGCTTGAAGAATTGTAAACAAAGTGGATAGAAAGCCTTTGGGGCATAAAAATTCCATCCCTCTTGAGCCTTACCTCAAGTGGGCACGAACCTGTGCTCAAGGTCTCGTGATGCCTTACCCCACCATCTTACCTGTGATTATGGAGCCCGTTTATGAGGGAGACACTTCTTACACTCTTCTTTATCCTGACATGCCTACCGACTTCAAAGAATTTCAAAGATCCTGGATTCAACTTAAAGGGGAACGAGATACCTTTGAAGCACAGTTCTACGCAAGTGAGAAGAAGGTTTTGGATCTCACGAGGCAACTTCATGAAGAGCAGAGCCTGAATGCCTACATTGCACCAAAGAGAATGCGCCCATGGGAAGCTTGAGTCATTTTTGTTTTAGGAGTTTATTTTGTATCATTTTTGTTTCTTCCATTGTAAGCCCAAGAGGCATTTGTAATTCATGAACTTATTAATGAAATTAATGTTTTTTGTCTAGCAAATTTAAATTCCATAAAATCCTTGAAAACATTGCATTCACATAACATGCATCATATCATAAGCAAGTTTTCTGACACAGGTATCCTCATCTTTTTACTGTTTATTTCAGTACAAGATGGATCTCGATCAAACTGTGAAGGACTTGCAGACTCAAAACTCTTAGTTTCAAGAAACTCTGCTTAACTTAGCAAAGAGGCAGCAAGAAATGGTGACTCTTCTTGTTACAAAAAAGAAGACAAAGAAGAAAGTTGTAATCAGCATGGAGAAGAGGTTTAAAGGGCCCGCCAGACAAGCCCAAGTTGAAGAGGATTCCTCTAAAGAGGATGAAAATCAAGATGAAGATGCTAGAGCACCTGTTCTGGGGGTGGAAACAATCAAATCTATAAAGACAAAGATTATTTTGATGAGAAATATCCATCGGCCGACGATAAATATAAGCAGCTAAAAGACAAATTGAAAGCTGTGGAAATCCAAGTTGTGCATGGCTTGGACTTTGGTGACTTGGGTTTGGTTCTTGGGGTAGTCATTCCCCATAAATTCAAGATCCCTGTTTTTTCCAAGTACGATGGTGTTTCATGTCCAAAGTTTCACCTAAGATCTTACGTCCATAAAATTCAGCCGCATAGCACTGATAAGAAACTGTGGGTGCACTTTTTTCAAAAAAAGTCAAGTGGGGGACGCAGTTGGAGTGGTTTTACCAATTGGAAGGGACTAGCATCCATAATTGGGAGGATTTGGCCACTTTATTTTACCGCCAATATCAATATAACGCTGATCTTGCACCAACTAGGGTGCAATTGCAAGGAATGACCATGGGATCAAATGAGGGCTTCAAAGAATACGCTAAAAAATAGAGAGACCTGACTGGCAGGGTACAACCACCTTTAACTGATACAGAGTTGGTAGACATGTTTATGGGAACATTGACTAGACCATTTTTCAACTTATTGATTAGAAGTTCATCATCCGGATTCACTGAATTGATCTTGACTGGTGAGAGGGTTGAAAGCGGGATTAAAAGCGGGAAGATACCCATGACCTCCACCTCAAATGCTGTGAAAAAGTCGTTTATCAGTAAAAATAGACTAATGTTGTGTATAGGCCAAGAAGTCATGATAGGAAGGACTGTCCTCAGTCAGTAAGTGCAGTTCTAATCTCCAATCCAACTTCTACTCAACAACCACAACAACGAGCTAATCAATAAAGACCAGACATCCCGAGGAGACAATTTACCAGAATCAGCATGTCACTATCTCAAGCCCTATAACACCTATTGAAGGCCAATTTGGTAACATTGCAGGACCCCCTTCAAATCCCAATGTTTTATCTCCAAAATATAACCCGAATGCAAAATGTGCTTACCACTCCAATAGTGTCGGACATGACAATGATCATTGTTGGGCGTTAAAGTGCAAGATCCAAGACCTAATTGACAACAAGACAATTGAATTCGACCCTCCACCAACTCCCAATGTAATCACCGCACCCATGCCAAATCATGGTAAGGGTGTGAATGCTATTGAAGATGCCTATTTTTTTCCTCCATCAAAGATTTGACCACCGCTTTGAAGATTGTTAAAAAGAATTTGTTGAAGGTCGGGGTATTCCTTGGCTGCCTTGAAGACTGTTGTTGTTGTGCTGTACAAATTAATGGTTGTGAATGGCTGAAGAAAGGTGTCCAACACCTGATGGATAGCCATGAGATTCTATTTGAAAGAACTCCACCTGTGAAAGGTTTGACCCAAAGTGTATCTTAAGAATTTGAAGACGTGTTCATCATTACTATCTCAAACAAACCTATTAGGATCACCTCCAAAGGTCCTATTAGGATTCCCATTGAACCAAGGATAGCTCCACTAATTATCACCACACCGGGGCCAGTCCCCTACTCTTCTGATAAGGCGGTGCTCTGGAATTATGGGGCGAAAGTGTATTACCATTATAACAAACAAGATTCATGGATTGATTAAAAGGAAACTGCTGACATTACAAACATTGTTGGATCAAGTAAAGTTGCTAGGATGGGTAGGATCTTCTCTCCATAGATTTCACCTCCGACAACCACTACTTCACCCATTCGTATTACTGTTGTTAAACCCACTACTGATACTCGAGGAAAGGAAAAATGACTGAGCCTGCCCTGACGGAGGTGCCCGCAAAAGATATTACCATTGAGGACCCATCTACCCAAGAGATGGAGGAGATTTTAAAAATTATCAAAAAAAGTGACTATAAGATAGTGGAACAGTTATGGAAAACCTCCTCGAAGATTTCTATGTTGTCATTGTTGCTATGTTCCGAGGTGCATGCTCAAGCCCTGATAAATTTCTTGAAAAATGCACATGTCCCTCAAGAAACTATGGCCGACCAATTTGAAAATTGTGTAGCAAGCTTGACTGCCGATAACGGTTTAGGGTTCTCTGATGTAGATTTGACCCCGATGGGGAAGAATAACAACAAAGCTCTCCATATTTCCATAGAATGCAAGGACACTACCCTGGTACATGTATTAGTGGATACTGTATCTTCTCTCAATGTCTTACCTAAAGTAGCATTGGATAGGCTAGATTATGATGGACTGGTTTTAAAACCCAGTGACATTGTAGTAAGGGCTTTCAATGGTTCTAAAAGGATGGTCCATGGAGAGGATGATCTCCCTATCAAAGTTGGGTCTCAAGTCTTCAAATCAACATTCCATGTGATGGATATCTGTCCTGCTTATTCTTGCCTTCTTGGACGCCCATGGATAATGGGGCAGGTGTGGTGACTTCCACACTACATCAAAAGTTGAAATATCCAGTCAAGGGGAAATTTTTTACCGTTTGTAGTGAAGAAGAGTTTATGATTAGTCATCTAAATTCATTCAAATGTGTTGAAATAGATGGCGAGTTCATTGAAACTCCTTATCAATCCTTTGAAGTAGTCTCTCCCATGGTTGTTGTTGCCAATGCCATTCCTGACACTTATGATGCTGCTAAAGATACACCGAGGATGGCCTCTCTCAAAGATGCTCGTGCTATTGTTGAAGGAGGAGGTTGCACCATTTGAGGACAAATTCCTGATTTCCCTTTCAAGTCAGAAAAATTTGGATTCGGCTTCGCTTCCAAAGCTCAAAAAGAGGTTCGACGTGCTCGTGCAGGGAAACTACCTCTCTGCATTACTAACCATGAGATTAATTCCCTTGAAGACTCTGATGCTGATAGAGACTTTGACGACTGGATCTACCCGACTGCTGGTGGAGAACTCAACAATTGGCACACCAAGGACTTCATTCCAATCACCTACAGCCAGGAGTAATTTCCATTTACTGTTTTTAGTACTCCGAGAACTTTGACTTTAAGCCATGTGCCTTCCCCGGGGCACAGTGGTCTATTTGTTAAGGGTTTGTCATTTGCATATGCCATCTGCTCATTTTAATGAAAAACATTGGACTATTTTGCATTCAAATTTTTCTCTCTTTTCCTTTCTTTACTTTATTGCATTTTCAAAATAGTCATGTGACCTTACATTCACACACATACATTTGCAGATCCACATCCACTCTGGATCTCATTGACAACGACTCTGCTATTGCCATCTATGACTTTGAAAATCAAATCTATCAAGCTGGAGATGAAGGTGATGAAGATTGTGAAATACCTGGGGAGCTTGCCAGACTTCTGATACAAGAGGAAAAGGACATTCAACCACATGAGGAATCAGTTGAAGTGATAAACCTGAGTATTGAGGCAGACAAAAAAGAAGTTAAGACCGGCGCCAACTTGGAAGACTGTGCCAAGAGAAGATTGGTCCAAATGTTACACGACTATGTTAAAGTGTTTGCTTGGTCATATGAAGATATTCCAGGGCTTGATACCGATATCGCAGTCCATCGTCTACCAATGAAGGAATATTATCCTATGGTCAAGCAAAAGGTTTATCGCATGCGGCCAGACATGTTTGAAAAAATAAAAGTTGAGGTGATGAAACAGTTCGATGCAGGTTTCCTGGCAGTGATGTCATATCCACAATGGGTTGCAAATGTGGTCCCGGTGCCTAAGAAAGATGGAAAGGTCCGTATGTGCATAGACTACAGGGATTTAAATAGGGTAAGCCCCAAAGATGATTTCCCACTACCACACATTGACGTTTTGGTTGATAACACTACTAAACACAAAGTTTTTGCTTTATGGATGGTTTCTCTAGATAGAATCAAATCAAAATAGCGCCCGAGGACATGGAGAAAACCACCTTTGTCACACAGTGGGGCACCTTCTGCTATAAGTTCATGCCTTTCGGTTTGAAGAATGCAGGGGCAACCTATCAACGAGCTATGGTAGCTCTATTTCATGATATGATTCATCATGAGATAGAAGTTTATGTTAATGACATGATTGCAAGGTTACAAACTGAGGAAGAACACCTTGATCATTTACACAAGATGTTTGAAAGGTTGAAGAAATACAAGTTGAGGCTGAATCCCAACAAATGCACCTTCGGAGTGAGGTCTGGAAAACTCCTAGGGTTTGTTGTCAGTGGAAAAGGTATTGAGGTCGACCCTGCAAAAGTCAAGGCCATACAAGAAATGCCAGCTCCCTGTACTGAGAAGGAGGTCAAGGGTTTCTTAGGTCGACTCAACTATATTTCCAGATTCATATCTCACTTAACTGCTACTTGTGAGCCAATCTTCAAACTATTGAAGAAAGATCAAGTAGTCATATGGAATAATGATTGCTAAGTATTTATTGACAAGATCAAAGAATACTTATAAGAACCTCCAATCATGATGCCTCCGGTTGAAGGAAGACCTTTGATTATGTATTTGACTGTATTAGAGAATTCAATGGGGTGTTTGTTGGGTCAACATGATGAGTATGGCTGAAAAGAGCATGCAATATACTACCTTAGCAAAAAGTTTACCGACTTTGAAACAAGATATTCACTGCTCGAGAAAAATTGTTGCACTTTGGCATGGGATGCTCACCGGCTAAGACAACATATGTTGACTCACACAACTTTATTAATTTCTAAGATAGATCCTATCAAGTATATCTTCGAGAAGCCAGCTCTCTCCGAACGAATAGCTAGATGGCAAATGATCTTGACTGAATATGATATCCAGTACACTACACAAAAAGCAACCAAAGGAAGTGTATTGGCGGATCATTTGGCGCATCAAGATGTTGATGACTACCAATCCATGAACTTTGAATTCCCGGACGAGAATATCATGCTGATAACCGATTGTGAAAAGCTTGGACCGTATGAAGGACCTGAACAAGGATCCTGATGGACTATGGTTTTTGGTGGAGCTTCTAACGCTTTAGGTAATAGGATTGGTGTTGTGATCATTTCTCCCAAAGGTTGCCATACGCCTTTCACTTCTAGATTGTGCTTCTACTGTATGAACAACATGGCCGAGTATGAAGCATGCATCTTGGGTCTAAAAGCTGCCATTGACCTAAGAATCAAATTCTTAAGCGTATACAGAGATTCGGCATTAGTAATCAGTCAAGTTAAAGGAGAGTGGGAGACTAAACATCCAAATTTGATCCCTTACAAAGAGCATGTACTAACCTTGATTCCATACTTTGAGGAGGTCACATTTGAACACTTTCCAAGGGAAGAAAACCAATTGGTAGATGACTTAGCAACTATGTCATCTATGTTCAAGGTCAATTGGGATAACGAAGCTCCCAGAATTACTATCCATAGATTTGACGAACCTGCACACTGTTACGAGATCGACATTGATAAGGAGAAGCCTTGGTATCATGAACTAAGGAGGTACCTTGAAGCACAAGAGTATCCTGAAGTAGCTTCAATCAATGACAAAAAATTCCTGTGAAGATTCTCAGCCAAATTCTTTCTAAGCAATGGGATCCTGTACAAGCGCAACCATGATTCTATTCTGCTTCGTTGTGTGGACAAGAAAGAAGCAGAAAAAATCATGGAAGACATGCATGAAGGTATCTTCGAAACTCACTCTAGTTGGTAAACTATGGCTAAGAAGATTCTGAGGGCTGGTTACTATTGGTCGACTATGGAAACTGATTGTCACCGTCACTCGAGGACTTGCATAAGTGTCAAATATATGCCGACAAGGTTCATGTGCCTCCAATTCCTTTGAATGTCATGACTGCTCTGTGGTCGTTTGCAATGTGGGGCATTGACATGATTGGAGAAATCAAGCCCATTGCCTCTAATGGACATCATTCCATCCTCTTCGCCATCAACTACTTCACCAAATGGGTCGAAGCTACTTCATTTTCCTAGTTACAAAGAACGTTGTATCCCGGTTTATCAAGCATAACCTCATTTTCCATTACGGTATCCCCGAAAGGATCATCACTGACAACGAAACCAACCTTAACAATGCTATAACATTGAACTTTATATGCAGTTTAAAATCAAGCATCACAACTCTTCTCCTTACATGCCCAAGATGAATGGTGCAGTGGAAGCTGCCAATAAAAACATAAAGAAGATTATGCAGAAGATGGTGGTGACCTACAAAGATTGGCATGAGATGCTACCATTTGCTCTTCATTGCTACCGTACTTTGGCTCGAACATCAACTAGGGAAACCCCTTTCTCTTTAGTCTATGGCATGGAAGTTGTCTTTCTTGTTAAAGTCCATAGTCCATCTCTATGGATTATGAAATAAGATGGTTTAGGTGAAGATGAATGGATTCAGACAAGATTGGATCAGTTGAATTTGATTGATGAAAAGAGGTTGGCTGATGTTTGTCATGGTAAAATGTATCAAAAGCGTATGATCAAGGAATTCAACAAAAAGATCAAACCTCGGGTATATCAGGCTGGTGATTTGGTAATAAAGCGCATCATTTTACCACAAGGCGAAGGGCCATTTGTTGTCAAGAAAGTATTCTCTAGCGGTGATATGATGCTAACCACTATGAACGGCGAAGATTTCCTGCATCCTGTGACGTGAACATAGTCTAAAAATACTACGCATAAAGAATGACCCGCTAGGTTGACATACCTAGGCAAAAATAAGGGCATCCCAGCGAACCAAAAAGGTTCGGGCAAAAATTAGGGATATATACGAAAGATTGTACACCCAAAAAGTCGAAAACCTGAAAGGATGGCTTGGGCAAAAAAGGGTATCCTGGTGGGCTGAAAACCCGAAAGGGCGGTCCAGGAAAAAGTTAAGGATTCAAGTGTGTGACTATGTCCCGTGGAATCACTACAGCCAACTTTATTACCAAGGTCCAATGATACAAGATCAATTCAATTTCTTTCGGCGGCAAGGGATGATGTTCCAAGACACAGGAGAAATAGCGGAGTTGGAACCCAATGATATCACTTCGACATGGCTATACAAATTTTTTGTTTTCACCTTGTATTATTTTCATTTTTTGATGACTTCCTCTTACTAGGATTTATGTGTCCCTGTACAAAAACGCTTGTTTTTAGGCAAAATATCAATACAAATATACTTTGAAGTGAAAACTTTTTGGTTAGAGTGCAAAAAACGTCCAATAACTAAAATTGAATGAACATATGCATATGAATATGATTAACTGTTAATAAATGTACGCACAAGAACAATAATAAGCATTTACTTGAGGATTTGGGATGTCCCCACAAAGTCACTTCAATGAGATTATCCCCATAGAGTTAATTCATACTTTCTCTATCCAGAGTTCCAATCGACATATTCCCTGGAAATTCTCCTCCCTAGTCAAGTCTTCTAAAACTAAAAAAGAAACCTCACAAAAGTTCTTCCCCAACAGACTACAATTTCCCCAACTTGAGCTTACTCCTCATATTACTATAAATCAACGGACAAAGCTCCTCTTCTCCAGTAAAGTTTATACTATCCCAGAAAGTTACTACAAAGCCTGGAACCCGACCAGATACCAGTTAACTTTATCCTCCCCAAAATAGCCGGAAGATTATGCATCTCTTTTATCCCTAGTCAGGTCATATAAGAATAAAATTCCCCATTAGAGCAATGGTCAACTAAGGTTCCCTAATTCTACTCCCCAAGCAGAAGTTAACATTCCCTGCATATTTTCATCAAACAACAAATAGGAATTCCCGGCGGAAGCACTCTAAACAAAGTTGAAGATACACATACTCCTCGTCTCCAGCAGTAGTTAGGGATTTATTTTCCTATACTAAGATACATTTTAACAACATTTGTGCATCATGACATATGCATACAAAACGCATATAGCACAATCTCATTTATTTTGAGAACATCATTACGCAACGCATGCATCACGACATTGCATAAAACTAATTCTTAACCTTTTCATGAAAGATAAACTGACAGATGAGTTCCATCAACAATGAACAGGTTTCTTCAAAAGGCCTCTTCTGATTAGATTTATTTCTTCCAGATAAAGACAAACGAATCAAAGACCTATTCTGGTTAGATTTATTTCTTTCAGTTAAAGATAGGAGAATCAATGACCTCTTCTGGTTAGATTTATTTCTTCCAGTTAAAGACATGCGAATCAAAGACCTCTTCTGGTTAGATTTATTTCTCCAGTTAAAGACAGGCGAATCAAGGACCTCTTCCTGTTAGATTTGTTTCTTCCAGATAAAGATAGGCGAATCAAAGACCTTTTCTGGTTAGATTTATTTCTTCCAGTTAAAGACAGGCGAATCAAAGACCTCTTTTGGTTAAATTTATTTCTTCCAGTTAAAGACAGGCGAATCAAAGACCTCCTCTGGTTAGATTTATTTCTTCCAGTTAAAGGCAGGCGAATCGAAGACCTCTTCTGGTTAGATTTATTTCTTCCAATTAAAGACATGCGAATCCAAGACCTCTTCTGGTTTAGATTTATTTCTTCCAGTTAAAGACATGCGAACGAAAGACCTCTTCTAGTTAGATTTATTTCTTCCAGTTAAAGACAGGCGAGCGAAAGACCCCTTCTGGTTTAGATTTATTTCTTCCAGTTAAAAACAGGCGAAGGACATCTACTGTTTCAGTATAAATCAACCAAAGATGCAAGATGATTCAAAGAAAACTTTCAACATGAAAGTTGAAGATCTTGATGAGATCTACAACTTTTCTTTAATGATCAAGTCCTAGAAGTTCTTATATTTTAAGTTATAAATTCATGAAGTCATGCGTTTTTTCTAAAACACTTAGTGAAAATTTGACCTAGTTTAGGCAAATTTTTGACCTAACTTCTTCGCCAATTTTCACCAAGCTCCAAGATGATTTTGTCAAAATGGTCAACATGAAGGTTATAGAGGATGTTTCAAGCTTTCCAAAATGTCCAATAACTTGAAGAGATCATGCTTGAGCTAGAAGTTTTGAAGAGATGAAGATGTCCTCATAAACTTGAATTATAGGTCATTTTCTTGAAGAACACTTGAGCAAATCTCAAACCATCCTGCATAAATCTTGCTTTGCAGGTTTCAGAATTTCTAATCACTCAATAATTAAATGTTTGCACAACTGTTGGAGCCATTATCCAAGTGTTTGAAGCTTTGTCCAAGTTGATTTTCCATTTTTGGCACAAAGGTACCATTTCCATTTTGATAAAGCATTGCTTTTGCAAAGGTCAACTCTCCTTGAGCTCCTAACTTGTTGTCTCTGCACACACACTTTGCAAATATTAGAAGCAACATATTTAAAGTGATTCAACCACTCTACATTGCTGGTACAAAATATTGAAACTTGAGTTTCTCACTTTTCTTAAAAATCAAGCAACCTAGCCATAACCTTATAACTCATAAATATGTAGTGCAAAAGATCTCCAACCCTTTTCATATAACTATACAAGTCTATTGCAAGCAAGTACACATCTCAAGCCCTCTCAAACCTCCCAAGCACCCTTCTGAACAAAATTGGTTAAAACTTGGCATTTTTGAACTTCAAATCCCCAAATCAAAAACCACTCGTATGTCTTCAATTCTAATCATTCATACACCTTATATACATCATATAAGAGTGATCCCAACACCTGTTTATGGACTGTAACTCCATCTTCATCATCCATAATTTCCAATATTCAACCTTGCAGTTTGACTTGAGTAGGGAGATTCAGGGACTTCCAAAGTAAAGTAATACTTGCAACATACTCGGGGAGGTCCAGGAAAGCTAACCTGATCATCGTCACACCTCAAAACTTACTCAAACTCCATACACAAATCTAGCTGCAAGAGGTAAGTTTTCAAACTTCAATATCTTGATACAAGCATCCTTTGTACATATGTTCTGATGAAAAAATGTAGATATCATTGCCCTAAAGCTAACCACATACTTAGTTTTCATTTTAATTGCTTGTGTATTAAGAATTTTGTCTCTGACCAGTTAGGGCACGTTTTTGGTACCAACATAAATTAAACTTAACCTTTGATCAATAGCTTTTAAGAGTTATATGGTTGGATTCATGGTGAAAAAATACGCAAGTTTCATGTTTACATTTTTGAAAATGGTTGAGAAATAAAGGAGATAGCAATTTCAAAAATGTTACAGTTTGGTCTGGCGCGAGGAAGAAGATGAAGCAGGCCTCATGACTTGTTTTATTTTATATATTTATGGTTTTGTTTTAATAAAAGGATGTATCACCACCCCAGTGGTTAAAGCGCGCGCACGTTCACCCTTGGGACCTGGGTTCGAGCCCCAGTGGTACCCTTTTATTTTTCATATTTTTCTCTTTACAAATCCCACACAGGCAAGGCATACGCGCGCATGATGCACCCTTCATCCTCAACCATATGATCATCATCAAGGCAGTTCCAACGCACCACAAGGCCACCCTCATGATGTACCTCTAGGAGCCTCCCTCACTGAATTTTCAAACATGCATTGGGCTCACATGTTTGGGCCTAGCGTTTTTGCTATTTCTCATCCCCTATTTTACTTTTGCAGTACTGGCCAAACAATTTCTTTTTTTCTTATTTTAATTTATTATTTTCTTTTTAATCATTTATTTTAAATCATAAAAATCATAAAAATATTAGGTTTAGATTTTTGTTTCATTAAATTAATTTTTGACATAAAAATTAATTTATTTTAACCACACTTTGTTTTGTTTCTATTAAATAGTTTGTAAATTAGTAAATTAGGATTTATTAATTTTTACACATTAAGATATTTTCCTAAAACAAAACTCCAAAAAAATATGTTTTTTTCTAAAACATTTAGAACATTTCAGGATTTAATTTACTTTCATAAATAAATTAATTCATCACACTTTTCTTTTTATTTTAATCAATTTGTAAATAAAAATAGAATTAGGTTAGAACTTCTAATTTCTTTTATTTCAAATTTCAAACTCTTTTTCTCAACCAAAAAAAAAACATTTTCTTAAATACTTAAATTCCTTATTTAGGGTTTCTAAACATCCTTTTCCTCTTCACATATTTTATTTACCCTCTTATTATTAGGTTTACATTTATGCAATTATTAACCAATTTGTAATAGTAATTTAGGGTTTATTGCTTTCATCCCCCATTCATAAATTTGTACCCCCATCCCCTAAAGCGTTGTAATAGCATAGGACATGTAATTTCCACAATTTAGCATTTTCCATTATTTCTAGTAACTAGGGTTTGTATGGCAAGATAAAATCAAATCTTAAAAAACCCTAATTTCAAAGACAAAATGCGTTCAATCAAAAACACTTTGCACACTTGCACCTCTAGGGTTAACCCACACTTGTTGCCTTAGAATAAAATAGTCATGTCCCTCGAATGTGGGATACTTTAGCAAAGACTCTCGAATATAAGATCATAGTCCCTCAATGACCCTTCAATGTTGCCTTCGGTAAATGATCTTAGACCCTTACGAAAAATTGCTAAGGTATCCTACAATGTTATCTTCTATGACTGCACGATGATGAACGCCTGCCCCTTCACATCCAATGATATAGTTGCTTACTAACTAACGGTAAGATAACACTATCTAAAGGAGGAGGAAAAGAACTAAGACTTTTTGAGTAGGTAGTACGCTTGTAGTTGCTTGCTCACAAATAAAACCATCTTCACACTTACACTTTCAAAACATCTTTCCAAAAACAAAAATCTCGTTGAACTATTTTCAAAATCAACACTTTGTATACATTCTTATAGAGACGAGAATCATTACAAAGTTTGCCGAAACAAAGACGTTTTCAAAATATTTTTGAACCTACACAAAACACAAAAACATTTACAAAAGCATTTTAAAGTGAGCTAGCAACTAAGTACCCGTAGATAACTACGGATGAAAAGGGTGCTAACACCTTCCCGTTTCATAACTTACGCCACGAACTAAAAAAAATTCTCAAAAGGTATTTCCTGTTCCTTTCACCCTTTCCTTTATTGGATAAAAGAAAAGTCGGTGGCGACTCTTGCTATCCGCAACAATTGCGATCAAATTCGAAACACCCAAGTCAATTCTCCCACCATATTACACATTCTTTTCAAGCAACCAGACTCTGCTCTCCTCGGAAAGCTTCCCCGAATCCTCCTCGGCCAGCTTCCGAGCCTTCTCCTCGTCACTCCGCCTCTTCTCAGTCGTGTTCAACTTAGCTTATAGCTTCTTCAGCTCAGCCTCTTATGAAGAACTCTCCTCAGTGTAAGCGACGACCATCTCCAATATCCCCATTAGGCTGCCAGTGTCCTGCGCCAACACTTCCCTCCTTTCTGGGCGATCCAAACCACTAAGGTGAAGAGACTCAGCCTGGGGAAGTTGAAGAGTAGTGCCCTTGAAGAAAGACCTCTCCAGCCAGCAACGGGACATGTCGTACTTCCCTTTCCCCTTTTCCCAGGTCAGATCAACATTTCCCTTGACATGCGGCTTCTTCGCCTTCGAGGACACTAGAGAAGGAGAAAGAGTAACGATAGCTTGGACCAAAGACAAATTGCTCGACCCTAACGTAGGAGCGGTCCCCGAACTAGTTTAGAATCCTTAAAAGATTTCTTTTCTTTAGCAACAAAATTCCTAGCTATATGCTCTTGAGTGGGATTCATGCTATCTGCAAAACAAATCGAAAATCAGAGTTAGCAAACGAGGACCCAAAAGCGTCAACCACATGTAACTATTCAAAACATAAAACTAAATACCCAAGTATTTGACAGGATCCTCTCTCTCAAGGATCTCCTTAACAGCTATCAAACTGGGATCGTATATGACCTCCCCATTCTTGTCCGTTACCAGTTTATCTCCCTTGACCGCTTGCTGGATGTGAGGAATATGTGCCAAGAAAGCAGTCAAAACGGTGAATCTCTCCTAGTCCTTGACACCAAGCTCCCCCTCCTTCTAGATGTAGGAACCTAATTTATTATCGAAATGTTTCCTCGTCCACTGGAAAGGGAACTTGTAGACCAGCTTATTCACGTGCTCTCCCAACTCGTTCAGAACGGGGCCCCCATTCTCATCATGTTTGGGTGCAGTCCTAAAAAACGTTCAGCATCACTCTGCTCGAAAGAGGCTGCACCAGAATATACTTGTCCTTAAAATGTCAGACATACTCCAGGTAAGCTTTAAACAGCTTCATGTTGCCTTACTTCAGGGAAACCCATCCCCACTTACCATCAATCCTGCTCATCTGGAGATGGAAACAGTAAAAGAACAGAGGGACGATAGCTCCAATCTTCAAGTAGTCACAAACAATCTCGAACACCCGCATGAAAGCGACCCCATGCAACTGGGAAGGAGCCAGTCGAAGATGACAGAAAATGACCACTTGGAAATCTGAGAAGGGGGAGTCGGAGGCCCATCTCCCAGAACATGATGTTGTACATAAGGATCCACCTTTTATCATATTTAGAGCAAACATGGTTGTCTTTCATGGGGATCCAAAGCGACCAATCCCCTCGAACTCCATCATCGTGCGTGTATACTTCGGTGAAAACCTCATCACATTATTCAAAGAAATAAGAAACCCAATCCCAAGAGTCTTGCGCGACCTAGGATCGCGGATCCTCATCTTCGTTAGGTGTAAACAGGTCACACTGATCGACGAGCACCATCTTCTCTTCCTCTCCCCCTAACTGCTGATTAGATCTGTTCGGTTCATCCCTAGAAATTTCTTGGATGCTCAACATACTGAATGTATCATCCATAGAGCTCCGAGAGAATCCACTTCGTCCATCTGAAAAATCATCCCTGGTATTGTCGACCATAGTACCTGGAAAGCAGAGGATAGAGGTGAGTTTGACATCGATGCTAAAACCACCCTTCTACCACTAATCAAGTGAAAGGGCGCTGATTTAACAAGGATTATATCCCCGACCAGAACCCTCACTAAGGCATATGATTGAATTAATGCTTCGTCAACAAGACAGACCCCAGTCAGCAAAAACAACCTAAGTCCTCAAGGATCACCCGCGGCGCATCGTAAATATCAAGAGAAAATCTGTAGCGACTCCGACATCTCTAAAATTGCAGAACCACCGCCCGCCACCAACACTCATCTAAGAACATCCTAACTGACAAGATCCTAACCCTAATCGCATGCATTTCTAAGGCTAAAATCAAGAATATTTGAACTACAAAAGCCTAATGACAACGAAGAATTAAAATCTTATCAGTTGGAGAAGAAAAAAGGCTGAAAAGGGTGGTGGCGAGCAACAAAACTCCAAGAAACGGCGGCGGTCGAACAAATGAGCAGCAATGAGTAGGATGGGAGAAGAATGAAAAATACAGAATGCCCTGCTCCTCTTGTATTTATAGATGGGATCACAAGCATGTGAGAAACACTCGCCTAGGGAACCCTAGGGTCACCGTCATTGCACCCTAGCCCCTAGGCCATCATTTCGTTGCTTCGTCAGTGCACTACCTGAAACATGCTACCTCTTTAAATTAGAAGCTCAAAACGGCCAAATCATCGTCTCCCTGCGACAAAGGCGAAACGGGTAACACTTATGTCCCCCGGAAAAAAAGCCTCATACTACGAGCAGGTGCTAAAGTCATCAATCTTGTACCCAGAAGTAACAACTTGGGGGGAAACTATTATGGACTGGCTCGACAGCCTGTGTGGGCCTAGTCTAGAGTCCTCCTTTGGTAAAGTGCACACGACACATCCCAAATCTTCCACGCCCTCTATCAGGCACCATCGATCGTTTTCACTCTTAGACCGATACTGACTTTCGATAATCGACGAGCGCCTCCCAGTCTGCCCAACCAGGAACTCGACCAGACAACCAAGAACCGACCAGACCGCTGCATGTAACCTTCCTCCTCCTCGGGACCAATGACTAGTTACGGGAACACCTGCTCAGTATTGAAACAATCGGCTGAACATATCATCAAGATGAAATCAATGAACTCGCCATCGAACATTTTTTATCCCACGGGAAGGGAAAGGTAAACATTGAGTAAACCTGAGAAGGGTGAAATCAAGTTCAAACGACCAAGAGATATGAGTAAGGGATTTTTTTACGTGAGGGGAAGATATTAGCACCCCACACGCCTGTAGTACTCTACGGTATCCACTCTTGTTGTTCTAATCAAAGGGTGTGTTTCAAATCTAAGCTTAAGAGCTAAAAGAAAATGCAAATGGGGGATGCATGCAAAAGAAAAGAGAAAATAATGTAGGGAAAATAAAGTTGTGCTCGCCCGGGCCCTACCCCAATGCTTATGTATCCTTTTTGAGAAATCAGAGTTATCGTTGTTCGACTCACATGTTTTGATTTGTTTTGTGTTTTTTAATGAACGATATTAATTTCACCTTCTACCGCAGCTCGACCTTTGGAGACTCACGCGTCAACACAAAAGTGAATTAACATGTCCTTTTGAAAAGTTTGAAAGAAGGGAAAAGGAGTTCGAAGGTGAAAAAGAGTTTGCATTGGTTGATATTTTTTACCTTGAAGAAGAAGTTGAAAATTTTTAGATGTTTTATGCATTTTCCTAAGAAAAAGAGTTTTAGTCTTAATACAAGGATGCAAAAGAAATAAAAAAATCTAAGGGAAACTAACTAGAATCTAATCCCTAATGTTATCACACAATGATTGATCCTAAGGTTGAGTTTTGAAAGGGAAATATCTACCCTATGTTAGTATGCATGGATTACAATCCTAATGTCTATCTCGAATCGCCACCAAAGGATGGATTGAGAAGTCCTAAGGGAGCATAACAAAGGTTCACAACCTAAACTTATATCTATCTCGAATAACCACCAAAGGATGAGTCAAGAACTCCTAAGGGAACATGCCAAAGGTTTAAAACCTAATAAAACATGCACACAAGGACGGAAAGCAAGTAATCAACAAGCTTAAGAGATCACACATATGCCACGAGTAGTGCATACTAACTCGCGTAAAGGCCTAACCAAGATATAAACGATCGAGATAGGTACAAAATACAGTAGGGATACTTCAGCCAAGGGGTCATATCAACCGATGAAAACAAGCAGGAAAGGGGATGAAGCGGGAAGCTTTAGCCAAGGGGTCATATCAATTGAGGCAAACAAGCGGGAAAGGGATAGGAAAAACAAAGGAAAATGTGATGTCCAAAGCGACTAAACCCCTAACCACGGTATATAAAATTGAGGTAGGAGATAAAAGGCAATATGAATAATCACGGAGTATCAGCATCGACCAATGCAAACTCCTGACAAGGTATGGGAGTTTGATTGCAAAAACCTTTTCCACTGGACTACTCAATTAACAAGAGTAGGCACAACTCTGAAGCATCGTGGTGCATCACGAGCTAAGGATGACACAGACAAAATACACGAGGTTTGTTTGCTTACCCTTTTCGTCCATCTCCTTTTGAGGACTTCAATAAGGGATGGGGGAATAGATGTGAGCACAAATTTAAACACACATCCGGAATACCTACTTCAAAGGTATGATTTTAAACAAACACAGATAACATACATAAAGCGGTTCCTGCTACAAGACTTTAAACAGCGACTTCGAGCGCACACTCTTTATTTCCTACTTCTCATGATATCTAGAAAGCAGTAAAGTGCAAAAAGATAAACTGGAAGCAGAATAATGCCAAATGAACAAGAGTTCGTAACACCACAAGCAAAGCAGAGAGACTCATAAAACATTGAGTAAGCATGCAAAATACTCCGTTAATGTCTCATGGTGCGAGAAATCTCCATTGGAAGCTTGCACAAAACACACCAAATGAGTTAGAAAATAATAAGGAAATATAAGCGCAACTCAAGCATCCATTCAAGGATCAGAACCTACCACGAAACCATTCATTATGCCAAGGAAACTGAATCAAGGATACAGAATCGGCAAAAATGCGCTAAAATCATAATTCTAATCATGCACCGAGAATTAATTCAATTAATTCCTAAGACTAATAGAAAAATTATGGAAAAAAATATCACCAAGTCAGGGATCAACATACTAATATTCACACAAAATTTCAACCAAAAATTGTGAAAGGAAATATCAAAATTAATTTCTTAACAAAACAAAAATTCAAGAGAAATTGAGAATTAGCTGGGAGGTGCAGTGAACTGGAAAGTGGTGTTGCAAAGTAAAGCTAGGCGCTAAGCCCATTCCCAAACAAGGTCCAATAAGACATTTTTGTTCTGATGTTGTAGTCTCTCAAAAAAAAGTAGAAACGGGCCAGAGTAATGGTGTAACTTCCGCATGCCCAAGGAAGAGTCCAGCAACTCACAAAAATCACTCCAATAACACTGTCAACTTCCCAGTTATTCAGCACCGTCATTATTATTTAAACAAAAACTAAAACTAAATAGGAAAAAGAAGAATTGAAAACGATGTTTTGGTACAGAAAAATAGGGTTCACAAAACTGTGTCTCTTCATCTCCCTCGCGAATACTTCAATTTCCTCTTCTCCTTCCGCCGCGACCGATCAAACACGCCATTGTAACCATGCCGTTCGCCGCCTCTTCATCTCCTTATAACGGTGGCGAAACTCCTTATTTTCAATCCAAATTGGCGGAGAACTCAACCTCCTTCAGCGATCCACGCCATCGATGCACCACGACCTTGTCTCCTCTATCTCAAATTCTCAACCTCCGTTCGTCCCAACATTGTGACTCACAGTTTCGTCCGTCTTTCTCAACGTTGTCTCGACTAATCTCCGCCGTTATTGACATAGATCGCCGAGCTCATGCTCATCTCGCGCGGATGTCTCATGGCGCCTTACTTCCATTGCAAATCATCCTCAAACCAAGGGATTCACCGATCATGACGGTAAGAAATGAAAAAAGTTAATAATCTTGAAGGTTACCAATCGGAGATGCTTCGATGACGTTTCAATTGCGATGTCGCCGAAATAAAATCCGTGAAATCTTCAATGAGTATCAGGAAACGTTTCCTTTAGAACTACTTCAGAATCGCCTCTTCTCGTGGTTTTTCCAGAGCTGTAACTACTGTGTTTCTGTTGCTGAACTCAGATGAGTGAGAATTCGCGTGCAGAAAGTGATGAAGATGCGTGAAGATAACTGATGCGAAGGATGTGGAATTGAGGTGTGATGAAGATGATGGTTGAAATTGCGTGGAGTTGCAGATGCTTTGTTGATGGAAGGTGGAGTGGAAGAGATGAAAAACGAGGTTGAGAAAGGGAAGTGAGTGATTTTATCAATGATTGGAGAATGAATGAGAGAGGACGGAGATTGCAGAGAGTGAAGAAGCTTGGTGATGGAGAGTGAATATTGGGAGATGAAGAAGAGGGAATTTTAGAGAGTGATTCTTCTGTGAATTCCAGAATCAATGAGATGAAGGTAAATCTGTTTATATATTCTGTTAAGTGTATGAAAAGTTTGTTACGTGAGATTGAATCTGAACTGTTAATTCTACAAGTTAGCTACAAGAATTGGAGAACTGAAATTTGTTTGAAATTCTGTTATAAGTTGAGTTGGCAATTCAGTTTCAATTTCCCGATTTTCCCATCTTTCCTCTAATTTTCTGATAAGCCGTAAATTCTGAATTTTCCAGTCCTCTGTATTTTCTGTTATGTTAGTAAGAGTTTTTGGAAGTTGAAATTCGCTTAGTCAGTTATTGGGATAAAAAACTGTTAGAAACTAAATTCGTTGAATGAGTTTGGATTGAATGCAGTTTAAATCACCTAAACCAGTTCTTGGGATTACCTTTATTATTTTTCTTTTTGAATTGAATTGGTCTGGATTTAAGGAAAGAATCGGTCTCTTGTATTGGCTATAAATGTTCTTGATTTTTCTCTTATTTTCACAACTAATGCACGACATTGTCTCGGTTTATGTTAGCACTTATGGTATGGTTAACTTGTCTGATTTTCACGGATTGGTTTAATGTGTATCGTGCAGGTTTTGTTGGGTGTTAGTAACTAGTTTTGTTAGGGCAACTTCAGTTTTGAATTTTTATGTTGATGACTAGATATTTGCTTCTGATTTTTGCAGGTTATATTGGATTGTGGTAACAGATCTTGATACTGGTCTGTTATGGTTGGGTATGTAGTAGGTTTAGGTTTATTTTTAGCAGGACAATTGTGATCTTGTTTAGAAGCTTAGAGAAGGACACAAAAGATGGAATGAAATGACAAAGATGAAGAAACTTAGGAATAGGCTTATTGTAACTTATTGACTTGATGTAGGGTTTTTTAGATGATATAATTGTGTTTGAATGCAAGGGGAATGTAACTTGAAATGCAATTGGTATTTTGACCATGTAATGAAATGTGACTCTTGGAAATGTAACGACTTATTTTTTCAAATCGATTTGAATTTCGGGCTTCTTTCTCCATTATGATTCATTTTTCATCTCTAACTCTCTCCTCATTTGTAAACTTGTAAATATTTGAATTCAATGACAAGCTCCCAAATATTCAAAGTACTTTTCTATTTAAACTTGCACTTGAAATTGTAAGTCTTTGATTAATGCCTTGCATAAAATTCTATAGCCACGGTGCGAGTCCATTAAAGCATTTACCAAAAAAATCAAAAGTGATTTTGAAATATTGACCTTTTGCTTTTGAATTAACAATGTCCATATGTCCTTTAATGAATGAATGATGTCGATTTGAACTTTGAGAGGTGAATGCTGTAGAGTTTGAAAATCTTGAATTTGAACAATTGTATCCTTTACAAAATGATGATAAATGATATTTGTCTTGTTTTGAACTTGGACATTCGTCTTGCAATTTTGAATGAAACTTGAGCTTTGCCTTGAAATTTCTTGTAATCATGAACAAATCTTCCATCCTTGAATGTGTAACCATTTACCAAACTTGAATCAAAATAAACACTTGAATGGACCTTGAATGCACACGCCTTGCAAATTTGAATTAGATGACAAGAAATCTCCATGAACAAATTCCTCAATCTTGTATGCTTATAATCTTTGATAACCATATATGTAATGGCTTATATCTCGCAATTCAAACCACACGATATCTTGATCTTAAAACAAAACGGATTCTCTTGAGGAATCCTTGAAGATGAGTATGGAAAGAGGGTATTCAAGATGACTATGAAATAAAACCTTAGCCCACTAAACTTTTGTTAAAGAACTATCCCCAAGGTCTAGTACAACAAATAATGAACCCTAATCCTGTAACCTAAAACATATCTCAACTTGAAGCGATGATGAAACCCTAATTCACACTTCATTACTCAAAAGAAAAATCAGGTGAATCAACTTTATCGGATGAAGTCTCACACCAAAAGAAAACCATAATCTTGTGCAATTACTGATCTTTTGAACCTCAAGTGTTTTATTTGAATGAATACAATGTAATGAAAATGACCTAATGGAAAATATGCATATGAATTCGAAAGCCTAAGCCAGATAAAAAATTAATTAGGAGGGAAAATTTTGGGGTACAACAACTGCCTCTATTTAATCGTCCTAAACCTGCAGGTGAGATTGGCGTCATCCTTTCAAACTTTCAAGGTGGAAGAAGATTAAAGACTAAAAGAATCGGAAAATTTACACTCCGAAGCTAGTCAGGTATTATTATATTTTTCGGCTTTCTGTATTTTTCATTTTTTTTTGCTTTTCTGGGTTAAAGTGGTTATCTGAGTAAATCAATTAGATGTCAGGTCAGGGTTAGACATACAAGACAAAAATCAGATACTCAAGAAAAAGATTCGCTACAGCGGACTCTAATGAAGATATCTAACAAGAAAGAGACCTAACAAAGCGGACTCAATCAAAGATGTCGGAAAAAGATGGGATCTCACAGTGATTTCACCCAAAGATATGGATGAGACCGAACAAAGCGGACTCAAGTGAAACTATCAGAAACGGAAGGGATCTAACAAAGTGATCTCGACCAGATATCGAGGAGGGAGGAAATCTAACACAACAATTTCGACCAAAGATAAGGAGGGAAGAAATCTAACACAACGGTTTCGACCAAAGGTAACAAAGATGGAAGAAATCTAACACAACGATTTCAACCAAAGATATCAAAGAAGAAAAGAGACCTAACACAACGAACTCAACCGAAGATATTAAAGATGGAAAAGATCTAACAAAGTGATCTCGACCAGATATTTCAAGGGAGGAAGAAATCTAACACAACAACTTCAATCAAAGATATCAAAGAAGGAAGAGACCTAACACAACAGACTGAACCGAAGATATCGAAGATGGAATATATCTAACAAAGTGATCTCGACCAGATATTTCAAGGGAGGAAGAAATCTAACACATTGAGTTCAACCAAAGATATCAAAGAAGGAAGAGACCTAACATAACAGACTCAACCAGAGAGCACTGATCAAAGGCGAACTCGAATGTACATGTCCTGAGTTGGTAGCGGACATAAGGAAGATATTGGATACATGCTAGGTAAAATTAGACATATAAAAACAAGGAAGAGACCGGCCGAAGAAGGCTCAAACAAGGAATGCTAACCGCATATAGATTCCTGGAGAAAGAACACCGATTGAAGGTGTAGCGGAAGAAATGTTGAGACTAAGCCATTGGATTGACTTGACTCGCACAAATCAAAATAAAAATCTCCATCGCGCTTTATTATTTCCAAAGGAATGAGAAAAAAGAGAATAACCCAAAAGAGGGGGAGAAAATCTAAGTTCGAGAGTTGGTTATGCAAAGGGAAGGTATTAGCACCCTAAACATCTACGGTACTCCGCAGGATCCTCTTTGAAAATTTGTGTATTTTGACTATAAAAGTTTTATACAAAAATAGATTGTGGGGATGAGAAAAGAAGTATTTTTTTATAATTTTTGCACCCTCCGAGGTTGCAAACATTTAGTGTCTATGGACCACCTTCCTTGCAATAGGGGATAAGGGTACTCATAGTTCACTTATAAAAAAAATTTAAAATACATATGTGTTGGTTAATTTTAAGAGACGAGACACCATTGTCATCTCCGAGTGGAAAACATACTTACTACCCACGATTATGAGAAAGGAGAATTTGCATCATCTCAAAGTGGAGGATATAGCTTGAATTTTAAAATCAACAAAGCCTCGCTCAACACCCAAGTGGAAAATATCTCACTTCACTATATATCGTAGAAGTATAGTAGCTTGCATCACTATAAAGATTGACAACAGTCTAACTTTTTTGAGAAAAGTTTTAAGGAAAAAGCCAAAGTGACAAAATGGTTTGAATGAGATTGGTTGACTTTTAATCTTCTCACAAAAATGTCAAAGTATGATTAATTTGTTTAAAATTTGATTAAGAAAATATTTTGAAAATGCATGGACATAAATCCAAGTTTATTGTGAAAGCGGTTCAAGTTAGAAAACAAGAATAGTTTAAAAAAAAGAGGGAGAAGATTTTTGAAATTAAAGAAGATGGGAGGAGATGAAGGGACTATCCTAAAGCATAAGATAAAAGCTAGGGAAAAGAATCGTCTAACCAACAATAAGTCAACACTTGACGCATTTAGTAAATGTAGAATTCCCATCCTTTGGATTGAAACCAAGCAAGCAAAGATATAAACCTCTTGTGAATACCAAACTTTGAATGCATTAAGTCTTCACAAAAAGTGGACAGAGTAACAGTTGTATACAGATAAATTCCCAATCATAGACAAGGCATATAATCAGAATAACCTGCACACAAAGAAAACAAACAACCCAATATCTCAGGGTAAATCCCAAGAACTCCAGACAAAATAGCAGTAGAAGTCATCAAGGTCTCAAGGTAGGTCAAGGTCTCTAATCCAAAGTCTAAGAAGTCTATAACTCCAAAATGCCAAGGATAGTAACCAAGTAGTCCAAGTAACATTAAAGCCTTTTATTGTTCAAGTTGGTTATTAGGTATATTCAAAAGGAAAATGAAAGCTCAAGTGAGAAAAATAAAAATGACATAAAGATAAATGCTCAAGTGAGCAAAGATGAAAATAGCATGAAATGTAAATGTTAAGATAAATGGTGCTTAAAGTAAAAGCATAAAGTAAAAGTATAGAAATAAAAGTCAATTGTTAATGAGTTAGAAATTAGAGGTTAGTTGAATGACCATCTTGAAACTTGCATTTAAAAAATCATTAGAAGATTGATAAAATCAAGCCTCTCAATAACAAGTTTCATTTGCTTTTTGTCAAGTATATCATTCATTTTAAATTCTCAAGGCAACAACAAATGGTCAACGATATTTAAATGATTCACTTAAACCATATTTTATGAAGTCCATTAGAGGATTGATAAGACCAAAGCCTCATAACAATGAACCTCAAATTTATTGGATCAAAGGGTTCAAATTAAACATACTTGGGCTTGCAAACATGGGTTTGGACCATGAATGATCATTTCTCGAATCGGGACAAAATTTAGTGCTACGTTAAGCAATCGTAAGTGGACTTATATAGAAGTCGCACCTATTATGAGACCGGTCAATAGCAATCTATGTGCCATATGTTTGGAGTGATGATATGTAGATCGTCCTCTAACAACATGTAGCACAAAATGAGAAGAGGATAAGATAAAGAGGGAAGGAGTATATTTGAATCAAAAAGTTTAATCAAACTATCATTAAAATCATCCATCTATTTTAGTGGAGTTAAACTCAACAAGATCCAATGATGAAGTTCATGATCAACAATCACATAGCCAGAATATATTAAAAAATAAATTGCATTTAATAAATAAAATACAAAGGAAAAATGATTTTTAAAATGTTTTTAAAATAAAAATAAAATGCAAAATATTAACGCATATTCAAAATGTCAAAGAAAAATTTAAAGAGACCATAGAAAAATCAGAAATGATCTCAAATATTTTTATAAAATTTTTGGTAATTTTTTAAAACAGAAAAGTATTTTTAAACTAATTAAAATTACTCAAATAAGTGAATAAAGATCAAAACTAGTAGAAGTCAAGATAAAATTCTAGAAAAAATTTCAGAAAGTCTGAAATAAGGAAAATTATTTTTATAAAAATATTTAGAATTTAAAAGTATCAAAAAGTATTTTTAAATAATTAGAAACAAATCAAAATAAGGAAAAAATTATAAAAAATATAAAATCTGAAAGAAAATATTTGAAAATATTTTTGTGAATTTTTCTATAATTTTTGGACCAGAAATAAATTTTTTATGGATTTTTGAAGTTTAAAACAAATAAATATAAAAATAAGAAAATAAAATAAAGCCAAAAAAATGTGGACTACTGGATCATTGTCAAAACGTGTTAGTAAGCAGATCCAAGGGATCTGACACGCTGTGCATGATATGGTCACTATTGGAAATCACACCAAATCAATTATTAAACCAGATTTTAATAAAATAAAAGGAAAAAATATGGTCCATTGGATGAAAAGTCAAAGCGCGTTAGTAAACATATCCAAAGGACCTGGCGTGTTGTGCATATCATGGACTCTCATCCAAAACACGTTGAATTAAAAAACAGACAACCAATGAAAATAAAACAAATGTCCATTGTTCATTGGTTGAAGAACGATACGTAGGTTGTCTTCAACCTCTAGACACCCTGCGCGTGGGAATTTATGAGATTCTTTAAACGAAAACGTTAGGATCTCAGACAAATATCATTGGATTCATATCTTCAAGAAGATCCTAACCTCACCCTCGCGAAAAATTTATATAAACTGAGCAAAGAGAAAAATGCAGAAAACCAAAAATAATAGCGAGTACTTTAGGTTAGCATTTTTCACTCAATTCTTAACGATTTTAAAAATTGTAAGAAGCACAAGGATCAGAAGGATGAGTAGAGTAGAATGGGCTTTTATTTGGAACAATTTGATTAAGAAAACTACCTGAACGAGGCTCACAAAAAATAGATCTGAAAGTGAACTTCTATAACTTAAAATATGGCTCTATTTGCTTGGTTTAAGTGTTGGAGAGTTTGTGTGTTTATGGAGGATGATGAATATGTAAAGAAATTGTGAAGAGAGTGCTTAAAACTGTGAAATGGAAATTCAAATTCTTAGTTACGAATGGACTTTGGCAGGGTGTATTTGGCTCTCAAAGCTCGTGTAAACGAGTGCAATATGGTTATCTATTTATAGGGAAGTGAATGGGAATGAGAATTGAAAGAATTAGTGGAGTTTGGATGGAAATCATGAGAAGCTGTGCACATGGAACATGTGTAACTTGCTTAGCATCAAAACTCACTCAAACTTTGTGTTTAAAGGCTCTAATCCACTTTTGCAAGTTGTTTAAACATGTTTAGATAAAAAATGCGCACTAATTTGGTGTTTAGAAGCTGGATTATAGATTTCAAATTTTGACTTTGGAGAAAACATCAGTTTCAAGGTACCATCTTTGAATCCATGGTGTTCATAGCTCAAGGGGTCTTATAGCCTAATTCTTGAAGCATTTTAAAGATAAGGTCACAATATTTACAATGTGAAAAGAATGAGACCAAATGGATGCTTAAGCTAGGAGTTGTGATGAGTCAAAGTTGAGAAAAAGATGTTGACTTTTTGTACTTCAAAAAATTCTAAGTTTTTCTTCAAAAGTGACCTATAATGTTTTAATTTTAAACAAGGCCTTCCTCTAAAATTGAGCTTTGATAATGGATGCTATCTTGAAGTAGAATTCCCAGAGAGCATTGTGAAACTTGAATCACTCAAAAATACCAAGTATTGAAAAAGTTATAGCCTTGTAAAATTTGTGAAAATTTATGAGGTGACCTACAATGTTTTGATTTCTTAAGGCATCATCCACTCATTTTAAAGGTTTTCACATAAAAGAGGAGTTGAATCTAACACCCTCAAGATAATTGTGGAAAAAGAATGTGCTTAAGGATATAAAAAATGACCAAGTTATGATCTTTTGAAGTCACAGAAGGGAATTTGAAGGCCTATCTAGAGGACTTGTAATCTTTCTTCATCATTAGGAATCTTCCACATTAAATTTTCTTGAAACTCGTAAAGTGATTAGTCAATAACCCTTTAAAGAGAAGCATGTCTTTGGAATCACTCAAAAATATCAAAAGATGAGCAAGATATAACCCTTAGAAGTCCAAAACCCTAGCTCCTAAAGCACCAACATGAGTTGGAAACCCTTTTCAATTTTGACAAACTTTCTTGCACAATTACTTTTTCCATGTGAATAGAAGTTGTTAAGGATGATAATAAGAAGCCATAGCACCAAAACCAACTTCCAAATGTTAAGAATTGATAGAGTTATGCACTTGTGATCAAGAAACCAAGAACTTGTCAAATTAGGTCAAACTTCTTCAATCAATCCTTGCACCTTTTGACTTTCTTTAACAAATTGAGGCATGATGAATCATATTAGGCCTTATCATGATGTACTTTAAAGCATCCTCAATGATGGATCTTGAATCTCAATGAAGAAATTGTTGAAGAAGGCATGGAAATAAACTCATGAACCTATGAATCTACCTAATGAAATGTGTTGTGCCCTCTCCTATAGGATCATCAATTAGAGCAAACACTCATTGTATTTTTTAGTTAAAGATTAATAAATACAAAACATAGATGATCACAATATACAAATCAAGGTGCTTGGTGATTCCTCATGAGCAAACCTAAAGATAGGGATAAGAGCCAAACCCTAGTGTGATCTTGTTATGGTTGAATTGATATGAGATGATAGAGGAATCTTAGGGGCAAAAATTAGGGTACAACAACTGCCCTTATTTAAGTGTCTTGTATTCGGAGATATGAAGGTTAAAATATTTGTGTTAACGAGATTGAAGATACTTAAATATAAAACAAGCCCTATTTTTGGCCCTAAGATGCCACGCAATGCCTATGATTGTGCATGCAAATAAACAAATCCAAAGGTGACACAGGACACCACTAGGGATGTGGGAAATAAAATAAAGGGTCAACGGAAGTCCAACCAGGAAAATAAATCGCTGGTGAACAGAAGACTCAACTCTACCGGGGTAAAGCCCAAGGAGGAGATAAAACAACATCAACTCAAATATGGAGAAGAGAAAATAAAGGATAATAATTATCGACAGATGACTGCAAACTATCCACTCACTGAGAAGATAGCAAAAAAAGTAACATGGTCCCCAACGGGAAAGAAGTGGTAGGATAATACTAGAAAACACCAATATTAGGGTCAGTCACAAATGACCAGCATCAGTACTTATAACTGGAAACATATGAATTCTTCAGAGCAAAGTGAATGTAACTGAAAAACTATCTCCCATAATGACAAGACTACCATTCATCGGTGTAACAAATCTCAACGACGAACTACCTCCCATAATGACGAGACTACCATTCATTGGAGTAACAAAATCTCAACAACGAACCATCTCCAATAATGACAAGACTACCATCCATCGGAGTAACAAAATCTCAACAATGAACTATCTCCCATAATGACGAGACTACCATCCATCAAAGTAACAAAATCCCAACAATGAACTATCTCCCATAATGACGAGACTACCATCCATCGGAGTAACAAAATCTCAACAACGAAATATCTCCCACAATGGCGAGACTACCATCCATTGGTGTAACAAATCTCAACGATGAACTACCTCCCATAATGATGAGACTACCATCCATTGGAGTAACAAAATCTCAAAAAAAAACTATCTCCATTGATGACGAGACTACCATTCATCGGTGTAACAAATCTCAACGATGAACTATCTCCCATAATGACGAGACTACCATTCATCGGAGTAACAAAATCTCAAAAACGAACTATCTTCCATAATGACGATACTACCATCCATCGGAGTAACAAAATCTCAACAATGAACTATCTCCCATAATAACAAGACTACCATCCATCGGAGTAATAAAATCTCAACAACGAACTATCTCCCATGCTGACGAGACTACCATCCATTGTAGTAACAAAATCCCAACAGCGAACTATCTCCCATAATGACGAGACAACCATCCATCGGAGTAACAAAATCTCAACAATGAACTATCTCCCATAATGACGAGACTACCATCCATCGGAGTAACAAAATCTCAACAATGAACTATCTCCCATAATGACGAGACTACCATTCATCAGAGTAACAAAATCTCAATAACGAACTATCTCCCATAATGATGAGACTACCATCCATCAGAGTAACAAAATCTCAACAACGAACTATCTCCATAATGACGAGACAAGCATCCATCGGAGTAACAAAATCTCAACAATGAACTATCTCCCATAATGACGAGACTACCATCCATTGGAGTAACAAAATCTCAATAACGAACTATCTCCCATAATGACGAGACTACCATTCATCGGAGTAACAAAATATCAACAACGAACTATTTCCCATAATAACGAGACTACCATCCATAGGAGTAACAAATGAATCTTCTCGGGGAACTAACATACTTACTAGGAAGAGCAGGTTGCTCAAATAAAGAGACCTGCCATTTGCTATTATAAGAAACCCTTCAGGAAAAGAAAAATGAATTATATGGGGAAGTTTCAATATATTCATACTTAGGAGATAAAATATTCTTTTGCAAAATAAATGCGCACCCTCAATCCAGGGCTCAAAGCTTGCATAAAATATAATAATAATATTGTCAAGGACTACCGATTCGAACCAGAAATAAACTGGAGTGAAACAATCAGCCAAGATAGCACCTGATGAGAAATAAACTCAAAAATGGATCATATTCCATCCAGATAATAAGATGAATAAGAAGGCTAAAGAAAAATTCTTCCACGAGGGATAACTCAGTGAAGAAATTGAAAGAATATACACTTTCTGCTTAAGGTCGACACTCTATTGGAGAGAGGGTAACATAAATCTGCAAAATAGGGTAATATGCAAACAAAATATTAATAAATGCAAATGACCAACGAATTATAAATTCAACTATGCATGGTGTATGTATGAATGTATGAATGTTATCATGTATATGCTGACAAAACAGACATACAACACTGGGAATAACCAGGTAAAACCGGTTTGGGTAAAGTAAACACTCGGTTAAATCACATCTAGGAGGAAAATTTCATAAGAAAGTAAGCACCAACTGAGGAAACAAATTCCTATTCCACGGCTTAACTCCATCGGGAAGAAACAAAATCTGAAAGTAATAAAATCAAAACAATAAATCAGAACAGTTACAGGGATATAACATCCTCCTTTAGGCTTCATCGGGGAATATCATATAGACTTTGATGGGTAAAACAATGTTTCAGTGTCTAGATTTCCACTAGAGATTTTAATATTGGCTTCTCTAGTGAAGATGAAAACCTCATCGTCGATATATTAACTGGGGATGTCGTGCTGACTTCATTGGGGAGGACAATACCACATTATTGAGAGGAGCCTAAAACACATTTTTCAGTACCCAGAGTGATGATTACACAGATTTTCAGGGAGAAATCATGAAACCACATGAGGATAACAACTTTCAGAAAGAGACGTTATCTCGGCTTTACTTAGAGACTTAAGAAGTCAAACAATACATCAAGAAATCAAAATTATGGGGATTTTAAATCAAACCCATTACTTGGCGGGAGAAAACCCAAAAAGTTGACAACTGTTTAAACACCTCTTAGAAAAGATACTTCCCTTGTCTAGCTTCTTGGGAAACAAATAACAACAATAATGCCATTACTACAAAGGGTGATGTTTTGCAAATGATTCCACCTCAGTATATAAATGGAGAAGGAACTTTCGTTATATGAGTGAAGACCTCACTGGGGAATTTGGGATAGAGGTTTCAAACCATGAAAACTCGAAACCAAAATAATCATTCTGGAGAAAAATATGACCCAAGACTCTACTGGAGAAAATGGGATCACAAATCCAATATCACACTATACATTAATTGGTGTCATCTCTAACTATTTGAGAAACAACAAGGAGATCATACGCATATCAGCAAAAGTGACCTGAGAGAACTTTCCTGGGGAACAATATACTTCCAAAATTTCATAGTTCCTCCATCCTCGGAATCACTATTTTTGTTTTTCTTGAGTCACAAAATCTAAAGTAAAAAGTCATTTGTAAATTCTTTCCAAAAACAATTTTATTATTAAATCTCTTTGTTTTGCAAATTACTATCAATAATAAATGGAGTCTTTATAAGCAGAATAAAATAAGAATTACAAATAATTGGATAAAAAGTTCAAACTTTATTAATAGAATGGTAGTCTGTGAATGGCGAGACTCCATAGATGATTACAGAGTTTGTAAAATGGTAATATATTGGAAAAGATACATTGAAATACAATGACCACTATTCTCCCTAACAACTTTGAATTCCTGAGGATCGACTTCTATTGAAGTGTGGTGAAGGTCCAAGAAAGTTATTACTTCAATGATCAAGTCTTGTCTGACGCAGTTACTTGCCAAGAAATCCATAACTTTTTCCTAGGCTGCCCTTGCGGGTTTTGAACCTAGCGGGAGAATTTATTTTTTATGTCTCTTATTTTTTCCTAGACCGCCCTTTCAGGTTTTCAGTCTACTGAGATGCTCTTTTTTGCCTAAGCCGCCCTTTCGGGTTTTTGACTTAGCGAGTTGTTCTTTTACTTCTTTAGAAAAAGTATATCTTGATTGCATCAGCATTCATAGGACGTGGGAACTCCTCGCCATCCATAGTTTCAAGAATCAATGCACCACCAGAGAATGCTTTCTTGACAACATATGTGCCTTCAAAATTGGGAGTTCACTTTCCCCTAGAATCAGCGTTGAAAGACATGATCTTCCTGAGCACAAGGTCGCCTTTTCTGAATTCACGAGGCTTGACATTTTTATCAAAAGCTTTCTTGATTCTCTTCTGGTTTAACTGGCCATGGCATAAGGCCGTCATTCTCTTTTCTTCAATCAATTTCAAATGGTCAAACCTGTTCTAGACCCATTCAGCCTCTGACAACTTGGTTTCTATTATCATACGTAAGGAGGGAATTTCAACCTCAACAGGGAGCACTGCTTCTATACCATACACAAGAGAGAACGGGGTTGCCCTTGTTGAAGTGCCGACGGATGTACGACACCCATGCAAAACAAAGGAAACATCTCATGCCAATCTTTATAGGTAACGACCATTTTCTGGATGATCTTTTTAATGTTTTTATTAGCAACTTCAACAACCCCATTCATCTTTGGCCTGTAAGGAGGCGAATTGTGATGGACAATCTTGAATTCTTCATAATGTTCTGTCATCATCTTGTTATTCAGGTTCGAGCCATTGTCGGTGATAATCCTGCTTGGCACACCATACCGACATATAAGATTATTCTTGATAAAGTGTACTACGACCTACTTAGTAACATTAGCATATGAAGTTGCTTCCACCCACTTGGTGAAGTAGCCAATTTCCACCAAGATAAAAAGGTGGCCATTCGACGCCTTAGGTTCAATCATTACAATCATGTCAATACCCCACATAGAGAAAGGCCACGGGGAAGAAATGACAATGAGAAGCATCGGAGGCACATGAATTTTGTCAGCATAAATCTGGCATTTATGGCACTTCTTTACAAATTTGTAACAATCAGATTCTATTGTCAGCCAATAGTAACCTGCCCTAAGCATCTTCTTTGCCATCGAATATTCATTGGCATGAGTACCAAAGGAACATTCATGGATTTCATGCATCAACATGCCTGCTCCGTGTCTATCCATGCATCTGAGCAAGACCATGTCATAATTTCTTTTGTATATCACATCTTCATTGAGGAAAAAGATGTCTGCCAACCTTCTTAATGTCTTTCTATCTTTGTTCGATGAACCAATAGGGTATTCATGAGTCTGGAGAAAATGCTTGATATCATAATACCAAGGTTTTCCGTCTGACGTTTCCTCTGTTGCAAACACATGGGCTGGTCTATCCAAGTGTCGCACTGTGATACGAGGCACACCGTTCAAAGTATTTACTTGATACATAGAAGCCAGAGTGGCTAAAGCATCTGCCATCTAATTTTCATCTCTGGGAATATGATGGAATTCAACTTTATTAAAGAAGGGTAATAATCTTCTAGCATAGTCTTTGTAGGGAATTAAGCTAGGGTGACGAGTATCCCATTCTCCTTTAATCTGATTTATTACCAAAGCTGAATCACCATATACATCTAAAATTTTGATCCTGAGATCAAGAGCCTCCTCGAGACACATGATACAAGCTTCATACTCTGGTGCAATCAAATGCCAACCTTGCAGTAAAATGGATATGCGATCCACGAGGAGTGATAATCCCAGCACCAATTCCTTTCCCAAAAGCATTTATAGCTCCATCAAACACCATACGCCACCAGGATTCAGGATCAAGACCTTCCCCAGGTAAAGGTTCATCACAATCTTTTATTTTCAAAAACATCACATCCTCATCAAGGAAATCATATTTAACAGACTGATAATCATCCAACGGTTGGTGAGCAAGATAGTCCGCCAACACAATGCTTTTTATAGCCTTCTGAGTATGATATTCAATATCATATTCAGGCAACAACATCTGCTAACGGACAATTCTTCCAGTAAGAGCAGGCTTTTCAAAAATATACTCAATTGGATCCATTTTGGAAATCAACCAAGTAGTATGATTTAACAAATATGGTCACAACCGTTTTGCCGCCCAGGCCAGAGCACACAAGGTTTTTTCTAGTATAGAATATCGTGACTCACAGTCAGTAAACTTCTTACTGAGGTAATAAATGGCATATTCCTTCTTCCTGTTTCATCTTGTTGTCCCAAAATACAGACCATAAATTTATCTAACATTGTCAGATAGATAATCAATGGTCTTCCCTCAACAGGCGAGAGCAAGATAATAGGTTCGAGCAAATACTCTTTAATACTTTCAAATTCCCTTTGTCAATCATCTGTCCACACACAACCTTGATCTTTCTTTACCAACTTAAAGATCGGTTCACACATTGTAGTCATATGGGAAATAAATATGGAAATGTAATTCAAACGCTCAAGGAAGCCTCTAACTTGATTTTCAGTTCTTGGTGCTGGTATTTCTTGAATTGCCTTAACTTTATCAGGATCAACTTCAATTCCTTTTTGGCTGACAATGAAATCTAACAATTTTCCTGATCGGACACCAAAGGTACATTTATTTGGATTCCAGCAGAGATGATACTTTCTCAAACGCTGAAACAATTTTAACAAATATTCTACATGTCCTTCTTCAGTCTTGGATTTAGCAATCATATCATCAACATATACCTCAATTTCCTTGTGCATCAGATCATGGAATAGGGTTGTCATAACCCTCTGGTACATTACACCAACGTTCTTCAACCCGAAAGGCATCACTCTGTAACAGAATGTTCCCCAGGGTGTGATCAACATTGTTTTTTCCATGTCCTCAGGAGCCATTCTAATTTGATTATATTTGGAAAATCCATCCATGAACGAGAATACTTTGAATTTTGTTGTACTGTCAACCAACATATCAATATATGGCAATGGAAAGTCATCTTTTGGACTAGCTTTGTTTAAAACTCTATAATCAACGCACATGCGAACTTTTCCATCTTTCTTTGTGTTGTACCCCAAAATTTTCCCTCCCATTTTTCATTCAAGATACTATCCTAGGGTTCCTCGAATACTCAATTTGGCTCAGAATTTGATCAGGCAGATTCTCTTCCTAAGTAGTAAATCAACAATTAGGGTTTGGTATCCCTCAAATAAAATTGAGTTTTCAAGGTTTCAAATGGTCTTCATAGGTCTTCATGTCTCCTCAAAGATGTTCGTGCCAAGTTTCAAACCTCGCATTGCAAGTTTGCTCAATCAAGGATTCACAAAATAGAAAACGACTACATTGACCCAAAAATTGAGCTTTTTGCGAGAACAAGTTCAAAAGATCGTAACTTCTTCATTATTCAATATTTCTGAGTGGTCCTTATTGCGTATGATTCTCCTTGATGCCATCTCTAATTTTTGTTCACAAATCAAGAGCTGATTACGTATAGAAGATTACCAAAATTCGAGTATATTAGAAGTCGCATCATGGACTTTGACCTAATTTTAAATAACAGTTGTTTGATTTCTAAGATTTGTGATTTCTTTAAATTACAAGACCTTGAGACGATTATTTCTGTATGTGGTCATAAGTGATTTTACTCACAGGTTTATCTTCAAAGAATAGAAAGAAAATTGTGTTTGGAAGACGTTAAAATTATCGAATCGTCGCAAGTCATTAGTTGATTTTTAAGTGTTCTTAACCACAACTTGTTGAAAGATTGATGAATTTTCTCATAGCATGTTTGTTTTGTAATGAAGTTCCATCTTTAATCGAGCGTGGCGTACGAGTCCATTTTGAATGCAAGTTTGAATTGGATACGATTTAAAGATTAAGACTTTCATTTAAAACAACTATGATTTTGGATTCAAGTTAGCCAAGTGGAATTGAATTTTTAAGCATTTATTTTGTTTGAGAATTTGATTGGACTACAAGGCATATGGTTTATCTAATCATTTTGTGATTGCTTGAAGTAAAGTTACCAAACCAAGATGATTTATTCGAAGCATTCAATCAAGAATTGCAAATTTTAAATTAGAACTCAAAGTTTGGTACAACAAATTCATCATTCATACATTTCATTCAAATGTTATGTTATGATTACATTCTTGGACAATTTGTAAAAAAAAAAAAGGGGTTACAATGCAAAATATAAATTACAAATTGTTTGTCTTGTTTACAAAGAATCTCAAGTTTTTTGTTTACAAAGGGAAGTTTTACTTCTTCTTCAAGTCTTCCTTGCTTCATCTTCAAGTAATCAATCTAATCTTTGTTTGCATCCAAGCTTCGCTTGTCGTTCATGAAACAAGAAAAGGAAAAGTTATAAAAAATTCAAGCAAAGTAATATGTGAAGAGGAGAAATTCATCATTAGGGTTTGCGTCTGGGAATCAGAATTTTGTTCGTTTTAATCACCATCCATTTCTCCCTATTTTGCAAATCTCAAAAAAAGAATTTTGGTTCACAAAAGAGGGAAAAAGAAATATACAAGGGAGGCCTAAAAGCAAACCAAACAAGCTACTGCAACAGTCCAAACAAAACAGGGCTGCATTGCAAAATTAGCAAGCAAAACAAGCAAACTGCTACACAAAACAGGGATGCATTGCCAAAAATCAACATACAAAATAACAGACCTGTAAACAGATACACCAAACAGGAAAACAGCAGCCACAACAGGCTGTCAAATAGCACAACAACATAAAGTAAAAACAACTGCAGCAAGAGGACAGAACAACGCAACAAGCAAGGCAGCATAGGCTGCCAAGAGAACAAATGAAAAGGCAGCAACAATACAAAAAAATAAATAATATGCAAGCTAGCATTAGCTCATATCTAAAACACATCATCATTTTCCTAAATACTACAAACCATTCAGAATTTCAATAAGTAAACAAAACTGTTTATTTTCATTGAAAGAGGAAAGAGGGAAGAAATCACCTAGCAAGCAATAGTCCAAAGCCTTACATCAAACCAGCACATAAAACCTGTACGAAACAACCTAAATATATGCTGCAAAATTGCCCAAAATACATCCTGCAAAAACCCTGCTACAAAAATAGTCCAAAACTTATGCAAATATTACCAAAAAACAGTCAAAACAACAACAACCTGTTTCCTTATTTTCTGCTATCCAAACCTGTTAACAAAACAGTCCTTACTTGCACAAACATAGAAAAAAAAAGCTATACAAGAAAGCCACATATCAGCATATCCCAACAGTTCAAACCCATCTCATCCCCCCCCCCCAATTCAATTCCTCATACTGCTATAAAACCCTAAGTCAGCAGCGTACTCAAGAGGGAGAGAAGGCCAAACAAGATACCTGTTAAAAAAAATCAAAACAACAAAACCAGCAAGATACAAATCCAACAAGAGATAGCCAAGGCCAATATACCAGAAAACAAAAACCAAACAAAAAACATAATCAGTAAACACAAAAATCCATTCCAGAACCTCAACCTTCTTCTCATCACAGTGTCGTAACCCTTATCCAAACCTCAAAAACTCATTTCAAAAAATTCCTGTCAAAACTCCTCCGTTCGTAACCTCATTCCAACCATATCATCACCTTCATTCCAAACAACAACTCCAGAAGAAGGGTAAAACAAAAGGACAGTAGCAGAGAGACTAAGAAATATCGAAATTGAAGAATCTAGAAGAAAACGCAAAGTGCAGAGGAAGGAGCGCAAACCTGATCCGAGTTTCAAGAGGTGGCAGAAGCTTCTCCAATCGGAAGCGTAAACCTGTTGGATTACTCCCAAACTTGTAAGTTCTTAATCACCCTTGAATTTTCTTATACTGATGCGTAGCTATCATCATATTTTCATGTTGTTCGTTATTCCTTTGTGTGAAACTATGTGAAACTATTGATGATGATGTTGTCACCGTGAGAGAAACCTGGTAGATCAAGAGGGAGCGATTGAGAAGCAGTATGTGAGGAACCATACAGAGTATGTCGCGAGAGGGACAAATAAGATGATGAAGCGAAGAACAAAGGGAGTAAAGTTGTTTGAGAGAACCAGCGACATTTCATTTGAGAATTAGGGTTCCATGAACCCATCATTTCTCCCCACTCAAACCGGGTCAATATTGGGCCCTATTTTGGCCCAGATCTTATTTTTTTCCTCTTATACTAATGAAACTGTAAATATGATGAATGAAACAACATGGTGCGTTGGTAAGAGTGTGTGCTTAAATGCTTGAAGTCACGAGTTTGAACCTCCCCTAGGACTTTTTTTTACCATCATTCGGTTTCCTCACTTTAAAAGCACCCAAATCTTGATATATACCCCCAACGCATTATTGTCTTAGCAGATGGGCCTTATGCACTCAGGCCCAATGTTTTTCTTGCCCATCCACCCGTTCTCTTTAACTCACCCCCTTCCTTTTTGTACTTTTGTTGGACACTAACAAAAACAATTTTGGGCCTCTCCTCCCTAACTCAGCCCAGCGGAATGCTATCCCACCTCTCCATAGTTTTTGGTTCAACACCCTTTATTTTGGTCATTTTATTTATATATTTTTCTTAATTTTTATAGTTTAGATTTTAAATTCATTTAATAATAATAGAGTTTCTTAACTAAACAGTTTTCTTAATTAATTTATTTTCCCAATTAGTTTAGGATTTTGTAAATTATTTTACTAACTAATTTTTGTATATTAAGTTTTATTTGGTACATTTAATTTCTAAATAACAAAAATTCTAAAAGGCAAAAATACATACATTTTGATTTAATTCTTTAGTTAATTGATAGAATAGGTTTTTCCTATTTTTTCTCTTCCAACTTTTTACAAACAAAATAACTTAAAATTTTATTGCCATACTTTGTTAATTAATTTTATTTCATAATCTTTAATTAATTGCTCAAATTCGATTTGGTTGTATTGTTTTCTATTTGGACTTTTAATCACATTCGACTCATCCCCATTTGTAAAAATTGTACCCCCATTCCCGAAAGCTCTGTAATAGTGTAGAATTTCTATTTCCGAACTTTATTGTTTTCTTTATACTTTATAGTAATTAGGCGTGCATGGCAAGATTCAAAATCAATCGCTAGACAACCTAATCAAAAACAAAATTAACTTGAAACGAACACACTTTTTCACACGCGCACCTCTAGGGTAACCTCGCTCGTTGCCTCAGAACACAGTCATGTCCCTTGAATATGGGACGCTTTATCAAAGACCCTTCGATAAAAGATCGTAGTCCCTCGATGTTGCCTTTGATAAAACGACCTAGTCCCTTAAGAAAAATTGCTAAAGCGTCTCATAAGTTGCTTTCGATGACTGTATGATTGACCCGCGCCTGTCCCTTCACATCCAATGATGGGGTTTCTTACCAAATCAATGGTAAGATAGAAACATCTAAAGGAGGAAGAAAAGAACATTTAAGACCTTTCGAGTAGGTAGATTCGCTCCTAGTTGCTCACTTTCTTACGACAAAAACATTTTCACACCAACACTTTCATCTCAAAATATTTTCAAAAGACAAAGCTTTTTGCATACATTCTTATAGAGACGAGAGCCATTGCAAAAACATATTTTCAAAACCCTTTTCAAAATCACTTTCAAAAAGCACATTCCCCAAACACATCTTTGAACTATTTTTCGAAACAAAACTTTGTACGCGTTCTTATAGAAACGAGAACCATTACAAAAACATTTTTAAAATACTTTCAAAGCCCACACCACAAGCACATTTTCAAGCAAAAGTAAGTGATCTAGCAAGTAACTAAGAGCCCGTAGACAACTACGGATGAAAAGGGTGCTAATACCTTCCCTTTTCATAATCTACCCCACGAACCCGAGAAATAATCTTGAAAGGTCTTTCCTGTGCTTTTTTACCTTTCCTTTTGGATAAAAGAAAAGTCGGTGGCGACTCTTTCTATCCGCATAAATGCGATCAAATGCAAAACGAACCGAGTCAGTTCTCCCGCTGTATCACAGGACTGGCGACTCTGCTGGGGAATTTCTAAAAGTGGGGTTACCTTAGGGCTTAGATCACATTTATTTGTTTTCATTGTTTGACTTGTATGCTTTATATTATGGTTCTTTGTTTGGGTTTGAATCCTCTACCCGGATTTGAGATACCTTATAGGTAAGTAGCAATACGTTGTGGAAACTGTGCGGGGTATACCGACACGGTCTAAGCAATAACTATGTTAGTGTGACATATTTGTGGGTACCGGTAGCCCTTGAGTAGTCAAGGAGAATACATGGCCGCTGAGTGATGTCATGAAGCACTAATGAACTTTTAGAACCTTTATTTGACCAACTTGGCCACTAGGACGTAATGCGATGACCGACTTTAGTGCAGTCCGAAGTTGGTAGATACTCGATACTACACTCATTGAGGTTTGGTTCTTTGGGATATTTCGGTCACCATTAAAGAGGCTTGTGCTGAAACAATGACCAAGGAAACAAACCAGTGATATTGAGCTCCTTAGAACCCGATTACTATTGCTAGGACATGTTTAAGCCAACTAAACTTCAAGAGGGTACTTACCTATGAGACTCCATGCAAGCCTAAACCTAAGGACTTGTTTGCTTTGTTTGTGTATATTTTACTTGTACATAACATCATGAGCATCATAACATCATAACACATTCACTAACCGTTTCAAGGAGTTTTGGGATTTATCTTTGTTTCTGTTTTGTAGGACATGGATTATCTTTGCCGAAAAACTATTCAAGTAAATCTCGTAAGGATTCCTCCTCAACTTAAAGAGTTAGCTTCAAGGATTCCTGAGAATTCTCCATTCACCGAAAGACATGGTTGTCTCCCAAACTTGGTTACCTCCAAAACTGATGAAGATATGTTGAAGGTGCTCTTCCAATTCTTTGATCCTCTACACCATTGCTTCACATTCCTCGATTATCAACTTGTGCCAACTTTGGAAGAATTCTCCCAACTCTTGAGGATTCCCATTCTCAATCAACTACCTTTCAACGGTACGAAAAGAGACCCAAAGCAAGAAGAGATTGCTCAAGCTCTACACTTGCAACCATTTGATGTCACAACTCATTGGGAAACAAGGAGTTGTGTCAAGGGTTTCCTAGCAAAGTTCTTGTTTGAGAAAGCCCAAAACTGTTGGAACTCTTTAGATTTGCAAGCCTTCGGGGAAATTGTGGCTCTCCTCATCTATGGGATGGTTTTGTTTCCAAATCCTGACCAACTCATATATGTGAACGCTGTCAAAATATTCATATCTCGCAACCCGGTGCCTACTTTGCTAGGAGACATCCTACATTCTTTTCACACTCGCTTTGTGAGGACAAGAGGTATCCTTATGTGTTGTACTCCTCTCTTGGCAAGATTGTTTATTTCACATCTTCCCCAATCCGTCTTAAAGAATGAGCAAGGTTCAAGGTGGTCACAAAGATTGATGACGCTCAAACATTCAGATATCTATTGGTGTTCTAGATATTTAGAGAATGTTATCATCGTGGACCATTATGGAGAGTTACATAATGTCCCCTTACTTGGAATTAGGGGAGGTATCACCTATAACCCCTGTTTGGCATTAAGACAATTTGGTTATGCCCGAAGGGATGGTTCGTACGAGATGCTGATTCAAGGTTTGGTATTTGACTACGACAATGACGATCAAGGTCTTTGCCAGAGATTTATCCGAGCTTGGAGGATGTTACATAAGGTATATAGCAAGACTTTGGGGCACAAGAATTCCACCCCTCTTAAAACTTACCTCAAATGGGTACGAACTCGTGCTCAGAGTCTTATGATGCCTTATCCATCCGCTCTCCCGGTAATCATCGAGCCTGTCATGGAGGGAGATGTTCCATACACCATCCTGCGTCCTGACATGCCCATCTCTCTTGAAGATTTACAAAGAGATTGGATATAGCTCAAGGGAGAGCGAGACACTTTTGAGGCCCAATTCTACGCTAGTGAGAAGAAGGTTTTGGAACTCACTAAGCAACTTCATGAGGAACGGACCCTGAATGCCTACATTGCACCAAAGAGGATGTGAACTACCTTTTTATCTTAGAGTATTATTTTTCCCTAGAAGGCATTGATGTACTCAAAAAACTTTAACTTATTAATATAATGTGTGTTTCCTTTTTGTCTAAAACAAATTTGAATCTTAAAATCCTTGAAATCATTGCATACACATTTGCCATTCATCATAACATAAGCAGGTTTCTTGCGACAAGTCTCCTCATCTTTCCACTGTTTATTTCAGTAAGATGGATCTCGAGAAAATGGTGAAGGACCTCCAAGCTCAGAATGCACAGTTTCAACAGATGCTTTTAACTCTAGCCAAAGGACAAGAAGAGTTGAAGACCTTGTTGGTTGAAAAGAAAAAGAAGAAAACAAAGAAGGTAACCGGAGTTCTAAACACGGGAAGAAGATTTCATGAGCAGACAAGAAGGACCCTAGACTTTTCAATGACATCCGGTGAGAGAGACAATCAAGATTGGAAAGGCAAGGAAACAGTTGTCCCGTTAGAATCAGAAGAGGAAGAGGAAGAAGAAGACTATTCTGAAGAATAATACCCTCAAATTGATGACAAGTATAAACATCTCGAAGAACGGTTGAGTGCGATGGAAATCCAAAAAGTGCCTGGATTGGACTTTGAGGAATTGGGGTTAGTATCTTGGATTGTCATCCCTCCAAAATTCAAAGCACCAGTATTCGCCAAATATGGTGGGGTCTCATGTCCCAAAATGCATCTCCGGTCCTATGTAAGGAAAATCCTGCCTCATATCACTGACAAGGATTTATGGGTACACTTCTTCCAAGACAGTCTGTCTGGAACTCAACTTGACTGGTTTTACCAATTAGAAAGAGCCAACATTCACAATTGGGAAGATCTTGCTGCAGCCTTTTACAAACAATACCAATATAACGCTGATCTTGTGCCTACCCATACTCAACTCCAGAGTATGTCCATGGCTTCAAGTGAAGGCTTCAAGGACTATACGCAAAAATGGAGAGATTTGGCCGGAAGAGTTCAACCTCCCCTATCTGAAAGAGAATTAGTAGACATGTTTTTGGGCACCTTGTCTGGTCCCTTCTTCAATCAACTGATCAGGAGTTCATCAGCAGGTTTTACTGAATTGATATTGACCAGAGAAAGGGTAGAAGTCGGGATAAAGAGTGGAAAGATTCAAAAAGATACATCCTCCGCTGCTGTTAGGAAGCCATTCGTCAGAAAGAAAGAAGTGGTTGTTGTGTATCCTCAGAGAAATCAAGATAGGGCCGAACGCTGTCCAATGGTGGGGGCTATTATGATTCCTAAACCTGCGCCTGATCAACAAAGAAACAACCAACCAAGGATGGAAAGACCAGTCAGACAACTCACCAGAATTAACATGACCCTATCTCAAGTATTGCCACATATGTTAAGATCCAACCTGGTGACTTTGAAAGAAGCTCCAAAAAACCCTAGCACAACATCTCCTCACTATCATCCTAATGCCCGCTGTGCATACCACTCTGAGGGTCCCAGCCATGACACTCATAACTGTTGGGCTCTAAAGAACAAATTACAAGACCTCATTGAAGCCAAGGAGATTGAATTCGATGCGCCCGAAAAGCCAAATGTCATTTCTACCCATATGCCCAAACATGGCCATAATACCAATGCCATTGAAGAAGATATGTTTGTTACTTCAGTTGATGAACTTAGGACCCCACTTCTGACTATTAAAGTAAACTTGTTGAATGCCGGTGTTTTCCCGGGCTATGATGAAGGCTGTCATTTCTTTTTGTCCTTACTAACCAGCTGCCCTTTGTTGAAAGCAGGCGCTCAGTGCCTAATAGATAACAAAGAAATTTTGTTTGAAAATACTTCTGTTCCAACTGTTCCTTTTAAAGATGTTTCTATCATTGCCATTTCCGCCAATTCTTCCAGGGTCTCCACCAAAAGACCCATTAGAATTGCATCAGTTCCAAATGCAACTCCTTTGATAATTACAATGCCTGGACCAGTCCCGTATTCGTCAAACAAAACCATACCATGGAATTATGGAGGGGATGTCTACTACCACAATGTCAAGCAAGATTGGCCAGCTGCCGAAGATTCAAGTTCCGAGAAAGTTAACTCTGATATCAGTAATATTGCGGGGACTAGCAAGATTACCCGAAGCGGAAGGATATTCTCTCCAGAAATTGCTCCCCCAAAAGCAGTTTCTGGACCCATAATCATTTCTGTTGTTGTTTCTCCTCCGAAGGCTATTCCCAGTCCTATAATCATCTCTACTAATGCTCCTACTGGCATTCCTACTTCCAAGTCAACCGAGACTCGAGGTAAAAGTATTCTAATTGAGCCTATCCAGACGAAGGCACAACATCAGCTATCCCTGAGACCTCCCAGAAAGAGATGGAGGAAATTCTAAAAATCATAAAAAGAAGCGACTACGATGTAGTTGAGCAACTGGGGAAAACTCCATCAAAAATTTCCATGATGGCTTTATTAACATGTTCTGAGGCGCATGCAAAGGCCTTGGTAAAATTTTTGAAAACTGCCCATGTACCCCAAGAGACATCTGCCAATCAATTTCGAGACTGCGTAGCCAGCCTGACTGCAGATAATGGTCTAGGTTTTTCGGATGATGACTTAACGCCAAGAGGAAGGAAGTATAATGAGGAATTTCACGTATCAGTTGAGTGTAGGGGCACAACCTTGGCTCATGTTTTGGTGGACACTGGCTCTTATTTTTTTATTATTTTCCTCTTATACTAATGAAACTGTAAATATGACGAATGAAATAGCATGGTGCATTGGTAAGAGTGTGTGTTTAAATGCTTGAAGTCACGGGTTCGAACCTCCCCTAGGACTTTTTTTTACCATCATTCTGTTTCCTCACTTTAAAACCACCCAAATCTTGATATATACCCCCAACGCATTATTGTCTTAGCAGATGGGCCTTATGCACTCAGGCCCAATGTTTTTCTTGCCCATCCACCCTTTCTCTTTAATGCACCCCCTTCCTTTTTGTACTTTTTTTGGACACTAACAAAAACAATTTTGGGCCTCTCCTCCCTAACTCAGCCCAGCGAAATGCTATCCCACCTCTCCATAGTTTTTGGTTCAACACCCTTTATTTTGGTCATTTTATTTATATATTTTTCTTAATTTTTATAGTTTAGATTTTAAATTCATTTAATAATAATAAAGTTTCTTAACTAAACAGTTTTCTTAATTAATTTATTTTCTCAATTAGTTTAGGATTTTGTAAATTATTTTACTAACTAATTTTTGTATATTGAGTTTTATTTGGTACATTTAATTTCTAAATAACAAAAACTCTAAAAGGCAAAAATACATACATTTTGATTTAATTCTTTAGTTAATTGATAGAATAGGTTTTTCCTATTTTTTCTCTTCCAACCTTTTACAAACAAAATAACTTAAAATTTTATTGCCATACTTTGTTAATTAATTTTATTTCATAATCTTTAATTAATCGCTCAAATTCGATTTGGTTGTATTGTTTTCTATTTGGACTTTTAATCGCATTCGACTCATCCCCATTTGTAAAAATTGTACCCCCATTCCCGAAAGCTCTGTAATAGCATAGAACTTCTATTTTCGCAATTTACTGTTTTCTTGATACTATATAGTAATTAGGCGTGCATGGCAAGATTCAAAATCAATCGCTAGACAACCTAATAAAAAACAAAATTAACTTGAAACGAACACACTTTTTCACACGCGCACCTCTAGGGTAACCTCGCCCGTTGCCTCGGAACACAGTCATGTCCCTCGAATATGGGACGATTTAGCAAATACCCTTTGATAAAAGATCATAGTCCCTTGATGTTTCCTTCGATAAAATGATCTAGTCCCTTACGAAAAATTGCTAAAGCGTCTCATAAGTTGCTTTTGATGACTGTATGATTGACCCGCGCCTGTCCCTTCACATCCAACGATGGGGCTTCTTACCAAATCAATGGTAAGATAGCAACATCTAAAGGAGGAAGAAAAGAACATTTAAGACCTTTCGAGTAGGTAGATTTGCTCCTAGTTGCTTGCTTGCTCACGACAAAAACATTTTCACACCAACACTTTCATCTCAAAACATTTCCAAAAGACAAAGCTTTTTGCATACGTTCTTATAGAGACGAGAGCCATTGCAAAAACATCTTTTCAAAACCCTTTTCAAAATCACTTTCAAAAAACACATTCCCCAAACACATCTTTGAACTATTTTTCGAAACAAAACTTTGTAGGCGTTCTTATAGAAACGAGAACCATTACAAAAACATTTTCAAAATACTTTCAAAGCCCACACCACAAGCACATTGTCAAGCAAAAGTAAGTGATCTAGTAAGTAACTAAGAGCCTGTAGATAACTACAGATCAAAAGGGTGCTAATACCTTCCCTTTTCATAATCTACCCCCCGAACCCGAGAAATAATCTGGAAAGGTCTTTCCTGTGCATTTTTACCTTTCCTTTTGGATAAAAGAAAAGTCGGTGGCGACTCTTTCTATCCGCACAAACGCGATCAAATGCAAAACAACCCAAGTCAGTTCTCCCGTCGTATCACACTTTGGTACTAGGACAATATTGGCAATCCACTGAGGATACACTGATGTCACAAGAAAACTGGAATTAATCTGCTTTAAAACTTCTTCTTTAATTTTCATTGCCATATCAGGGTGAGTTCTTCGCAACTTCTGCTTGATTGGTGGACATTCTGGTTTTAGCGGTAAATGATATTCCACAATATCAGTATCCAACCCCGGTATGTCTTAGTATGACCAAGAAAAGATGTCCACATACTCTTTCAACAATTCAATCAACCTGCTCTTTACGTCCGAATGAAGAAATGCTCCAATCTTGACTTCTTTTTGATCTTCCTCTGAACCCAAATTAATCGTCTCCAACGACTCTTTATATGGCTGAATGGTACTTTCCTCGCGCTCAAGTAATTGTGAAACGTCTTCTGGGATTTCATCATATTCTTCTTCTTCGACCACATACGCAGGATATTCAAAGTTGGGAGAGGGTGCAGGGTCATTGTACTCAACGGGTTTTTTAATTAATCTGCACATATGATTTATGATTGCTTTTAGAAACTAACACTTATAGTAAGTGATTATGCATATTTAATTACATTTTTTATTTATTTTGAAAGGATTTTCTGATTACCATTTTCCAAGAAAAAGCAGAAAATAAAGACACCATTTGGGAATCAAAGACAACTTTTATTATTGATTTTAAAGATCAAAGCAAATAGATATGCCCATACAATGTCAATACTTTCACCTTGGGTAGAGTGAAAGATTTTTGAAAATATTAACAAAAATAAATTACTTTGAGATATGAATGCAAGAGGGAAGATCAATAGTGATCTTGGACTCTGACTCCATGTGTCACATAGTTTGGCATCTCTTTCTCTTCTTCACCTTCCACAATAGCATTGATCCTCGGAACAATTGGATGAATGTAGCCTCTGTTGTGAAAGATATCTTGATATTTGCCCAAAGCAGACTTCGGCTTCATATTATCAACTTTGTTATTCTTCACAAAGAATCCCAAACCAGCTCTATTCTTATTCACAGGTGGATCAAAAATCTGCCCTCATACTTTACTAGGGCCATTACGCACTACCTGCTAAGCATCCTTAAACGAAGCTATAGAATTCTCATTTTACCTTACGTTATCAATGGATAAAGCTTGGAACTAAGTTCCAACAACAGCTTCATTCGCCACCACAACACTAAAAGAGGATAAATGAGATATTAACAATGCATGTTCTCCATTTATGATAACCACATTTCCCTCACGAACAAACTTCACCTTCTGGTGAAAAGTTGAAGTGACAGCCCCTGCCTCGTGGATCCATGGTCGTCCCAGTAAACAGCTGTAAGCAGGAACAATATCCATAACCTTAAGAGTAATCTGAAATAAATGCGTGCCTATGTGAATAGGTAAATCTACTTCCCCGATGACAGACTTCCTCGATCCATCAAAAGCTTTCACAATTATGCCACTCGGGCGCATGGGAGTTCCTTGGTACTTAAGCTTCATAAGTGTGCTCCTCAGTATGACATTTAAAGTGGATCCATTTTCAATCAACACATTGGAGAATGAATCGTTCTTGCAGTTCATGAAGATATAGAGAGCCAGATTTTGTTTCCTTCCTTCATCGGGAAATTCGTCATCACAAAAACTCAGGTTATTACAGGATGTAATATTTCCTACAACACTACTGAATTGGTCCAAAGGCATATCACTTTCCATGAAAGCTTGATACAATACTCTCATCAAAGATTCCATGTGGGTAGAAGAGTTCATTAGCAAGGCTAAAATGGATATCTTTGATGGTGTCTGCAATAATTGATCTATGATCCTGTAGTCGCTCATCTTGATAATCTTTAATATATAGTCCACATCTTTTTCTAGAGTAGCACCACTAGATTCCCCCACTGATTTCTTAGGTTCAACACTTTCTATAACCTTTTTATCAGCATTAACATTCCCTCGAATGACAGGTGCGAAAACACGTCCACTGTGGGTCACTCGGCTGGCTTCAGAAATATTCTTGACATCAGACAAAGGTTGGATGGGAACTTCCACACCATCCTCTAGGATTGTAGCATTGTATTTATATGGCACAACCTTGTTTAATTTGTAAGGACCAGGACCCGACAAACAAATCACCGCTGGAGCAATAACTAGCTTGCTATGGTATTCAATCTCTATAGGGGCGGGAACACCAAAACAAGGCACAATAACATGCACTCCTTCTTCAGAATACTTAGACATCACAAAATAATTGGTGGATAACACATCTTTATCTGAGGAAAAGAATTCATCTGCGAAAACATACCATCGTCCGACACAGTCTCAACTGAGCAATCTCCAATCACATTAATCCCATGGTAATCATCTCTATTTCCTGAAACTTTGATAGTACCATTATCCAATAACAACTGAATACCCCTTATCACAATGGAATAACCACGAAAGTCTCTGTAGCAGATCCGATAAGACTCATAATGGTGTTCTTCTTGACCAACCATGTGACAGAAGGTAGCGTGCAACAACACCAAATCATCATTCAAATGGTTCACGTCAAAAATCAGGAATTCTCCAGGAAATCCAAATACCATATTCACATCCTCTTCGTACTCTGCCTTTGGCCTAATTATATGAATGAGGCCCTCGTCCATCATTTCCTGAAGATCAACTCTTATCTTATCACATCCCTGGACATCTGTACTGCAAATACCACAACTAGCATGGTCATGCATATAACAACTGAACTCACAGAGGTCAGCATGCATCTTTACCAAATCTCTTCTAACCAGGTTAATATAAAAATCCGGAAGTCCCCTGGACAACCAGCAACCATGTTTACAACATTTACTCCTCCATGCTTTGGCAAAGGATTATCTTTCACGTTAGGGCCAACATATTTAAAGGATAAGAGGATAAATCCCACCATCTTTTGTACTTCAGATTTCAAAGGATAATAGTTCTCAATATTGTACCCTGGTGCTCCCTGATGAAAAGCACATGTCTGGTTTGCCTTATAATACCAGGGTAAAGGTGATGTTATAGCAGGGGGCAGCCTGGTCTGAACCAACATCTTCTAAATCAAATCCGGAAGTAACTCTACAAAGCTCATTGTAATATAGTCAAAATCCTCTCTCTTCTGACTTTGCCCTTGATTTCCCTGAGGGGATGGTCTCTGATAGGAAATAGTGGTTGGAGCTACATTGACAACTAGAGTCACAGAAGCAACCTGTTGCTAGTACCGATGATGTCTTATAGGTGGAATAATCTTCCTCTCCCTAATAACAACATTCATTTCTCTTTCTTTCTTTCGAGATAACCCATATGACGACTTCTTTGTCCCTTCATCTTTTGTCAAGCGCCCTTCTCTAACAGCCTCTTCCAAACGAACACCCATGTTTACCATTTCGGTAAAATCACTCGGTGCACTAGCGACCATCCTTTCATAATAAAATGATCCAAGGGTTTTCAGGAAGACCTTGGTCATTTCTTGTTCTCCCATAGGTGGCACCACCTGGGCAGTTATCTCGTACCAATGCTGCGCATATTCTTTGAACGACTCCTTGTCTCTCTGAGCCATTTCCCTTAACTGGTCACGGTCAGGTGCCATGAACTTATTGTACTTATACTGTTTGCTAAAGGCTTCTCCTAGATCATTTAAGGTACGAATACTACTATTGTCCAGACTCATATACCACTTCAGAGCAACACCAGTTAAACTATCCTGGAAGAAATGAACGAGTAAACGCTGATCATCAGTATGGGTATACATTTTCCTGATATACATCACGAGGTGGTCACGAGGACAAGAGTTTCCCTTATACCTCTCAAATTCCGATACTTTGAACTTCACCAGCATCTTCACATTGAGAACTAGGCAGAGTTCACTAACGTTCTGTCCAAGCAAGTCTTTTACTCGAAGGGCCTTAATTTCCTTCTACATCTCATTGAACTGGTCTTGAAAGTCATCCAACAGGTCATAGAAACCCACACTTTCACTCGGTGGAGGAACAAGATGATAAACTCATAATTAATAAACGGCATAACATTCATCGAAGGAGGTGCAATATAGTTGATCTCATTTCTAGCCATAGAAGTAGCATGCACCACGGGAGGTGCGAGAGTAGCAGCAGCTTGAACAACTGGAGCGACTTGAGTATCAAGATTATAACCTTCTGGCATGAAATTTTCGGGCATCCCCCATGGGTAACCCCGAGGCATACGATTATGAGCAACAATAATTGGGGTAACAGAAACGGGAACTGGTGGACCTTCAGAAGCAATTGTTGTTGTTGTGGTTGAGCAAGCGGTGGCTAATTCTGAGCAGCCACCAATGATTCCATCAAAGTAATCAGATTATCTATACTGGCCTTTAAATCATTAACTTCTTGGCGTAGCTCGCGATTCTCTTGTTCAAGATTATCCATTTCTTCCTAAAATTAGCCCGAGTATTGTACCGGTGAGACATCTTGCTGAACGAAGTAGTAAAACACAGTAAGACACCTGGGTATGAACAAAAATGCAAGAAATATGTATAAGATGATGCATGATATGCAATGCACATGATTTATTTATCATTATTAATAATTTCAAGGGACTCAAAGAATTATAGACGATTTGCAAATACTAAAGTACTAAAACATTTGAAACACTGAAAATCTCATTGTAATAACTTCAAAATAGATTACAACTTTTTAGTACAAGTTTCAACAATCCCAAGTACAAAAGAAGATAGAATCTAAAATCCTAAGAAAGCAAAGCTGATGAAGATCACTCCATGCACCGATGCTTTCCCGTGAGTCTTACAATCTGAGCCTTCAACTGCTTTTTCTCTTCAGCATACCTGTCGACAATCCCTTTCCAATCACCAGAGTCAGGAAGTGAATGACTAAGTCCTGATCAAGCTCTAGAGGAAAATAAATCCTCTTGCTTCTCCATCATCTTTACAACATGACTCTCAAGAATTTTGATCAAGTTATCCTTCTCCTTCAAGTCTGCTTGGTAGGACATCTCTAAAGTCTGACACTTATTCTTCCAAGCCTCTTTCTCCTGCTGCATCCTGACTAGGGCAAGCTGAAGCTCTTCCACATCATATAGAAGGGGAGGAGTGGTCCTCACAAATATATCAGGCATGGGTTCTTCACGGGAATATGGCATCTTCACTTGAATTACCCTCGCTTGTACCCACCAGAGATAAGGCTTCAAAGAAACAACTCCTCTAGGTCCCGGGTCCTTTCTACCCTTCTTATGAATATGGCGCCAAGCCTTTGCAATTTCCTCCTTAACTTTCTTATGATCCTATCCCTCTTTAAGAAAGAAACCACTCAGATGAATACTATTTGTCTTATCTTTCATCGAATATCCAAGATGTCATCGTGCAAGAACATGATTGTAATTAAATACTCCCTTTGTACCAAGAAGAGGTATGTTGGGGAAACTACCACAACTATCGATAATCTCCACATCATAGTAAGCCTGATGATACCAAACAATATCTGAATGAGTGAGGGGCATAATCTTCGGTGTCCAACGAGGTTCCTTCTTGATATCCCAAAAAGCATTGGGTAAGTGAGAAATAAACCACTGATACAACAAAGGCATGCAACAAATGATCATCCCTCCATGATAGGAATCCCTAAGATGAATGGAGTAATAAGAATCTCCTAATAATGTAGGGACAGGATTTCCAATCAAAAAAATCCTGATGGCGTTGATATCCATAAATTTGTCGACGTTAGGAAATAAGAACAACCCATAAGCAAGCAGAGCAAAGATGGCCTTAAAAGCAACTGTACTCTTCATCCTAGCAAAATAGTGAGCTTTCTCCAATAAAATATTGGGCGGGTAATCCTCAAATTCTTCCTTTGGTATTCATGTGGGCCTCAATCTCATATTTCCCCAAATGAATCATAGCAGCAATCTCATGAGACTTTGGCTCCCCCTCCAAACCGGTGAAAGGAACACGATCGGTAACAGGTAAACCAAGTAGGTAAGAATACTCCTCTAATGTAGGCATCAACTGGTAATCAGGGAAAGTAAAACATCGATACATCGGGTTATAGAACTGGACCAAAGTAGAAAGAATACCCTCCTTCATCTTGAACTTCATAAGAGACACGATAGACCCATATTTCTTTCGAAAATCTATGGAACTCTCGATCTCGGGAATTAGACTCATCAATTCATCTATCTTAGGATTCTTGAAACTGTACTTTCAAGTCTTTCTTTTTTCACAATCCATGGTCGAAAGTTCCTGAGACATTCGCAAAAAGTCAACTTTAAGTCCCTCGAACCAAAATGTTTTAAAGGATGCTCATGGGTGCATGAATGCATGATGCAACAATCACACACAAGATCACTAACATGGGGGGTTCATAGTTTCGATGTCACGAGCATGAAGCCAAAGGTACTACCCATAAGGTATGGTCTAATAGTTTATCACCTGTCGAACAAGGTTCTAAGAGGTTCCCAGATTCTACATCCTTCCTTCAGATATTACCAATGTCCCGATTGACTCGGTAATTAGTAATATTCTCAGGAAAAACTCGTCTGAGTGTAGTATCGCATGACAACCATTTCCGGATTACTCCGTCATAGCTTCCGCACTACACCTAAAAGGCCAAGATGGGTTAAGGGTTCTATGGTCCTCAGTTTCAGCAGGCTCCCGGGTCGGAAGCAGCATATCTTCCCGATTACTCAGTAAACGATACTACAGTCAAAGGGGCCTCCACTGAGTGGGGGATCTCATGTCTCCTTTTTTAGGATTACTCCCTCAAAGTTAACATGACTATACCGCTCGTCCTATCTTAAGTTTGCCTAAGTCCGGGTAGAGGACTATGAGAAATCACCAAGTATCCTGAAAACCAGGAGAATTCAAACAAACATATATACAAAATATAATATACAAAAAATAATAGCACATACACAAATAAACAAAGATATGATCAACCCACTTAGGGATGGACCAGCAATTGGTCGATCTTTCCCCAGTGAAATTGCCATTTTTATGTAGCGGTAGAAATGTTAAGACTAAGCCATTGGATTGACTTGACTCGTACATATCAAAATAAAAATTGTCACCGCGCTTTATTGTTTCCAGAGGAATGGGAAAAGAGAGAATAACCCAAAAGAGGGGGAGAGAATCTAAGTTCCGAGGTTGGTTATGCAAAGGGAAGGTATTAGGAACCTAAATATCTATGGTACTCCGCAGGAATCTTTGAAAATTTGTGTACTTTGGCTATAAAAGTTGTATACAAAAATATATTGTGGGGATGAAAAAAGCAGTATTTATTAACAATTTTTGCACCCACCGCGGTTGCGAACCTTTAGTTCCTACGACCACCTTCCGTGCAATAGAGGATCAGGGTACTCGTAGTTCACTTTAAAAAAAAAACTAAAACACATGTGTGTTGGTTAATTTTAAGAGATGAGACATCATCGTCATCTCCGAGTGGAAAACATACTTACTACCCACGATTATGAGAAATGAGAATTTGCGTCATCTCAAAGTGGAGGATATAGCTTAGATTTTAAAATCAACAAAACCTCGCTCAATACCCAAGTGGAAAATATCTCACTTCATTATATATCATAGAAGTATAGTAGCTCGCATCACTATAAAGATTGACAAGAGTCTAACTTTTTTTAGAAAAGTTTTAAGGTAAAAGCTAAAGTGGAAAAATGGTTTGAATGAGATTGATTGACTTTCAGTCTTCTCACAAAAATGTCAAAGTATGATTAAGTTGTTTAAAATTTGATTAAGAAAATATTTTGAAAATGCATGGACATAAGTCCAAGTTTATTGTGAAAGAGGTTTAAGTTAGAAAACAAGAATAGTTTAAAAAAAGAGGGATACAATTTTTGAAATTAAAGAAGATGGGAGGAGATGAAGGGACTATCCTAAAGCATAAGGTAAAAGCTAGGGAAAAGAACCGTCTAACCAACAAGAAGTCAACACTTGACACAATGAGTCAATATAGAATTCTCATCCTTTGGATTGAAACCAAACAAGCAAAGATATAAACCTCTTGAGAATACCAAACTTTAAATGCATTGAGTCTTCACAAAAATTGGACAGAGTAACGACTGTATACAGATGAAGTTCCAATCACAGACAAGGCATGTAATCAGAATAACCTGCACACAAAGAAAACAAACAATCCAATGTCTCGGGGTAAACCCCAAGAACTCCATACAAAATTGCAATAGAAGTCACCAAGGTCTCAAGGTTGGTCAAGGTCTCTAATCCTAAGTCCAAGAAGTCCATAACTCCAAAATGCCAATGATAGTAACCAAGTAGTCCAAGTAACATTAAAGCCTTTTATTGTTCAAGTTGATTATTAGGTATCTTCAAAAGGAAAATGAAAGCTCAAGTGAGCAAAATAAAAATGACATAAAGATAAATGCTCAAGTGAGCAAAGATGAAAATAGCATGAAAAAATGCTAAGGTAAATGATGCTTAAAGTAAAAGCATAGAAATAAAAGTTAATTGTTAATGAGTTAGAAATTAGAGGTTAGTTGAATGACTATCTTGAAACTTTCATTTTAAAACTCATTAGAATATTGATAATATCAAAGCCTCTCAACAACAAGTTTCATTTTCTTTTTGTCAACTATATCATTCATTTCAAATTCTCAAGGCAACAACAAATGATCAACGATGTTTAAATTATTTACTTAGACCAAATTTTATGAAAGTCCATTAGAGGATTGATAAGACCAAAGCCTCATAACAATGAACCTCAAATTTATTGGATCAAAGGTTTCAAATTAAACATACTTGGGCTTGAAAACATAGGTTTGGGTCACGAATGATCATTTCTCGAATCGGGACAAAATTTAACGCTATGTTAAGCAATCGTAAGTGGATTTCTATAGAAGTCACACCTATTCTGAGGTCGATCAATAGCAATCTATGTGCCATATTTTGGAGTGATGATATGTATATCATCCGCTAACAACATGTAGTACAAAATGAGAAAAGGATAAGATGAAGACGGAGGGAGTATATTTGAATCAAAAAGTTTAATCAAACTATCATTAAAATCATCCATCCATTTTAGTGGAGTTAAACTCAACACCAAAGATCCAATGATGTTAATGAAGTTCATGATCAACAATCACATAGGCAGAATATATTAAAAAAGAAATTGCATTTAATGAATCTAATAAAAAGGAAAAATGATTTTTAAAATGAAAATAAAAGGCAAAATATCAAACCATATTCAAAGTATCAAAGAAAAATTTAAAGAGACCATAGAAAAATCAGAAATGATCTCAAATATTTTTATAAAATTATTGGTAATTTTTTAAAATAGAAAAGTATTTTTAAACTAATTAAAATCACTCAAATAAGTTAAAAAATATTAAAAATAGTAGAAGTCAAGATAAAATTTTAGAAAAAATTTCAGAAAGTCAGAAATAAGGAAAATGATTGTTATAAAAAAGTTTAGAATTTAAAAATATTAAAAAGTATTTTTAAATAATTAGAAACAAATTAAAATAAGGAAAACTAAGAAAAATTTCAAATCTGAAAAATAAATCATGAAAAAATAAAAATCAGAAAGAGAATATTTGAAAATATTTTTGTGAATTTTTTCATGATTTTTGGACCAGAAATGATTTTTTTTATGGATTTTTGAAGTTTAAAAACAAATAAATATAAAAATCAAAAATTAAAATAAAGCCAAAAAAATGTGGACCACTGGATCATTGTCAAAACATGTTAGTAAGCAGATCCAAGGGATCTGACACGCTGTGCATGATATGGTCACTATTGGAAATCACACCAAATCAATTATTAAATCAAATTTTAATAAAATAAAAGGAAAAAATATGGTCCATTGGATGAAAAGTCAAAATCTGTTAGTAAACAGATCCAAAGGTCCTGGTGCGATGTGCATATCATGGACCCTCAGCCAAAACACGCTGAATCAAAAAACAGACAGTCAATGAAAATAAAATAAATTTCCAATGTTCATTGGTTGAAGAACGACAGGTAGGTCGTCTTCAACCTCCAGACACCCATGCGCGTGGGAATTTCAGAGATTCTTCAAACGGAAACGTTAGGATCTCAACTAATATCATTGGTTTTGTCTCTTCAAGATGATCCTAACCTCACCCTCGCGAAAAATTTATATAAATTGAGCAAAGAGAAAAATGCAGAAAACCAAAATAATAGCGAGTACTTTAGGTTAGGATTTCTCACTCAATTCTCAACGTTTTTAAAAATTGTAAGAAGCACAAGGATCAGAAGGATGAGTAGAGTAGAATTGGATTTTATTTAGAATGATTTGGTTAATAAAACTACATGAACGAGGCTCTTGAAAATAGCTCTGAAAGTGAACTTCTGTAACTCAAAATATGGCTCGATTTGCTTGGTTTAAATGCTTGGTTTAACTGTAAAGAAATTGTGAAGAGAGAGCTTGAAATTGTGAAATGGAAATTCAAATTTCTGATTTGCGAATGAACTTTGGCAGGGTGTATTTGGCTCTCAAAGCTTGTTTAAACGAGTGCAATATGGTCATCTATTTATAGGAAAGTGAATGGGAATGATAATTTTGAAAGAATTAGTGGAGTTTAGAGGGAAATCGTGAGAAGCTGTGGACATGAAAAACGTGTGACTTGCTTAGCATCAAAACTCACTCAAACTTTGTGTTTCAAGGCTCTAATCCACTTTGGCAATTTGGTTAAACATGTTTAGATCAAAATGCGTGCTAATTTGGTGTTTAGAAGCTGGATTATGGATTTCAAATTCTGACTTTGGAGAAAACTTCAGTTTCAAGGTACCATCTTTGAATCCATGGTGTTCATAGCTCAAGGGGTCTTAGGGCATGATTCTTGAAGCATTTGAAATACAAGGTCACAATATTTACTATTTGAAAATAATGAGACCAAATGGATGCTTGAGCTAGGATTTGTGATGAGTCAAAGTTGAGAAAAAGATGCTGACTTTTTGTACTTAGAAAAATTCTAAGTTTTTCTTCAAAAGTGACCTATAATATTTTGATTTCAAACAAGGCCTTCCTCCAAAATTGAGCTTTAATCATTGATTCTAGCTTTAATTAGACTTACCAAAGAGCATTGTGAAACTTGAATCACTCAAAAATACCAAGTATTGAAAAAGTTATGGCCTTGTAAAATTTGTGAAAATTCATGAGGTGACCTATAATGTTTTGATTTCTTAAGGCATCATCCACTCATTTTCAAGTTTTTCACATAAAATAAGAGTTTACGTTAACACCCTCAAGATCATTATGGAAAAAGAATGGGCTTAAGGAGATAAAAAATGACCAAGTTATGATCTATTGAAGTCACATAAGGGAATTTGATGGCCTATATAGAGGACTTGTAATCTTTCTTCATCATTAGGAATCTTCCACACCAAATTTTCTTGAAAATATTGAAGTGATAAGTTTATAACCCTTTAAAGAGAAACATTTCTTTGGAATCACTCAAAAATATCAAAAGATGAGCAAGATATAGCCCTTAGAAGTCCAAAACCCTAGCTCCTAAAGCACCAACATGACTTGGAAACCCTTTTCAATGTTGACAAACTTTCTTGCACAATTACTTTTTCCATGTGAATAGAAGTTGTTAAGGATGATAATAAGAAACCATAGCACCAAAAAACACTTCCAAATGTTAAGAATTGAGAGAGTTATGCACTTGTGATCAAGAAATTAAGAACTTGTCCAATTAGGTCAAACTTCTTCAATCAATCCTTGCAGCTTTTGACTTTCTTTGACAAATTGAGGCATGATGAATCATATTAAGCCTTATAATGATGTACTATAAATCATCCTTATTGATGGAGCTTGAATCTCAATGAATAAATTATTGAAGAAGGCATGGAAATAAACTCATGAACCTATGAATCCACCTGATGAAATGTATTGTGCCCTCACCTATAGAATCATCAATTAGAGAAAACACCCATTGTATTTGTTAGTTAAAGACTAATCAATACAAAACATAGATGATCACAATATAAAAATCAAGGTGCTTGGTGATTCCTCATGAGAAAACCTAAATATAGGGAGAAGAGGCAAACCCTAGTGTGATCTTGATATGGTTGAATTGATATGAGATGATAGAGAAATCTTAGGGGCAAAAATTGGGGTACAATAGAAGGATAACTGGGGATAAAATATACATGTCTGGTCAGAGTTAGACACATATAAGAAAGAGGCCGGTCGAAGTATACTCTTAACAAATGATGCATGCACAAAGGCAAATCAACAATGAGGCTAAGCTGATGATAGACTCTTAAGAAATTAACATCAATCAAAGGCGAACTTACAATGAAAAGAGACCAGCCGAAGGAGACTCTTAACAAAAGGTACCATCCGAAGGTGGATTTAAAGGGTGCCAGTCGAAGGTGGAATTTTAAAATAAGAAACCAGCCGAAGAGGAATCTTTAACAAGGAATACTATGCCGAAGGTAGATTCCCGGGGAAAGAACTCCGATCAAAGGCGAACTTACAATAAAAAGAGACCAGTCGAAGGGGACTCTTAACAAAAGGTACCAACCGAAGGTGGATTTAAGGATAAAGAAATCCGATGAAGGGGACTATTCATCAAGGAATATTATGCCGAAGGTATATTCCTAAGAAAATAACGCCGATCAAAGGCGAACTTACATGAGATAAAGTTATGCATGTCTGGTCAGAATTAGACACACATAAGAAAGACCAAATGTACGTGTCTGATAAGGATATTAGATACATATACGAAAGAGACCGGTCGAAACAGACTCTAACAGGGCAAGGGGATGATCAAAACATAACCTAACCAGAAATATTAGCTAACTAACATAAGGTAAACCCGATCCAAATGGATTAACTAGGAAAAAGGAACTGATCAAAACAGAACCTAAACAAGGGAAGGAAATGATCAAATCACAACATAACCATGAATGTTAGCTAAGCTAATAGAAATTAAACCTGATCCAAATGGATAAATCAGAGAAAAGGAACTGATCAAAACAGAACCTAAACAAGAGAAGGAAATGATCAAAACATAACCTAATCGGAAATATTAGTTAAGCTAATAGAAGGTAAACCCAATCCAAACGGATAAACCAGAGAAAATGAATTGATCAAAACAAAACCTAAATTTATATGCATTTTTGGTCTCATATTTTAAAGTTTTTTAAGTTTTATTTCTCCTATTTTAAAAGCTATTTTTTTGGAAAAAACCTAGATGCATTTCCTTACGTGTGGTTTATATTTTTTTCTAATGAAAATATGAAAATTGTATAATTTTTCCTTCTACGCATATGCAATTTCTTTCTATTTTTACTCCATAAAAGATATTTAGATATATTTGTCATATTTTTATTGGAGAAAAGTAAAAATCACACATATGAAATTGTATCTAAGTATTCTCCAAATTTTTTTATCCTTAAACTTTATCTCATTCAAGATTTTGTTGACCTCCTATAATTTTTCATATTTGACATCTTTATTCATGACATGACACTGTTATATCCTTATAGTAACTCCGATTGTTGCTAGTTGTTTAACAATGTTGTGGCGGTGAAAATTGAGAGGAAATTGAGAGTTTAGGTGTTATGGGTGAAACAAAAAAAGAAAAAGAATTGTTGAAATTTGGAATTGTTGGTATTTTTACTCATGATTGTTCTTCATCAATTTGAGTTATTTTGGTGAGTTGAGATTCTTCAAAAGACATGATTAAAGTTTTTTTGATGAAGATGAACATTGATAAGAAATATATGTTTTTGTCGGATCTTTTGGATTTTTGTTTGCAAACATGATTGTTGATTTTGAGGAACCAATTAAAATGGGTTAGTTTTTACTTTTGATTTTTTATCAGCATTGAGAATTACACTTGAGAAAAGAAGGAGATGAATATTTTAAAACCCAAGAAATCATATTTAGTGACCTTTTTCTGTTGCTAAAGAGGTCTATAAGCAGAAATTAATGTGTTAATATCGTTTAGACATAAAGGATTATAACAAGAAGAGATTTAAATCATAGTTTTAAAAGTTAAACAACCAAATTGAATCTCAAATATAAGATAAGAGAGAAAAAAGAATATTCAAAAATAAAGATGTCTAGCTAAAAGTTTGGATTTGGCTTTTAATAAATAATACTCCCTCCATTCCTGATCGTACCTGACAAGAGTGGATCGTCAAAGCCTTACGTCGAGCTGAAGTGGAAAGCGAGATGGGGGGTACCTGCAAGACACTCTGATGCCAAAGTAAGTTTCAGAGAGTGCAAGCAAGTGTGAGTATGAGAATGAGAATGAATACTTGGCCCTCTCGAATGAGAGGGTATTTATAGCCCCTTGCGCTGGGCCAAGGTCCCCATTGTTGGACCACGTTGAGGCCCAATAATGAAGACTTCCAGGGCTTACGTGTGTATGGAGTCCAACGAGTGGACTCCCCCTGGTCAAATGCTCTGTGAGAATAGGGGTTGGACCCGTGATTTCCAGAGGGCAGTTAAGATGACGGTGATGTGGGAACGTGGGCCATGTTCCCCAACAAATGCAGAGGGAGTTTCCCAATGGTCCCTAGCTTGGGCTACTTGCTTTTGGGCCTTATACAAGGGTGTTAGATTGGGCCTCCCAACCGAGGGGAAAGTGCATGCCCAATCCAGATCAGGAGCCCCCCGAGTTATTTCTCTTAGGTGAAAGGGTGATGACTTAAGTTCAATTTTTATAGCCGGAGAGGATTTTGTCGGGAAGGATGGTCGAAGTCATCTGAAAGGAAACGAGTTGTTGCTCGCGTAGGGGAGAACCTGTTTGAAAGTGTCGGGGATCTTGTGGATAAACGAGCAGTGAGACCTACAAGGTCAATTGTTTTCCTGACAGGACCGTATAAGTTACGGGGAGCTTCTACGAGTTCTCTTTCGACGTGCCCGTATTCAAGGGATTGTCACATTGTTGAGTGTTATTTCGCCCTCAAGGTAGATCGTGATGAATGTGCCTGTATACATGTCTCAGCCATGGCATCAAGCATTCCTTTGTGTGAGATGTTTGTCTCGTGCTTGCATGGGGAGTACGTGTTAAAGTCGGGGACGTGTTCTGTAATGCCCGTTAATTTGATTAGTTATTTAATTAAATTAATTATGGATTAATGCTTGAGAATGTTGTTGAGATTGTTGTTAGTTGATTATTTGGTTGATTAAGTTGTAGAAATAGTATTGGAATAATACTAGATTTATTATTGGGCTTAATTATTTGGTTGTATGTAGTAAAGGTGGGGGTGTGAAAGTTAGGCCCAAAAATAATATTAATAATAAGGAATTAGGTTAATTGAACAAGCCTTGTAGTTATGGTACGTGAGAAGTGGCAAGGAGAACAAGGGTTTAGAGGAAATCGACGTTGGGAGAGAAACCGTCAACCGGGAAGCCAAATCGGAATTCGACCGAAAATTATAGAGAGACCATCAATCCAAGGTAAGGGTGGGGGTTTGACTCTATAATTGGATATATGATGGATAGTATGTGGGGACTGGTTGTATGAAATTATCGTATGGTTGATTCCATGTAAAATCATCGTTGTATGTTTGGGTTGTGCAATTGTTGTGCGTATAGTTGTGTTTTTGTATTCCTGAATAGATGTTGTATGTGTTTGCAAAGTTGTTGATAACTAATTATATGTGTGGGAATTTACCTATCGATGTAATTGTGGTTAAAGTTCATATGTTACTGTTGCATGATGGTGTTGTAAAGATATTGCTAATCGAAGAAGATTGAAAAATTCTGGTGTAGTGTGTGTGCCGGGTGGCACTGGATACATGACGTTCGACATGGTTGTTGAGAGATGGGTTCCGATCGGCACCATGATATATATTTTGGTGAAGATAGGCATATCGACCAACATGTTAAGGAGAAGAAGGTGTCGAGGGGCACCCTATGGTGACGAGGGGCACGCCCTGGAATCTCTATTTCCTTTTAATTGTTTTGTTTGTTTTTCTGTGTCCTCCCTGTGTCTGTTGCCTTAGTAAGTAATTGCAGAATTGTTATATAGCAGAGTTTCAAAACAAGTAATAATGGTAGGGACATTAATAGTAATTATACGACTAGCATCACTAGAATAGTAACAGGAGTAGCAGAGTTTCAGTAACTGGATCAGTAAACAATAGTAGAGATTAAGTGAACAATTGTCTAGTAGTATATATATCAAAGTAATGAAATTAACAGAGGATTGGATTATGGGAAGAATGGTGAAATAACAACGATGGTTTTAGTTGCAGAGTCAGTAATAATTAATTTAGCAGTGTTGTATTAAGTTGTTAGAAAACTAATACAGAATATCAGTATAAAGTATAGATAATGGGACAATTAGCCGGTAATTGATTTGTAGGATTTGGTCGATTTGTCCAAATAATTATACGGAATAATTGTTGTGGTTAATTATGAAATTGCAGGTGATGATGAATTTGGTTGAATTGTCTCTATTTATGGGCAATATCATGTTGTGGGCCTATGGCCAATGTTGAATGGTTGGTGACCTGTTGTTGAATTGCTGTTGAATTGTTGTTGAATTGTTGTTAAGTTGTTGTTTAATTATTGTTATTGATTTGTTGTTTATTACCGTTGTTGTGTTGTTATGATTGTTTCTGTGAATTTTTGTTGATAATGTGAAGTTGCAGAGAATTTTAGATGGTGATGAATTACCTCTATTTACTGGTAATAATGGCGATGTGGGATTATTCCTTGCGATGAATGATGATTGTTGTGAGTATGTGATGGTGCATTCATTGAGTCACATACATTTGCATACCCTGTGATGGCCTAGATTGGCAAAATAGAGATGAAGGATGATGCCTTGTTTGAATTCCTCTAATATTTGGCAATTAGCGATGGGGGCTGAAGCCCTGTTGGCACCATATGCATGTGCATTGTAACTTAGTCGCATTCGGTGTTGCATCTTGAGTTGTGGTGAAGATAGATTTGTTGTTGCTTTATGTTGTTGACTTGTTGTGACAAGTATCATCTAAAGGTTGTGAATTAGTTATTATGTCGTGTTGATGTTTTGTTGAGATTAAAGATGTTTGAAAGTTGTGAAGTGGTGATTTTATATGATCTGATCTAATATATCATTTATCATACATTCTATTATATAGTTCGATATCTCACCCCTTCTGTTTGAATGTTGCCCTCTATTGGTAACGTGCATGTAATCAAGAAGGATAGTTGTTACCTTGTTAGGTTGAGTCAGTGTCGTTGCTCTGATACGTAGCACTCGGGGGGATGAACACTTGATGTTTAATTGTTGATTATTATTTCAGTTGCTGAATTTAAGTTGATTACATGAAACAATTGTTGTCTCAAGGTTGTTTTAGTTGAATGAAAGATGTTAAATGAATTGAAGTTGAGTATGTAGATTCCGCTGCTTATCAATGAAAAGTTGTTTGATTTTAAAAGAATAAATCAGGTTGTTATCGGTTCATCCGAGTTAAGTGTTATGTATCTGTTTTATATGCGATTAAATGAAGTTTAATTTTAAGACGAAAATGTAACATCCTATTCATGTTGAACTCTGATTTTATTATTATCCATCGGATAGAATTGGGGTGTTACATTAGTGGTATCAGAGCTGGTCGGTCCGTCCGACCAAGCTGTCTAATGTTATTTGTTCCTTAGTGTGAGACAAGTGTGTGAAACACTGTCGGTGCTTGTTTGTTTTCTAATCTAGTTGTATGAAGGAGTTGGGTTGAAAATAAGTGAGGGAGAAGCTTTGCTTCTCGGATATATTTTGGTTGTAAGATGTTAGTTCAGTATGTTGTTGGTGGTGACAATGCGGGTATTGTTGAAGTCTTGTTATTTCCTGAATCCGAAGATGACATGGATTCAAGATTTTGTTTGCTAATCAAGTTGGAGTGTCTTGAGGAAGGAGGATTAGACCTTGTTGATGTTTACTTCTCGAAGGATGAGGAGCGATGTAACGATTGTTGATATACGAGTAGAGTGTAAATCCCTGATGTTTCTGAAGGTGATTGCTAAGCAACAAGGATAATTTTTAGAAGATGGAATTTATAAAGTTGCGATGTTTCAGCGCTGCTGGCGCACTGTGAAGTTGTCGGTTCGAGTAGCCTTCAAAATATGTTGATGTTTAATCGGTGATAGAGTGACAGATTGTTGCAGACCTTGTCGTGGGATCCTTGTGAGTGATTGTAAAAGTTGTTGAAGTTGTTGGAATGTTTGAATCGTGAGTCGAAATCGAAAATGCAAGGAGATGAGTGATTTCAAGAATGGAAAATGTTGGTACTGGTACAAAGAAATTTTGTTATGATGTTATTGTAAGATGTGTAATAGTATGTCATTGCATGACGTCGATGTTTACATTTCCAGATAACTTTGGAAATTCATATCTTGTGTTCTGATTATCGGATTGGCGTTCCATTTGAACCTATGAGGAGATAGAGATGTATTATATCCTATGAAGTGTTTTCGAATATGGTAGATGCGTTCCTACATGGATGTTGCATGTGGAGAAAGTTTTGTAGAACTAAAGAAAAGATTGACGACTGCTTCGGTATTGGTTTTGTCTAATTAGAGTGAGTCATTTGTAGTGTATTATGAATGCGTCTATGATGGGACTTAGTGATGTGCTAATGCAGAATGGATAAGTTGTTGCTTGTGCTTCTAGACGACCCATAGTTCTTGAGAGGAATTATCCTACGCGTGACTTAGAGTTAGCAACGGTGGTGTTCATGTTGAAAGATTATAATTTCGGTTTGAATTAGCATCCAGGTAAAGCTAGTGTTGTGGAAGAAGATTTAAGCCAAAGGACTTTGCACCTGTCGGTAATGATGGTTAAAGGGTTAGGATTAATTGAACAGTTCAGAGATATGAGCTTAGTTGTGAAGTGACACCGAAGAGTGTTATGTTGGAGATGTTGAAGATTAAGAATGATTTTCTGGACAGTATCAAAGAAGCTCAGAAGTTAGATGTGGAATTGGTAGATTTGGTGGTTGGAATCGACCAGTCTGAGAATGATGATTTCAAGTTAGATGCGCATGGTGTGTTGAGATTCTGTAATCGAATTTGCATTCCTGATGATGCGAAGATGAAGAGAGTAATTCTTGAGTTGGAGAATACTTAATTTTCGTGTGAGGTTAAGTGAGTGTGACGTGGACCATGTGATATGTTGAGCATTGGTGTCTCATCGACAAAATCAAATGAAAGGGGAATTATGGGAGTATTTGTAAACCTCATTGGAAATTATTGGATTATGGTGCTTTAGGTGACTTGAGTACAAATTTGAAAGGAACACTATTATAGTTAGTAACGATAGTTTATACTCCATTATGATTATCGACTATCTATTGAAAAATTGAGGAACTGATCACCCTTAATCTCTTATTGATAGTAGATGAGATCGTGTTGAATGGTATAGACTTGTCTTGCTATCTTAATGGTGTGAAGTGGTTGATGTTATATCGTGGAACAAGTCGGAGTAGCGGATTTTTATGCGAGCTAACGTTGCAAAGTGAAAGATTGAGAATATCAAGTGAACAATGGTTTTATGGTGGATGTTGAGGAAAGTCTGAAACTATATTGAAACTTGCGAGCTAGATAGTTGACAGAAATTTTAATGAAGACAGTGACTTAAGGTGGATTATCAGAGTTGCGCAGCTGAAGCGTGATGTGGCGTAATTGCTATGCGTGTACGACTCGTTAGAAGTGAAGAATTAAAACCTCAAAAGCCTATGGGAATAGTGTGTCTCAATCTACATGCTTGATTTGGTGGATTGTTGATGTAGGGATGATGTGCCAAGGTATTGTGATATATCGCATATATTTGTTGATCCTATAAGGAAATTATTGTGGTTGTTAGTTGATGGTGAATTATGTGTATAATTGTTGAGTTATACAGTTAAGTTGATGTTGTGATGATTTTGTTCCCGTTGCCTTGATGTTGTTGTTGGTTACCGTAAGTAAAGGAATAATATTTTATGATATGACGAAGTCGATCATGTTGGCTATGTTGATGTCACTATAAGAGTGATACAACGATATGAATAAGGTTGGTGATATTTTGTTGAATTGATTGATAAGTTGTTAGCGGTTATGTCATAGAGATGTTGAATTATTAGCACATGTGGATTTGAATTATATCATAATTAGCATTGTTATGTCGGAAATTAGTGGTCGAAGTGTTGCCAAACGCAAATTGAAGATGAGAGAGTTGGATGTGAAATTCGCATTAAAAGTGGTGGTATTTAGTGGATTTTCGAGGACGAAAATATTCTAAGCGGGGGAGAGTTTAACGCCCGTTAACTTAATTAATTATTTAATTAAATTAATTATTTATTAATGGTTGAGAATGTTGTTGAGATTGTTGTTAGTTGATTATTTGGTTGATTAAGTTGTAGAAATAGTATTGGAATAATACTAGATTTATTATTGGGCTTAATTATTTGGTTGTATGTAGTAAAGGTGGGGGGTGTGAAAGTTAGGCCCAATAATAATATTAATAATAAGGAATTAGGTTAATTGAACAAGCCTTGTATTTATGGTACGTGAGAAGTGGCAAGGAGAACAAGGGTTTGGAGGAAATTGTCGTCGGAAGAGAAACCGTCATCCGGGAAGCCAAATCGGAATTCGACCGGAAATTATAGAGAGACCGTCAATCCAAGCTAAGGGTGGGGTTCTTACTCTTTAATTGGATATATGATGGATAGTATCTGGGGATTGGTTGTATGAAATTATCGTATGGTTGATTCCATGTAAAATCATTGTTGTATGTTTGAGTTGTGCAATTGTTGTGCGTATAATTGTGTTTTTGTATTCCTGAATGGATGTTGTATGTGTTTGAAAAGTTGTTGATAACTAATTGTATGTGTGGGAATTCATCTATAAATGTAATTATGGTTAAAGTTCCTATGTTACTGTTGCATGATGGTGCTGTAAAGATAGTGTTAATCGAAGAAGATTGAAAATTTCTGGTGTAGTGTGTGTACCGGGTGGCAAGGGATACATGCCGTTCGGCATGGTTGTTGAGAGATGGGTGCCGATCAGCACCATGATATATATTTTGGTGAAGATAGGCATGTCGAGCGGCATGTTAAGGACAAGAAGGTGCCGAGGGGCACCCTATGGTGATGAGGGGCACGCCCTGGAATCTCTATTTCCTTTTAATTGTTTTGTCTGTTTTTATGTGTCCTCCCTGTGTCTGTTGCCTTAGTAAGTAATTGCAGAATTATTATATAGCAGAGTTTGAAAACAAGTAATAATGGTAGGGACATTAATAGTAATTATATGACTAGCATCACTAGAATAGTAACAGGAGTAGCAGAGTTTCAATAACAGGATCAGTAAACAATAGCAAGGATTAAGTGAACAATTATTGAGTAGTATATATAGCAGAGTAATGAAATTAACAGAGGATTGGATTATGGGCAGAATGATGGAATGGCAGTGATGGCTTTAGCTGCAGAGTCGGTAGTAATTAATTTAGCAGTGTTGTATTAAGTTGTCAAAAAACGAATACAAAATATTAGTATAAAGTATAGATAATGGGACGATTAGCCGGTAATTGATTTGCAGGATTTGGTCGATTTTTCCGAATAATTATATGGAATAATTGTTGTGGTTAATTATGAAATTGCAGGTGATGATGAATTTGGTTGAATTGTCTCTATTTATGGGCAATATTATGTTGTACGCCTATGGCTAATGTTGAATGGTTGGTGACCTGTTGTTGAATTGCTGTTGAATTGTTGTTAAGTTGTTGTTTAATTATTGTTATTGATTTGTTTGTATTGCCATTGTTGTGTTGTTATGATTGTTGCTATGAATTTTTGTTGATAATGCGAAGTTGCCGAGAATTTTAGATGGTGATGAATTACCTCTATTTACTGGTAATAATGGCGATGTGGGCTTATGCCTTGCAATGAATGATGATTGTTGTGTGTGATACGGTGGGAGAGAACTGACTGTTTTTTTGGAATGCTGGTTTGCGTTTTGCATTTGTTTTAGCAAAATGTCGCGGTAAGCAAGAGTCGCCATCGTCTTTTATTTTATCCAACAAGGAAAGGGAAAAAGCACAGAAAAATTCCTTTTTCGAGATGTTTCTCAGATCCGGGGGGTAGATTATAGAAAGGGAAGGTGTTAGCACCCTTTCTATCCGTGGTTATCCACAGGCTCTTAGGTACTTGCTCAAAGTGTTTTCAAAATTTTCTTTTCTTTGTGTTTGTGGATTTGAAAGAAGTTTTTGTTTGAAAGGTGTAAGTGCGAAAAGTTTTATTTTGTTTTGAAAGGAGCAAGTACTTAAGAACCATCTACCTACTCGAAAAAGGAATTAATCTGTGCTAATGTCCTTTAGATAATGCTATCCCACTATTGATGAGTAGGTAGCATCGTCGTTGGAGTTTAAGGGTCAATTCGATTAAGGGACGTGTGGTCACTAAAGCAATGTTAGGACGCCTTAGCGGTAACCCTAATGTCTTAGATCATTTTTCCAAGGCAACCGTTTCGAGGCAACTATGATTTTTGGACAAGAGGGAGACCTCTAAAACTTCCTATACTACATGACCACGTTCGAAGGCAACCAAGTGAGGTGTACCCTAAGAGTGCACATGTGCGAGTGTGTTGTTTCGGTTAATTTTATCTTTGTACATGTCAATGGTTATCTATATTGATTTTAGGTTTAAACATTTGATCTTGTCATGCATTCCCTATTATCAAACATCTAACAGTTTATAAGTTGCGGAAATTAAATTGCGGAAATTAAAACTAACTATTACAAGGCGTCAGGTATTTACATCGCCAAAAGCAACCCTTGAAATTAAAATGCGGAAAGAAATAAAGCGATAAAATAATTTAAAGTCCTATTAAACTATTACATTCCGGGAAATAGATACAATATGGTAAAATGGATCGCGTGCGAGAAATTTAAATCGGGCGCATTCTAGGGTTTTGACCCTTTTATTTATTAAAGAAAGAATTTTGGTTATTTTTGAATTAAAAAGAAATTAAATTAGGTTAAGCATTAAATTATAAATTAATTAATTAATTAACAAAAATATTTTTTGATTTTTTTGAGTATTTAAAGAAATAAAAAATAAATCAATCAAAGTTAGTAAAAACTAATTATCTATATTAATTTTAATTATTGCAAAAGATATTAAAGTTAATTCCTAATTAGACTAAATAAATTAAATTAATATTTATTTACAAAAATAAAGTGCTGAATTTAATTTTAATAAATAAAATATATTTTTTGGTTTTTGATTTTATGAGGAAAAAGTTTTAATTGGTTAGTCAAACTAATAACAATAAATAAATAAATAAAAGAAATAATAAAAATAAAATAGAAAGAATTAGGGTTAGGAGGTTATGGGCCTGAAAGGGGGGTCTTGATAGCAATTTTTGTGGCCCATTAACATTGGCCTGCATGACTTTTTCTGATTCCACGTGAGCACGTTGACTAGAGCATATGGTGGACTTTCATTCTTGACCATCAGATTTGGCCTGGGGGCCATCTGGCAAGTGATTGGATGAGGGTGCATGATAGGCCATAATTGCTGAAGAGCGCTAGAACACCTGAAGAAAAATAACAAAGCAATATGGGGGGACCTGGGATTCGAACCCAGGTCCTGTTGGATCTTGCACTAACGCCTTCGCCACTGAGCCACCACACTTCATTTGTCATAGTATTAGGTAATAATAATAATATGGGAAACAAGTCAATATGCCAGAATTAAAAAAAAAATAAAGCGCAAATTTTGAACTGTCCAATAGGAGGGAGACGCGTCATCGTCTTCCTCGTTTGACCCTGTAATATTTCCTGCAGATTCATATCCGCAGCCGAATCCCTAGGTCAACCCTAAAACCAATTCTAAGCCACGAAAACTCAATCCAAAACCATAGTCATGCTCGTCTCTCCCTCCTGAACATGCCTATGTCCATCAATGGCGTCAATTTTACCTGCAAGCAAAATGCCCAAAAACAAGAACCAAGAACCCTAGATTTGGCTAGGGGGTTACAGGCTATATAAATGCAATCAAATAATGCAGAAAGTTTCTAAATTGAACAAGGATCAAGAATATGTCAATGATTTGTCAAGAAAATGCAGGAATGTGGAGTTACGAATTCAACTGAAAGGCGGTAAAACGTGAAGCTTACAGTGCGATTGAGAGGGAATGAGAGCTTGTTAGGGATTGGAGGAGATTCAGTGGACACCCAACAATGGATTAGTGATGAGATTTGGCTTTGAAAACACCTCTATGCCCGATTTTAGTTTCAAGCTTTTTTCAAGTTTTCTCAAGTTTGGTTCTTGTGATTCTGCAGTCTCTAACCTCTTTTTCTCGTGCCTTTCACTTGTATATGTATAAAGCAATACATTAGGTCAAGTTTTTTGGACTGAATCCTTGTGCATTATGGCTTGAAGATATGATTTGATTCACCATTGATAACTTTCCAAATCTGTCCAAAATCCATCTTTTTGTTCATGATATGGTGAGATACGAATTTGATCCACTTTATGATGATGATTAGGTCCTGAAATAGCCAAAAGGAGATCCAATAATCAATGTTTGGATTTTATCTGATTTAAATTGATTTAAAATGCAATAATTCATTAAAAAATCAAATTAAATAATAAAATTGATAAATGGTCTTGAGGATGAAGCTAGGACACGTGTGGAGTGTGACAAGATCAAATCAAGTGAAAAATAATGGGCCTATTTGACAAAATTTGAAGTTTTGGGGATAGTTGACTTTTGGCAATTTTGCAAAAATGCCCAACTTCAACAATGCATAACTTCTTAAATTTTGAACTTTTGGAAGTGTTCTTGGACTTTTTAGAAACCTTGAGATGTCCTCTAACCAAACCTTTTGGTATAATCTCATATTTATATTACATGCTCAAGTTATAAGCTTTGGCAAAAAAGGTGTTTTTGTTGATTTTCAAAAATGACCTATAATGTCCAATTTTGTAACTTTTTGTGAGTGCATTTCTTGATCTTGGGGTGTGAATATGGATTATAGGAAATTGCATCCTCTTAAAAATGAGATTTTGATGGGTCATTTCTCATAAAGTATGAGAAAGTTATGCCTGGTCAAATTTGAGTTGACTTTTCCTACAAAATCCTAATTTAGCAACTTTTGAGTCTTGATGAATTTTGAGCAATCCTTGATGAATCATGATCAACCCTTGATCAAATGATGAAATATCCTTCAAAATGAGAATTTTGACAAAAAATCTTGAGGTTTGACTGTATCTGGGTCACAGTTGACTTTTGCCATAGCACAGTCGATTTTTGGACCTTTTAAGCAATTGACTGACCAAACTTCCTCTGCAAGGCTTGAAATTTGACATGGATGAACTTGAGAACATATTAAGACATTGGGGAGCACTTGAGGTCATTTGGGTGCAAGGAGCTTAATGCAACACAAAACCCTAATTTGGAATTGACTGCCTTAGGAGATAGCTTGACTGTCCAACTCTTGAGCAATCTTGAGCCACTTGGAGATTATTCTTGCAATGTCTTGAGAAATATGGGAGGGAAAATTTTGGGGTGCAACAGCTGTCCCTATTCAATTTTCTTAAACCTGAGGATATAGATTGGCTTTCGGACCTTTCGTGATCCGAAGGTGGAAGATGATTGAACACTAGAGTGCCCAGAAATTTGCACTCGCATGAAGTGGTATCAGCCTGGTGATGTCAGGAATGGGATTACAGATGCAATTTGGAGACTTGTTGATAGATGGTCTGAAATTCAACTAGAACACAAATCAGGGAGATCTTATCGGCGATCTGATTGAACCAGAGGAGGTCTTGGATTAACTTTGACTGGATCGGCATCAGCAAAATCTTTAGGAATCGATTTAACTGGACCAGACAAGGTCTTTGAATAACTTCAACTGGAATACGAATCAGGGAGATCTTATCGGAGATCTAACTGAACTAGAGGAGGTCTTGGATTAACTTTGACTGGATCGACATCAGAAAAATCTTTAGGAATCGATTTAACTGGACCAGACAAGGTCTTGGATTAACTTTGACTGGATCGGCATCATAAAAATCTTTAGGAATCGATTTAACTGGACCAGACAAGGTCTTGGATTAACTTTGACTGGATTGACATTAGAAAAATCTTTAGGAATCTATTTAAATGGACCAGACAAAGTCTTAGAATAACTTTGACTGGATCGGCATCAGAAAAATCTTTCGAAATCGATTTAACTGGACCAGAGAAGGTCTTGGAATAACTTTGACTGGATCGGCATCAGAAAAATCTTTAGGAATCGATTTAACTAGACCAGACAAGGTCTTGGAATAACTTTGACTGGATCGGCATCAGAAAAATCTTTAGGAATCGATTTAACTGGACCAGACAAGGTCTTGAAATGACTTCAACTGGAATACGAATCAGGGAGATCTTCACAGCGATCTAACTGAACCAGAGGAGGTCTTGGATTAACTTTGAATGGATCGACATCAGAAAAATCTTTAGGAATCGATTTAACTGGACCAGACAAGGTCTTCGACATAGCTGAGAACTTAACTGCATCTTTCCTGAAAGGTAAAGGTCAGTCATATGCAATGCATGATATGGATCAAGCAATGATGTTCTCAAAATAAATGAGATTGTATGGTATGATGCATATATGCATGTATCATGATGTATGGAAATGTAATGTTTTAGCTGGGGAAAATAAATTTCGGATAGCTGCTGGAGACAAGAGTTGAATTCTTCGCTTCCAATGGGGATGGTGAATGAAGATGATTGCGAGAGTAAACCTGCAGGAGAAGATAACTCTGTTGAGGAATACTGATGAGGAGATTACTCTGTGGGGAAGAGATGCTCTGTTGAGGACTCCACTGATAAATTCTACTGGGGATCGATTACCATTGCTGGTGATACTGAATTTGTTGAGGATTGAATTGTTGTTTGTGAAAGGCAAGAACTCCGCTGGGGATGATCTTTCAGTTGTGACTTGCTGGGGATAACCCTTTAGACTATTATGGGGATGATCCTCTGAACTTGGCTGAGGAGATTTATTTTTGTACTCCGCTGGGGATAGACTTCTAGAGTCTATTGGGGATGATGCTTCAACTCTGTTGGGGAAGCTTTTTCAAACCGTGCTGGGGAAATATTGACTCCACTGGGGGGTATCCTGTATTCTGCTGGGGAGCATTCTTATACTCCGTTGGGGAATATTAAGACTTCCGTGGATATCAAGCCTTTCTAGTATTGATGGTAGATAAACTCTGTTTGGGGAGAGCATTGCTGATTCGTTCATGGTTGCAAGTCTCAGCTGGGGAGAGCTATCTTTACTGTCTTACTCTACGGGGAGTGAAAGTATCTTAGCCATATTCTTTAGCTGAATTTACCCGGTACCTGGTGGACAGAGCAACAATACAGTTCGGACAATTTTTATTGCCCCTGATTCTGATATTACCCGTAATCGTCTTTTGTTTCGCGTGTAAATATTTATGAGCAGCAATTAATGTCAAATTCATATATCAAAAATAAACATTGGACGTTCTTTGCAAAACAAAACAGATAAAGGAAAAACAGTTTGAAATTTGTCTGAAAATGAATTTGTATTGATTTTGAAGTTTGGCCTGTAAATAGGTGTTTTTGTACAAGAGGCTGACGTCCTAGTAAGAGAACGCCGCCGAACAAATAGAATTTATACAATTTGTGAAAAGAAAACAAAACAGCTATGTGAATAATACCACTGGGTTCCAACTCTGCTATTGCCTTTATGTCCTCGAGCATCTCATCACTTTGCTACTGGTTGAAGGTAGATCAGATTTATTAGTGCCGTCCGAGCTTGATAATTGATACCGAAGTCTGGATGCAAAGTGATCCAATGAGACATAGTGTTACGCTTTGATCCCTAATTTTTGCCTGGACCGCCCTTTCGGGTTTTCAGTCCACCGGGATACCCTTTTTTATCCAAGCCGCCTTTTCAGGTTTTCGACTTGCCGGGTGTACAAATTTTTTCATTTTCATCCCTCATTTTGCCCGAACCCTTTTGGTTCGCCGGGAAGCCCTTACTTTTGCCTAGGCCAGTCAACCTAGCGGGTCTTTGATTATGCGTAGTATCTTTTCACTATGTCTGCATTGACGGGGTGAGGAAGGTCGTCACCATCTATGGTGGTTAGAATCATAGCTCCTCCTGAGAAAATGTTCTTAACCACAAATGGCCCTTCGTAAGTAGGGGTCCACTTGCCCCTGGGATCACCTTGAGGTAAGATAATGCACTTGATTACCAGGTCCCCAACTTGATACTCTTGTCGTCTTACTTTCTTGATAAATGCCTTGATCATTCGCTTTTGATACGTTTGACCATGACAAATAGTAGTAAGTCTCTTTTCGTCGACTAGGTTCAGCTGATCAAGCCGGGTCTGTATCCAGTCGTCTTCACTCAAACCTGCATCCTTCATGATCCTAAGAGAGGGTATCTGAACTTCAATGGGCAAGACTGCCTCCATGCCATATACCAAGGAATTGGGTGTTGCCCCTGTTGACGTCCGTGCTGAGGTACGGTACCCATGAAGAGCAAGCGGTAACATCTCGTGCCAGTCTTTGTATGTCACTGTCATCTTCTGCACAATCTTCTTAATGTTCTTATTAGTCGCTTCAACAACCCCATTCATCTTCGGCCGGTAGGGAGAAGAATTGTGATGATGTATCTTGAATTGTTCGCAGAGCTCAGTGATCATCTTGTTGTTGAGATTGGTACCATTGTCCGTAATGATCCTCTCTGGTACACCATATCGACAAATCAGATTGTGCCGAATGAACCGTGCCACGACGTTCTTGGTTACAGTAGCAAAGGAAGCTGCTTTAACCCACTTCGTAAAGTAATCAATTGCTACCAGGATGAAACGATGCCCGTTGGACGCTGTAGGTCTGATCTCGCCGATCATATCAATGCCCCACATTGCAAAAGGCCAAGGTGCCGTCAAGACATTCAGAGGGACTGGAGGTATGTGCACTTTATCAGCATAGACTTTTCACTTGTGACATGTCCGAGAATGTTGATAACAGTCAGCTTCCATTGTGGACCAATAATATCCTGCCCGAAGGATTTTCTTTGCCATGGTATGCCCACTGGAATGAGTTCCAAAAGTACCTTCATGTAAATCCGCCATGATCCTTTCTGCTTCATTCTTATCCACACAACGCAGTAAGGTTGAATCATGGTTACGCTTGTAAAGAATACCATTGCTGATGAAGAACTTTGCTGCGAACCTCCTCAAAAACTTCTTGTCATTAACAGATGCACCCTCGGGGTATTCCTGAGCCTCGAGGTATCTCTTCACCTCATGAAACCAAGGTTTACCTGCTACCTCTTCAGTCTCAATATCACAACAATGTGCAAGTTCGTCCAATCTTTCGATGATGATCCAGGGAGCCTCGTTGTCCCAATTGACTTTGAACATAGAAGACATCGTAGCCAGCGCGTCCTCCAACTGATTCTCCTCTCTAGGGAAATGTTCAAAGGTTACCTCCTCGAAATGGGGAAGTAACGTCAATACATACTCCTTGTAAGGAATAAGATTAGGGTGTTTTGTATCCCACTCACCTTTGATCTGACTGATCACGAGAGCGGAATCTCCGAAGACACTCAAGAACTTAATCCTTAGGTCAATTGCTGCTTGAAGACCCATGATGCACGCTTCATACTCCGCCATATTGTTGGTGCAGTTGAAACATAGTCGGGCGGTGAACGGAGTATGAGAGCCTTTAGGAGATATGATCACGGCGCCAATGCCATTGCCCAAAGAGTTCGAAGCTCCATCAAAGTACATAGACCATCAGGATCCTTCCTCAGGTCCTTCATCCGATCCAGGTGTCTCACAATTAGTTACCAGCATGATATTCTCGTCCGAGAATTCAAAGTTCATAGACTGGTAATCATCCACTGCCTGATGCAGAAAATGGTCTGCCAACACACTTCCCTTAATTGCCTTTTGGGTCGTATATTGGATGTCATACTCAGTCAAGATCATTTGCCATCTTGCTATTCTTCCGGACAAGGCAGGCTTTTCGAAGATATACTTGATTGGATCCATCTTTGAAATCAATAGAGTAGTGTGAGTCAGCATATACTGTCTCAGCCGGCGAGCAGCCCATGCCAAAGCGCAACAAGTTTTCTCGAGCAGTGAGTATCGGGTCTCACAGTCGGTAAACTTTTTGCTAAGGTAATAAATAGCATTCTCTTTTCGGCCAGACTTGTCATGTTGACCCAACACACACCCCATTGAGTTGTCGAGTACTGTCAAGTATAAGATCAAAGGTCTCCCTTCAACTGGAGGCATCAGAATAGGTGGCTCTTGGAGATACTCTTTGATCCTTTCGAAAGCGGCCTGGCATTCATCGTTCTAACGTACTACTTGATCTTTCTTCAGTAACTTGAAGATTGGCTCACAAGTAGCAGTCAGGTGCGAGATGAATCGAGCAATGTAATTCAAACGTCCTAGAAAGCCTCTAACTTCTTTCTCTGTTTTGGGAGCTGGAATCTCTTGTATGGCCTTCACTTTTGCCGGATCCACTTGAATACCTTTGTCGCTTACGATGAAATCCAGTAGCTTACCAGATCTCACCCCGAAGGTGCACTTGTTCGGGTTTAACCTCAACTTGTACAACTTCAGCCTGCCAAACAGCTTCTGCAGATGGTCAAGGTGTTCCTCCTCAATTTGGGACCTGACAATCATGTCGTCGACGTATACCTCAATCTCGTGATGGATCATGTCATGAAACAAAGCAACCATGGCACGCTGATACGTTGCCCCAACATTCTTTAATCCAAAGGGCATGACTTTGTAGCAAAAGGTGCCCCATTGAGTAACAAAGGTTATCTTCTTCATGTCTTCGGGAGCCATTTTAATCTGATTATAACCGGAGAAACCATCCATAAAGGAGAAGACTTTATGCTGAGCGGTGTTGTCAACCAGAACGTCGATATGAGGCAGAGGGAAATCATCCTTGGGGCTTGCCCTATTCAAATCCCTATAGTCAACACACATTCGAACCTTACCATCCTTCTTCGGCATAGGAACCATATTGGCCACCCACTGAGGGTAAGAAGTAACTGCTAGAAAACCGGCGTTAAACTGTTTCATAACTTCAGCCTTGATTTTCTCCGACATCTCTGGGTGCATTCGGCGAATCTTTTGTTTTACTGGAGGACAGTCTTCCTTGGTAGGTAGGCGATGAACCACAATATCAGTATCCAAACCAGGCATGTCTTCATAAGACCAGGCAAAGATCTCAACGTAGTCACGCAACATCTGAATCAACCGTTGCTTCACACTAAGCTCCAAATTTGACCCGATCTTGACCTCTTTCTTGTCCTCTTCTGCACCCAGATTTACTGATTCCACTGGCTCTTCGTGCGGATGAATAGCCCTCTCTTCCTGAAGTAACAACCTTGCAAGTTCACCAGGAACTTCGCAATCATCTTCACCTTCGTCTTCGGCTAAGTTGATCAGATTTTCAAAGTCATAACTGGCAGTAGCAGAGTCGTTACCAGTGAGATCCAGAGTGGATGTAGACCTGTATATGTGAGTGTGTGTAAAATAACTTTTTTGCAATATATAATAAAATAAAAACAAGGAGCGCAAGATTTGAAATGCAAGAAACGTCCAATGCTTTTATTATGATATATGAAAATGACACACATAAAGCCCTCACAAATGAAGCCACGGTGCCCCGGGTAAGACACCGGGCCGTAAAGTTTTAAAACATTGTCTGTTACAAATTTAAAACAAAAAGTTTCATTACTGGGTAACAAAAGAAATAGGGATGAAGTCCTTTGCTGTCCAGTTGCTTGGTCCACCGTCGGTCGTAGGATAGATCCAGCTGTCGAATTCAGACTCTTCCACATCGTCTTCAATGGCATTCACTCCCGAGTTGCTGATGAACACGGGAGGTCTTCCGATCCGTGCATTCCGAACAGCCCTTTAAGCTTCTGCAGTGAAACCCAAACCAAACTTGTTAGTCTTCTGTGTAAAATCAGGGAGTTGGCCCCAATTTGCACACCCACCTTTCTCGATAACAGCCCGGGCATCCTTGAGGGAAGCCATCTTCGTAGGAGAATCTTCAACAATAGTCTCAGATGACGCCAATGTCTGGGGAACCTCTTCAAAATGCTGGAATGAGGTCTCAATGAACTCCCAATACATCTCTACGTATCGGAAAGAGTTGAGGTGGCTAACCATGTACTCTTCCTCTCCTTGTACTGTCACAATCTTCCCTTTGACCGGGTACTTTAGCTTCTGGTGGAGCGTTGAGGTTACGGCCCCAGCTTTGTGGATCCATGGACGACCCAACAAACAAGAATAAGATGGCCGAATGTCCATCACATAGAATGTAGAATTGAAAACCTGAGAACCAACCTTAATCGAGATATCAACTTCTCCGTGCACCATCCTCTTAGACCTATCAAAGGCCCCGACGACAATGTTGCTTGGTTTCATTTCCAACCCTTCACAATCCAAGGCAAGACGTTCAATGAGGAACCAATATCTACTAATACATGAGCAAGAGTAGTGCCCCTGTATTCAATGGAGACATGCAGGGCATCGTTGTGATTTTTCCCCTTGGCAGTCAAGTCGGCGTCAGAAAAACCCAACCCATTATCAACAGTCAGATTGGCCATGCAATCTTTAAACTGATCAGCTGATGTCTCCTGTGGTACGTGTGCAATCTTCAGAAATGTAATCAGAGCCTTGGCATGAGCCTCTGAACATAGCAACAATGACAACATAGAAATCTTGGACGGGGTTTGCCCCAGCTACTCGACTACATTGTAGTCACTCTTTTTGATGATTTTCATAATCTCTTCCATCTCTTGTTTAGAAGCTTCAATAGTAATCGTCTTCGGTGCCTCCGTCTGGGCAGGCACATCAGTGGTGATTCCTTTGCCCCGAGTGTCAGATGACTCGGCGACAGGGGTAAGAATAGGAACTTGAATAGGAATAGTAGCAGGTACACTGGCAGGTGTAATAACAACGGGTTTTCGGGCAGTTGGTGGAGAGATATCAGGTGAGAAAAGTCTTCCGCTGCGGGTGACTTTCGCAGGTCCAACAATATTGCTGATGTCAGTATCAATATCCAACTCTTGATTAACTCCATGAAAGTAAACATCAGCCCCATAGTGCCAAGGGACAACTTTATCAGAGGTGTAGGGGATAGGCCCAGGAACAGTGATGATCACAGGTGCGATTCTTGGAACAAATGTAATCCTAACAGGCTTTCTCAAGGAAGCCTTGGAAGAATTGTCGAAAATGGTAATGATGGCAACTTCTTTAGTATGAACTAGAGGGACAACAGTCTTCTCAAACAAAATTTCTTTACTATCCACCAGGCGTTGGACACCTGATTTTAAAAGATGGCAACCAGTAGATAGAACAGAACACATACGACAACCTTCATCACAACCCGAAAATAAACCGGCTAGCAAAAGGTTCTTCTTCACAGTCATCAAAGGGGTAACAATATCGTTCACAAAAACCACAAACGAGTCTTCATCTATAGCATTAACTCCATGCTTGGGCATAGGAGCAGTCACAACATTAGGCCTTTCAGGCGCCTCAAACTCAATCTCTTTAGCATCAATTAAGTCCTGTACCTTATTCTTCAAAGACCAACAATCATCTGTATTATGCCCCGAACTATCAGAGTGATAAGCACAACTAGAATTAGGGTTGTACTTCGGTGATGTGATATTTGGATTCTTCGGGGCTTCTCTTGGAATCACCAGATTGGTCTTCAGTAATTGGCAGAATCTGAGACAAAGTCATCCTGAGACGGGTGAATTGCCTTCGAGGTCTCTCATCCTTTTGTTGATTGTTGTACTGAGGAGTACCAGCAGGTTTTGAAATAACCACAGCATTAACAGCTTGGCGGTGTTCAGGTCTATTCTGTCTTTTCGAACTGTAGAGAGCACTGGACTCTTTCTTAAAAGGCTTCTTCTCGGTGCTTGATGAAGCACCCTTTTGTATCTTACCAGCCTTAATACCAGCCTCAATCCTCTCACCGGTCATAATAAGCTCTGTAAACCCAGATGAAGAGCTTCCGATCAGATGGTTGAAAAATGGACCAGACAAGGTCCCTAGAAACATATCCACAAGCTCCCGATCAGCCAGGGGTGGTTGCACTCTTCTGGCGAGGTCCCTCCATTTCTGAGCATAATCTTTGAAACCTTCACCCGTTCCCATTGACATACCCTGGAGTTGGGTACGCGTGGGAGCAAGGTCGGAATTGTATTGGTACTGCCTGTAGAAAGCAGTAGCCAAATCTTCCCAACTGCGAATACTGGCTCCATCCAACTGGTAGAACCACTCAAGTTGAGTCCCTAAGAGACTGTCTTGAAAGAAATGGATCCATAGGTTCTTATCAGCGATGTACGGCTGAATCTTCCTTACATATGACCGGAGGTGCAACTTCGGACAAGAAACTCCGTCATACTTAACAAAGGCTGGTGCCTTGAACTTGTGGGGAATTACCACCCCAGATGATAGACCCAGATCACCAAAGTCCAGACCAGGCACCTTCTGAACTTCCATCGCACTCAACCAGTCTTCCAGTTGTTTATATCTATCCTCAGCTGGAGGATACTGGTCTTCGTCGAAGTCCGTCTCGTTGTCGGAGACCACAGGGCTAGGAGCCCCCCTTTCCTCTTGACTATCTTTCCCTCCAGACAAGGTGGTCAAATCAACTTCATCCCGTAGCCTGTTTCCAAACCTGTGACCTGTATTAAACAAGACTGTCCTCTTCTTCTTCTTCTTCTCTTTCAGAATCAGGGTCTTCAGATCTTGCCGACCCTTAGCTAGATTCATGAACAGCTCTTGGAATTGGGCATTTTGGGCCTGTAGGGCCTTGATTGCTTGCTCAGTTTATGGTTCAGCAGACATGATGAGTGCTGAAATAAATAGCGAAGAAGATAAGAGACCTGTAATGGGTACCTGTTATGGAGTGCATGGGATGAGATGCGTATGACATGATTTCAAAGAAAATCGAGAGATTCAAATTTGTAAACAAGAAATGAAACACACTTTATTAGATAAACTTTGGAATTCAAATTGTTCCACTGATGCCCTTAAGGCATTACATGAAAGGAAATACTGAAAAGGAAATAAAAACAGGAAAGGAAACAATCAAAGGCCAATCAGTGCTCCCATGGTCTCTTCTTGTCGGTGCGGACATAGTCATTGAGAATCCGCTTGTTCTTCAACTGCCTAGTCAACTTCTGGATCTTCTGCTCTTGCTCGTTGAACTTTTCTCGGTAAGCATCCTGTTCTTCTCTCAGATGCATCCAAGACCTTTTCAGTGCCCCAATGTCAGTGGGCATGTAAGGATGGAGGATGGTCAGAAGAACCCCCTCTTCATTAGCAACTTCAACAATGATAGGTCGGACGGCTTCATACGGCATACCCAACTTTTGGGCACGGATACAGACCCATATGAGATATGGCTCCATTGGAAGAGAAGTCTTTGGACCCAGCTCATGTGGATCAGGTCTGTGAACTCTATCCCAAGCCCTTATGAATCGGCGATGTTGCTCGTCGCTATCCCCTTGAAAATCAAAGATGATACTAGGCATTAGCAGCTCATGAGGTCCTTCTCTTCTGGCTCTCCCAAACTGACGTAAGGCCAAGCACGGATTGTAAGAAATTCCTCCATGGGTCCCTATCAGTGGAACATTGGGGGTACTCCCCACAACGATCAATGATAGCCACCTCATTCGTACCCTTGAGAGTCCATATGATGCCATTATGAGAGAGAGACATAACCCTATAAGCCCAGCCCATGCCTTATTTGTTCTTCAACACTGATTTGGGGAGATGCGAAATAAACCACCTCGCCAATAATGGAGCACAACACATCAAGGTTCCCCGATTTCGGGCAGTACGAGCATAAAGCTGATGAAGAATGTCACCCAAGAGCGTGGGTACATGATTACGAGAGATGAAGATTTTCACCGCATTCACATCAACAAAGGAGTCAGAGTTCGGAAACAATACCAAGCCATATATCAGAAGATCCAGAATATCTTCGAATGCCTTAAAGTCTAGACTATCCCAGAAATAATTAGCCTTTCCAACCAAGAACTTAGTCAGAAAGCCCTTTGTTCCGCTTCTAGTCTTCCAATTAGCCATTACCTCCTCCTTGGTCATATGAAGGGCTGCAGCAATCTCTTCCGGTCTCAGAATCTTCTCCCAACCAGTAAACGGAGTCTGCTCCAGAATATAGATACCGAGCAGATCAGAGAACTCTTCTAAGGTGGGAACCAACTGGTAATCTTGAAAAGTAAAGCAATGGTATAGTGGATCATATAATTGGACCAGAACACTCATCATCTACTCATCCAATTTGGAGTGACCAAAATGAGAAGATACCCATGTCTTCTGAGGAAGGAGGTAGTATCAGGCATCTTTGCAATCAATTCTTTAAGCACAGTGGGAACCTGGACAAAATTGATCCGGATGGTATTCCTACGCATAGGCATTATGACCTACAAAACAGAACAAAGATGAATCCCTCATGTCTTTGAAATAGGTTAGTCCAATGCAAGATGTATGCAATGTTATGATGTCATGATGTCATGATAGAAGGCACATCACAAGTATCCACAAATAGAAAACATGGTAAAGGCACACAAGTCACACAGAGAGCCCTTAGATTTCAGGTTGGCAAGGAGCTTAGGTACTACCCTCTTTCAGTTCAGTTGGTTTAAACCTGTCCTAAAAATAGTAACCGGGTTCTAGAGGATCTCAATATCACTGACTATCCTCAATCGGTCATAATTCTAGTTTAGAAACCTTTTCTTGCGGCCAGAATCATCGCGAGAGTTTAGTCTCAATGAGTGTAGCATACTGCTACTGTTTTATGGCCAAGTTGGTCAATTTAAAGGTTCTAAGGTCAATTGGTGCTTAATGACCCCTTAGATGACCCATATTTCCTCGTTCCAACACAAGGGATATCGGTACAATCTAAAGTGCCACACCAATGTAGCTACTGCTTCAACCGTATCGGTCTACGCCGTACAGTTCCCTCACAATTTATTGCTACTTACCTAAAGGGTACCCCCAGATCCGGGTTAGGATCTGTAGTAACTCCGATACAAGCCCACAAATATAAAGCATACAAAGCAAACAATTGAAAACACAATGATCTAATCCTAAGGTACACCCCACTTATTAACTTCCCCAGCAGAGTTGCCAGTTCTATGATACGGTGGGAGAGAACTGACTGTTTTTTTGGAATGCTGGTTTTTGTTTTGCGTTTGTTTTCGCAAAATGTCGCGGTAAGCAAGAGTCGCCACCGTCTTTTATTTTATCCAACAAGGAAAGGAAAAAAGCACAGAAAAATTCCTTTTTCAAGATGTTTCTCGGATCCGGGGGGTAGATTATAGAAAGGGAAGGTGTTATCACCCTTTCTATCTGTGGTTATCCACAGGCTCTTAGGTACTTGCTCAAAGTGTTTTCAAAATTCGCTTTTCTTTGTGTTTATAGGATTGAAAGAAGTTTTTGTTTGAAAGGTGTAAGTGCAAAAAGTTTTATTTTGTTTTGAAAAGAGCGAGTACTTAAGAACCATCTACCTACTCGAAAAAGGAATTAATATGTGCTAATGTCCTTTAGATAATGCTATCCCACTATTTATGAGTAGGTAGCATCGTGGTTGGAGTTTAAGGGTCAATTCGATTAAGGGACGTGTGGTCACTAAAGCAATGTTAGGACGCCTTAGCGGTAACCCTAATGTCTTAGATTATTTTTCTGAGGCAACCGTTTCGAGGCAACTATGATTTTTGGACAAGAGGGCGACCTCTAAAACTTCCTATACTACATGACCATGTTCGAAGGCAACCAAGTGAGGTGTACCCTAAGAGTGCACATGTGCGAGTGTGTTGTTTCAGTTAATTTTATCTTTGTACATGTCAATGGTTATCTATATTAATTTTAGGTTTAAACATTTGATCTTGTCATGCATTCCCTATTATCAAACATCTAACAGTTTATAAGTTGCGGAAATTAAATTTCGGAAATTAAAACTAACTATTACAAGGCGTCGGGTATTTACATCGCTAAAAGCAACCCTTGAAATTAAAATGCGGAAAGTAAATAAAGCGATAAAATAATTTAAAGTCCTATTAAACTATTACATTCCGGGAAACAGATACAATATGGTAAAATGGATCGCGTGCGAGAAATTTAAATCAGGCGCATTCTAGGGTTTTGACCCTTTTATTTATTAAAGAAAGAATTTTGGTTATTTTTGAATTAAAAAGAAATTAAATTAGGTTAAGCATTAAATTACAAATTAATTAATTAATTAATAAAAATATTTTTTGGTTTTTTTGAGTATTTAAAGAAATAAAAAATGAATCAATCAAAGTTAGTAAAAACTAATTATCTATATTAATTTTAATTATTGCAAAAGATATTAAAGTTAATTCCTAATTAGACTAAATAAATTAAATTAATATTTATTTACAAAAATAAAGTGTTGAATTTAATTTTAATAAATAAAATATATTTTTTGGTTTTTGATTTTATGAGGAAAAAGTTTTAATTGGTTAGTCAAAATAATAACAATAAATAAATAAATAAAAGAAATAATAAAAATAAAATAGAAAGAATTAGGGTTAGGAGGTTATGGGCCTTAAAGGGGGGGTCTTTATAGCAATTTTTGTGGCCCATTAATGTTGGCCTGCATGACTTTTTCTGATTCCACGTGAGCACGTTGACTAGAGCATATGGTGGACTTTCATTCTTGACCATCAGATTTGGCCTGGGGGGCCATCTGGCAAGTGATTGGATGAGGGTGCATGATAGGCCATAATTGCTGAAGAGCGCTAGAACACCTGAAGAAAAATAACAAAGTAATATGGGGGGACCTGGGATTCGAACCCAGGTCCTGTTGGATCTTGCACTAACGCCTTCGCCACTGAGCCACTACACTTTATTTGTCATAGTATTAGGTAATAATAATAATATGGGAAACAAGTCAATATGCCAGAATTAAAAAAATAAAGCGCGAACTTTGAACTGTGCAATAGGAGGGAGATGCATCATCGTCTTCCTCGTTTGACCCTGTAATATTTCCTGCGGATTCATATCCGCAGCTGAATCCCTAGGTCAACCCTAAAACCAATTCTAAGCCATGAAAACTCAATCTAAAACCATAGTCATGCTCGTCTCTCCCTCCTGAACATGCCTATGTCCATCAATGGCGTCAATTTCACCTGCAAGAAAAATGCCCAAAAACAAGAACCAAGAACCCTATATTCGGCTATGGGGTTACAGGCTATATAAATGCAATCAAATAATGCAGAAAGTTTCTAAATTGAACAAGGATCAAGAATATGTCAATGATTTATCAAGAAAATGCAGGAATGTGGAGTTATGAATTCAACTGAAAGGCGGTAAAACGCGAAGCTTACAGTGCGATTGAGAGGGTATGAGAGCTTGTTAGGGATTGGAGGAGATTCAGTGGACACCCAACAATGGATTATTGATGAGATTTGGCTTTGAAAACACCTCTATGCCCGATTTCAGTTTCAAGCTTTTTTCAAGTTTTCTCAAGTTTGGTTCTTGTGATTCTGCAGTCTCTAACCTCTTTTTCTCGTGCCTTTCACTTGTATATGTATAAAGCAATACATTAGGTCAAGTTTTTTGGACTGAATCCTTGTGCATTATGGCTTGAAGATATGATTTGATTCACCATTGATAACTTTCCAAATCTGTCCAAAATCCATCTTTTTGTTCATGATATGGTGAGATACGAATTTGATCCACTTTATGATGATGATTAGGTCCTGAAATAGCCAAAAGGAGATCCAATAATCAATATTTGGATTTTATGTGATTTAAATTGATTTAAAATGCAGTAATTCATTAAAAAATCAAATTAAATAATAAAATTGATAAATGGTCTTGAGGATGAAGCTAGGACACGCGTGGAGTGTGACAAGATCAAATCAAGTGAAAAAGAATGGGCCCATTTGACAAAATTTGAAGTTTTGGGGATAGTTGACTTTTGGTAATTTTGCAAAAATGCCCAACTTCAACAATGCATAACTTCTTCAATTTTGAACTTTTGGAAGTTTTCTTGGACTTTTTAGAAACCTTGAGATGTCCTCTAACCAACCCGTTTGGTATCATCGCATTTGGATATTCCATGATCAAGTTATAAGCTTTGGAAAAAAAGGTGTTTTTGTTGACTTTCAAAAATGACCTATAATGTCCAATTTTGTAACTTTTTGTTAGTGCATTTATTGATCTTGGGGTGTGAATATGTATTGTAGTAAATTGCATCCTCTTCAAAATGAGATTTTGATGGGTCATTTCTCATAAAGTATGAGAAAGTTATGCCTGGTCAAAGTTGAGTTGACTTTTCCTATAAAACCCTAATTTAGCAACTTTTGAGTCTTGATGAATTTTTAGAAATACTTGATGAATCATGATCAAACCTTGATCAAATGATGAAATATCCTTAAAAATGAGAATTTTGACAAAAAATATTGAGGTTTGACTGTATTTGGGTCACAATTGACTTTTGCCCTAGCATAGTCGATTTTTGGACCTTTTGAGCAATTGACTTACCAAATTTCCTCTGCAAGGCTTGAAATTTGACATGGACGAACTTGAGAACATATTAAGACATTGGGGAGCACTTGAGGTCATTTGGGTGCAAGGACCTTGATGCAAAACAAAACCCTAATTTGGAATTGACTGCCTTAGGAGATAGCTTGATTGTCCAACTCTTGAGCAATCTTGAGCCACTTGGAGATTATTCTTGCAATGTCTTGAGAAATATGGGAGGGAAAATTTTGGGGTGCAAAATTTTGAGTATGTGATGTTGCATTGATTGAGTCACATACATTTGCATACTCTGTGATGGCATGGATTGGCAAAATAGCGATGAAGGCTGATGCCTTATTTGAATACCTCTAATAATTGGCAATTGGAAATGGGGGCTGAAGCCCTGTTGGTACCACACGCATGTGCATTGTAATTGATTCGCATTTGGTGTTGCATATTGAGTTGTGGTGAAGATAGATTTGTTGTTGCTTTATGTTGTTGACTTATTGTGACAGGTATCATCTAAAGGTTGTGAATTAGTTGTTATGTCGTGTTGACGTTTTGTTGAGATTAAATATGTTTGAATTGTGAAGTGGTGATTTTATATGATCTGATCTAATATATCATTTAACATACATTCTATTATATAGTTCGATATCTCACCCCTTCTGTTTGAATGTTGCCCTCTGTTGGTAACGTGCAGGTAATCAAGAAGGATAGTTGTTACCTCGTTAAGTCGAGTCGGTGTCGTTTCTATGATACGTAGCACTCAAGGGGATGAGCGCTTGTTATTTAGTTGTTGATTATTATTTCAGTTGCTGAGTTTAAGTTGATTACATGAAATAATTGTTGTCTGGAGGTTGTTTTAGTTGAATGAAAGATGTTAAGTGAATTTAAGTTGAGTATGTAGATTCCGCTGCTTATCAATGAAAAGTTGTTTGATTTTAAAAGAATAAATCAAGTTGTTATCGGTTCATCTGACTTAAGTGTAATGTATCTGTTTTTTATGCGATTAAATGAAGTTTGATTTTAAGATGAAAATGTAGCATCCTATTCAGTTGAACTTTGATTTTATTATTATCTGTCGGGTAGAATTTGGGTGTTACACGTTCGTCTATTGAGAATGGACATGTGGTTGATTATTGGGCCACGTGGTTGTTGCTTTTGGGTTCCATGCCTTCGTGGGAAGTCCAAAAGGCCCAATCCAATGATGACTTTTCATGATGAACCTCGTGGAGTGTGAGCCACCTATAAAAGGGGACCCCTGGTCTCATTTGTCATTTCTCAAGTTTCTTCTTTCAACTTTCCTTGCTCGCGCGTGAAGCTTTCCTCTCAAATTTTCCAGATTTCTTTCAAGAATCCTTCATCCAATTAAGTTATATCTCCTTAACAACGTATTTCCTTAGCGTTTCTAGATTAAACACCTAATATTTTCCTTGACTCGATGAATATTCATGAGTTGTGTGATGAACACTCATGAATGTTCATTGAAGTTCATGAGTTCTGCGATGAACACTCATGAATGTTCATTGAAGTTCATGAGTTTATGATGTCGGGGACAATCTCCCTGAATAGTGGCCGTGATGGGGGTTGACTCGGGATTCTTGCCCGTTTGAATGGATATCCCCAACGAAAATGTAGTTCAATTTAGCCTATAGTTGAGGGCTTGGGTTGAGGTCCTCTCCTCGACCATTTTATCGCCCTTTCACTTGATCTGCGGTGGAAGGGTGAATTTGATAATATTGAATTCACTGTTTTCCCTTGCTTTTCAGGTTTAAGGGCACACTCGGTCGGGGATGATGTCTTTCCCGCCAACTATGAAGATGAAACAGACGTTGATGAGGAACCCTTGGCCTGGATCGCACCTGAGCCTCGAAATAAAAGTTCGTGCTTTTCTCATGATGCAACAGACACGTTCAACTGTCCAGAGTTACGAGCGGAAAGGGCCCCCGCTAACTGGATTCTTCAAATTCCCCATTACAACTAGAGATTCTGCTCGGCGTATCCCGGCAAATGTTTTCCTATGTACGAGTTCGCGTTTAAAGTGGCGAGGATGTGTTTCACCTTCAACGATTTCCAGGTGGAGGTTTTTCAGTGGCTTTGTAATACAGTGGGAGAACTAACTTGGTTGTGTTGTGTTTGATCGCAATTGTTGCGGATAGCAAGAGTTGTCGTAGACTTTTCTTTTATCCAAATAGGAAAGGGTGAAAAGAATAGGAAAGAACTTTGAGATGTTTTCTTGAGTTCGGGGGGTAGGTTATGAAAAGGGAAGGTGTTAGCACCCTTTTCATCCGTAGTTATCTACGGGCTCTTAGTTGCTTGCTAGATCACTTGCTTTGTTTGAAAATGCTTTTTTGTGATGGGTTTAAGTTTGAAAATATTTTGCAAAATGCCTTTTGTTGTACCCCAATTTTCCCCCTAAGATCCCTTCATTATACCATATTGATTCAATCACAACAAGATCACATTAGGGTTTTTGGTTCTCCTCCCTACCTTTAGCTTTGCTCTTTGAGGAATCACCAAGCACCTTGTGATACGGTGGGAGAACTGACTTGGGTGTTTTGCGTTTGTGTTTGCAAATGATGCGGTTTAGCAAGAGTCGCCACCGACTTTTCTTTTATCCAAAAGGAAAGGTGAAAAAGCACAGGAAAGACCTTTAGAGATGTTTTCTTGAGTTCGGGGGGTAGATTATGAAAAGGGAAGGTGTTAGCACCCTTTTTATCCATGGTTTTCCATGGGCTCTTAGTTACTTGCTAGATCACTTGTTTTTGTTTTGACAATGTGCTTGTGGTGTGGGCTTTGAAAGTGTTTTGAAAAATCTCTTTGTAATGGTTCTCGTTTCTATAAGAACGCGTACATAGTTTCGTTTCGAAAGATAGTCCAAAGATGTGTTTGTGGATTGTGTTTTGGAAAGTGGTTTTTGGAAAAATATTTTTCAATGGTTCTCGTCTCTATAAGAACGTATACAAAATATTTTATGTTTTTGAAAATGTTTTTGAAATGGAAGTGTTAGTGTGTAAAATTTTTGTTGTTGTGAGCAAGCGAGTAACTAGGTGCGAATCTACCTACTCTAGAGGTCTTAAATGTTCTTTTCCTTCTCCTTTAGATGTGGCTATCTTACCATTGTTTTGGTAAGAAGCCCCATCGTTGGATGTGAAGGGATGGGTGTGGGACGTTTGTATAGTCATAGAAAGCAACCTATGTGACGTTTTAGCAATGTCATTTTAGGGACTAGATTATTTTACCGGAGGCAACATCGAGGGTCATCGAGGTACTACGATCTTTTTTTACTGAAAGGTCTTTGCTAAAACGTTACATATTAGAGGGAAATGACTATTTTCTGAAAGGCAACAAAATGAGATTACCCTAGAGATGCTAGTGTGCAAGTGTGTTAGTTTGCATGCATTTTGTCTTGTATTTAAAGGTTATCTATTTGTTAATTTTATCTTGCCATGCATCCTAATTACTAGCAATATATGAAAGCAAGTAAAATGCAGAAAATAAAATCCTAAGCTATTACATCACTTTAGAGGGATGGGGGTAAAAATTAACAATGGGGATGAAGTGGAAACTTAAATGTTATAACCATATCGAATAATAATGAAAACAATGTAAAAACAGTGTAAAATAAAAGGAAAAATGCATTTTGAACTGCTATGTGTCAACCCATGTTGCTATGCATCGAACCATAGCTTTTCCTTGCCCCTGTAAAACTTGACCAAACTCAGTATGAGTCGATGCATACTGAGATGTGTCGACTCATGCTCCTTCTTGTATCAATGCGAAACACGTATGTGTCGACCCAAACATCTTTCACGTTTCTATTTTTGGAGATTTTTTATAGTATGAGTCGATGCATAAGGCTATGTGTCGACTCATACTCTATTTTTTCACATAGAAAGGGTCGACGCATGTGGGTACGTGTCGACTCATCCTGCATTTTTTTTCCTTAAACATGGTTTTTCTTGTCTGTACAGGTTAGTTTACAACATATGATGGATAAACATAAACAACAAATGATTTGAAGCCTAAACAATAAGCAAATGACTAGTTCAAAGGGATAATAAAACACTATATCTTATCTTCAAAAGTAAATCATCAATGATGTATGAAAAGATATCAAGTCAGGAAGACTTACCTTTGGGCTGAACTGGCTGTTTTAAATCTGAATGCTTTTCCAAATGCTGTGATGGCCCTAATGAATCTTCAGAAAGCTGCTCCGGACTGTTGAAACTAAGTTATACTATATTGTAATATTTTTGGTGTTTTGAGGGTGAAAATGATAGCACTACAGGGACTGTTTTATGTTTGGACAATCTTCTTGTGTGAGAAGGTGTTTTGCTTATGGGAGAGTTTGTATGATGGAGTAATGGGTTGGGGTCCTGTTTTGAATGAGAACTGGTGCTGGTTTGAAAATGAATGAGTCAAGGTTACAAAGGATACTTGTTTTTCTGCTCAACAAATCTCTATTCTCTCTCTCAAATTTCCCACCTCCGAAAAAAATCTCTCTTGTGTCTTATGAGACTGCCCTTTTTGTACACCCTTAACTGAGGTTTAGGGGGGAAACAAAATAAGTTATTTTGAATTGTTTTTTCCTACTGTTTTGATACTTTCTTCACACAAATTTCTTTTTCCATTTTGGTGCAATCTTGGGGCTGTTATGATATAGGTTTGGGCAGACTGCATAGAGCAGTTTTGGACTGTATAGGACAGCATATGCATACTTGTGGTGCAGCATAACACAAGGTTTCTTGTAGGGAAGCAATGGATCAGGTTTTGGGGTGTTGTGGCAATGTAGCATAACATACTTTGTTCATCTTGGACAGTATATTTTGTAGCATGACATAAATTTGGTCTTGTGGAATATTTTATACACATTATGTCAAGGGTAAAAATATTGTGGCAAGGTTTTGAGAAAATTCAAACAAGACATAGTTTTAGAATTTGTAATTTTGCAAAAATTCCACTTTGTAATAACTTGAATTACTTGCATCATCTTGAATTATTTAGAAGTGTAGTAAAAGATGTCATGAAGTAAATGAAATTAACCAAGTATAGAAAATACTTAGAAAAATTTCAAAGTCTTGCAAAGTTGGATTTTGATTCTCTTGATTTTTGATGATCAAATTTCATATTTTTGGAGGTCTTGACATAATGTGATTTTTGGGACTCAAATTTGGTCAAAATGTCAAAGTTTGACTTTTTAGCGTCCGATTGACTTTTTCCAACTGAAACTCCGATTTTGCTCATTTTGCCCCCTTTTGACAATTTGAATGATTCTTCTTAGAAAATTGTGATCTGAGGCTTACAACTTGACTAAAGTAATTCTAAGAGTCCTTGAGACATGAGAGGGCAAATTTTGGGGTACAACAGCTGCCCCTGTTCAATCTTCTTAAACCTGAAGAGTTAGAATGGCGAACCTACCATTCGTGACTTGAAGGTCGAAGATGATTGAACACTAGAGAGCCCAGAAATTTGCACTTGATGATGTGGTGGTTGATTGTGCATGGAATGGGCTTAAAAGATGCCATTTGGAGAAATGATTGAGAATTGTCGAAGATGGGCTTGTAGATGCCATCCAGAAAAGATTGGTTGCATAAGGAATTCTTTGGCGAGAAATCTTGTTCCTGCTGTCGAGGAGGACTTCATCGGGGAATGCTGGTTTATATCCTGGGAAGTAAAGTCTAGGAGCTTCAGTTGTCCATTACTCCACTGGGGAATTAACTCCTGATCGAAGGAGTGAAATTAGAATGTACACCTGGTCAAGGTCTAGGCTATACAGCAGCTCGCTGGGGAAATGTAAAATCGATCGTATCTGATCGGGTCCATGCCTCACAGTGTTGTAACCCGTTGTCTGGAGATAAGAAAGAAGGTACCTGGATAGTAGGGTTACTTCGAAATGAAAGCCTGGGTAGTAGGGCTTGTAAGAAGGAACCTGGATAGTAGGGTTACTTTGATATGAAAGCCTGGGTAGTAGGGCTTGTGGGAAGGAACCTGGATAGTAAGGTTACTTTGAAATGAAAGCTTGGGTAGTAGGGCTTGTGGGAAGGAACCTGGATAGTAAGGTTACTTTGAAATGAAATCCTGGATAGTAGGGCTGTCAGAAGGAACATGGTTAGTAGGGTTACTTTGAAATGAAAGCCTGGGTAGTAGGGCTTATGAGAAGGAACTTGGGTAGTAGGGTTACTTTGAAATGAAAGCCTGGGTAGTAGGTCTTGTGAGAAGGAACCTGGATAGTAAGGTTACTTTGAAATGAAAACCTGGGTAGTAGGGCTTGTGGGAAGGAACCTGGATAGTAAGGTTACTTTGAAATGAAAGCCTGGGTAGTAGGGCTTGTGGGAAGGAACCTGGGTAGTAGTATTACTTCATTTGATCATGTAGATTAGTTGAACCATTTGGTTTCGGGAACTGGTTTTCCTTGGTTTCCTGCAGATATGACATGTATAACTGCTGGAATTGTTGGTGATAACTGCCTTTCCTGACAAGATAATAAGGTTAGTTATATGCGATGCATGAAATGCGTTGTGAGATGACATTCTCAAAATAAACGAGATTATGCTGTATGTGATATGCATGTGCATGTTATGTTGTATGAGCATGTTAGATGTGACATATCCGAGGCTGGGAAAATAAATCCCTGACTGCTGTAAAGAAATATGGCTCTTCTACTTCCGCTGGGGATGATGAATGGAAATGACTGCACTTCTGTCAGGGGGAGATTCTGTTTGAGAATAACTCTGTGGGGAACAACTTGGAAGGGAGAGATACTCTGTTGGTAAACCTGCTGATCTAGAGGAAATAAACTCAGTTGGGGATGAGATTTACTGACTCGCCCGTGATTATGAACCTTGGCTGGGGATAGTGAATGGAAATGACTGTGCCAAAGATTTATTCCTCTGCTGTTTATGGATATTTTGCCAAGGAGAGACCTTGTATAAGATTAACTCTACGGGAGGAGTGACTCTGTTGGAAGGTGGACTTCCGTAGTTGAAGTAATAAGCTTTATTGGGGATTGAGCTCATGTATCCAGAGAAATAAACTCTTCTTGGGGAGTTAGAAATTTATGATGATCCACTCGCGATCATGAAATTTTCCCGGGGGATATAGATGTCAGGTTTCTGGGCGACCCTGGCTAGGGAGATTACTTCCCGTTCTGAGAGAGATGATATCAAGGCTTTTATTACCTCTACTCTGTGGGGAATACAAATGTTACAAGGTCAAATGTATTTGATGACTGTGCTCCAAAACTGTCTCTTCTCTGGTATATGATGGACAGGGTAACTGTCGGATTTGACGTTCTAGTTTTTCGTCCCTGTTTCTTAAATTATGAGTGTTGTCCCCAAATTGCTCAAGGAAGTTCAAGAGTTGACCACACAAACTCTCTCCTAAGGCAATATACCTAAAATTAGGGTTTCCATCTTCATCAAGATGTGTTAACCACAAAGGACTCAAATGCTCACCATTGTCCTAATATGTTCTCAAGATCATCCATGTCAAGTTTCAAGCCTTGCAGAAGAAGTTTGCTCAGTCAATTGCTTAAATGCTTGAAAATCAACTGTATTAGGTCAAAAGTCAAATTTGGCCCACATACAGTCAAACTTCAAGATTTTTGGTCAACATCCTCATTTTTAAGTATTATCCATCATTTGATCAAGGGTTGATCATGATTCCTCAAGGATTGCTCACAATTCATCAAAACCCAAAAGTTGCTAAATTAGGGTTTTACAGGAAAAGTCAAATCAACTTTGACCAATCATAACTTTCTCATTCTTTATCAGAAATGACCCATCCAAATCTCATTTTGAAGAGAATGAAATTCCATAAAATTCATCTTCATCTCCCAAGTCCATAATATGCACTCACAAAAATATATGAATTTTGACATTATAGGTCCTTTTGAAAAGTCAACAAAAACACCTTTTGGGTCAAAGCTTCATACATGAACATGGAAGACTCAATTGATATGAGACCAAAAGGGTTTCTTAGAGGACAACCTAATATTTCTAAAAAGTCCAAGAACACATCTCTAGGGTCAAAATTTAGAGAGTTATGCATGTGCTCAAATTTGCATTTTTTGCTAAATGGGCCCAACTTTTTATGCTTGCACCTCAATTATAATGTGGTCCACGACTCAAATTTTCACTCACCCATTATGTGCTTCATTTTTTCAATTTATTTTGATTTTTCATTAATTAAAAAGTAAATTAAATCAAATAAATGATGAAAATTAACAAAGATATGATTTGGTTTGTTTTTTTGACAGATTGGCAATCAAAATATGCTGAGTAAACATGATCAAATCGAATCAAGGGCAATTGACACAAGAAAGACATGTTTTGGCTTAAAATAGGAACATATCATACAACTTGAAAATCAAATCAAATCAAATCTTGGATAAATGCAAAGATTCATTCCAAGTTTGTTAACCTAATTCACTCTAGGTTATATAATGAAGAATTCCAGATCAAAAAACAAGGGTTAGAGGTCGTGAGAGGCATAGAACAAAACTCAAAAATCTTGATAAAAAGTGAGGTTCAGTTTGCAGGTTAGAGGACGATTCAAAGCGATTTAAGGCCAGCAATGTATTCCAGGAGATCCCAGGAAGCTATCCCACCTATCCCCAGGCTTCAAAACGCCAAGAATCGTGCCCACCATCAACCACGGTTTTCCCAAAAACTTAACTCTGATTTCCTTGATTTTGACAACATTATCATGTTTTGATTATACATTCTTGTTAATTATCTTGTTTGCAAGCTATTGGCATCATTTAATTGCACTTACAGCGCAGGAATCATCATATGCCATTGTTAGGGTTTTTTTTGTTCGTTTTAGGGGTTTTGAATGCAGGAACAATTGTGCCTTGAATCAGGTACCATGATGCTCGTGAGGATTAAACGAGTTGATTGGTACCATTACCTTTCATTTATATTACATGTACGTGATTTTTGAATGTTACAGGTTTATAGTTATGCACAAATGTCCGTAGGTAAAAGTGTTTTACCTAAAGCGACATGCCAGTGAAGGAGACGATGGCGTGGCAGCATGTGGTTGGCCCGTTTGAATTTTCGCGCGTTTTGGAGGCGTGGCACGTTGTTTGCATTATGTTTCATTTATTTCATAATAATAACAATTGACATTCCAGCGCAGATGGTAAAGAAGCTTGCCTTTGATGTACACGTCCTGGATTCGATCCCAGGCGTGTACATTTTGTTATTTTCTTAACAATTGCAGGCCAATCCAATACATTGCACTATCCAGCGCCTTCCATACACTCTCAGCGCTTGGCCACTGGATGCCCAGCTAGCCAGATCCAACGCCTCTCTAATGAAGGACCATGATATACATTCAAGTCAACGTTGCACCAGATCAAGCATGGTCAACCAGGCTTGGAGTATTTGGGCCAAAAAATCAGATCTACACCCCCCTGGGACATTCAACACAGGCCCATTTCTTCCTTTTTTTTGTTTCTTCTTATTTTTAATTCTTTTAATATTTTCCTTAATTATTTTAATTAACAAAATTAATCACCTTTTTTATAAAATCACAAAATCAAGAATTCACAAAAATTAGATTTAGTTGTTTTCTTATTAAATTTAATTTTGTTAATTAATTAGATTAATATTTAAATTAGGGTAACTTTAATTTGTTTTTTTACAATTAAAATTAAATTAAAAAATTAGGTTAACTCTTGATTTAATTTTTCTCTTTTTTTTTTCAAATAAAACAAAAACACAAAAAATAGGTTAATTAATTTATTTTCCTAAATTAACATTAATTAGAACTTAGGATTTTCTTTTAATTTAATTCTCCATTATTTTATCAAATAACAAAAACGACAATAAATGATTTTCCTTTAATCAATCGCAAGTAGGATTAGTCAAAGGGTCAAAATCCTAATCGCCTCGCATTTAATTTACCGCACGCATTTAATTCTTTTATTAGTTTTGTAACTGTTCAGAGGATGTAATAGTTTAACTAGGGTTTTTACTTATCACTTTTCCCCTATTTTTGGCTATGTAATTAATCCCCCTCCACGAAGCCTTGTAATAGCTAGGTTTATTTTCTCGCATTTTTTAATTCCTACAAATATTTAACTGTTAGATGTATGCTAATAGGATTGTATGGCAAGAATGCATGACAAAAATTAAAATGACTAGAAAACCCTAATGTGCAAAGATAATAAACTGAAAATAAATCACTCGCACATATTCACTCTTAGGGTATACTCTCACTTTGGTTGCCTTCGATAAACAATCATTAAGCGTAGGAGATTTTAGTGGTTGCCCTTCAGTCTAAAGAGATCAAAGTGTCCCGTTCGAATGTTGCCTCGAAAATGTTGCCTCGAAAAAGATCTTAAGACTCTAGGGTTACTACTAAGGTGTCCTAATATTGCTTTAGTGACCGTACGTCCCTTTCGAATTGACCCTTACAACTCCAACGACGGTGCTACCTATTCCTCAATAGTGGGATAGCGCTGTCTAAAGGAAACAAGAACAAAAACGATCTTTTTTCGAGTAGGTAGGTGCTAGTAGGTACTTGCTCAAATCAAAACTTTTCAGACTAAACACTTTTCAAAACCAATTTTCAAAACAAACTTCATCACACCTTTGAGGATTGATACAAGGGTTATCACGAAGTAAAACATTTTCAAAAATAAGCACACAAACACAAGCAATTTAAAAGTGAGAAAGTACCTAAGAGCCCATGGAAAACCATGGATAGAAAGGGTGATAACACCTTCCCTTTCTATAATCTACCCCCCCGTACTCAAAATCTCGAAAAAGGATTTTTTCTGTACTTTTTTCCTTTTCCTTTGTTGGATAAAATAAAAGTCGGTGGCGACTCTTGCTTACCGCAACATTTTGCAAATAAAAAATGCAAAACGCAAACTAGTATTAACAGTCGGTTCTTCCACTGTATCACAGAACTGGCGACCCAGCTGGGGATTTTACAAGTGGGGTATACCTTAGGATCTAGGTCATTAAAATTGCTTCTCTTGATTGCTTTGTTTGATTTATTTTTGAGGGTTTTGTTTGGGGTTACTACAGATCCTATACCCGGATCTGGGGGCACTCATTAGGTAAGTAGCAATAGACTGTGAGGGAATTGTACGGTGTAGACCGATACAGTTGAAGCAGTAGCTACATTGGTGTGGCACTTTGGTTGGTACCAGTATCCCTTGTGGTGAAAAGAGGAGAATACGGGGCCACTGCATGGTGTTGTGAAGCATCAAATGACCTTAGAACCTTTAATTGCCCAACTTGGCCATTAGAGAGTAGCGAGATAGTCGGCCTCGGTGTAGAACTGAGAACTGGTTGATACTCGATGCTACACTCATTGAGATCATACTTTCGGAATATTTCGGCCACAAGAAAAGATTGCGTGAGCTGAAACCATGACCGATGAAGGATGATCAGTGATATTGAGATCCTTTAGAACCCGATTAATTTTCTAGGACAGGTTCGAAACCAACTTAACTTCAAGAGGGTATAACCTTTGACCTCATGCAAGCCTTAAACCTAAGGGCTTTGTGTGATTTGACTGTGCTTGCAATACCTGTGTTTGCTACACCTGTGGTTTATCATGACATCATGCATAATAACATGACATTCATGCTTCATTACACTAACCATTTCAAAGACCAAGGGAATTTATCGTTGTTTTGTTTTGCAGATCATGGCTTCCGTGCATAGAAATACTATCTGAATCAACTTTGTGGAGACACCTTCCCAACTCAAAGAGCTAGTATCAAGAGTTTCTGAAACTTCTATTTTCATTAAGAGACACGGTCAACTTCTCAGCCTGGTTACTTCAAACTTTGATGAACAGATGATGAGCGTACTTTTTTAGTTCTTCAATCCCAAGCATCACTGCTTCACCTTTCCAGATTATCAGTTGGTACCCACCTTGGAAGAGTTCTCTCAGCTATTGGGCATACCCATTCTTGAACAGGTACCCTTCACAGGTATAAAAGAAGTTCTTAAGCTAGAAGTCATTGCCTCAGCTTTACATTTGAAACGGTTCGACGTGGTATCCAATTGGGAAACTCGGAGCGGAGTCAAGGGTTTTCTAGTCAAATTTATGATAGATAAGGCTCATCTATTTTGGGATGATTTGGTTTTTCAGGCTTTCGAGGAGGTCTTGGCTCTTCTTATCTATGGTTTAGTTCTCTTCCATAATCCAGACTCCTTCGTAGATATGAATTCTATCAAGATTTTCCTTTCTCGCAACCCTGTGCCTACCTTGCTTGGAGATATCTTGCATGCTCTCCATACTCGTACCATGAAGAGAAGAGGGACGCTTATGTGCTGCATGTCGTTGCTGTCGAGGTGGTTTATTTCTCACCTCCCTAAGTCTGTACTAAAGAATGAAGAAGGTTTGGGTTGGTCACACAGGATAATGTAACTCGCTTATACGGATATTCTTTGGTGTTCCTGAGCTATGGAAGACATTGCTATTATTGACCTCTGCGGGAAGTAACCTAATGTCCCATTACTTGGTATGAGAGGGGGTATAACTTACAATCCTTGTCTAGCTTTGCGACAATTTGGTCATGCTCGAAGGGATGGTCCCCATGAGTTACTTATTGAGGGTATTCTATTCAACTATGAGGATGATGTTAATGAGTATCGCCAGAGGTTCATACGAGCTTGGGGCATGGTAAATGGATCTGACACCAAAGATTTGGGACCAAAGACTTCCATTCCTATGGAGCCTTACCTCCAATGTGTACGAGCTCGTGCCCAGAAGCTCATGATGCCTTATGTGGCCGTATTACCAGTGATTGTGGAGTCCACTACTGAAGAAGGCATTCCTTACATGGTTCTATATCCTTACATGTCCACTAATCTTGGGGAGTTATAGAGGTCTTGGATTCAGCTGAAGAATGAGCGGGATACTTACATGGAACAATTCCATAATCAAGAGAGGAAGGTTTTAAAGCTCACCAGGCAGCTCTAGGAAGAAAGAGTGCTCAATGATTATATCAGCACAAAGAGAAAGCGTCCATAGGACTTTTGATTTTTCTTTTCTAGTTTTAGATTTGTTTTATTTACTTATTTGTAATGCCTTAAAGGCATGTTGAACTTTAAAATTTAAGCTAATAAAGTTTTTGTTTATTTTGGTTTGCAAATTTAAATTGAAGTCTTTGAAATCATTACATGCGCATCCCATTATCATACACATCATTACAGGTACCACTATAGGTTTCTAATCTTCTTCGCTGTTTATTTCACACGTAGAAATGTCTTCCGATCAAGCCATCAAATATCTTCAGGTACATAACGCCTAGTTCCAACAGATGTTCATAAGTCTGGCTAAGAGGCAGGAGGATTTGAAAGCCCTCATTCTGAAAGAGAAGAAGAAGAAGAAGAAGAAGAAGAAGGTTGTCGGTATTCTGAATATGGGCAGAAGGTTTAGAGAAAGGTTGAAGTAACAAACTGATCTGACCTCTTCATCCAATGAAGGGGATAACCAATAAGGGGAGAAGGACCATAGTCCTACAGTTTCTAACAACGATACTGATTATAATGATGAGAAATATCCTCCTGCTGAGGATAGATACAAACAATTAGAAGATCGTCTGAGTGCCATGGAAGTTCAGAGGATACCTGGTCTGGATTTCGAAGAATTGGGTCTGGTATCGGGAGTGGTCATCCCTCATAAGTTCAAAGCTCTGGTTTTTGCCAAGTATGATGGGGTGTCCTTCCCAAAACTCCATCTCTGCTCGTATGTCAGGAAAATCCAAACCCACACCGCTGATAGAAATTTGTGGGTGCACTTCTTTCAAGATAGTCTGTCAGGGACTCAGCTTGAGTGGTTCTACCAGTTGGAGGGAGCCAGTGTCTGAAACTGGGAAGATCTCGCTGCTGCTTTCTACAAGTAGTATCAGTATAATGCCGACCTTGCTCCCACTCGTACTCAACTCTAGAGTATGTCCATGGGTGCAGGTGAAGGTTTTAAAGATTATGCTCAAAAATGGAGAGACTTGGTTGGGAGAGTTCAAACCCCTTTGTCTGATAGGGAGTTGGTTCATATGTTTATAGGAACGCTATCAGGTCCATTTTTCAATCACTTAATCGGTAGCTCGTCATCTGGTTTCACCGAGCTGATTTTAACTGGAGAAAGAGTAGAAGCTAGAATTTAGAGTGGTAAAATACAAAAGGATGCCTCCTCGAGTTCAACTAAGAAGCCTTTCGCTGGTAAGAAGGAGGCCAGTGCGGTCTATAGCCCGAAGGGCCAAAGCAGATCTGAACACCATCAAACGGTAAATGCTGTAGTGATACCAAGACCCGTAGTTGCTCCACAACGCAACAATCAACAAAGGGTGGAAAGACCACAACGAAAGTTTACCCGCATTAGCATGACTTTGACTGAAGTTCTACCTCATTTATTAAAATCCAACTTGGCAACCTTGAGAGAGGCCCCCAAGAATCCAAACACTACCTCTCCCAGATACAATCCCAACGCGCGGTGCGCCTACCATTATGAGAGTCCTGGCCACGATACAAATGATTGCTGGGCTCTGAGAAACAAAGTGCAAGACTTTCTTGAAGCCAAGGAGATAGAGTTCGATGCTCCAGAAAAGCCGAATGTTATAACTGCTCTCATGCACAAACATGGTCGTGGAGTCAATGTTGTTGACACTAATTTGTTTGTGACCTCTGTTGAAGAAATTTCTACTCCTCTTATGACTGTTAAGAAGAATTTGCTGTTGGCCGGTTTATTTCCGGCTTGTGGTGAAGGTTGCCACATGTGTTCGATTCTATCTTCTGGTTGCCGTTTGTTGAAGTTAGGTGTTCAGCGCCCGATGGATAATAAAGAGATTTTGTTCGAGAAGACTATGATTCCTGTTGTTCCAAATGAAGACGTTGCTATTATAACCATTTCTGCGAATCCTTCCAAGGTTTCCTCGAGAAGACCTGTTAGGATTAGACATGTTCAAAGAATTGCTCCGCTGATAATCACTGTTCCTGGTCCCATCCCGTATACCTCAGACAAAGTTGTCCCATGGCATTATGGTGATGATGTGTACTATCATGGCATTAAGCAAGATTGAAGAATGATGAAGTTGATACTGATGTCAGTAATATTGTCGGGACTAGTAAGGTTACCTGAAGTGGAAGAGTTTTCTCTCTTGAGATTTCTCCGCAGATCATCAGGCCTACTGTTATTCCAACAGCTGCTCTAACCAGCACTCCTGACATTTCTCCTGTTCCTATTCCAGTTATTACCCCTGCTGCTGAGCCATCTGGGACTTGGGGAAAGGAAATTATAGGTGAGCCTTCCCAGACGGAGGTGCCTAGAAAAATCATTGTGGAAGCCTCTAAACAAGAAATAGAGGAAATACTGAAAATTATTAAGAAGAGCGACTACAATGTGGTCGAGCAGCTGGGGCAGACCCCGTCAAAGATATCCATGTTGTCTCTGTTGTTGTGTTCTGAAGCCCATGCGAAGTCTTTGATTGCATTTCTCAAGACTGCGGATGTGCCGCAGGAAACTTCAGCAGATCAGTTCAAAGATTGTGTGGCCAACCTGACTGTTGACAATGTGTTGGGTTTTTCAGATGCTGATCTGACGCTGAAAGGAAGGAATCATAATGATGCTCTGCATGTCTCAATTGAGTGCAGGGGCACCACTATGGCTCATGTGCTGGTAGATACCGGGTCTTCACTGAATGTTCTTCCGAAGAAAGCGTTGGACCGCTTGGATTGTGAGGGTTTGACTCTAAAGCCTGGTAACATTGTGGTAAGGGCTTTTGACGGATCGAAGAGAATGGTGCACGGGGAGGTGGACATCCCTGTCAAAGTGGGTTCTCAGACTTTTGGGTCCACCTTCTACGTAATGGATATCAGGCCATCGTATTCTTGCTTGTTGGGTCGTCCTTGGATCCATGAGGCTGGGGCAGTTACTTCTACACTCCACCAAATGCTGAAATATCTGGTGAAGGGAAATATTGTCACAGTGCGAGGTGAAGAAGAATATATGGTGAGTCACCTTAATTCCTTCCGCTACGTAGAGATGGACAGGGAATTCATAGAAACTCCTTGTTAGAATTTCGAAGAGGTCCCTCAGATCTTGGCATCAACTGAAGTTACTACCAACAAACCTCCGTTGAAGATGGCTTCCCTCAAGGACGCCAGGGCTGTGGTTGAAAAAGGTGGGTGTACCAATTGGGGTCAACTCCCTGATTTCACTCACAAAACTGGAAAATTTGGTTTGGGCTTTACTACAGGGGCTCAAAGGGCTGTTAGGCGCGCCCGGGCTGGAAGACCTCCTCTACACATCAGTAATCGGGGAATTAATGCAATTGAAGACAGTGAAGAGGATTCAGACATCGACATCTGGATCTACCCAACAACCAACGATAGACCGAATAACTGGACGACTAGGGACTTCATACCCTTTTCTTTTATTCCGCAGTAATTGACTCATTTGTTTTAATTTGTAATAAACAATGTGAAACTTTACAGCCCGGTGCCTTGCCCGAGGCACCTTGGCTTTGCTTGTGAGGGCTATTATTTGTCATTTCATATATCATTAATAAAGCATTGGACGTTTCTTGAATACAAATTTTATGCTCCTTGTTTTTATTTTCTTTCTCTCACTTTATCAAAATAGTTATTCTCTTACACACACTCACGTATCATACTGCAGATCCATATCCACTCTGGATCCCATTGATAATAGCTCTGCTACTGCCAGTTATGACTTCAAAAATCTGATCAACCAAGCCGAGGACGAAGGTGAGGATGATTGTGAGGTGCCTGGAGAACTTGCTAGACTATTACAGCAGAAAAACAGGGCCATACAGCCTCATGAAGAGCCAGTTGGGTCAGTGAATTTGGGTACAGAGGAAGACAGGAAAGAGGTTAAAATAGGTGCGAATCTGGAGCCTAGTGTCACACAATGGTTAATACAGATGCTACACGACTATGTTGAGATCTTCGCCTGGTCCTATGAAGACATGCCTGGTTTGGACACTGATATTGTGGTACATCGATTGCCAACTAAAGAAGACTGCCCTCCGGTAAAGCAGAAGGTCCTCCGTATGCGCCCTGAAATGTCAGAGAAAATCAAGGCGGAGGTCATGAAACAGTTCGACGCAGGATTCTTAGCTGTTACTTCTTATCCGTAGTGGGTTGCCAACGTTGTTCCAGTACCTAAGAAGGACAGTAAGGTACAGATGTGTGTGGACTACAGAGATCTGAACAGGGCAAGCCCCAAGGATGACTTCCCACTTCCTCACATTGATGTTCTAGTCAACAACACCGCACAACATAAGATCTTCTCCTTCATGGATGGTTTTTCTGGCTACAACCAGATCAAGATGGCTCCTGAAGACATGGAGAAGACAACCTTCGTTACGCAGTGGGGCACCTTCTATTACAAGGTAATGCCTTTTGGGTTGAAGAATGATGGGGAAACTTATCAGCGCACCATGGTCGCTTTGTTACACGATATGATTCACCACAAGATCGAGGTTTATGTTGATGACATGATAGCCAGGTCCCAGACGGAGGAAGAGCACCTTGATCATCTCCAGAAACTGTTTGACAGGTTGAAGACGTACAAGCTGAGGTTGAATCCGAACAAGTGTACCTTCGGGGTAAGGTCTGGTAAGCTTCTGGGTTTGTTGTCAGTGATAAAGGTATTCAGGTAGACCCTACAAAGGTAAAACCCATACAAGATATGCCGGATCCCCGCACAGAAAAGGAAGTTAGAGGTTTCTTGGGACGTCTGAATTACATCGCCATGTTCATTTCACATATGACTGCTACTTGTGAGCCAATCTTCAAGCTGCTGAAGAAATATCAAGTGGTAAAGTGGAATGATGAATGCCAAACCGCTTTCGAAAGAATAAAGGAATACCTTCAAGAACCACCAATTTTGATGCCTCCAGTTGAAGGAAGACCTTTGATATTATACCTGACAGTGCTAGACAGTTCAATGGGGTGTGTGTTGGGGCAGCATGACGAGTCTGGTCGAAAAGAGCATGCAATTTACTACCTTAGCAAAAAGTTTACCGACTGTGAGACTCGATACTCATTGCTCGAGAAAACTTGCTGCACTTTGGCATGGGCTGCTCGCCGACTGAGACAGTATATGCTGACTCACACTACCTTGTTGATATCAAAGATGGATCCGATCAAATATATTTTTGAGAAGCCTGCCTTATCCGGAAGAATAGCAAGATGGCAGATGATCTTAACCGAGTACGACATCCAATACACAACCCAAGAAGCAATCAATGGGAGTGTATTGGCGGATCATTTGGCGCATCAGGCCGTGGATGACTACCAGTCCATGAATTTCGAGTTCCCAGATGAGAATATCATGTTGGTAACCGACTGCAAAGAACCTGGACCGGATGAAGGACCTGAGGAGGGATCCCGATGGTCTATGTATTTTGATGGAGCCTTAAACGCACTGGGTAATGGAATTGGCGCTGTAATTATATCTCCCGAGGGCTGTCATACTCTGTTCACCTCCCGATTATGTTTCAACTGCACCAACAACATGGTGGAGTATGAAGCGTGTATCATGGGTCTTCGAGCTGCTATTGACCTGAGGATTAAGTTCTTGAGTGTATTCAGAGATTCCGCTCTGGTGATAAGTCATATCAAAGGCAAGTGGGATACGAAGCACCCGAATCTTATTCCTTACAAAGAGTATGTACTGACATTGCTCCCACACTTTGAGGAGGTAACCTTTGAACATTTCCCACGAGAGGAGAACCAGTTCACAACCTGTTAACAAAAATCCCAACCTGTTATCAAACCCCAACCCCAAACTGTTACAAGTTTCAAAAAAGTCCAAACCTGTTAACAAGTTCCCAAACCAAGCAACAAACCTGAAACTACAACTCTCCCAAAATCACCAAAAGCCTATAACAGCAAGAACAACAATCAAACAGAAAAAACCCGCAGTTCCAAAACTGTACCCAAAACCACAAAACCTGTGTAAGCAGTTTCAAACATCACCAAACCCTGCTATCAAACTAGCTGTGATCAGTGGAAATAGAACTGACTGTTTTTTAAGCTGGTTCGCGAAATGTCGCGGTAAGCAAGAGTCGCCACCGTCTTTTATGTTCTCCAACATGGAAAGGACAAAAGCACAACAAAATTCCTTCTTTGAGAATGTTTCTCGGTTCGGGAGGTAGATTTATAGAAAGGGAAGGTGTTAGCACCCTTTCTATCCATGGTTATCCATGGGCTCTTAGGTACTTGCTCTTATGTTTTCAAAAGATGTTTGCTTTTCAAGTGTGTGTGGGTTTTGAAAAAGAGTTTCGTTTGAAAAATTTCTAAGTAACTCTTGTATCTGTCCTCAAGAGTGTGTGAAAAATTTGTTTGAAAACTTTTGAAAGTGTGAGGTGTGAAAAGATGTTTTTGTTTTGTTTTTTTGAAAAGAGCAAGTACTTAAGAGAAATCTACCTACTCTAAGGAATTAGGTTGTGTAAGAGTCCTTTAGATAGTGCCATCCCATCATTGAGAGGTAGGTAGCACCATCGTTGAAGGTATTCGGGTCAATTCGATTAAGGGATATGTGTGGTCACCGAAGCAATGGTAGGACACCTTAGAAGTAACCCTAATGTCCTAGATCCTTTTATCCGAGGCAACCGTTTCGAGGCAACTGGATCTTTAGACAAAGGGTGACCTCTAAGACGTCCTATACTTGATGACCACGTACGAGGCAACCAGTGAGGCGTACCCTAGAAGTGGCATGTGCATGTGTGTTGTTTTTCAGTTAATGTTTATTTTGTACATGTTATTTGTGAGCTACAGATTGATTTTATTTACATACATTCTTGCAGGCATATTAGCAGTTAGGGGTGCGGAAAGTAAATTGCGGAAATGTAAATCTAGCTATTACAAGGCGCGGGTCTATACATCGCCAAAAACAAAAACCCGTTTTTGAAAAGTAAATATAGAAAATTAAAGAAAGCAATAAAATCCTAATTACTATTACATCCTCTGTACAAATACATGAAATTAATCAGAATAAATAAATACGCGCAAAAGAATTAAATCGGGAACGTCCTAAGGGTTTTGACCCTTTTTTGAATAAGAATTAAATTTTTGTCATTTTTTGTAATTAATGAAATTAAAACTAATAACTAACTAATTAATTTAATTAAAAGAAAAATATTTTTGTGTTTTTTATGTTTTTTAATGAAAATAAAATAAAAGAATTAAAATTAAAAGTTAACCTAATTCTAAATTATTTTTATTTATTGTAAAGAAAAAGAGATTAAAATTGTCATAATTAAACTATTTTATTTGTTAGTATTTTATTTACAAAAATAACATGAAATTAATAATAATAATAATATTAGTGCTTTTTTTAATTTTTATAAAAAAATATTAGTTATGTTAATTAAATAATAATAAAACTAATAATTAAAAAAACAAGGAATATAAGAGAAAAGAAAAATAAAAGAAATAACAAAACCAAGGGGGTGTTGATGGCCCAATGGAGGTGTGAATTGCAGTTTTTTGGCCCACTAAGCTCAGGCCTGTATTGACTTTTGAAATTGCCTGGAGATGCATTGACTCATGAGCATGGTGCTCATCATTTTCTGGCCTTTGGATTGATCTTTGAGGCCACATGGCATGTGGATTTATGAGGTCATATGGTGAACTTCTGGACAAATGCTGCATGGGAACGCATTAGGAAAAACAATATTGAATTTTGGGGGGACCTGGGAATACTTACAGTGCTTGATAATGGACCTTAGGACGTGGCAAGGGTTGCTTTAGCTTCAGGGTATGGCAAAGAAGAGAGTCACGTTCTCCTTTTGGCCTGAAAATGCTTACAAAACTCCTTTTGATCTCACACTTTTTTTGACAAATTTTGAACTTTGCTCTGGCCGTTTGTGCACTTTTTCGTTTTTTGAATGAGGTTGGGAAGGCTTGCATATGTAGTAATGAATGAGAATAATTCACCTTTAGGAGCCTTAAACTTGTGCCATTATGTTTTTGGATTTTGTCTTAACCACCATTAAAGGCCTTTCAAAGCTTTGTCCAAATTCAAAATTTCGTGCATAAATGAGCTTGGCATGGTTTTGGTATGTGGAATATGACACATGAAGGCTAATCAAACCACAAGATACCATTTAATTAATTTTTTTAATTTTATTTGAATTATTATGGATTAAAATGAATTAAATCCATAAAAATTAAATAAAAATGGAAAAATAATTATTTGGTCTTGAAATTGATCATGGGACACGTGGGTGGCATGACAAGGATGAATCAAGTTGAAAAAAGTGGGCCCTTTTGTCAAAAATTGAAGTTTCAAGGATAGTTGACTTTTGCCATTTCACAAAAATTTCCCAACTTCTCCAATGCATATCTTGCTCAATTTTGATCATATGAACATGTTCTTGGACATTTTGGAAAGGTCTTGAAGTCCTCTAACCAATGCCTTTGGTCCCATGTCATTTGAATTTACCAATCTCAAGTTATGGTCTTTGACTTAAAATGCCTTTTTGTTGACTTTTGAAAATGACCTATAATGTTGAAATTGGTAACTTTTTGTGAGAGCATTTCTTGGACTTGGAATATGAAGATGAGTTGTAGGAAATGTCATCCCCTTAAAAATGAGCATTGGACGAGATTTTTCTGATGAACCATGAAAAAGTTATGCCTTGGTCAAGTTACAGTTGACTTTTCAGCTGTCCAAAAATAGAAACTTTTGCATCTTGATGATTTTTTGAGCCATTCTTGTGAAATCATGGTCAAGATTTGACCAAATAATGATTGTGGCTTCAAAATAAGATGTTGACCAAAATTTTTGACTTTTGACTGCCAAATGACCATTTTGCCCCTATAGTTGATTGTGAAGCAATTAGGGTTTTTGACTGTGCAACTTGACCTGGTGAGCCTTGAAACTTGACATGTAGGTGCTTGAAAATGTATATGAGCATATGGGACTTGATTGAGCCCTTGAAAACCTCAACTTCCTTGCAAGAACCAAAACCCTAATTTGACTGGCTTAGGAGGATGGTTTGAACTGTGCAACCCTTGAGTAGACTTGAGCAAATTGAGATGATGCTTGTCAAAACTTTGAAGAATATGGGAGGGAAAATTTTGGGGTACAACAGTTGCCCCTGTTCAATCTTCTTAGACCTGAGGATGTAGATTGGCTTGTGTGCCTTTCGTGATCCGAATGTGGAAGATGATTGAACACTAGAGTGCCCAGAAATTTGCACTCACATAGTGAGGTATCAACAATGTGATGTCAGGAATGGGCTTACAGATGCCATTTGGAGAGATGGTGGATAGGAGGATGGGCTTATAGATTCCATCTGGAGATGTGACAGAACCTTGTCGGGAATGGGCTTATAGATGCCATTTGGAACTGTGACAGAACTTTGTCGGGAATGGGCTTTTAGATGCCATTTGGAGACTGTTGATGGGCTTATAGATGCCATCTGGAGAGATGGTGGATAAGAGGATGGGCTTATAGTGCCATCTAGAGACGTGACAGAACCTTGTCGGGAATGGGCTTATAGATGCCATTTAGAGATATGATGGGTAGGAGGATGGGCTTATAGATGCCATTTGGAGATGTGACAGAATCTTGTCGGGAATGGGCTTACAGATGCCATTTGGAGACTGTTGGTAAGTGGATGGGCTTATAGATGCCATCTGGGGGTGTGATTGAACCTTGTCGGGAATGGGCTTATAGATGCCATTTGGAGATGTGACAGAATCTTGTCGGGAATGGGCTTACAGATGCCATTTGGAGACTGTTGGTAAGTGGATGGGCTTATAGATGCCATCTGGAAGTGTAATTTTTGTAAGTTGAAAGAGGGAACCTGTGTAGGGTTGCCTGATGTTGAGCTTGTGTAAAACTGCATCTTGGAAAGAAGGACACCTGTGTAGGGTTGATTGATGATGAGCTCGTGTAAAACTGCATCTTTGGAGGAAGGAAACCTGTGTAGGGTTTACTGATAATGAGTTCGTATAAGACTGCATCTGAAATGGAGAAGGAACCTGTGTAGGGTTACTTTGATGACGAGTCCGTGTAAAACTACGTCTAGAGCGAGAGAACCTGTGTAGGGTTTCCTGATGTTGAGCTTGTGTAAAACTGCGTCTGGAGTTTGAGAAGGGAACCTGTGTGGGGTTACTTTGATGATGAGCCCGTGTAAAACTGCATCCTGGAAGAAGTAAAACCTGGGTAGGGTTTCTAATGACGAGTCTGTGTAAAACTGCATCTTTGGGAAGAGAGAACCTGTGTAGGGTTTCTTTGACGACGAGCCCGTGTAAAACTACGTCTGGAGGGAGAGAACCCGTGTAGGGTTTCTTCGGGATAAGTTCGTGTAAAACTTCTGGAGGAACCGAGGTAAGGTTACTTCGGGATAAGTCCGTGTAAGACTTCTGGAGGAACCGGGGTAAGGTTACTGCAGGATAAGTTCGTGTAAAACTTATGGATGAACAGGGGTAAGTTTATCTTGAGATAAGTCCGTGTAAGACTTCTGGAGGAACCAGGGTAAGGTTACTGCAGGATAAGTTCGTGTAAAACTTCTGGATGAACCGGGGTAAGGTCATCTTGAGATAAGTCCGTGTAAGACTTCTGGAGGAACCGGGGTAAGGTTACTGCAGGATAAGTTCGTGTAAAACTTCTGGATGAACCGGGGTAAGGTCATCTTGAGATAAGTCCGTGTAAGACTTCTGGAGGAACCGGGGTAAGGTTACTTCGGGATAAGTCCGTGTAAGACTTCTGGAGGAACCGAGGTAAGGTTACTGCATGATAAGTTCATGTAAAACATCTGGATGAACCGGGGTAAGGTCATCTTGAGATAAGTCCATGTAAGACTTCTGGAGTAACCGGGGTAAGGTTACTTCGGGATAAGTCCGTGTGAGACTTCTGGAGGAACCAGGGTAAGGTTACTTCGGGGTAAGTCCGTGTAAGACTTCTGGAGGAACCGGGGTAAGGTTACTGTAGGATAAGTTCGTGTAAAACTTCTGGATGAACCGGGGTAAGGTCATCTTGAGATAAGTCCGTGTAAGACTTCTGGAGGAACCGGGGTAAGGTTACTGCAGGATAAGTTCGTGTAAAACTTCTGGATGAACCGGGGCAAAGTCATCTTGAGATAAGTCCGTGTAAGACTTCTAGAGGAACCGGGGTAAGGTTACTGCAGGATAAGTTCGTGTAAAACTTCGTCTTGAAAATTGAGAAAGAACCGGTGTAGGGTTGCCTGATGATGAGTTCGTGTAAAACTACATCTGAGGTTGAGAAGGAACCGGTGTAGGGTTGCCTGTTGATGAGCCCATGTAAGACTTCTTCTGAAAGAAAAGGAACCTGTGTAGGGTTGCCTGAGGATGATCAAGTAGATAATTGTCCTATTTGGTTTCGGATATTAACCCACGATCAGTCGTCCACAGAATTTTCCTGGCTTGTTACCGGTGTTGATCTGGAACTGTAAAGGTAGATGGTAATCATCTTTTGATTGACTTTTTTTCTTCTGAAAAGGCAAAGTATTAGTCGTATGCAATGTCATGATGCATGAACTGCATGATTTTAAGATGTTCTCAAAAATAAAAGAGAATTGTGTTGTATGATGCGTATGCATGCTATAATGTATGAAGATGTGATGTTTATGAATGTATTCTCTTCTGGGAAAATAAATCCTTGATGAATGCCGGGAGTTTGTTGAATCCTGGGCTGATGTTGAAGAGTAGAGTTCTTCGTTTCCGCTGGGGATGATGGTTGTAAGAATAAACCGGTAGGAGAAGATGACTTCGTTGGGGAATAAACTTGTTGAGGAGATTACTCTGCGGGGAATTACTCTGTGGGAAGAGATACTTCGCTGAGGTTTGATGATAACTCCGCTGGGGATTCTGTTGATAAGCTTTGTTGGAAGATTTGATGAACTCCGCTGGGGATAGGAAGAACTTCGCCGAGGACGATCTTTCCGTGGTAATTAGCTGAGGATAACCCAGTTATAAGCTCTGGTGGAGAATAACTTTTGAATAAAGCCGGGGAGATGCGTTTGTGCTCTGCCGGTGGATAAGCTTCCAGAATCTACTGGGGATAAGCTTCCAGAATCTGCTGGGGAGATTGATTCAGCTCTCCTGGGGAAACTTTCAGACTGTACTGGGGAATGGATCCACTAGATGTCTGGTATTCCACCGGGGAACAATCTTATATTAAGACTGCCGGGGATGCTTGCTTAGGAACATCTGCATACTCCGCTGGGGAATATTGAGATCTTCTGGGGATACCCAACTTCCTTAAGGTTGACAGTAGACTAACTCTGCTTGGGGAGAGTGTTGTTGACTTGTTGGAGATACTGTGCCTTATGGGGCTGGTTGGAGACCAACTCTTCTTGGGGAGAGTATTGCTGAAACCTGTCTTACTCTGCAGGGAATGGAGGTAACTTGGTCATGTTCTTCAGCTGAACTTACCTTGGTACCTTGGTGGACAGAGCAACTAGATCGTTCAGACAATTCTTATTGCCCCTGTTTCTGTGGGAGAAGATACTTGTGGAGGTGCTTGATGACTGCCGATTGACAAATCTTCTTCTGGTAGGCAAGTGACGAGATGTCGGAACATAGTCGTACGCTTTTGATCCCTAACTTTTGCCTGGACCGCCCTTTCGGGTTTTCGGTCCACCGGGATACCCATTTTTGCCCAAGCCGCCTTTTCAGGTTTTCGACTTGCCGGGTGTACATATTTTTTTATTTCATCCCTTATTTTTGCCCGAACCCTTTTGGTTCGTCGGGAAGCCCTTATTTTTGCCTAGGTGTTTCAACCTAGCGGGTCTTTGATTATGGGCAGTATTTTTTCGACTATGTCCATGCTCTCAGGATGTAGGGAGGTGCCACTGTTAGTAGTGTTGTGTCGTCATACCACCAGAAGATCTTCGTTTGATTGTCCAATGCCCCAAGTGACTCAGACGGAGATTTTCCCCAAGCTGGTTGGCCTTTTGAGAGATTCTTCGAATCTTGACTTAACTGCCCCAGATAATGGACAATGATCATGCCATGCCCCTTGCTTGGAGGTGTTTTTGTTCATTAGACATTCATCGTGCGAACTTCTATGATGTTCAAACAAATAGTCATATGCAAGCAATGTTATATTAAAAATGCAAAGCTTATGTCTGTCTTGAAGTTTTCGAAAATGCATTTTTCAGTAAAACAAGCAAATTATGTAACATGTGATGTCAACTCAGTATTTTACAGCAAGTCTTAAGGAGTCAGGATACCATTCGTAACAGTATGCCTTCGAACTAACCCATGCTTCAGCTAGGACTTTTTAAGGGTTATAACGTGGCCTGGTTCACGGTTTAAGAAACAAAGGATAAAGGCTCAAATTATATTTGTACCCACCCGCTCTTCGTGATGTTCTTCAAACCTAAACTTAGTTGATCGTGCGTTAGACCTTGTTCGAGTCTTTGTCCTAATATTCCCATGATGGTTCGGATGTTGACATTTTATTTTGAATAGGAAATCATTTCCTTGTTGAGGGTTTGCAGGTCCTCTTTTCTTTTTGATTTCGTTATCCCTGTTTTTTGCCTGAACTGTTTCTTTTGTGATTACAGTCAGCGGGATGCCCCAGTTTTGTAAGTCTCCTTCATAGGTTTTGACTTAATGGGCGTTTATTTTGAGGGATAATGACTGCCTGTCTTTATGATTATTCGGAACCATCACTGTCTTTTGTTTTGTGAGGACCTCTTTGGTGCTATTCGTTGTGCACTTGGATCAACTGAGAGAACTACCCTGCCCCAGGTTATGATTAAGGGTTTTAATTTTCGAAAAGAAAAACTCCTACTTCTTTGGCTCGAAGGGGTTGACGAGGGATTATCTTCCTTATAACTCCAGTGTTTAGGAATTGAAACAATGCCTGTACCTCATCAGCAGGGTCTGTTCAAAAGCATACTGTAGATTATGGTATCACTTTCGTCATCCTCCCTCAAGAGGCTTAGAATTATTAATTGAGAGTTGACATCAAAAAATGAAAGCAGTTTGAATATAGCGAATGAGAATATATTGATTCAAAACAGACATATGCGATGCATTGATAAAGTAAAAGAGTTTGACATGAACAAATGTTTGAACAATCAGAGAAAAATACAACTTGAACAAAAGCTTCTTAGTTTGCACCAGTCATTTCAGATGGAAGATTCTCAGCAGAAGATTTTCATTTTCCCTCCCGGCATGAACTCCAGCACCCTTCCATCGATCAAGTCTTGGATCTTGTTCCTCAGGCTCCAACAGTCGTCAGTGTCATGTCCAGGACTGTCAGAATGGTAGGCACACCTTTCATCAGGATTGTACTTTAGGGAGGTTATGTTGAGCTTCTTGGGAGGATCCTTTAAAACAATCAGCTTGACCTCCAACAAGCGTTTCAGTATTAGTGAGGATGGCACACCAGTCTCCGAGAAATGTCTTCCAGACGTATTTTGCTTACGCCAATTACCCTGTTGACGCTGGTGAGGTTGATGCTGGGCTTGTGACCCCGAAGCAAACTGAGGAGCTTTTCCCTTGTCTTCTTGCCCCACAGGTGGTTGAATGATGGCTTGCTCTTCAACCTTAGATGTTTGCCCCAGTTGGTTATCCCGAAGCAGTTGGTTGACGAGAACCCTGAGCTCTCCTTGTCTTTGAGATAAGTCTTGGATAAGAGCCATTTGCCCCAGCATCTGGGTTCTCATTACATCCACCTCAGCTTGCAGATGTTTCAGCCGTTCGTCCTTGTCGTCTTCGGGACTCTTCCTGACCAAATTCCCCATGAGGAGTGTTCTCCGCTCTTCCTGCCCCTTAGATAGATTTATGAGGATCTCCCCGAACCGATTCTCTTGAGCATGAAGATCCTGGTTGTTTTGTTGGGAAGCCATTGCTGAAATAAACAACGAAGATGGTAAGTGACCTGTCAAAGGAGTACCTGTAATGTCGTGATATGTATGTATGCATGCAATATTTTCAAGGATCTCGCGGGGTAAACAAGAAAATTGTTAGAATTTGAATTTTGTAGCTTGATGGAAGGAACTTCATGTTGTTGAGAGTCCTTCTTCAAGAGTCAAAGCTCACCATATCGAGTGGGTCATAGCCCCTGACTCAGGTCATCATGCTTGGATTTCTGGACAACCTTGGCTAGAGGAAAATAAATCCCCTTTGCCCCTTGCTAGACATTTGGTTCATCATGACCTGCATCACAAACCCTTGAGATCCTTGAAATGGATTAGTCCTTATGTAGGATGTATGAAATGGTATGATGGTATGATGTTATGCTATGCATGGAGTGATGTAGGTAAACCCTGTTATGAGTCCAGATTAAGGACTGTAAACAAGACCTGCAAGAAACTCAAGTGTCAGATAACAAGCATGCAAGCTGTCAAGTTTGAAGGCACACAAGTCACACAAGACAACCCTTAGAGTTCAGGCCAGCATGAAGTTTAGGGTACTACCCTCTTGAAGTTGGTGGGCTCAAACTTGTCCTATCAAAAGTAACCGGGTTCTAAGGAGCTCAATATCATTGGGTTGTTTTCTGTGTTCATTGTTTTGATTTAGCCACTGGACTGACGATCAAAATATTCCAAGAAAACAACCCATAATGAGTATAGTATCGAGTATCAACAAACTTCGGACTGCACCAAAGTCAGTCATCTCACTACCCCTAAAGAGGCCAGGATGGTCAAGTAAGGTTCCTAAGGTCAGTTGATGCTTCACGACACCACGCGGCGGCCCCGTACTCTCCTTGACTTGACTAAAGGGTTACCGGTACTCACCAAAGTGCCACATCAACGTAGTAAACTGCTTCAACCGTGTCGGTATACCCCACACAGTTCCCTCACAGTTTGTTGCTACTTTCTAGAAGGTATCCCCCAGATCCGGGTTAGGATCTATGAAACTCCAAGACAGGCCCACAATTTTAAATCAAGAAAAGCAAGCAATTGAAAACATAAGAGTGGTCTAATCCTAAGGTACACCTCACTTATTCAATAATTCCCCAGCAGAGTCGCCAGTTCTGTGATCGGTGGAAATAGAACTGACTGTTTTTTAAGCTAGTTCGCGAAATGTCGCGGTAAGCAAGAGTCGCCACCGTCTTTTATGTACTCCAACATGGAAAGGACAATAGCACAGAAAAATTCCTTCTTTGAGAATGTTTCTCGGTTCGGGAGGTAGATTTATAGAAAGGGAAGGTGTTAGCACCCTTTCTATCCATGGTTATCCATGGGCTCTTGGGTACTTACTCTTATGTTTTCAAAAGATGTTTGCTTTTCAAGTGTGTGTGGGTTTTGAAAAAGAGTTTCGTTTGAAAAATTTCTAAGTAACTCTTGTATCTGTCCTCAAGAGTGTGTGAAAAATTTGTTTGAAAACTTTTGAAAGTGTGAGGTGTGAAAAGATGTTTTTGTTTTGTTTTTTTGAAAAGAGCAAGTACTTAAGAGAAATCTACCTACTCTAAGGAATTAGGCTGTGTAAGAGTCCTTTAGATAGTGCCATCCCACTATTGAGAGGTAGGTAGCACCATCGTTGGAGGTATTCGGGTCAATTCGATTAAGGAACATGTGTGGTCACCGAAGCAATGGTAGGACACCTTAGAAGTAACCCTAATGTCCTAGATCCTTTTATCCGAGGCAACCGTTTCGAGGCAACTGGATCTTTAGACAAAGGGCGACCTCTAAGACGTCCTATACTTGATGACCACGTACGAGGCAACCAGTGAGGCGTACCCTAGAAGTGGCTTGTGCATGTGTGTTGTTTTTCAGTTAATGTTTATTTTGTACATGTTATTTGTGAGCTACGGATTGATTTTATTTACATACATTCTTGCAGGCATATTAGCAGTTAGGGGTGCGGAAAGTAAATTGCGAAAATCTAAATCTAGCTATTACAAGGCGCGGGTCTATACATCGCCAAAAACAAAAACCCGGTTTTGAAAAGTAAATGCAGAAAATTAAAGAAAGCAATAAAATCCTAATTACTATTACATCCTCTGTACAGATACATGAATATAATCAGAATAAATAAATACGCGCAAAAGAATTAAATCGGGAACGTCCTAAGGGTTTTGACCCTTTTTTGAATAAGAATTAAATTTTTGTCATTTTTTGTAATTAATGAAATTAAAACTAATAACTAACTAATTAATTTAATTAAAAGAAAAATATTTTTGTGTTTTTTATGTTTTTTAATGAAAATAAAATAAAATAATTAAAATTAAAAGTTAACCTAATTCTAAATTATTTTTATTTATTGTAAAGAAAAAGAGATTAAAATTGTCCTAATTAAACTATTTTATTTGTTAGTATTTTATTTACAAAAATAACATGAAATTAATAATAATAATAATAATATTAGTGTTTTTTTTTTATTTTTATAAAAAAATATTAGTTATGTTAATTAAATAATAATAAAACTAATAATTAAAAAAACAAGGAATATAAGAGAAAAGAAAAATAAAAGAAATAACAAAACCAAGGGGGTGTTGATGGCCCAATGGAGGTGTGAATTGCAGTTTTTTGGCCCACTAAGCTCAGGCCTGTATTGACTTTTGAAATTTCCTGGAGACACGTTGACTCATGAGCATGGTGCTCATCATTTTCTGGCCTTTGGATTGATCTTTGAGGCCACATGGCATGTGGATTTATGAGGTCATATGGTGAACTTCTGGACAAATGCTGCATGGGAACGCATTAGGAAAACAATATTGAATTTTGGGGGGACCTGGGAATACTTACAGTGCTTGATAATGGACCTTAGGACGTGGCAAGGGTTGCTTTAGCTTCAGGGTATGGCAAAGAAGAGAGTCACGTTCTCTTTTTGGCCTGAAAATGCTTGCAAAACTCCTTTTGATCTCACACTTTTTTTGACAAATTTTGAACTTTGCTCTGGCCGTTTGTGCACTTTTTCATTTTCTGAATGAGGTTGGGAAGGCTTGCATATGTAGTAATGAATGAGAATAATTCACCTTTAGGAGCCTTAAACTTGTGCCATTATGTTTTTGGATTTTGTCTTAACCACCAATAAAGGTCTTTCAAAGCTTTGTCCAAATTCAAAATTTCTTGCATAAATGAGCTTGGCATGGTTTTGGTATGTGGAATATGACACATGAAGGCTAATCAAACCACAATATACCATTTAATTAATTTGTTTTAATTTTATTTGAATTATTATGGATTAAAATGAATTAAATCCATAAAAATTAAATAAAAATGGAAAACTAATTATTTGGTCTTGAAATTGATCATGGGACACGTGGGTGGCATGACAAGGATGAATCAAGTGGAAAAAAGTGTGCCCTTTTGTCAAAAATTGAAGTTTCAAGGATAGTTGACTTTTGCCATTTCACAAAAATTTCCCAACTTCTCCAATGTATATCTTGCTCAATTTTGATCATATGAACATGTTCTTTGACATTTTGGAAAGGTCTTGAAGTCCTCTAACCAATTCCTTTGGTCCCATGTCATTTGAATTTACCAATCTCAAGTTATGGTCTTTGACTTAAAATGCCTTTTTGTTGACTTTTGAAAATGACCTATAATGTTGAAATTGGTAACTTTTTGTGAGAGCATTTCTTGGACTTGGAATATGAAGATGAGTTGTAGGAAATGTCATCCCCTTAAAAATGATAATTGGATGGGATTTTTCTGATGAACCATGAAAAAGTTATGCCTTGGTCAAGTTACAGTTGACTTTTCAGCTGTCCAAAAATAGAAACTTTTGCATCTTGATGATTTTTTGAGCCATTCTTGTGAAATCATGGTCAAGATTTGACCAAATGATGATTGTGGCTTCAAAATAAGATGTTGACCAAAAATTTTGACTTTTGAATTCCAAATGACCATTTTGCCCCTACAGTTGATTGTGAAGCAATTAGGGTTTTTGACTGTGCAACTTGACCTAGTGAGCCTTGAAACTTGACATGTAGGTGCTTGACAATGTATATGAGCATATGGGACTTGATTGAGCCCTTGAAAACCTCAACTTCCTTGCAAGAACCAAAACCCTAATTTGACTGGCTTAGGAGGATGGTTTGAACTGTGCAACCCTTGAGTAGACTTGAGCAAATTGAGATGATGCTTGTCAAAACTTTGAAGAATATGGGAGGGAAAATTTTGGGGTACAACACTAGCCAAGCCAAAAAAACTACACAACAGTTTCCAAGCAAACAAGCCAAACCTACAGTTCCAAAACAAAAACCAGTTGGCCAAACTGTAAACCAAACTTCATAGTCAAACTGCATAGCCAAAAACTGCAGCAAAGCACCAAAACTGCAAAAGCTTGCCAAACTGCAATAACCTGTACAAAGCTTGCCAAACTGCAAACAAGCCAAATCTGCAGATTTCAAAACTGCAATGCACAACAAAACCCTGTGAAACATAACAAGCCTGCCAAACTGCAACAAATTACACAACCTGCAAAAACTTGCCAAACTGTAAGAAAAAAGCTTGCCAATCTGCAATTCCCAAACCACAGAAACCTGCAGTTTCAAACTGCACAACCAAACAAAATTCCAAAACTTGCACAAGCTTGCCAAACTGTAAAACTCAAGGTTTCAGCAAACTATCATCACAAACCATTACCCAAACAATAGAGTTTCAAACAAAGCCAACAAAGCCAATAAAGCCTGCATCTTTCACCATCAACCAACAAAAAGTTTCAGAAGAAAATAAAACAAGGTTTCAGAACTATCATCATTAACAAAAAACAACAATGAAACCAAGTTTCAGAATAGCATCATCATAAACAATCCATACCAATAATCAAGTTTCAACAAATCTTCACCATCAACCAACTTTGAAACAAGTTTCAGAACAACAAAATCTAAACTACCAACAATAACAGAGTTTCAGAGATCATCATCATCAAGGTTTCCCCATCATTATTCAAATTCAAGAGAGAGGAAGGAGTTTCAGAAAACATTTAATCATCATCAATATTCAACATTCAAGAGAGAACAATCAGTTTCAGAACAAGTATCATCATCAACATTCAAGAGAAATCAAAGTTTTAGAAAAGAAATGTCATAGTTTCAGCAACAACAGTCATTATCAACAAAAACAACAAAGTTTCAGAAGGAATCATCATCCTTCAAGGTTCAGAAGAGAAGATACCAGAAAAGCTCGCCGTCGTCTCTTCCCCTCGCACCTCCAGCCACCAAGGAACGTCGTCACCTCCCTCAAGCCTCACAACTCTCTTTTGTCATAGAGAAAATCCCACAGGTATGCTTCTCAAACCCTTTACTGCATCTTAGATACATAGTACAATGGATTAAAAACAAAACTGTAAAGTCAAGCAAGCAAATCAAATGAAAGCTGTAAAACTTAAAACATAGACGAACCATACCGTTACAACGAAGCCATGGATCATTGTGAGGAAATGAGAGAGTGACGGATGACGTTCCGGCAACCATGGGGAAGGGAAGATCAGAGTTTGTTTGAGTGAGAGAAAGATGAAGAAGAGAAAACGTGAGAGAGGCACCGCTGTAAAACAAAACTCACAAACCCTAAATTGTTCACAAACCCTAAACTCTGAGACCCCAACCAAAATGTTACAAAACTTTGGATTTGGGTCTGTCCGCCCCAAATCCCTTAGGCCCATATGCATTTGCTGGCTTGCCCCCTTCTTTTCATTCTGACCTCACTTATTTCATTTTCAATTGGGCCTAACCTCAAACACAAACCTTTAAGCCCATCCTTCTTTTTAATTTCTTTTCTTTTGTTTAAACAAATACTCATGTTTTTTTTAACTAATTCATTTTATTTTAATTTGTTTTCTTTTTAGTTAATAATGACACTAATAATATTAAAACTTTGATTTTCTTAATTTAGTTTTAATTTTCTTCTTTTATTAATTAGTAATTGTTTCATTTGATAGAATACCAAGAAACATTTAATTTGATTTAATTAATTTTTTTTTCTTTAAACTCTTTTTTTATTAATAAAAGTACAAAATAATGGAGGTTTTGTTTAATTGAATTTTCTTTCTTTAAGACTTTTTCCTTGTAAACATTAATAAAATACAAAAAGAATAATAATAATAATTCTTAATTTTTAGAATAGATTTTTATTTGTTTATTTTCAAGTAAATACATGCATTTTGAACTTTATTGATTTCTTCATTTGTTATAGCTTTATATCAAATTGCGACAATTCGATTTGGTTGTAATACTTGATATTTGGACATTATTATTCTTGTGAGACTCATCTCCATTTGTAATAATTTGTACCCCCATTCCCGGATACTTTTGTAATAACTTAGACTTTTAATTCCCGCAATTTATCGCTTTCAATATACTGTATAGTAATTAGGCGTGTATGGCAAGATTCAAAATCAATCGCTAGATGACCTAATCCAAGAATAAATAACTTGAAATTAATACACAATGCACACTTGCACCCCTAGGGTTTCATCCACTTGTTGCCTTTTAAATTGGCCATGTTATGCATGTTGAGTACTTTGGCAAAACAAAAAAACAAAACAAAAGATCATAGTCCCTCGATGATGCTATCTTGGTTGCCTATACAAAATGATCTAGTCCCTCGAAAAATTTGCTAAAGATACTTAACACAATTGCTATCATGGTCAATACGATGACTCGCGCCTGTCCCGTTTAACATCCAAATACAAGGTTGTTTACCAAATAAAATGGTAAAACAACACTGTCAAAAGGGTTAAAAATGTGTAGGAAATACCTTTGAGTAAAATAGGGTAGATAACTCTTAGTTACTTGATCAAAACTTGTAAAACATCCTTGCTATTTTCAAACACACCTCACAACACAATTTCAAAACATTTCCCAAAAAACAAACTTTCAAACATTGAAATATCTTTTCAAAAGACAAACACCTTTGTATATATTCAAACAAGAATCTTACAAAGGTTGCCACAACGATGGCCTCTTTTCAAAGCATTTTCAAAACCACACACAAAGTACCATTTCAAACAATTAAAAAGCAAAAGCATGTGATCTAAACAAGTAACTAAGAGCCCATGGATAACCATGGATGAAAAGGGTGCTTGCACCTTCCCTTTTCATAATCTACCCCCCGAACCCAAGAAAACATCTCAAAGGTCTTTCCTGTGCTTTTTGACCTTTCCTTTGGATAAAATAAAAAGTTGGTGGCGACTCTTGCTAAACCGAAACATTTGCGAACACAAACGCAAAACCTCAAGTCGGTTCTCCCACCGTATCACACAGCAGATCTATCAACAAAGTATCTCCTCTCCAACAGAGTTATCCCCATAGAGTTATCATCAGACAGGGTCTCTTCCGGCAGAATATTCACCAGCCGAATGGATGTGAATCCCCAGCTAGTCATCTTTGTTCACCATCCCCAACAGAAGTAGAGGAACTATGGTTTTTTTACAGTAGTCAAGGATACCATTTCTCATACTCTCCAAACAGCAGTCAGGGATTTATTTTCCCGGACTCAGATTATTATGTCAGCATTTCATGTTCATACATCATGACATGTGCATACATTACATATAACATAATCTCAGTTATTTTAAGAACCTCATCACAATGCATTTCATGCATCGCACATAACTAACCCTGTATTTTTTCAAGAAAGACAATTATTATCAACAATTTCCAGCAGGTGCATGATCAATACTCGAAGCTAAACGGAGTAATCATCGGTGCGACAGATGCAACCTTACCCAAGTTCCTCCTGAAGTCCTACAGACTCATCACGAAACAACCTTACCCAGGTTTCTTCCAGTAGTCCCACACCGACTCATCACAAGGCAACCTCACCTAGGTTCCCTCTACAGTTTTACCCAATCTCATTTCGAAGTAACCCTACTATCCAGGTTCCTTCTCACAGCCCTACTATCCAGGCTTTCACATCGAAGTAACCCTACTATCCAGGTTCCTTGTCACAACCCTACTATCCAGGCTTTCACATCGAAGTAACCCTATTATCCAGGTTCCTTCTCACAACCCCACTATCTAGGCTTTCACATCGAAGTAACCCTACTATCCAGGTTCCTTCTCACAGCCCTACTATCCAGGCTTTCATATCGAAGTAACCCTACTATCCAGGTTCCTTCTCACAGCCCTACCATCCAGGCTTTCATATCGAAGTAACCCTACTATCCAGGTTCCTTCTCACGGCCCTACTATCCAGGCTTTCACATCGAAGTAACCCTACTATCCAGGTTCCTTCTCACAGCCCTACTATCCAGGCTTTCACATCGAAGTAACCCTACTATCCAGGCTTTCATCTCGAAGTAACCCTACTATCCAGGTTCCTTCTCATAACCTTACTATCCAGGTTCTTCCTCTCTTATCCCTAGGTAGCAGTCCACAACACTGTAAGAGCGGGACCCGATCAAACACGATTGGTTTCACATCTCTCTAGTAAGTCGAGGTGTAGCATATACCCCGACCAGACACGCAGTTCAATTCTGTTTCCCCAAACCGGAGTTTTTTTCCCCAGTAGAGTAACGGACAACTGAAACTCCTAAGACTCTATTTCTCCCAAGACAGAGACCAACATTCCCCAACGAAGTCCTCCTCAACAACAGGTATACAGGTTCTTGCAAAGGAATCTCTTATGCGATCAACACCTCTTCGGATGGCATCTTTAAACCCATCCCTGACAATCTTCAATCCTCAACTTCCAAATTCCATCTGTAAGCCCATTCCCGATATCACAAATCAAGTGTCACTTCATGCGAGTGCAAATGTCGGGGCACTCTAGTGTTCAATCATCTTCCAACTTCAGATCACGAAAGGCAGACGAGCCAATCTATATCCTCAGGTTTAAGAAGATTGAAAAGGAGAAGCTGTTGTACCCAAAAATTTTCCCTTCCATATTTCTCAACACATGGCAAGTGAGGTCCCCAAATTGCTCAAGGAAGTTCAAGAGTTGACTAGACAAACTCTCTCCTAAGGCAGTATACCTCAAATTAGGGTTTCCATCTTCATCAAGATGTGTGAACCAAAAATGACTCAAATTCTCACCATTGTCCTAATATGTTCTCAAGATCATCCATGTCAAGTTTCAATCCTTGCAGAAGAAGTTTGCTCAGTCAATTGCTCAAATGCCTGAAAATCAACTATACTAGGTCAAAAGTCAACTGTGGCCCACATACAGTCAAACTTCAAGATTTTTGGTCAACATCCTCATTTTTAAGTATTATCCATCATTTGATCAAGGTTTGATCATGATTCCTGAAGGATTGCTCACAATTCATCAAAACCCAAAAGTTGCTAAATTAGGGTTTTATAGGAAAAGTCAACTCAACTTTGACCAAGCATAACTTTCTCATTCTTTATCATAAATGACCCATCCAAATCTCATTTTTAAGATAATGCAATTCCCTAAAATTCATATTCATCTCCCAAGTGCAAAATATGCACTCACAAAAAGATATGAATTTTGACATTATAGGTCCTTTTGAAAAGTCAACAAAAACACCTTTTGGGTCAAAGCTTCATACATGAACACGGAAGACTTAATTGATATGATACCAAAAGGGTTGCTTAGAGGAAAACCGAAGATTTCTAAAAAGTCCAAGAACACCTCTTTAGAGTCAAAATTGAGAGAGTTATGCGTTGGCCAAGTTGACCATTTTTGCAAAATTGCCAAAAGTCAAATATGCTCAAATTTGCATTTTTTGCTAAATGGGTCCAACTTTTTATTCTTGCACCTCGATTATAATGTGGTCCATGACTCAAATGTTCACTCACCCATTATGTGCTTCATTTTTTCAATTTATTTTGATTTTTCATTAATTAAAAAGTGAATTAAATCAAATAAATGATGAAAATTAACAAAGATATGATTTGGTTTGTTTTTTTGTCAGATTGGCAATCAAAATATGCTGAGTAAACATGATCAAATCGAATCAAGGGAAATTAATACAAGAAAGGAATGTTTTGGCTCAAAATAGGAACATATCATACAAATTGAAAATCAAATCAAATCTTGGATAAATGCAAAGATTCATTCCAAGTTTGTTAACCTAATTCACTCTAGGTTATATAATGAAGAATTCCAGATCAAAAAACAAGGGTTAGAGGTCGTGAGAGGCATAGAACAAAACTCAAAATTCTTGATAAAAAGTGAGGTTCAGTTTGCAGGTTAGAGGACGATTCAAAGCGATTTAAGGCCAGCAATCTATTCCAGGAGATCCCAGGAAGCTATCCCACCTATCCTCAGGCTTCAAAACGCCAGGAATCGTGCCCACCGTCAACCACGGTTTGCCCAAAAACTCAATTCTGATTTCCTTGATTTTGATAGCATTATCATGTTTTGATTATACATTCTTGTTCATTGTCTTGTTTGTAAGCTATTGACATCATTTAATTGCATTTACAATGCATGAATCACCATATGCCATTGCTAGGGTTTCTTTGTTCGTTTTAGGGGTTTTCAATGCAGGAACAATTGGGCCTTGAATCAGGTACCATGATGCTCGTGAGGATGAGACAAGTTGATTGGTACCATTACCTTTCATTTATATTGCCTGTACGTGATTTTTGAATGTTACAAGTTTATAGTTATGCACAAATGTCCGTAGGTATAAGTGTTTTACCTAAAGCGACATGCCAGTGAAAGAGACGATGGCGTGGCAGCATGTGGCTGGCCCATTTGAATTTTCACGTGTTTTGGAGGCGTGGCACATTGTTTGCATTATGTTTCATTTGTATCATAATAATAACAATTGACATTCCAGCGTAGATGCTAATGAAGCTTGCCTTTGATGTACACGTCCTGGGTTCGATCCCAGGTGTGTACATTTTGTTATTTTCTTAACAATTACAGGCCAATCCAATACATTGCGCTATCCAGCGCCTTCCATACACTCTCAGCGCCTGGCCACTGGATGCCCAGCTAGCCAGATCTAACGCCTCTCCAATGAAGGACCATGATATACATTCAAGTCAATGTTGCACCAGATCAGGCGTGGTCAACCAGACTTGGAGTGTTTGGGCCAAAAAATCAGATCTACACCCCCCGGGACATTCAACACAGGCCAATTTCTTCCTTTTTTTGTTTCTTCTTATTTTTAATTCTTTTAATATTTTCCTTAATTATTTTAATTAACAATATTAATCACCTTTTTTATAAAATCACAAAATCAAGAATTCACAAAAATTAGAATTAGTTATTTTCTTATTAAATTTAATTTTGTTAATTAATTAGATTAATATTTAAATTAGGGTAACTTTAATTTGTTTTTTTATAATTAAAATTAAATTAGAAAATTAGGTTAACTCTTGATTTAATTTTTCTCTTTTTTTTCAAATAAAACAAAAACACAAAAAATAGGTTAATTTATTTATTTTCCTAAATTAACATTAATTAGAACTTAGGATTTTCTTTTAATTTAATTCTCCATTTTTTTCTCAAATAACAAAAACGACAATAAATGATTTTTCTTTAATCAATCGCAAGTAGGATTAGTCAAAGGGTCAAAACCGTAATCGCCTCGCATTTAATTTACCATGCGCATTTAATTCTTTTATTATTTTTGTAAATGTTCAGAGGATGTAATAGTTTAACTAGGGTTTTTACTTATCGCTTTTCCCCAATTTTTGGCTATGTAATTAATCCCCCTCCCCGAAGCCTTGTAATAGCTAGGTTTATTTTATCGCATTTTTTAATTCCTGCATATATTTAACTGTTAGATGTATGCTAATAGGATTGTATCGCAAGAATGCATGACAAAAATTAAAATGGCTAGAAAACCCTAATGTGCAAAGATAATAAACTGAAAATAAATCACTCGCACATATTCACTCTTAGGGTATACTCTCACTTCGGTTGCCTTCGGTAAACAATCATTAAGCGTAGGAGATTTTAGTGGTTGCCCTCCAGTCTAAAGAGATCAAAGTGTCCCATTCGAATGTTTCCTCGTAAATGTTGCCTCGAAAAAGATCCTAAGACTCTAGGGTTACTACTAAGGTGTCCTAATATTGCTTTAGTGACCGTACGTCCCTTTCGAATTGACCCTTACAACTCCAACGACGGTGCTACCTATTCCTCAATAGTGGGATAGAGCTGTCTAAAGAAAACAAGAACAGAAACAATCTTTTTTCGAGTAGGTAAGTGCTAGTAGGTACTTGCTCAAATCAAAACTTTTCACACTAAACACTTTTCAAAACCAATTTTCAAAACAAACTTCATCACACCTTTGAGGACTGATACAAGGGTTATCACGAAGTAAAACATTTTCAAAAACAAGCACACAAACACAAGCAATTTAAAAGTGAGAAAGCACCTAAGAGCCCATGGAAAACTATGGATAGAAAGGGTGCTAACACCTTCCCTTTCTATAATCTACCCCCCGTACTCAAAATCTCGAAAAAGGATTTTTTTATGTACTTTTTTCCTTTTCCTTTGTTGGATAAAATAAAAGTCGGTGGCGACTCTTGCTTACCGCGACATTTTGCGAATAAAAAACGCAAAATGCAAACCAATATTAATAGTCGGTTCTGCCACCATATCACAATGAGCAATTGTCTTTATTTCCTTATGCAAATTTTGATACGGTGGGAGAACTGACTTGAGGTTTTGCGTTTGTATTCGCAAATGTTTCGGTTTAGCAAGAGTCGCCACCGACTTTTTATTTTATCCAAAGGAAAGGTCCAAAAGCACAGGAAAGACCTTTGAGATGTTTTCTTGGGTTCGGGGGGTAGATTATGAAAAGGGAAGGTGCAAGCACCCTTTTCATCCATGGTTATCCATGGGCTCTTAGTTACTTGTTTAGATCACTTGCTTTTGCTTTTCAATTGTTTGAAATGGTGTTTTTGTGTGGTTTTGAAAATGTTTTGAAAAGAGGTCATCGTTGTGGCAAACTTTGTAATGATTCTTGTTTGAATGTATACAAAGGTGTATTTTCTTTTGAAAAGATTTTTCAATGTTTGAAAGTTTGTTTTGGGAAATGTTTTGAAATTGTGTTGTGAGGTGTGTTCGAAAATAGCAAGGATGTTTTTGCAAGTTTTGATCAAGTAACTAAGAGTTGTATACCCTATCTACTAAAAAATCTTTCCTACACATTTTTAACCCTTTTACATTGTTGTTTTATCATTGCATTTGGTAAACCACCTTGTATTTGGATGTTAAACGGGACAGGCGCGGGTCATCGTATTGACCATGATAGCAATTGTGATAAGTATCTTTAGCAATTTTTGAGGGACTAGATCATTTTGTATAGGCAACCAAGATAGCGTCATCGAGGGACTATGATCTTTTGTTTTGTTTTTGTTTTGCCAAGATACTCAACATGCATAGCATGGCTATTTTAAAGGCAACAAGTGGATGAAACCCTAGGGGTGTATGTGTGCATTGTGTTGTCATTTTCATGCATTTTTATGTCTTGTATTAGGTCTAGCTATTTGTTTTGATTTTGGATATTGCATACAAACCCTAATCTCTATCATGGCATATTTGAAAGCATAAATGCGTAAAAGTAATCTAGGCTATTACAACATTGATATGGGGAGGGGGATACAATTTTGGATAGGGGATTATTTTGCAAGAAATTAAAACCCTAAATTATTACAACCAAATTGAATTTCTTTGCTTAACAGATAAATAAACAATATTTAAATAAGCAATAAAATATGAATATTCAAAATATTATGAATATGAAAAAAATGTTTTTTTTTTATTTTTATGTGTATAAAAATATAATTTTTAATGTGTTAAAAAAAAGAAAATAAAAAGTTATTTTTGTTAAGGGAAAAACCCTAAATTTTGTTTTAAGAAAGTATATTTATTAATATTATTTATTTATGTACAATAAAAATAAAAATATATACAAGTGTCAAAAAAATAAAAATATATTAGAAAAATATTATTTTTAATAAGGGTGGAAACCCTAGTTTTTTTGTTTTAAGATAATATATATTATATTATTTATTTATGTATAAGAAAATAAATATAAATATATAAAGATATTAAGAAATAAAACATGTGAGAAAACATTTTTTTTATATGTATAAATACTAAAAATAAAAATATATAATATTTCTATAATATTTATAAGTTTTTATTAAAGAAAATAAAAGTATATACTATTTAATAATTATTTTTATGTCTAAAAAATAATAATAAATAATAAAATAAAATGTGAAAATTTATGAAAATGTTTTTGATATTTTTTTTATGTTTAGAAAATATAAAATAAAATCAGAAATAAAAAAATAAATAGAAAAATAGAAAAATATATTGAAATGGGCCAGGGGGTGCAAGAAGCAGGTCAGGGGGTGCAAAAAGTCATGCCAAGCCAAGCCCAACCGAGTTACAGCTTCATCTTCAACCTTTGAATAAAGAAACGCGCGTTCTGATGTACAACTCGTATCTCCTACATTTGTGCTTAAAAATGAAAACTTGCAACATGAAAGTTATAGAGCATGATCATACGATTCTAACCATATAAAAAACTTAATCTAACTCTCAAAGACCAGAGAGAATTTCTCTGGCCCTAATTTCTAACCTAACTTTTTCAGGATGTTCATTAATCAAATTCTCTCAGCACACTTAACTTAAATGAAATCTATGCATATGTACAGCTTAAGGGCTATGAGTACTACATTTTTTATTCACAAACCTAAGCCTAATGATTCCTAAATAGAGAGATAGGAAGTTGGAAAATACCTGTTTCAGTTGAACACGAGTATGGCAATGTGGTGGTTTTCAATGAGGCCTGAGGTGTTTGTGAGCTTGCCTGAACTTCCTATGACCTTCCCCAATGCTTTGTTTGCCTTGAGCTTGCTTGAATAAGCCTGTAGAAGTCAACCTGCACAAGCTGATATCAGAAATGGTGAACCTTGCAAATGGAGTTACAGTCAATGGCCAATGGTTGGGATAGCTCAGGTGGGTTATATGGAAGGTATTGGAATAGGTTTGGGGCAAAACACACGAGTAGTTTTTGTTTTGGAACTTAAAGTGCAGAAGCTGTCCTGTTTTGTAAGAGGAATATGTTTTGATGTTCAAGAGTGTTTTAGGGATGGATGTCTCGTGTTTCTGACTCAAGGAAATGTGCAAAGCTTGTTTGGAATGCTTACAAACTTTGGTTATATCAGATACTCAAGATATGTCCTTTTGGCAAGTTGACTTGTTTTGAAAGAAAGGTGTGAAGTGATACAAGATAGGCCTGTACAGGCTACCTCCAAGCATGTACAAGATTGTTGTACTTTTTCCTAAGTTTATGAAACTTGTTTGCTGCAAAGATAGAGGTCCAAGGCTCAAGGGAAGCAAGTTGACATAAAGTTGCCTTTATGAAAATGGAAATGCTACCTTTTTGCCATTTTAAGATTAATTCAATGTGTAAACCTTTATGGATCAGAATAAAACCTTAAACCAATGAGTTTGTATTAAATTTTTGAGTGTGGAAGGGTTTAGAGACATGTAATCAAGTACAAAGCAAGTTTGGACAGATTTTGCAACTTGTGTCAACATGAAAATGCCATGGATCAAAGTGAGTTTTTGCCAAATTCAAACCTTCGATTCTCCCTAACCATAAATGATTTTGGAGAGTTCTTAGACATTTTAGAAATCTTGTAACATGATCTAAAATCCATCTTTGAAATTCATTTTGATATTCCAAGTGGAACTATGTGAAAAATGGTCATGAAGATAGGTCAAAATCCTGCCTAAACTAGGGCAAAATTTCACTAAGTTAAAAGTTTCATGGACCCTTGTTCCAAAAATCATAACTTGAGATCCAAGATTATTTTTGGAAAACTTTGTGAATCAAAGTTGTAGAATTTGTGGAGTACTACAACTTTCATGTTGGAAGTTTTGTTTGAATCCAATTGCATCATGGTAAAAATGTTGGGCAAAGTTGGGAAAAAATAAGAAATTTTCATAACTTAAAAAAATTCTAAGTTATGAAATTTTTTCAATCTTAAACCCTAATTTGCAAAATTAGGTTTCTTGATGAACACGTTTCATGTTTTGACATATCTTGATGAAAAATGACCCTTGACACTTGATTTTGACCAAAAAGTCAAAGTTTGACTTTTCAGTGTACAGTCGAATTTTGATCAGTTGACTAAAAAAATTCATCTGTCAATCCAATGCATTTGAGATCTTTTGAACCTTGTGAATGGGTCAAGATGATGCCATTGAGTCTTTGAATCCATGCTTGAACCCAATTTTCCATTGGCTAGGTTAAAAATCAGAAATTGCCCTTGTGCAGTCAAAACCCTAAAAATGACCATTTTGCCCTTTTGATGATCTGATCAAATTTCTTGAGGAGTTATGGTCCAAACTTAATCAAATGGTTCATATGAGCCTATAATGTTGATGTGGATAAAAAATTATGAGGTTTGACTGTAAATTGGCCACAATTGACTTTTTCCCCAATACAGCTGATTTTTAGGTCAACTGTCCAATTGACTGGGCAAAAATTTGATTCAAGGATTGAAACTTGGTGGGGGCAATCTTATAAGTCCAACATGAAGTATGAAAGCCACTTTGAGCATTGAAAGTCCAAAAATCCTTGTGCAAACTCAAACCCTAATTTAGGTCATCAGTGCAACGAGATGTCTTGAGCAGAGCAAACCCTAATCCTGTCTGGAGTTCAAAGAGTCTTGTGAGGGGAAATATTGATAAAATGAGAGGGAAAATTTTGGGGTACAACACAAATACTTGTGAACGGAAATCATATTCAAGTGCATATGTCAAGAATAAATCATTGGACGTTCTTGTAAAAACAAAACAAAAAGAAAAACAAATAGTTTTGTGAAATGACTTGTATTATTTGTTGAAGTTGGCCTATAACAGGCGTTTTTGTACAAGGAAGCCGACGCTCTAGTAAGAGAATGCCGCCGTAAAAATGAAGGATATACAATATTGTGTACAACGAAAAGAAAACATCTATGTGCAACAACCCCATTAGGTTTCAAATCTACTATTGCTACTATGCCTTCGAGCGTCTCCTTACTTTGCTGCTTGTTCGAAGCTGATTTGATTGATTGATGCCGTTTGAGTTTGACAGTTGATACTGAATTCAGATCACAGGGTGATCCAATGGGACATAGTGATACGCTTTTCATGCCTAACTTTTTTTGGACCGTCCTTTCTGGTTTTCGATCCACCGGGATACCCCTTTTTTTCCAAGTCGCCTTTTCAGGTTTTCGACTTGCCGGGTGTACAGATTTTTTTTCATTTTCATCCCATATTTTTGCCTGACCCCTTTTGGTTCGCCGGGAAGCCCTTATTTTTTCCTAAGCCAGTCAACCCCTTCTTGTTGAAAGCCTTGATCATTCGCTTTTGATACGTATGACTATGACAGATAGCAGTAAGTCTCTTTTCATCGATCAAATTTAGTTGATCAAGTCGATTCTAGACCCAGTCGTATTTGTTTAAACCTGCATCCCTCATAATCCTGAGAGAAGGTATCTGGACTTCGATGGGTAGGACTGCCTCCATGCCATATACCAGAGAGTAAGGTGTTACCCCTGTCGACGTCCGTGCTGAGGTACGGTACCCATGAAGAGCAAATGGTAACATCTTATGCCAATCTTTGTATGTCACCGTCATCTTCTGTACAATCTTCTTGATGTTCTTGTTAGCTACTTCAACAGCGCCATTCATCTTCGGCCGGTAGGGAGAAGAGTTATGATGTTGTATCTTGAACTGTTTACAGAACTCGGTGATCATTGTGTTGTTGAGATTTGTACCATTGTCGGTAATAATCCTCTCTTGTACACCATATCGACAGATCAGATTGTGTCAGATAAACTGCGCTATGACGTTCTTGGTTATTGTGGCAAAAGAGGCTGCTTCAACCCACTTCGTGAAGTAATCAATGGCTACTAGGATGAAGCTATGTCCATTAGAAGCGGCAGGTATGATCTTCCCGATCACGTCGATGCCCCACATTGCAAAGGGCCAGGGAGCTGTCAAGAAATTTAAGGGAACTGGAGGCACGTGCACCTTATCAGCGTAGATTTTGCATTTATGACAAGTTCGAGAGTACTGATAACAATCGGCTTCCATAGTGGACCAGTAGTATCCTACTCGTAGGATCTTCTTAGCCATGGTGTGTCCACTAGAATGGGTTCCGAAGGTACCTTCATGTAGATCTGTCATGATCCTCTATGCTTCGCTCTTGTCCATACACCATAGTAGTGTGGAGTCATGGTTGCATTTGTAGAGGATTCCACTATTGAGGAAGAATTTCACGGTGAACCTTCTCAGGAATTTCTTATCATTGACAGATGCCCCTTCGGAATACTTTTGAGCTTCGAGATACCTTTTGACTTCGTGAAACCAGGGTTTGTCTGCCACTTCCTCGGTATCGATTTCACAACAGTGTGCTGGTTCATCCAACCCTCAATGGTGATTTGGGGAGCTTCATTGTCCCACGTAACTTTGAACATGGAAGACATGGTAGCTAACGCGTCCGCTAACTGATTCTCCTCTCGTGGGAAATGTTCAAAGGTTACTTATTCAAAGTATGGGAGCAACGTCAATACATACTCTCTGTATGGGATGAGATTCGGGTGCTTCGTATCCCGCTCGCCTTTGATCTGACTTATCACCAAAGCGAAATCCCCAAATACACTTAGAAATTTGATCCTGAGGTCAATAGCAGCTCGAACACCCATGATACATACTTCATACTCTACCATGTTGTTGGTGCAGTTGAAACATAGTCAGGCAGTGAACGAAGTATGACAACCCTTGGGAGATATGATTACAGCGCCAATGCCGTTACCCAGTGCGTTTGAGGTTCCATCAAAATTCATAGACCATCAGGATCCTTCCTCAGGTCCTTCATCCGGTCCAGGTTCTTCACAGTTGGTTACTAACATGATATTCTCATCCGGGAACTCAAAATTCATGGACTGGTAGTCATCCACAGTCTGATGAGCCAATACACTCCCCTTTATTGTTTTTTGGGTTGTATATTGTATATCGTATTCAGTTAAGACCATTTGCCACCTTGCTATCCTTCCAGAGAGAGCGGGCTTCTCGAAAATGTACTTGATCGGATCCATCTTTGATATCAACAAGGTAGTGTGAGTCAGCATATACTGTCTCAGTCGGCGAGCAGCCCATGCCAAAGCGCAGCAAGTTTTCTCGAGCAGTGAGTATCTTGTCTCACAGTCGGTAAAAAATTTTCTAAGGTAGTAAATTGCGTGCTCTTTTCGACCAGACTCGTCATGCTTCCTCAGCACACACCCCCATCGAATTGTCTAGCACTGTCAGGTACAATATCAAAGGTCTCCCTTCAACTGGAGGCATCATAATTGGTGGTTCTTGAAGGTATTCCTTGATTCTTTTGAAAGCGGTCTGGCATTCATCATTCCACTTTACCACTTTATCTTTCTTCAGAAGCATGAAGATTGGCTCACAAGTAGCAATTATATGTGAAATGAATCGGGAAATTTAATTCAGGCGTCCCAAGAAGCCTCTTACTTCCTTCTCTGTGCGGGGAGCTGGAATTTCTTGTATAGCCTTTACATTTGCAGGGTCTACCTGAATACCTTTGTCACTGACGATGAAACCCAGAAGTTTACCAGACCTTACCCCGAAGGTGCACTTGTTCGGATTCAACCTCAGCTTATATATCTTCAACTTGTCAAACAGCTTTTGGAGATGATCAAGGTGCTTTTCCTAAGTCTGAGACCTGGCTATCATATCATCAACATAAACTTCGATCTCATGGTGAATCATATCATGGAACAAAGTGACCATAGCTCGCTGGTAGGTTTCCCTGACATTCTTCAATCCAAAAGGCATCACCTTGTAGCAGAAGGTGACCCACTGCATGACAAAGGTTGTCTTCTCCATGTCTTCAGGAGCCATCTTGATTTGGTTGTAGCCAGAGAAACCATCCATGAAGGAGAAGATTTTGTACTACGCGGTGTTGTCAACCAGAACATCAATGTGGGGAAGAGGGAAGTCATCTTTGGGGCTTTCCCTGTTCAGATCTCTGTAATCCACACACATATGTACCTTGCCGTCCTTTTTAGGTACCGAAACGACATTAGCAACCCACTGCGGATAGGAGGTGACAGCTAAGAGCCATGTGTCGAACTGCTTCACGACCTCTGCCTTGATCTTCTCTGACATTTTAGGGTGCATACGACAAACCTTCTATTTAACCAGCGGACAGTCTTCCTTAGTCGGCAGGCGATGTACCACAATATCAGTATCCAAACTAGGCATCTCTTCATAGGACCAGGCAAAGATCTCAGCGTAGTCGTGCAACATCTGTATCAACCTCTTTTTGACGCTAAGCTCCAGATTTGCACCTATTTTAACCTCTTTTCTGTCTACCTTTACGCCCAAGTTTATTGTCTCAACTGGCTCTTCATGAGGCTGTATAGCCCTCTCTTCCTGTTGTAGCGGTCTAGTAAGTTCTCCAGGTACCTCACAATCGTCCTCACCTTCGTCCTCGGCTTGGTTGATCGGATTTTCGAAGTCATAACTAGCAATAGCAAGATTGTTATCAATGGGATCCATAGTGGATATGGATCCGCAGTTTGATACGTTAGTGTGTGTAAGAGCATAGTTGTATTGATAAAGCAAAGGCAGAAAAGAAAAATAAAGAGTGAAAAATTTGTATGCAAAGAACGTCTAATGCTTCATTGATGATATATGAGATGACATATAATAACCCTCACAAATAGAACCATTGTGCCTCAGGTAAGACACAAGGCCATAAAGTTTAAAATTATTCATTACAAACTTAGAAAACAAGTAAGACAATTACTGCGGAATAAAAGAAACTGGTATGAAATATCTGGTCGTCCAATTACTCGGTCCACCGTTGGTAGTCGGGTAAATCCAGCTGTCAATATCAAAGTCTTCCTCACTATCTTCAATAGCATTGACCCCTCGATTGTTGATGCGTAGGGGAGGTCCTCCAACTCGAGCGCGTTGAACAGCCCTCTGAGCTCCTGATGTAAAGCCCAAGCCAAACTTGTCAGTTTTGTGAATAAATTCAAGAAGCTATCCCCAATTGGTACTTCTACCTTCTTTAACTACTGCTCTAGCGTCTTTGAGAGAAGCCATCTTCAGAGGAGGTTTGGTGCTGGTAGCGGTCTTAGTCGACGCCAAAATCTTGGGAACCTCTTCAAAGTTTTGACAAGGAGTCTCTATAAATTCTCCGTCCATCTCCACGTACCTGAAGGAGTTCAGGTGGCTCACCATATACTCTTCTTCGCCATGCACAGTAACTATCTTCCCTTTCACCAGATACTTCAACACTTGGTGTAGTGTAGAAGTAACAGCCCCAGCTTCGTGGATCCAAGGACGACCCAACAAACAAGAGTACGATGGCCTGATGTCCATCACATAGAAGGTGGACTCAAAAGTCCGAGAGCCTATTTTGACAGGGATGTTCACTTCCCCATGCACCATTCTTTTTGACCCGTCAAAAGCCCTTACCACAATGTTACTAGGCTTTAAAGTCAATCCCTCGCAATCTAACCGGTCCAACGCCTTTTGGGAAGAACATTTAGCAAAGACCCAGTGTCTACCAACACATGAGCCATAGTGGTGCCCCTGCATTCAATCGAGACATGCAGAGCATCATTATGCTTTCTTCCCTTCGGTGTCAAGTCTGCATCTAAAAAACCCAGTCCATTGTCACCAGTCAGGCTAGCCATGCAATCTTTAAATTGATCGATTGAAGTCTCTTGCGGCACATGCACAATTTTGAGGAATGCAATCAAAGCCTTCACATGGGCCTTGGAGCACAACATCAGGGATAACATGGATATCTTTGAGGGGGTCTGCCCCAGCTGTTCGACCACATTGTAGTCACTCTTTTAAATTATTTTCAATATTTCTTCTATCTCTTGCTTAGAGGCTTCCACAACAATTTTTCTAGGTGCCTTCGTCTGGGCAGGCTCACCTACAACTTCTTTGCCTCGAGTCTCAGATGACTTATCGGCAGGGGTACCAGCTGGAGTAAGAACAGGAATAGTAACTGAAGTACTGGCGGGTGCAGAAGATGAAATAACGACAGGCTTAGTGACAGTCTCCGGGGAGATCTCAGGAGAGAAAACCCTTCCACTTCTAGTAATCTTGTTGGTCCTAACAATGTTACCAACATCAGGATCATCTTCTTCGGTCTTCAAGTTTTGTTTAACGCCATGATAGTAAATATCAGCGCCATAATGCCAAGGGACAACTTTGTCCGAGGCGTACGGGGTAGGGCCAGGACATGTGATTATCAACAGAGCGATTCTCGTAGCGGGTGTAATCCTAACAGGTCTTCTCGAGGAGGCCTTGGAAGGATTGGCGGAAATGGTTATAATAGCAATATCTTCAGATGGAACAACGGGAACCAGAGTTTTCTCGAACAAAATTTCTTTGTTGTCCATCAGGCTTTGAACACCTGACCTCAGTAAATGGAAACCAGAAGGTAGAAATGAACACATGTGGCAACCTTCACCACAACCTGGAAATAAACCGACCAATAGCAAATTCTTCTTAATAGTCATAAGAGGAGTAGAAACCTCATCCACTGAGGTTATGAATAGATTAGTATCAATGGCATTGACTCCATGGTTGTGTTTAGGCATGGGAGCAGTTATGACATTGGGCTTCTCTGGAGCATCGAACTCAATCTCCTTGGCTTCAATCAAATCTTGTACTTTATTTCTTAGTGCCCAATAGTCATTTGTGTCATGACCAGGACCCTCAGAATGATAGGCGCACCGAGCATTCAGATTGTATCGAGGAGAGGAGGTATTAGGATTCTTTGGAACCTCTTTCAACGTTTCCAAGTTAGATCTCAGCAAATGGGGTAGAACCTCTGTCAATTTCATGTTGATCCGAGTGAACTGCCCTTGTGGTCTTTCCACCCTTTGCTGATTGTTGCGTTGTGGGGTAGCCGCAGGCCTAGGTATTATTATAGCACTTATCATTGGACGATATCCCGCTCTACTATGATCTCTTGGGTTATAAATGGCACTTGCTTCCTTCTTGCCAATGAAGGGTTTCTTCATTGTGCTCGAGGATGCATCTCTTTGAATTTTGCCACTTTTTATATCGGCTTCGACCCGCTCGCCGGTCATGATTAGTTCAGTAAATCCAGCTGAGGAACTTCCGATCAGGTGGTTAAAGAATGGACCTGATAATGTTCCTAGGAACATATCCACTAATTTTCTGTCAGATAGAAGGGGCTGGACTCTGCCTGCGAGATCCCTCCATTTCTGAGCATAGGTTTTGAAACCTTCACTTACACCCATAGACATGCTTTGCAATTGCGTCTGAGTTGGAGCTAAATCAACATTATACTGGTATTGTTTATAGAAGGCGGCAGCCAAATCTTCCCAATTACGAATATTGCTCCCTTCCAATTGATAGAACCAATCCAATTGCGTCCCTGACAAGCTTTCTTGGAAGAAATTCACCCACAGATTTTTATCATCCGTATGGGGTTGAATCTTTCTGATGTATGACCTTAAATGCAGCTTCGGGCAAGAGACACCGTCATATTTAGCGAAAGTGGGGACCTTAAACTTCTGTGGGATGACAACCCCTGAGACAATTTCTAACTCTTCGAAATCCAGTCCGGGTACCCTCTAGACCTCCATAGCATTCAAACGATACTCTAGCTCCTTGTATTTATTATCAGCATGAGGATACTACTCCTCACAGTAATCAGGTTCTTCCTCTTCTTCGGATGATGGGTTGTTGTTCACTTCCTTGGTCCTATCTTCTTGATTATCTCCTTCACCCGATGATGTTGCAAAGTCCAAAGTCCGTCTGGCTTGTCCTTTGAACCTTCTTCCCATGATCACAATACCGGTTGGTTTCTTCGCTTTCTTCTTCTTCTCTTTGTCCAGTAGAGTCTTCTACTCCTCTTGCCCTTTTGTCAGAGTCAAGAGCATTTGTTGAAACTGGACGTTCTGTGCCTGAAGATCTTTCATTGTTTGTTCAATATCCATCTCACTGAAATAAACAGTAGAAGGATAAGGAGACCTATTGTAAGAAACCTATATGATGTTATGATGAATGAAGATTCAATATATAAATGATTTCAAGGAAATTAGAGATTTAAATTTGTTCAAACAAAAAGGAACACACGTTATATTAAATCCAAGTTTGAGTACATTATGCCTCTTTGGGCTTACAATGAAAGAAACAAACATACAACAAAACTCCTAAGACAAAAAGGTTGAACGCATCCTTTTTGGCACAATATAGGCGTTCAGATTCCGCTCTTCATGAAGCTGCTTGGTGAGTTCCAGAACTTTCTTCTCACTGGCGTGAAATTGGGCTTCGAAAGTATCTCGCTCCCCTTTGAGTTGTATCCAATCCATTTGGAGGTCTTCAAGAGATGTGGGCATGTCAGGATGTAGGATAGTGCATGGAACGTCTCCCTTCATGACAGGCTCAATGATTATCGGGAGAATGGAGGGGTAAGGCATCATAAGACTCTGAGCGCGAGTTCGTACCCATTTGAGGTAAGGATCAAGAGGGATGGAATTCTTGTGCCCAAAGTCTTGCTATACACCTTGTTTAGCATCCTCCAAGATCAGATGAATCTCTGGCAAAGACCTTGATCGTCGTTGTCGTAGTCAAATACCAAACCTTGAATCAGCATCTCGTGCGGGCCATCCCTTCGGGCATAACCAAACTGCCTTAAGGATAAACATGGGTTGTAGGTGATACCTCCCCTAATGCCAAGTAAAGGGACATTTGGGAATTCTCCACAACAGTCGACAATGATAACATTCTCTTTAGAACGGGAGTACCAATGAATGTCTGAATGCTTGAGCGTCATCAACCTTTGCGACCACCTTGAACCTTGTTCATTATTTAAGACTGATTGGGGAAGATGAGAAATAAACAATATTTCCAAGAGAGGAGTACAACACATAAGAACGCCTCTTTTCCTCATTGTGCGAGTGTGAAAAGAGTGTAGGATATCTCCTAGCAATGTAGGCACCGGGTTGCATGATATGAAGATTTTAACGGTGTTGACATCTATGAGTTGGTCAGGATTCGAAAACAAAACCATCCCATAGATGAGGAGAACCATAATTTCCTCAAAGGCTTGCAAGTCTAAAGAATTCCAACAGCTTTAGGCTTTCTCAAACAGAAACTTTGCTAGGAAGCCTTTGACACCACTCCTTGTTTCCCAATGAGTTGTGACATCAGATGAGTGCAAGTGTAGAGCTTGAGCAATCTCTTTTGGCTTTGGATCTCTTTTCATACCTTTGTAAGGTAGTTGATTTAGAATGGGAATCTTCAAGAGTTGGGAGAATTCTTCCAAAGTAGGCACAAGTTGATAGTCGAGAAATGTAAAGCAATGGTGTAAAGGATCAAATAACTGAAAGAGCACCTTCATCATATCCTCATTTGTGTTGGAGGTGACCAAGTTAAGTAGACGACCATGTCTCTCGGTGAATGGAGAGTTTTCAAGAATCCTCGAAGCTAGCTCCTTGAGTTTTGGAGGGATCCTTACAAGATTGACTTGAATAGTTTACCTGCGAAGTGAGTCCATACCCTACAAAATAAGAACAAAGATGAATCCCAAAATCCTTGAAATGGTTAGTTGATGCATATGATGTTCATGATATCCATGATGTTATGTACAAGTAGGCGTATACAAACAAAGCAAACAAGTCCTAGATTTGGGCTTGCATGGGGTTTTATAGGTAAGTACCCTCTTGAAGTTTAGTTGGCTTAAACCTGTCCTAGTAATAGTAACAGGGTTCTAAGGAGCTAAATATCACTGGTTCGTTTTCTCGGGAATTGTTTCAGCGCAAGCCTCTTTAATGGCGACCGAAATATCCCAAGAAACCAAACCTCAATGAGTGTAGTATCAAGTATCTACCAACTTCGGACTGCACCAAAGCCGGTCATCTCACTACATCCTAAAGGCCAAGTTGGTCAAGTAAAGGTTCTAGAAGTTCATTAGTGCTTCATGACATCACTCAACGGCCCTGTATTCTCTTTGATTAACTCAAAGGCTACCGGTACCCACAAATATGTTGCACTAACGTAGCTATTGCTTAGACCATGTCAGTATACCCCACACAGTTTCCACAACGTATTGCTACTTACCTATAATGTATCCCAAATTCGTGTAGAAGATTCAAACCCAAACAAAGAACCATAATGTAAATCATACAAAATCAAATAATGTAAGCAAGTAAATGTGATCTAACCCTAAGGTAACCCCACTTTTTTTCAATTATCCCCAGCAGAGTCGCCAGTTCTGTGATACGGTGGGAGAACTGACTTGGGTGTTTTGCGTTTGTGTTTGCAAATGTTGCGGTTTAGCAAGAGTCTCCACCGACTTTTCTTTTATCCAAATGGAAAGGTGAAAAAGCACAAGAAAGACCTTTAGAGATGTTTTATTGAGTTTGGGGGGTAGATTATGAAAAGGGAAGGTGTTAGCACCCTTTTCATCCATGGTTTTCCACGGGCTCTTAGTTACTCGCTAGATCACTTGCTTTTGTTTTGACAATGTGCTTGTGGTGTGGGATTTGAAAGTGTTTTGAAAAATCTCTTTGTAATGGTTCTCGTTTCTATAAAAACGCGTACAAAGTTTTGTTTCGAAAGATAGTCCAAAGATGTGTTTGTGGATTGTGTTTTGGAAAGTGGTTTTTGGAAAGATATTTTGCAATGGTTCTCGTCTCTATAAGAACGTATACAAAATGTTTTATGTTTTTGAAAATGTTTTTGAAAATGTTTTTGAAATGGAAGTGTTAGTGTGTAAAATGTTATTTTGTTGTGAGCAAGCGAGTAACTATGAGAAAATCTACCTACTCGAGAGGTCTTAAACATTTTTTCCTTCTCCTTTAGATGTGGCTATCTTACCATTGTTTTGGTAAGAATCCCCATCGTTGGATGTGAAGGGACGGGTGTGGGACGTTTGTATAGTCATAGAAAGCAACCTATGTGACTTTTTAGCAATGTTATTTTAGGGACTAGATCGTTTTACCGGAGGCAACATCGAGGGACTACGATCTCTTTTTATCGAAAGATCTTTGATAAAATGTCCCATACTCGAGGGACATGAATATTTTCTGAAAGGCAACAAAATGAGATTACCCTAGAGATGCTAGTGTGCAAGTGTGTTAGTTTGCATGCATTTTGTCTTATATTTAAAGGTTATCTATTTGTTAATTTTATCTTGCCATACATCCTAATTACTAGCAATATATGAAAGCAAGTAAAATGCGGATAATAAAATCCTAAGCTATTACATCACTTTAGGGGGACGGGGGTGCAAATTAACAATGGGGGTGAAGTGGAAACTGAAATGTTACAACCATATCAAATAATAATGAAAACAATGTAAAAACAGTGTAAAATAAAAGGAAAAATGCATTTTGAACTGCTATGTGTCGACCCATGTTGCTATGCATCGACACATAACTTTTCCTTGCCCCTGTAAAACTTGACCAAACTTAGTATGAGTCAATGCATACTGAGATGTGTTGACTCATGCTCCTTCTTATATCGACGTGAAACACGTATTTATCGACCCAAACATCTTTCACGTTTCTGTTTTTGGAGATTTTTTACAGTATGAGTCGATGCATAAGGCTATGTGTCGACTCATAATCTGTGTTCTCACATAGAAAGGGTTGACGCATGTGGGTACTTGTCGACTCATCCTGCATTTTTTTTGCCTTAAACATGGTTTTTCTTGTCTGTACAGGTTAGTTTACAACATATAATGGATAAACATAAACATCCAATGATTTGATAAGCCTAAACAATAAGAAAATGACTAGTTCAAAGGGATAATAAAGCACTACATCTTATCTTCAAAAGCAAATCATCAATGATGTGTGAAAAGATATCAAGTCAGGAAGACTTACCTTTGGGTTGCACTGGCTGTTTTAAATCTGAATGCTTTTACAAATGCTATGATAGCCCTAATAAATCTTCAGAAAGCTGCTCCGGACTGTTGAAACTAAGTTAGACTATACTTTAATGTTCTTGGTGTTTTGAGGGTGAAAATGATAGCACTACAGTGACTGTTTTATGTTTGGACAATCTTCTTGTATGAGAAGGTGTTTTGCTTATGGGAGAGTTTGTATGATGGAGTAATGTGTTGGGGTCCTGTTTTGAATTAGAACTGGTGCTGGTTTTAAAATGAATGAGTCAAGGTTACAAAGGATACTTGTTTTTCTGCTCAACAAATCTCTATTCTCTCTCTCAAATTTCCCACCTCCGAAAAAAATCTCTCTTGTGTCTTATGAGACTGCCCTTTTTGTACACCCTTGACTGAGGTTTAGGGGGGAAACAAAATAAGTTATTTTGAATTGTTTTTGCCTACTGTTTTGATACTTTCTTCACACAAATTTCTTTTGCCATTTTGGTGCAATCTTGGGGCTGTTATGATGCAGGTTTGGGCAGACTGCATAGAGAAGTTTGGACTGTATAGGACAGCATATGCATACTTGTGGTGCAGCATAGCACAAGGTTTCTTGTAGGGCAGCAATGGAGCGGGTTTTGGGATGTTTTGGCAATGTAGCATAACATACTTTTTTCATCTTGGACAGTATAATATGTAGCATGACACAAATTTGGTCTTGTGGAATATTTTATACACATTATGTCAAGGGTAAAAATATTATGGCAAGGTTTTGAGAAAATTCAAACAAGACATAGTTTTAGAATTTGTAATTTTGCAAAAATGCCACTTTGTAATAACTTGAATTACTTGCATCATCTTGAATTATTTATAAGTGTAGTAAAAGATGTCATGAAGTAAATGAAATTAACCAAGTATAGAAAATACTTAGAAATTTTTCAAAGTCTTGCAAAGTTGGATTTTGATTCTCTTGATTTTTGATGATCAAATTTCATTTTTTTGGAGGTCTTGACATAATGTGATTTTTGGGACTCAAATTTGGTCAAAAAGTCAAAGTTTGACTTTTTAGCGTCCGGTTGACTTTTTCCAGCTGAAACTCTGATTTTGCTCATTTTGCCCCCTTTTGACAATTTGAATGATTCTTCTTAGAAAATTGTGATCTGAGGCTTACAACTTGACTGAAGTAATTCTAAGAGTCCTTGAGACATGAGAGGGCAAACTTTGGGGTACAACACACCTTGAATTGTTTTCTTTTGTGGTCATGAATATTTTGTCTTGATTTTTTCCTTTTAATTAATAAAATGCAATGTTGGTTTGTATTGCTTGTTACTAATGTAGGTAAAGGCAATGGGATCTAGCAAGTTGCTCCATGGGTTTATGAGTTTATTTCCATGCCCTGGTCAATAAAGCTTGAGGATTTCAAACCTCACCATTGAAGTTGTTTTGGAAGAAATGGCATGTCAAGGTTATTTTGGTTCACCACATTTCAAGGTCATCAAATTTGATTTAAAAGTACAAGGGGTTGATTGAAGAAGTTGTCATGCTTGGACAAGACTTTGTTCCCATTGGTCACAAGTGCATATTTCTCTCAATTCTCAAGATATGGAAGTGGTTTTGGTGGATATGAGTTCTCATTTTAATCCTCAACAACTTATATTTACAAAGCACTTGTGTTGCTACAAGAAGTTTGTTCAAAATCATCAAAGTTCCTCAAGGCATTTTCTTGATCAAGGAGCTAGGGTTTTGAACTTCAAAGAAGTATATCTTGCTCATCTTTTGGTATTTTTGAGTGATTCCAAAGACATCCTACTCTTCAAAGGGTTATTAACAAATTAATTTAAAATTTTCAAGGAGTTTTCATGTGGAAGAAACTTGATGATGGAGAAAGATTACAAGCCCTCCAGATGAATCCCAAATTTCTCATATGTGACTTCAAATGATCATAACTTGGTCTATTTTTATCACCTTGACCCCATTCTTTTTCCATAATGATTTTGAGTATGTGAACTTTATGCCTTATTTTATATGAAAAGTGAGAAAATGGATGGAAGATGCCCTAAGGATACAAAAGATTATAGGTCATTTCATAATTTTTGCCAACTTCAACAACTCATAACTCTCTCAATTTTTGGATATTTTGAATGGTTCAAGTTTCAAATTTCATTCAAGAGGTCTATTTCATGCCATATTTTTTGGTCAATAGAAAATTCCAAGTGGAAGGTCGTGTTTGGATGCAAAACATTATGGGTCCCTTTTGAAGGAAAAGTTGAAATATTTCTAAGTATGGAAAGTCAACTTCTTTTTTCCAACTTTGACTCAATGCAAATTTCAGCTCAAGCATCCATTTGATTCCATTTTTTTCCAGTGCAAAGCTTGTAACCTCATTGTTGTACCCCAAAATTTTCCCTCCCATATTCTTCAAGATTTGTCAGGTTCAATCTCCAAATGGTTCAAAATCTCTCAAGGGTTGCACAGTCCAATTGCCTCCTAACACAGTCAAATTAGGGTTGTGATTCTTGCAAGGAAGTTTAGGTTTTCAAGGGCTCAATAAAGTCACATATGGTCATACATATTCTCAAGCACCTACATGCCAAGTTTCAAGGCTCACAAGGTCAAGTTGCACAGCCAAGAACCCTAATTGCCTCACAGTCAACTGCAGGGGCAAAATGGTCATTTGGCAGTCAAAAGCCAAAATTTTTGGTCAACATCTTATTTTGAAGCCACAATCATCATTTGGTCAAGTCTTGACCATGATTTCACAAGAATGGCTCAAAAATCATCAAGATGCAAAAGTTTCTATTTTTGGACAGCTGAAAAGTCAACTGTAACTTGACCAAGGCATAACTTTTTCATGGTTCATCGGAAAAATCCCATCCAATGCTCATTTTGAAGGGGAGGACATTTCCTACAACTCATCTTCACATTCCAAATCCAAGAAATGCTCTCACAAAAAGTTATCAATTTCAACATTATAGGTCATTTTCAAAAGTCAACAAAAAGGCACTTTAAGTCAAAGACCATAACTTGAGATTGGTAAATCAAAATGACATGGGACCAAATACATTGGTTAGAGGACTTCAAAACCTTTCCAAAATGTCTAAGAACATGTTCATAGCTTTAAAATTGAGCAAGATATGCATTGGAGAAGTTGGGAAATTTTTTGAAATGGCCAAAGTCAACTATCCTTGAAATTTAATTTTTGACAAAAGGGGCCCACTTTTTCCACTTGTTTCAGCTTGGCCATGCCTCCCACGTGTCCCACAATTTATTTCAAGATTAAAAATTAATTTTTCCATTTTTATTTGATTTTATTTGATTTAATTCATTTTAAATCTTCAAAATTCAAATAAAAATCAAGAAAATTAATGGAGGGATATATTTTGTGTTGATTTGCTTTGATATACCATGAAGTACATTCCAAATTCGTGCAAGACCTATTATGGGCATAAAAATTCAAATTTTCACAAATATGGCAAGTGGTTCAATGTTGGTTATGGAGGAAATCAAGAACATTATTGCAAGGCTTCAATGACCATTATTTGGATTGATACACATTACAAAACATATATGCAAGCATTACTGATAGAAGACACGACCTAGAGAGCCCCATACAGCATAAGCCATTTCCAAATTTTGAAGAGAAAAATCACAAACTGAAAACCTAGTTGCAGTACAATTCAAGCTTCCATTTCTATCCAAATACACTCCTTGCATTGCCAGGGACGATTTGCAATCATTAACAAGCCAAATCACTCAAGGAATCACTCATCATGCCCCCACGGCTGTAAAACGCAAATCACCATGGGAGATATTTAGGTTTTCCAAAGCTTTCAAATTGGGGTTTCTCACATACAGAAAAATTGGCCCTCAGGACACCCATGGTTGAATTGAGAGGGACAAGACGAATCGAATGCACACCTCGCGCCTAATTTATGCTTCATGAGCGTCTAATCGCTATTTCCATAATACTTGTATTTTGTGGGGGTTTAAAACCCCCGCTATATGTTTGATGTTTGCAGGAAAAGCTTGAAGATGACTGCATGGCAGCAAGGCATAGGTGCATTCAAATCCTGCGCGCGCCTTTTTTTGTTTTTTCTAGCATATAAACGCGTTTTTGTATATTATATTTCTTTTCCATTATATTAACAAACACACGCAGATGGTGGAGTGGTGGTGAACGTGTCATGCAATCTCTGGGACCTGGGTTCGATTCCCAGGTCCCCTCATAATTCCAATGCTTTTTTTCAATGAGTTCTTGTGCAGCATTCCAAGGAGGACTCACAATAAACCACACAGATCCAAGCAGCCATGTGTCCTTCCATGCAAATCCAAGGGCCTAGAAAGCAGGAGCACCATGCTCAGGAGTCAACAGCGCTCCACTCAACCCAGGGAAGTCAAACGTGGCTTGTTCAATGGGCCATAATTTCAGCAATGCAACCTCCTTTTCAGCCCACACCCCCTCTTGGTTTTTACTACTTTTTTATTTTGTTTTGTCATTTTCTCTTATTTTAACTATTAACCTTTTAATTATTTTTATTATTATTAACAATTAATTTAATTAACATATTTTCATAAAAAATAAAAAAATAAATAAAAACTAACATCATTATTATTATTATTATTATTTTATTTTGTAAATAAACATTAATTGAAATAGTTTAATTAGGCAATTTTGACTTTTCTTTTAATAATTAAAACAATTTAGAATTAGGTTAACTTAATTTTGTTTCTTTTTTATTTTATTTCATAAAAAACATAAAAAACACAAAAATATATTTTCTTTTAATTAATTAGTTTAATCATTTAATTAATTGCATTTAATTGACAAAAAGACCAAAAAAAATCAATTTCTTTTCTTAAAAGGGTCAACACCCTTAGAACGTTCCGATTTAATTTTTATTCGCGCACAGTTTATTATTATGTAATTTCCTCCGGATGTAATAGTAATTAGGACTTTTACTGTTTTTATTTACTTTCCGTACTTATTTACTAAAAAACGGGTCTTTGTATTTTTGGCGATGTATAGACCCACGCCTTGTAATAGCGTAGGATTTATGTTTCCGCAATTTACTTTCCGCACCCCCTTTAACTGCTAAACTTGCATGAAAGAATGTATGTAAAAACAACTCGTAGCTCACTAATTACCAAGACAAACATTAACTGAATACAACACACAATGCACACACCACTTCTAGGGTACGCCTCACTCGTTGCCTTCGAAACGTGGTCATCAAGTATAGGACGTCTTAGAGGTCACCCTTAGTCTAAAGATCCAGTTGCCTCGAAACAAGTTGCCTCGAAACAGTTGCCTCGAAACAGTTGCCTCGAAACGGTTGCCTCGGATTAAAAAGGATCTAGGACATTAGGGTTACTTCTAAGGTGTCCTAACCATTGCTTCGGTGACCACACAGTCCCGATAATCGAATTGACCCGAACACCTCCAACGACGGTGCTACCTACCTCTCAATGGTGGGATGGAACTACCTAAAGGACACTTACACAGCTTAATTCCTTAGGGTAGGTAGATGACTCATGGATACTTGCTCTCTTCAAAAACAAATCAAAAATCTTTTCACACTGACACTTTCAAAAGCTTTCAAAACAAATTTTTCAAACACTCTTGAGGACAGATACAAGAGTTACTTAGAAATTTTTCGAACGAAACTTTTTTTTTCAAAACCCACACACACTTGAAAAGCAAACAAATTTTTGAAAACATAAGAGCAAGTACCTAAGAGCCCGTGGATAACCACGGATAGAAAGGGTGCTAACACCTTCCCTTTCTATAAATCTACCTCCCGAACCGAGAAACATTCTCAAAGAAGGAATTTTGCTGTGCTTTTGTCCTTTCCATGTTGGAGAACATAAAAGACGGTGGCGACTCTTGCTTCCGCAACATTTCGCGAAACCAGCTAAAAAACAGTCAGTTCTATTTCCACCAATCACAGAACTGGCGACTCTGCTGGGGATATACTAAAAGTGAGGTGTACCTTAGGAATAGTTCATCATCATGTTTTCAATTGCTTGCTTTGCTTGATTTAATATTGTGGGCCTGTTTTGGGAGTTTCATAGATCCTAACCCGGATCTGGGGGATACCTTCTTAGAAAGTAGCAACAAGACTATGAGGGAACTATGCGGGGTATACCGACACGGTTGAAGCAGTCTGCTACGTTGATGTGGCACTTTGGTGAGTACCGGTAACCCTTGAGTCAAGTCAAGGAGAGTACGGGGCCGCCGCGTGGTGTCGCGAAGCATCAACTGACCTTAGGAACCTTACTTGACCATCTTGGCCTCTTTAGGGTAGTGAGATAACTGACTTTGGTGCAGTCTGAAGTTGGTTGATACTCGATACTACACTCATTGAGGGTTGTTTTCTTGGAATATTTTGATCGCCAGTTCAGTGGCTAAATCGAAACAATGAACACAGAAAACAACCCAATGATATTGAGCTCCTTAGAACCCGGTTACTTTTGATAGGACAGGTCTTAATCACCAACTTCAAGAGGGTAGTACCCCAAACTTCATGCTAGCCTAAAATCTAAGGGCTCTCTTGTGTGACTTGTGTGCTTTCAAACTTGACTATTTGCATGCTTGTTATCTAACACATGAGTTTCTTGTAGGGTTTGTTTACAGTCCTTAATTGGGACTCATTACAGGGTTTACCTACATTACTCCACACATGGCATAGCATCATGCCATCATACCATTGCATACATCCTGCATAAGGACTAACCCATTTCAAGGATCTCAAGGGCTTGTGATGCAGGTCATGATGAACCAGAATGTCCAGCAAGGGGCAAAGGGGATTTATTTTCCTCTAGCCAGGTTGATGACTTGAGTCAGGGGCTATGACCCACTCGATATGGTGAGTCTTGACTCTTGAAGAAGGACTCTCAACAACATGAAGTTCCTTCAATCAAGCTACCCAAATTCAAATTCTAACAAGTTTTTCTGTTTACCCCGTGAGATCCTTGAAAACATCGCATGCATACATACATATCATTGCATTACAGGTACTCTGTTTACAGGTCACTTACCTTCTTCGCTGTTTATTTTAGCAGTCATCATGAATCCTGAATCATCCAATGGACAAGCTATCAAGGCCCTCCAGGCCCAGAACGCCCAGTTCCAGGAGCTGGTCATGAACTTAGCACAAGGACAACAGGAATTGAAGACTCTACTTTTAAAGAAAAAGAAGAAGAGGACTGTTTTGTTCAACCTAGACGCAGATCTGGGAATACACTGCAGAATGAAGCTGAGCGGACTACTCCATCTGTTGGGGAAGGCAATCACCAAGAGGGAAGGGTTCCTAGTCCCGTAGTCTCTGACACCGAGACAGATTTCAATGATGAACAGTACCCTCCTGCTGAGGACAGGTACAAACAGCTGGAGGATCGGTTAAATTCTATGGAGATTCAACGTGTGCCTGGGTTGGACTTTGGGGACCTAGGTTTATCTTCTGTGGTGGTGATCCCTCACAAGTTCAAGGCACCTGCCTTTGTAAAGTACGACGAGGCTTCCTGTCCTAAGTTGCACCTCCGTTCATACGCAAGGAAGATCCAACCCTACACGGCAGACAAGAATCTATGGATCCATTTCTTCCAGGAGAGTCTTTCAGGGACTCAACTCGAATGGTTCTATCAGCTGGATGGAACCACTATTCGTAACTGGGAGGACTTGGCTACTGCTTTTTATAAGCAGTATCAGTATAATGCCGACCTCGCTCCTACACGTACCCAACTCCAGGATATGTCACTGGGGATGGGTGAAGGTTTTAAGGAGTATGTGCAAAGATGGAGAGACCTGGCTGGAAGAGTGCAGCCGCCTTTGACTGACCGTGAGCTCGTTGACATGTTTTTGAGGACCCTGTCTGGTCCTTTCTTCAACCATCTGATTGGGAATTCTTCTGCTGGGTTTACAGATTTGATCTTGACCGAGGAGAGGATTGAAGCTGGTATCAAGGCTGGAAAGATTCAAGAAGCTGCACCTGCTGATGCTCATAAAAAGCCTTACAGTGGGAAGAAGGAGTCCAATGCTGTGCATAGTAAAAAGGGTCGCCATGATCAACATGTAGGGGCAACCCAGATCTTTAATCCTAGGCCTGCTCAACAAGGACAAGGGCAGCAACGTAAGGAGGTCGCACCCAAGAGACAGTTCACTAAGATCAACATGACACTAGATCAAGCGCTACAGCAAATGTTGAAGGCGAGGTTGATTACCTTAAGGGCTCCTCTCCGGAATCCAAACACTTATGCTCCTAACTATCATCCCAACGATAGGTGCTCATACCACTCTGATAGCCCGGGGCATACTACGGAGAACTGCTGGCCTCTGAAGAACAAGATTCAAGACATGATTGACGCCGGAGAGATTCAGTTTGAAGCACCAGAGACTCCAAACATAATCACTGCTCCTTTTCCCAATCATTGAAGGCTTTTGTTTATTTGAATTTCCGAGTTGTAATTTTTTTGCTTATACAAACAATTAATGTCATAGAAAACTCTTTTATTTCACTAATGCACTACATATGTCTGTTTTTGAATTAATCCAATTATTTTCACTATATCCAAATTGCTTTCATACTTTTGTGATGATCAACGCTCGGTTAATAATTCTAAGCCTCTTGAGGGAGGATGACGAAAATGATACCACGATCCTTACAGTATGCTTTTGGACAAACCCCGCTGATGAGGTACAGGCATTGTTTCAATTCCTAAACACTGGAGTTATAAGGAAGATAATCCCTCGTCAACCACTTTGAGCCAAAGAAGTAGGAGTTTTCTTTTCGAAAATTAAAACCCTTAATCATAACCTGGGGCAGGGTAGTCTTCTCAGTTGATCTAGGTGCACAACGAATGGCATCAAAAGAAGTCCTTCTGAAACAAAAGACAGTGATGGTTCCGAATAATCATAAAAGACAGGCAGTCGTTATCTCTCAAAATAAACGCCCATTAAGTCAAAACCTATGAAGGAGACTTACAAAACTGGGGCATCTCGCTGACTGTAATCACAAAAGAAACAGTTCAGGCAAAAACCAGGGATAACACAATCAAAAGAAAGAGGTCCTACAAACCCTCAACAAAAAAAAAAGAAATGAATGCATGTTCAAAATAAATTGTCAGTATCCGAACCATCACTGGTATATCAGAGCGAAGACTCAAACAAGGTCTAATGCATGATCAGCTAAATTTAGGTTTGAAGAACATCACGAAGAGCGGGTGGGTACAAATATAATTTGAGCCTTTATCCTTTGTTTCTTAAACCGTGAACCAGGCCACGTTATAACCCTTAAAAAGTCCTAGCTGAAGCATGGGTTAGTTCGAAGGCATACTGTTACGAAAGTATCCTGACTCCTTAAGGCTTGCTGTAAAATACTGAGTTGACATCATATTTTACAAAATTTGCTTGTTTTACTGAAAATGCATTTTCAAAAATTTCAAGACAGACATAAGCTTTGCATTTTTAATATAACATTGCTTGCATATGACTATTTGTTTGAACAGCTTAGAAGTTTGCACGACGAATGTCTAATGAACAAAAGCACCTCCAACCAAGGGGCATGGCATGATCATTGTCCATCATCTGGGGCAGTCAAGTCAAGATTCGGAGAATCTCTCAAAAGGCTAACCAGCTTGGGGCAAATCTCCATCTGGATCACTTGGGGCATTGGACGATCAAACGAAGATCTTCTGGTGGTATGGTAACACTGCGCTACTGACAGTGACAACTTCCTGTATCCTAAGAGCACGGACATAGTCGAAAAAATACTACGCATAATCAAAGACCCGCTAGGTTGACACACCTAGGAAAAAATAAGGGCTTCCCGGCGAACCAAAAGGGTTCGGGAAAAAATAAGGGATGAAATAGAAAAATCTGTACACCCGACAAGTCGAAAACCTGAAAAGGCGGCTTGGGCAAAAATGGGTATCCCGGTGGACCGAAAACCCGAAAGGGCGGTCCAGGCAAAAGTTAGGGATCAAAGCGTACGACTATGTCCCGTCATCTTGTCGCTTGCCTACCAGAAGAAGATTTGTCAAATCGGCAGTCCTCAAGCACCTCTACAGGTACCTTCTCCCACAGAAATAGGGGCAATAGAAATGGTCCAAACTGTACTAACTGCTCTGTCCACAAGGTACCAAGGTAGGTTCGGCTGAAGAACATAACCAAGAGGCCTCCACTCCCCAGGAGTAAAACAAGATTCAACAATTCTCCTCAAGCAGAGTTGGTCTCCAATCAGCCCCGAGAAGGCACAATATCTCCAGCAAGTCATCAACACTCTCCCCAAGCAGAGTTAGTCTACTGTCAGCCTCAAGGAAGTTGGGTATCCCCAGAAGATCTCAATATTCCCCAACGGAGTATACAGATGTTCTTGAGTAAGCATCCCCGACAGTCTTGGTATAAGATTGTTCCCCGGCGAAATACCAGACACCCCAAGGGAGCCACTTCCCCAGTACAGTCCAAAAGTCTCCCCAGGAAAGTTGAATCAATCTCCCCATTAGATTCTGGAAGCTTATCCCCAGTAAATTCTGGAAGCTAATCCCCTGCAGAGTGCAAAAGCATCTCCCCGACTTTATTCAAAGGTCATTCTCCACCAGAGCCTATAACTGGGTTATCCTCAGCTAATTACCACCAAAAGATCGTCCTTGACGAAGTTCTTCCTATCCCCAGCGGAGTTCATCAAATTCCTCAACATAGCTTCTCAATGGAATCCCCAGCGAAGTTATCACCAAATCTCAGCGAAGTATCTCTTCCCACAGAGTAATTCCCCGCAGAGTAATCTCTTCAACAAGTTTATTCCCCAACGGAGTCATCTTCTCCTACCGGTTTATTCTTGTAATCATCATCCCCAGCGGAAACGAAGAACTCTGTTCTTCAAACATCAGCCCAGGATTCAACAAACTCCTGGCATTCGTCAAGGATTTATTTTCCTAGACGAAAATACATTCATAAACATCACATCTTCATACATTATAGTATGCATACGCATCATACAACACAAATCTCATTTATTTTTGAGAACATCTTAAAATCATGCAGTTCATGCATCATGACATTGTATACAACTGATGTTTTGCCTTTTCAGGAAAAAGGTCAATCCAAAGACGGTTACTATCAATTGTCGCAATTCCAGATTCGATACCTGCATCTAGGCAGGGCATATCTGTGAGCGATTGATTGTGGATTCGATACCTGTATCTAGCCAGGGCATATCTACATTAAAGAGATTAAAGAGATTGCTAGGAAATGCTCCAGAGATGGATGTTGTTCTATTGCTTATTCAGATTTTCTCTTACGAGATAGCTTGGAAATTCTCCAAATATGGATGTTGTCTTTTTGCTTATTCAAGAGTTTCCTTTCAGATATAGCGGGGAGATGCTCCAGATATGGACGATGTTCTTTTGCTTATTCAAGACTCCTTCTAGAGATAGTTCAGATGTGACCCAGGCATGGCGACGTTCTGATACTTATTCCAGATTTCCCTTCAGAGATAGCTAGGAAATGCTCCAGAGATGGATGTTGTTCTTTTACTTATTCATATTTTCTCTTCAGAGATAGCTTGGAAATGCTCCAAATATGGATGCTATCCTTTTGCTTATTCAAGAGTTTCCTTTCAGATATAGCGGGGAAATTCTCTAGATATGGACGCTGTTCTTTTGCTTATTCAAGACTCCTTCTAGAGATAGTTCAGATGTGACCCAGGCATGGTGACGTTCTGATACTTATTCCAGATTTCCTTTCAGAGATAGCTAGGAAATGCTCCAGAGATGGATGTTGTTCTTTTGCTTATTCAGATTTTCTCTTCAGAGATAGCTTGGAAATGCTCCAAATATGGATGTTGTCCTTTTTCTTATTCAAGAGTTTCCTTTCAGATATAGCGGGGAAATGCTCCAGATATGGACGCTGTTCTTTTGCTTATTCAAGACTCCTTCTAGAGATAGTTCAGATGTGACCCAGGCATGGCGACGTTCTGATACTTATTCCAGATTTCCTTCAGAGATAGCTAGGAAATGCTCCAGAGATGGATGTTGTTCTTTTGCTTATTCAAATTTTCTCTTCAGAGATAGCTTGGAAATGCTCCAAATATGGATGTTGTCCTTTTGCTTATTCAAGAGTTTCCTTTCAGATATAGCGGGGAAATGCTCCAGATATGGACGCTGTTCTTTTGCTTATTCAAGGCTCCTTCTAGAGATAGTTCAGATGTGACCCAGGCATGGCGATGTTCTGATACTTATTCCAGATTTCCCTTCAGAGATAGCTAGGAAATGCTCCAGAGATGGATGTTGTTCTTTTGCTTATTCAGATTTTCTCTTCAGAGATAGCTTGGAAATGCTCCAAATATGGATGCTGTCCTTTTGCTTATTCAAGAGTTTCCTTTCAGATATAGCGGGGAAATGCTCCAGATATGGACGCTGTTCTTTTGCTTATTCAAGACTCCTTCTAGAGATAGTTCAGATGTGACCCAGGCATGGCGATGTTCTGATACTTATTCCAGATTTCCCTTCAGAGATAGCTAGGAAATGCTCCAGAGATGGATGTTGTTCTTTTGCTTATTCAGATTTTCTCTTCAGAGATAGCTTGGAAATGCTCCAAATATGGATGTTGTCCTTTTGCTTATTCAAGAGTTTCCTTTCAGATATAGCGGGGAAATGCTCCAGATATGGACGCTTTTCTTTTTCTTATTCAAGACTCCTTCTAGAGATAGTTCAGATGTGACCCAAGCATGGCGACGTTCTGATACTTATTCCAGATTTCCTTTCAGAGATAGCTAGGAAATGCTCCAGAGATGGATGTTGTTCTTTTGCTTATTCAAATTTTCTCTTCAGAGATAACTTGGAAATGCTCCAAATATGGATGCTGTCCTTTTGCTTATTCAAGAGTTTCCTTTCAGATATAGCGGGGAAATGCTCCAGATATGGACGCTGTTCTTTTGCTTATTCAAGACTCCTCCTAGAGATAGTTCAGATGTGACCCAGGCATGGCGACGTTCTGATACTTATTCCAGATTTCCTTTCAGAGATAACTTGGAAATGCTCCAGATATGGGTGCTGTTCTTTTGCTTATTCAAGACTCCGTCTAGAGATAATTCAGATGTGACCCAGGCATGGCGACGTTCTGATACTTATTCCAGATTTCCTTTCAGAAATAGCTTAGAGATGCTCCCGACGCGGATGATGTTCTATTGCTTATTCAGATCCCAACTTCTAAAGACAACTTAGAGATGCCCCGAACCCGGATGTTATTCTATTGTTTAGCCCAGATTCATTTAAAAGACATTCCAGATATGATCCAGATTCGGATGACATTATGTCACTCATTCAGACACAGTATGGATATACCCCAGACACGGCGGTCATTCTACTATTTATTCAGGCATCAGCAATCAGACATAGACTAGATATGCTCCAGACACAGAAGCCATTCTACTTCTTATTCAGATTCAACTATCCATGACGCTTCCAAATGGAATCCATAAGCCCATTCCCGACAAGGTTCTGTCACATCTCCAGATGGCATCTATAAGCCCATCCTCCTATCCACCATCTCTCCAAATGGCATCTGTAAGCCCATTCCCGACATCACATTGCTGATACCTCACTATGTGAGTGCAAATTTTTGGGCACTCTAGTGTTCAATCATCTTCCACCTTCGGATTACGAAAGGCACGCCAGCCAATCTACATCCTCAAGTCTAAGAAGATTGAACATGGGCAACTGTTGTACCCCAAAATTTTCCCTCCCATATTCTTCAAGATTTTTCAGGTTCAATCTCCAAATGGTTCAAAATCTCTCAAGGGTTGCACAGTCCAATTGCCTCCTAACACAGTCAAATTAGGGTTGTGATTCTTGCAAGGAAGTTGATGTTTTCAAGGGATCAATCAAGTCACATATGCTCATACACATTTTCAAGCACCTACATGCCAAGTTTCAAGGCTCACAAGGTCAAGTTGCACAGTCAAAAACCCTAATTGCCTCACAGTCAACTGCAGGGGCAAAATGGTCATTTGGCAGTCAAAAGTCAAAAATTTTGGTCAACATCTTATTTTGAAGCCACAATCATCATTTGGTCAAGTCTTGACCATTATTTCACAAGAATGGCTCAAAAATCATCAAGATGCAAAAGTTTCTATTTTTGGACAGCTGAAAAGTCAACTGTAACTTGACCAAGGCATAACTTTTTCATGGTCCATCAGAAAAATCCCATCCAATGCTCATTTTGAAGGGGAGGACATTTCCTACAACTCATCTTCACATTCCAAATCCAAGAAATTCTCTCACAAAAAGTTATCAATTTCAACATAATAGGTCATTTTCAAAAGTCAACAAAAAGGCACTTTAAGTCAAAGACCATAACTTGAGATTGGTAAATCAAAATGACATAGGACCAAAGACATTGGTTAGAGGACTTCAAAACCTTTCCAAAATGTCTAAGAACATGTTCATAGCTTTACAATTGAGCAAGATATGCATTGGAGAAGTTGGGAAATTTTTTGAAATGGCCAAAGTCAACTATCCTTGAAATTTCATTTTTGACAAAAGGGGCCCACTTTTTCCACTTGTTTCAGCTTGGCCATGCCTCCCACGTGTCCCACAATTTATTTCAAGATTAAAAATTAATTTTTCCATTTTTATTTGATTTTATTTGATTTAATTCATTTTAAATCTTTAAAATTCAAATAAAAATCAAGAAAATTAATGGAGGGATATATTTTGTGTTGATTTGCTTTGATATATCATGAAGTACATTCCAAATTCGTGCAAGACCTATTATGGGCATAAAAATTCAAATTTTCACAAATATGGCAAGTGGTTCAATGTTGGTTATGGAGGAAATCAAGAACATTATTGCAAGGCTTCAATGACCATTATTTGGATTGATACACATTACAAAACATATATGCAAGCATTCCTGATAGAAGACACGACCTAGAGAGCCCCATACAGCATAACCCATTTCCAAATTTTGAAAAGAAAAATCACAAACTGAAAACCTAGTTGCAGTACAATTCAAGCTTCCATTTCTATCCAAATACACTCCTTGCATTGCCAGGGACGATTTGCAATCATTAACAAGCCAAATCACTCAAGGAATCACTCATCACGCCCCCACGGCTGTAAAACGCAAATCACCATGGGAGATATTTAGGTTTTCCAAAGCTTTCAAATTGGGGTTTCTCACATACAGAAAAATTGGCCCTCAGGACACCCATGGCTGAATTGAGAGGGACAAGACGAATCGAATGCACACCTCGCGCCTAATTTATGCTTCATGAGCGTCTAATCGCTATTTCCATAATACTTGTATTTTGTGGGGGTTTAAAACCCCCGCTATATGTTTGATGTTTGCAGGAAAAGCTTGAAGATGACTGCGTGGTAGCAAGGCATAGGTGCATTCAAATCCTGCACGCGCCTTTTTTTGTTTTTTCTAGCATATAAACGCGTTTTTGTATATTATATTTCTTTTCCATTATATTAACAAACACACACAGATGGTGGAGTGGTGGTGAACATGTCATGCAATCTCTGGGACCTGGGTTCGATTCCCAGGTCCCCTCATAATTCCAATGCTTTTTTTTCAATGAGTTCTTGTGCAGCATTCCAAGGAGGACTCACAATAAACCTCACAGATCCAAGCAGCCATGTGTCCTTCCATGCAAATCCAAGGGCCCAGAAAGCAGGAGCACCATGCTCACGAGTCAACAACGCTCCACTCAACCCAGGGAAGTCAAACGTGGCTTGTTCAATGGGCCACAATTTCAGCAATGCAACCTCCTTTTCAGCCCACACCCCCTCTTGGTTTTTACTACTTTTTTATTTTGTTTTGTCATTTTCTCTTATTTTAACTATTAACCTTTTAATTATTTTTATTATTATTAACAATTAATTTAATTAACATATTTTCATAAAAAATAAAAATAAAAATAAAAACTAACATCATCATTATTATTATTATTATTATTATTATTATTATTTTATTTTGTAATTAAACATTAATTGAAATAGTTTAATTAGGCAATTTTGACTTTTCTTTTAATAATTAAAACAATTTAGAATTAGGTTAACTTAATTTTGTTTCTTTTTTATTTTATTTCATAAAAAACATAAAAAACACAAAAATATATTTTCTTTTAATTAATTAGTTTAATCATTTAATTAATTGCATTTAATTGACAAAAAGACCAAAAAAATCAATTTCTTTTCTTAAAAGGGTCAACACCCTTAGATTGTTCCGATTTAATTTTTATTCGCGCACAGTTTATTATTATGTAATTTCCTCCGGATGTATTAGTAATTAGGACTTTTACTGTTTTTATTTACTTTCCGTACTTATTTACTAAAAAACGGGTCTTTGTGTTTTTGGCGATGTATAGACCCGCGCCTTATAATAGCGTAGGATTTATGTTTCCGCAATTTACTTTCCGCACCCCCTTTAACTGCTAAACTTGCATGAAAGAATGTATGTAAAAACAACTCGTAGCTCACTAATTACCAAGACAAACATTAACTGAATACAACACACAATGCACACACCACTTCTAGGGTACGCCTCACTCGTTGCCTTCGAAACGTGGTCATCAAGTATAGGACGTCTTAGAGGTCACCCTTAGTCTAAAGATCCAGTTGCCTCGAAACAAGTTGCCTCGAAACAGTTGCCTCGAAACAGTTGCCTCAAAACGGTTGCCTCGGATTAAAAAGGATCTAGGACATTAGGGTTACTTCTAAGGTGCCCTAACCATTGCTTCGGTGACCACACAGTCCCGATAATAGAATTGACCCGAACACCTCCAACGACGGTGCTACCTACCTCTCAATGGTGGGATGGCACTACCTAAAGGACACTTACACAGCTTAATTCCTTAGGGTAGGTAGATGACTCATGGATACTTGCTCTCTTCAAAAACAAATCAAAAATCTTTTCACACTGACACTTTCAAAAGCTTTCAAAACAAATTTTTCAAACACTCTTGAGGACAGATACAAGAGTTACTTAGAAATTTTTCGAACGAAACTTTTTTTTTCAAAACCCACACACTTGAAAAGCAAACAAATTTTTGAAAACATAAGAGCAAGTACCTAAGAGCCCGTGGATAACCACAGATAGAAAGGGTGCTAACACCTTCCCTTTCTATAAATCTACCTCCCGAACCGAGAAACATTCTCAAAGAAGGAATTTTGCTGTGCTTTTGTCCTTTCCATGTTGGAGAACATAAAAGACGGTGGCGACTCTTGCTTCCGCGACATTTCGCGAAACCAGCTAAAAAATAGTCAGTTCTATTTCCACCGATCACACTCATCTTTCTAAAGCATCAAGAATCATGCCCTAAGACCCCTTGAGCTGAGAATGCCATTGATTTGAACTTGGTAACTTGGAACTGAAGTTTCTTCAAAAGTAAGAATTTGAAATCATTGGTTTAGATTCTAAACACTTTGTTTCTGTGCGTTTTTGCTTCTAAACATGTTTAGTGAACTTCTACAAGTTATTAGCACAACAAAATGCGCGTTTTAGATGAGTTTTAATCAAAATAGAAGTCACACTTTTCTTGTTTGCAACTTCACACGATTTTCCTCCAAACTTCATCACTTCACACGCTTGGACATTCCATTTAATTCCGTATAAATAGAGGGTCATCCCCCATTCATTTCCTCAAGCTTGGATAGCCAGAATCACCCTGCCAAACTTGTTCCATAACTCAAAATTCTACTACTTCGAAATCTATTCTCAAGTCCTTTTTAACCCATTTTTTCCATCAATTCACCTTCCTTGATCTTCCCTGAAGCTAACCATATAATTACATTCAAGAATAGTGCCCTATATTGCCCCATAGAAGTCCAGTTTCAGAGCTCTACAACTCAACTTCAATAGGTAGATTCCTTCATCAATTCTTCAAAACTTTGATATCATTGTGATTCTCTCGTTGCCCTGGTTCTAGTCGCAACACTTACTTTTATCTGGAAACATGTTTTGACCATGAATTTTCAAATCCCTTTTCAAAACTTTCCTTCCAAATTGCTTGAGCTACAGTTTATATAAATTTTTCGCGAATATGTGGTTGTCTTCGTCTTGAAGAGACGAAGCGAATGACATAGGCCTGAGCTTCTGATTTTACAGTTTGAGAGACCTGCAATTCACGTTGGCTGGAGGTTGAAGATGACCAACGTGTCATCTTCCAACCAATGAAGGCGTGTCACCTGTTTTTTTTTTAAATCTGATTTAATTAATGATTCAATGCTTTATTCACTAATGACCATGTTATGCACAATGCGCCAGATCCCTTGGATTTGATTACTAGCGCGTTTTGACTTTCATCCAATGGTCCACATATTTTTTACTTTATTTTTCTTTTCTGATTTTTATATTTAATTGTTTTAAATTTCAAAAAAACATAGAAAGTTCATTTTTAGTCCAAAAATCTGGAAAAAAAACTATGAAAAATATTTTTGATTTTTCTCTTTCTGATTTTTATTTTTTCATAATTTTATTTTTTGTTTTGATATTTTTTTATAAATTTTCACTTTATTTGATTTGTTTTAAATGTTTAAAAATACTTTTATTCATTTTTTGATTCTGAAAAAATCATGGAATGATCCAATGACATTGTGACAAAAATTGGTGATCTCATTTATTTTTTATTTCTGGCTTTGTTACTTTTTATCATTTTTGGTTTATTTTACTCATTTCATTTAATTTTAAAAATAGTTTCTGACTTTAAAAAATTACCAAAAATTTTATAAAATCATTTTAGTTCATTTCTGATTTTTCTATGGTCTTACTTTTTATTTCTTGATTAATTTGAATATAGTTGATATTTTTCTCTATTATTTCTATTTTAATACATTTTAAAAACTTTTTTTAATGTATATATTAAATGCAATATTATTTTATGATTATTTTCTGGTTGATCTTGGGTTGAATTTTTTATTATGAACTTTGTTAACATCATTGGATCCATGGTATTGAGTTCAACTCCATAAAAATGGATGAATGATTTTAATAATAGTTTAATTAAAATTTAATTCAAAAGTGGTGTGTATGTTTTTTCCCACCCCTCTTCATCTTATCCCTTTCTCATTTCACTAAGTGTTATTGGAGCATGATCTCAATATCATGTCTCAAAATAAATGGTGCATAGATTGCTATTGACCAGCCTCAAAATAGGTGCGACTTCTACATAAGTCCACTTACGATTGCTTAACATAACGTTAAATTTTGTCCCGATTTGAATAAATGATCATTCGTGGCCCAAACCTATGTTTGCAAGCCCAAGTATGTTAATTTGATCCCTTTGATCCAATAACCTTGAGATTCATTGTGTGGAGTTTTTGGTTCTACCAATCCTCTAATGGATCTACAACACTTTTGGTCCATGTGGATCACTTAAACATTGTTGATCATTAAATGGTACTTTTAAGGATCCCAAATGGATGATATACTTGACAAAAAGCAAATGCAACTTGTTGTGTGGAGGCTTTGGTTCTACCAATCCTCTAATGAGTTCCAAATGCAAGTTTCAATATGGTCATCCAACTAACCACTAATTAATAATTTGTTTTTACTTTATGCCCTTTTATTTTTTATGCTTTATGTACCATTTACTTTAAGCATTACATTTCATGTCATTTTTATTTTGCTCACTTGAGCCTTTTCTTTTCTCTTCTAAGACACTTAATAATCAATATAAACCCTAAAAAACTTTAATGATGCTTGGACTATTTGGGTACTATCCTTGGCATTATGGAGTATTGGACTTCTTGGACTTAGGATTAGAAACTTTGGGCCTATGTTGGAGACCTTGTGATCTTAATTGATATTTTGTCTGGAGTCCTTGAGGTTTACCTTAAGACATTGGGTTATTTGTTTGTTGTGTCTGCAGGTTATTGTGATTACATTCTTTGTTTGTAATTTGGAATTCACCCGTATACAGCCGTTACTCTGCCCAATTTTTATGAAGACTTAATACACTTGAAGTTTAGTTCTCTCAAGAGGTCTAGTATCTTTGCTTGCTTGGTTTCAATCTAAAGAATGGGAATTCTATCTTGACTCATAATGTCATGTATTGGCTTCTTGTTGGTTAGATGGTTCTTATCCCTAGCTTTTACCTTATGCTTTTGGATAGTGTCTTCTTCTCCTCCCACTTTCTTTCATTTCAAAAATCTTCTCCCTCCTTTTGAAAACTCTTCTTATTTTTAAAATTGAACTACTTTCATAATAAGCTTGGACTTGGGTCCATGCATTTTCAAAATATCTTTAACAAATAAACTTCAATCAACATTAATAAAACCTTGACTTTTTTTGTGAGAAGATTAAAAGTCAATCAATCTCATTTCAAACCATTTTCGCCACTTTGGCTTTTTACTTTAAAAACTTTTCTCAAAAATATTAGACTCTTGTCAATCCTTGTAGTAATACAAACAACTATACTTCTACAATATATAGTGAAGAGATATATTTTCCACTTGGGTATTGAGTGAGGCATTGTTGATTTTAACATCCAAGCCATATCCTGCACTTTGAGATGACGCAAATTCTCCTTTCTCATGATTGTGGGTAGTAAGCATGTTTTTCCACACGGACAATGACGATGATATCTTATCTCATAAAATTAACCAACACACTTGTATTTTAAAATTTTTAAAGAGGAACTACGTGTACCCTGATCCCCTATTGCACGGAAGGTGGTACGTATGCACTAAAGGTTCACAACCGCGGCGATTGCAACAAAAAAAATCATAAAAAAAAGATTTATTTTCTCACCTCCACCATCTATTTTTATACAACATTTTATAGCCAAAATATACAGAATTTACAAAGAGGTTCTTACGGAGTACTGTAGATATTTAGGATGCTAATACCTTCCCTTTGCATAACCAACCCCCTTACCTTGAATCTTTCCCCCCTCTTTTGGGTTACTCGCTCTTTCCCCATTCCTTTGGAAACAATAAAGTGTGGTGGCGATTTTTATTTTTAATCTGTATAAGTCTAGTCAATCCAATGGCTTAGTCTTAAACCTTTCTACCGCTACAGAAAAAAATGGTGACTTCACTGGGGAAAGATTGACCTCTTGCTGGTCCATCCCTAAGTGGGTTGAACCTATATTTGTTTATATCCGTATATGTGCTATTGTTGTTTATGTGTTATATGTTGTATATATGTTTGTTTGGATTTTCCTGGTTTTCAGGGTGCTTGGTGATTACTTATAAGTCCTATACCCGGACTTGGGCAAACTTTAATATAGGACGGGCGGTATTGTCATGTTAACTTTGAGGGAGTAATCCCAAAAAAGGAGCCATGAGATCCCCCTTTCAATGGAGGCCCCTTTGACTGTAGTGTCGTTTACCGAGTAATTGGGAAGACGTACTGCTTTCAACTTGGGAGCCTGCTGAAACTGAGGACCGTAGAATACCAAACCTATCTTGTCCTTTTAGGTGTAGTGCGGAAGCTATGACGGAGTAATCCAGAAATAATTGTCACATGATACTACGCTAGGACGAGTTTCTTGAGAATATTACTAATTACCGAGTTAATCGAGAAGTTGGTAATATCCGAAGGAAGCATGTAGACTCTGGGAACCTCTAGAACCTTGTTCGGCAGGTGATAACTTTTATACCAGCACCTCATGGGTAGTACCTTTGACCTCGTGCTCGTGACGTTGAACCTATGAACCCTATATGTGTGATCTTGTGTGTGATTGTTGCATCATGCATCCATGCACTCATAAGCATCTTTTGAAGAAATCTTATTTCAAGGGACTTAAAAGTTGACCATTTGTGAATATCTCAGGTACCTTTTAAGCATGGACTCTGGAAGAAAGACCTGGAAATACAGTTTCAAGGATCCCAAGATAGATGAGTTGATCAGTATAATTCCCGAGGACGAGTGTTCTTCAGATTTTCAGAAGAAGTATGGATCCATCATTCCTCTTATGAAGCTTAGGATGAAGGAGGGTATTCTCTAGACCTTGGTCCAGTTCAATGAACCGATCTATCATTGCTTTAATTTTCCTGACTATCAGTTGATGCCTACACTGGAGGAGTATTCTTATCTGTTGGATTTACTCGTTACCAATCGTGTTCCTTTTATTGGTTTGGAGGGTGAGCCAAAACCATAGGAGATTGCTGCTTTGATTCATCTAGGGAAGTCTGAGGTGGAAGCTCGTATGACTACTAAAGGAGGGATTCGAGGATTATTAGCCCAGTTCTTATTAGAGAAAGCTTGCTACTTTTCCAGGATGAAGAGTATAGTCGCTTTTGAGGCCATCTTTGCTCTACTTGCTTACGGATTATTCTTATTTCCTAATGTGGACAAGTTTGTTGACATTAATTCTATCAGGATCTTCATGATTGGTGTAGCGGTAAAATCAATGAAGTCGCCACCGAGTATTTATTTATCCCATATAAAAGGGAAAGGAAAATCATCAAAGAAAAACCTAAAGGGGGAAATCAAGGTCTTGCGACCGAGAGATTGGGTAAGGGATTCGATTACACGAGGGGAAGGTATTAGCACCCCACACGTCCATAGTACTCTACGGGATCCACTCTCGTTATTCTAATCAAAGGGTGTGTTCAATCTAATGCTTAAGGGTTATAAACTAAGAGGGAATGCATGCAAATAAAACACGGGGAAAAGAAGGAAGTATTTATAATTTTCGCTTGGTTGAGCCCCGTTACCAAATGCCTATGTATCCCCTTTAAGGAATCAGAGCACCGTAGTTTGGCTCATATATTTTGTTTGTTTGTATTTTTTAAATGAACAATGTTGCATTCGATCATTCCACCGCTGCTTGACCTTTGAAGACTTATGACCTGTAGTGGAAAGGAGATAACATGCTCTTAGAAGAGAAAAGCCGAATGGCGAAAAGAAATGGATTGGTTGGTATTTTTTACCATGAAAAGATTTTTTTGTAAGCTTAGCATTTTTTATTCATTTGCCAAGAAAAAGCAGTTTTAGTTTTAAATGCGATTATGCAAAAATGGGAAGAAAACATCTAAGTGAGACTAACTTATCTCTAATCTAATCTTATCATACAGTGAGGGAACCTATCTAAGTTAGCATGCCAAAGAAAGTCTAACATACTATCCTATAGGGGACATGCACTGAGAGCGAAGTCGTGATCTCAATTTCCAAATTGAGTGACTCATCGATCAACAAGAAATAAAGGAAAGTGATAAAATCCTATAGAGAGAATGCACTGAGAGCGAAGTCGTGATCTCGATTTCTAAATTGAGCGACTCATCGATCAACAAGAAAGGAAACAAACACAAGCACAACACATATAAGAAATAAAGTGTGGAATGCCTGCTATAGGTCTTTAAACAGTGACTTCGAGCGCACGCTCTATATTTCCTACTTCTCATGATATCTAGAAAGCGATAAATGCGTAGAAAAATAAATTGGAAACAGTATAATACCAAACGAACAATGATGTCCGCAAAAAGCGCAACCAAAGTAAAGAAATCTGAGATACTTCGCGTGAGCTGGCATCAACAAACAAACAGTCAGAGATCGAATATTTGGAATAGGTGTCGAAGCTTCATCAATGTGAAAAATAAATCACAATCGGAATCCAAAACACATCCGCATATCAAATAATGAACCTGCATAAGACTCAGCTCAACAAGCAAAGGTGAATCACAAATTTCAAGTAAAATAAAATTTAGGAATTAATCTCCTAAAAAAAATTAACAAGCCTAAAAAATCATTGATTTTTGTAGTTTTTATCATGAAAAAAAAATCTAAATTATATTTATTTTTTCGTTTTACTCTACATTCTATTACTATTTTTATTATAAAAGAAAATTAAACTAAAAAAAAGTTAAAACTAAAGAGATTAGAAAGAGTCAGGGGGGTGTTAAAACTGGGTCAGAGATTATGGTGCTGTGAACTGATGTTAAGGCCCAACTTGTAACCCAATAAGCCTTTTTGCAATGCTACTACCTTAGGCTTATAAAAAAAAGAGGCGGGCTCAAGGATACAGGGCCTGATTCAAACAAACAATAACAACTCAGCCTTGTTTTTTTTTGTAAACATGATATTTAGCCAAAAAGAAATGCATGGGCCCATTGGTCTTACAACTCGGCCATATCTACCAACAGCACTCTGGATTTTTATCATTCACATATCATTAACATTGTCAAAAAAAAAATATTTCATGAAATAATAACAAAAATAATACAAAAAAAATGAGAAGAAGATTAGGGTTAAAAAAAAGGGCGACGCTTCGACTTCGACTATTCTTCTTCTCGTATCACCGCCGCAAAATTTCTACTCTTTTTCTCTGATTTAAATCATCGGCGAGAGCGTCCATCTCTGTTGTTTCAATCTCTTCCACTCAATCTCCTCCATTAAGCAACGAAAACACTACTGTGGCGCTCTCAATTTTGCAATTCTTTCTCAACATCACGCTACATAGCTTTTTCATTTCAATGCTTCACCATCATCGCTCCCTCACCGAATCTCTGCCTTGTGCTCTCAATTTCTCACCTCTCAGTTTAAACTCAAGATTTCAACAGACGCACGAAATTGACAAAATCAAGAGCAATAGGAATTACCTATCAGAAGAACTATCTATTGTTTCGTCAACATCGAATCAGGTATCTGCCATTTTGCTTTTGCAATATGTTCTTCCCTTTCGACTCTGCAAATCCTCTTCTTATTCTCGCGTTACTGTGAACTGTTGTTGTTACATGAGATTGTTGCACGCAGAAGCATAGATGATGCAGATTGAGGAAGAAGACGATTGAAGTCGTGAGGCTGTTTCAGAGTTGCAGAGAAGAAGAGGTTTTCGTAGGATGATATTCGAAGGAGATGAAGATGAATCCAAAGGAGTTCTTGAGAGATGAAGGTTTGTTGAAGGGAAAACGGTGAAGATTCAAGAGCAACCAGATCATAGTTTTCGATAGTGGTTCTTCTGCAGAATGAAGGATGAAGGTGAGAAAAAGTTACAGAGGAAGCAAGGGTAATTTGTGGTTATAGTATTGAAGGTTCAAGCGCGGAAGGGAGAATGAAGGTTTTTTGAAGATGGAGAGTATGTAATGTTGAAGATGATGACCAGTGGAAAAGGTGAGTCTTCAATCTCTATTATCTGTTGTGAATCCCCCTCTCCCCTTCTGTTCTGAATCTGTTAGCCTTCTGTTAGAAATCTCCCCGCCCTCTTTTTTCAGTTCTGTTATTAATTCTATTATAGTTTGTTGAAAGTTGGTTAGAGATTGGATTCAATCTCAGCCCTTGATTGAAAGATTAGTTCCAGGAAAACTGATGGTAGGATTCTCTTAATTCTGTTTTGAGTTTGCGGTTTTTTCTTTCAAGCTTCCTCCTGCTTTATTTTTCTGTTATGCTGTTGGCAGTTAGTTATGCAAGCTGTATGATTTTGCTATTACTAAAACTTTGTTGTGTTAATAAATGTTGTCGCAGACTCTGTTATCGCCAATTAATGATGATTGCAGAGAGGTATTGAAGTTTGAAGATTCAGTTACGGAGTTTATGACTGAGTTTTCATTTTTATTGATGGATAAACCTGCCAAAGATGAAGAAGCTATTTCTTTAATAGGCTCCAACCTATGCTCCATGAGATCCTTTGCACCATTTCTCCTATTGTTGCTCAAACTTCCTTCGTCAAGGGCCCAAGCATTGAGTGATGGAGGGCCAGCGGATATTGAGGCTTCTAAGTAAGTTTGTGGATTTGATTCCCTTGATGAAGGTCCTTGTTGTTTGAAAGACTGGTCACTTATGAATTTCAAATTGCTTCCATAGTATTCCCACGGGCCGCTTTGAGTTTGAACTGTATTTTGTGCCATAAGAAGAGATGTAGCACGACGCACGCAATCATCAGATGGTAAGTTTTGGTCATCAATTTATTTTTTGTGATATATACTTATCAGTTGAAACAGATGGAGACAGCGGTGCTGAATTATACCTTGTAAGAGGCCTGAAGAAAATAACTTCTTCTTCTTCTTCCATTACTGCAGGTTTTCCATTAAAAATAGAGCTACTTGGATTATCCTCTGTCATCGTTTCGCATTGTTCATCGGTGTCTTTTCTTATTTTCTGATTAGCCTCTTCCCCTCGTGTAGTATTGGAATTGGATTCCCCAAGTTCAGCTTTTTCCTTGCCATAACACTCATTCGATCTAGCCACACAAAACCTACTTCCGAATTCATCATATGTAATCCACTTTTGTGTAGTATTTGACCTGCTAACAATATTCATTGTTGTTCATATACTTAAGTAAATTGGTTCAGCGTGTTTGTACAAGATTTGGACACGTTTATAAGCTTTTGGAGTTGTTTTGAAATGTGTAACAGACTAGGTTTTGAGTTTTAATGGAATTATGGATATTTTTATTGAACTCAAATTTACCATATGCAATTAAATCTTACATCTGTTTGAATCATATTTGAATGAAACACAGTTCATCTAGATCCTTATAATTTGCCTCCTTGAATTTATCTTGTAACTTGAATTCCATTTGAAAATTGAACTTGACATGAATATCAAAGCCTCTTAATTGAATACTGTCTTGCAAATTGAACTTGAAACAGTGACCGATAATCCTTAACAACTTTGGATGCGACTTGAAATCATGTTTTGGAGTCTCGAATTTGGAACGAACCAAAATGGTATGCCTTAGGCTCTAGTTAATCCAAATACATGAACCTTCCAACTTTTCACTTTTGACCTTGAAATCGCACTTGTATTTGAATTTGAAGGTGAATGAACAAATAACCCCATATGAGAAATAATAAATGCCTTGAATTCAAGCAATTTTCCAACAATCAAAAAGTCAAAAAGATAACAAGACCTTGATCCTGAAGAAGTCCTTAAACTCCTAATATCATGCTGAAAACCCAAAGCCACACTTAATCATTCGGCAAGTCTCACCATAAGAAGAGAAACATGGTTCAATCTTCTAGACTTCTTGAAAAGAAATGAATCATAGAGAAAGTAACAAAAGGGAGGATCTACATGATTGATGAATTTGCAATAAAGAACAGATGGTTACCCTTGTAGCCTTAAGGAGAAAACCTAGCACGATGAACTTCCGTTGATGATATAATACCAAGCTCCGAATAAGATAGGAGAAACCCTAAATGATCTTGCTCTGAGTGTACATTAATGAAGAAGGCTTAAGCTAGTGAGAGGAACAAAACCCCGACTTTAGAACATTCTCAATGAAGACATGATGAAATTTTTAACACACGGTAAACTCTGAAGCACTCTTCTCGAAGAAATTATGATGAAGACAACCTTATATCTCGAGGAATCCTGCTAGTGAAGACGTCTATGTTGCTTGAGATCTAAAACCCTAATCTCATACCAAGAATTATGAGAGCACCAGTTGAATAAATTTTAAGTAAGACAACAACCTCAATTCAGAGAGAGAAACCCTAATGCCAAAGCTCTTCGATCTTATAACCATGAGACCAATGCTATGTGTGAGATGTACAGAGTATGGTGAGGGATCTTAGGGGGGAAAATTGGGGTATAATAGCTGCCCTTATTTAAGTGTCTTCTATCCAGAGATACGGAGATAAAAATCTTTGTTTCGACGCGATTGAGGATACTTAAATATACAACAAGCCCTATTTTTTGCCCTAAGATGCCATGCGGTGTTTATGATTATGGATGTAACATATAAACTTCACGCAAATGGGCAAGACACACACTGGAGAAGAAAAAGTAAAATATACAAATTAACAAAAAGAATTCAACCAGGATAGTAAATCTCTGTAGAACAACATGACTCCAGGGATAGAAATTTGAATCTATTGGAGACGAATTGGCTATGCTGGGGAAAGAAAACTCAACTTTACTGGGGGTAAGATCCTGAGAGGAGACAAAATAACATAAACTCCAAAACTGAGGGAAAAGTAGTGGATGACAACAATAAACTGATAGCTGTGAAATATCCCCTCATAGAGGAGATATCAAAAAGAGAGTAACATCAACACAGGGGATCGGAAATCGCTAATCAGAAAAGCGAAAACAGGAACAATGAAGGGAATATCGGCTCAAAGACAATGATAACCACCAACACCTAGATTAGTAAATGAATGCTTGGTATCAGTGCTTATGCCTGGTAATCAAATATTTGGCATTAGCACTTATGGCTGGAAATAACTCGACTCAATCGGAGTAAGGTTCGACGAGGAGAAAGAGATCAATCTTGCCTAAGAATGGAAACAAACTACCCACTCAAGAATAAAGGTAGAAAAAAACATAGGACAATACTGACTTTTATTAAAGGTAAAGAAATAGAAGATACACTGAGGTTTACTGAAGGTGGAGAAAAGAGAATGCACTAGCTTTTACTGAAGGTGATGTCTTAAAGAGCAATAACGAACTTCCCAAAATCCTGGCGTTCTTCCTAGAACGAGTAAAAATACAAGCTATCTCAAATAAAGAGACTACCACTTGTAAAGATTTCACAACAAACTTCTCTTGCGAAACTTCCTCGAAGAGATACCATTTGATGGAGGATCAGATAAACTTCCCCTCGATCCTGACTATAAGCCATGAACTGGTCTCAGTTTCTTCTTTAACCAAGATGTTTCACCTAGAAAGGGTAAAAACACAAGTTATCTCAAATAAAGAGACTACCACTTGTAAAGATTTCACAACAAACTTCTCTTGCGGAACTTCCTCGAAGAGATACCATTTGATGAAGAATCAGATAAACTTCCCCTCGATCCTGACTATAAGCCACAAACTGGTCTCTGTTTCTTCTTTAACCAAGATATTTCACCTAGAAAGGGTAAAAAAACTGCTGTAAGAATATTTCAACGAACTGTCTTTATCATTGATGTACAACCAACCTCAACAACGAACTATCTCCCATAATGACGAGACTACCATTCATTGGAGTAAAAAAATTTTATCAACGAACTATCTCACATAATGATGAGACTACCATTCATAGGAATATAAATCTCAACAACAAACTACCTCCCATAATGACGAGGCTACCATTCATTGGAGTAACAACATCTCAACAACGAACTACCTCCCATAATGACAAGGCTACCATTCGTTGGAAAACAAATTTTCATCAACGAACTACCTTCTATAATGACAAGGCTACCATTCGTTGGAAAACAAATTTTCATCAATGAACTACCTTCCATAATAACAATGTTACCATTCATTGAAAAAAACATCTTCTTGCATTAACAGACTTACTGGGAAGAACAGGTTGCTCAAATAAAGAGATTTTCCTCCTGCTGTTTAAGAAGGAATTATAATAAGACTGGCGAGAAATGAAGCTCGATTTCCTGGGGAAATTCTAATACATTCCTGTTGAGGAGAAAAAGTCTTTGCGTGCAAAATAAATGCACATTCTCAAATCAAGGCTCGAAGCCTGTAGAAATCAGAATAATAATGTTGTCGGGGACTACAGACTCAAACCAAAAATAAACTGGAATGAAATAATCAACCAAGTCAACACCCAATGAGAAATAAACTCAAAAGGGAATCACACTCCATCCAGATAATGAACTGAATGGGAATGCTGAAGCAAAATTCTTCCACGAGGGATAACTCGATGGGGAAATTTAAAGGATATACACTTTCTGTTTAACATTGAGAACTCTATTGGAGAGAGAGTAACATAACTTTGCAAAGAGGATAATATGCTGACAAAGCATCAATGAATGCAAATGAGTAGTGAGTTTTAAATTCATCTATGCATGATGTGTATGAATGTATGGATGTTATCATGTGCATGATGACAAAGCAACCATAATGCACTAGGGATAACAAGACAAATCTAACTTGGGTGAAGACAACACTCGGCCAAGTCACATGCAGGATGAAGATTAGATTCCACGAGAGGGTAATCATCAACAGAGGAAACAAAGTCTTATTTCATGGCTTAACTTCGCTAGGAAGAACATGGCTTGAAAACAATCAAAGAACCACTTGACTAGCAACAAATAAAGTTGTGGGAATATCATAAACTCTTATATGTCTCACCGGGGAATACCAATACAGACTTCGATAAGGGAAGAGGAAGCTTCATCGTCTAGATTTCATTGGAGATTCCAAAACCAACTTCACTAGGGGAAGATGAAAACCGTGTGGTCGAGACTTCAATCAGGAATGTCAATACATACTTTACCGGGGAAGATGCAAAACTACATTGTTGATACCTCAACTGGGGATTGTTATGCTAACTTCATTGGGGAAAGCGAAACCACATACCAAAGAGAACCCAAATACAGTCTTCAATATCAAGCCTAATAATTGTGTAAACTTCTTTGGGAGAGAAATCATGAAATTCCATGGGATAACAGCTTTAGAGGGAAGCATCATCCTCAACTCATCCAGAGAATTAAGAAGTCGAAAGCACAGTAATGGGTCAGCTCATGGGGATTTTAAATCAAACTCAGCGCACAGAGAGAAAACCCAAGGAGTAAACGCCTATCTCAAAACTTCTTAGAATGTATATTTCCCTTGTCTAGTTGTTTGGAAGCACACAACAACAACAATATCATAACTGGAGGGGGTAATACCCCCTCAGTCGAAGAAATCTGAATCAGGACCTGACTGGGGAGGATGGGATTATAAACCCAACATCAAATAGCTGCTTGAAGACAAACTGAACCAAAACTTAACTGGGGAAAGATGGGAACACAGGCCCAAGTTCCACACCATGTATCATCTTGTATGAGATTCATCTATCCCAAGATACAATATCCTAAATGGAATACACACATATCAATAAGATCAACCAAGGAACTTTTCAAAACTTAGGAGTTCGTACATCCTTGGAATCACTACTTTTGTTCCACTCGAATCACAACATCCGAAGTAAAAGGTAATTTGTGAATTATTTTCAAAACATTTTTTACTATTAAGTCTTTTTGTTTTGAAAATTTCTATCGATAATAAATGAAATTTTTGCGAACGGAATAAAGTAAGAACTACAAAGAATTAGATAAAGGCTCAAACTTTATTAATAGAATGGTAGTCTGCGAACGGCGAGACTCCATAGATGATTACAAAGTTTGGAAAATGGTAAATATATGGAAAAGATACATTGGAATACAATGACCACTATTCTCCCTAATAACTTCGAACTCATGAGCAAAGACTTCGGTTAAAGTTTGATGAGAATCTGAGCAGATTATTGCTTCAACGATCAAGTCTTGTCTGACGCAGTTACTTACCAAGAAATCCCTAACTTTTTCCTAGGTTTCCCTTACGGGTTTTCAACCTACCGGGAAGGTTTATTTTGTTTGTATCTCTAATTTTTTCCTAGACTTCCCTTTCGGGTTGTCAGCCTACTGAGACGCTCCGTTTTTCCTAAGTTGCCCTTTCGGGTTTTCAACTTAGCGAGCTGTTCTTTTATTTCTTTAGGCGAAGTATTTCTTGACTGCATCAACATTCAAAGGATGTGGGAACTCCTCGCCATCCATAGTTTCAAGAATCAAGGCACCACCAGAGAAGGCTTTCTTGAAAACATATGGGCCCTCATAATTGGGAGTCCACTTGCCCCTAGAATCAGCGTTAAAAGACATGATCCTCCTGAGCACGAGGTCACCTTCTCTGGATTCACGAGGCTGGACTTTCTTATCAAAATCTTTCTTCATCCTATTTTGGTATAACTGACCATGACACAAAGCCGTCATTCTCTTTTCTTTAATTAAATTCAACTGGTCGAACCTATTCTGGATCCATTCATCCTCTGATAACTTGGTTTCCATCATCACGCGTAAAGAGGGAATCTCAACCTCGACGGGAGCACTGCTTCCATACCATACACAAGTGAGAAAGGGGTTGCACCTGTTGAGGTGCGAACAGATGTACGATACCCATGCAAAACAAAAGGAAGCATCTCATGCCAATCTTTATAAGTAACAACCATCTTCTGGATGATTTTTTTTAATGTTCTTATTGGCAGCTTCGGCGGCTCCATTCATCTTTGGCCTATAGGGAGATGAATTATGATGGATAATTTTGAATTCTTCACAAAGTTCTATCATCATCTTATTATTTAAATTCGACTTGTTGTCAGTGATAATCTTGCTTAGCACACCATATCGACAAATAAGATTATGCTTGATGAAGCGTACTACCACCTGCTTAGTAACATTGGCATATGAAGTTGCTTCCACCCACTTGGTGAAATAGTTAATCGCTACCAAGATAAAAACAATGTCCATTCGATGCCTTAGGTTCAATCATTCCAATCATATCAATACCCCACATAGAGAAGGGCCATAGGGACGAAATAACATTAAGAAGTGTCGGAGGCAGATGAATCTTATCAGCATATATCTGACACTTGTGGCACTCCTTCGCAAATTTGCAACAGTCAGATTCCATTGTCAGCCAATAGTAACCTGCCTTAAGTATCTTCTTTGCCATCGAATGTCCATTGGCATGAGTACCAAAGGAACCTTCATGGATCTCATGCATCAACATGTATGCTTTGTGTCTATCCACGCATCTGAGCAATACCATGTCATAATTTCTTTTATATAGCACATCTTCATTAAGGAAAAAGCTACCTGCCAAATTTCTCAGAGTCTTCCTATCTTTATTTGATGCACCCAACGGGTATTCTTGAGTTCGGAGAAAATGCTTGATATCGTGATACTAAGGCTTTTCGTCTGACGTTTCCTCTATTTCAAATACATGGGATGGTCTATCCAGAAGTCACACTGTGATACGAGGCACATCATTCCAAGTATTCACCTGATACATAGACACCAAAGTTTCCAAAGCGTCTGCCATTTGATTTTCTTCTCTAGGAATATGATGGAATTCAACTTTGTTAAAGACGGGCAATAATCTTCTAGCATAGTCTTTGTAAGGGATCAAGCCAAGGTGAAGAGTATCCCATTCTCCTTTAATCTGGTTTACTACTAAAGTTGAATCACCATAGACATCAAGGATTTTGATTTTGAGGTCTATAGCCGCTTCGAGACCCATGATACATGCTTCATACTCCGCCATATTATTGGTACAATCAAAGGTCAACATTGTAGTGAAAGGGATATGAGACCTATGAGGAGTGATAATCACAACACCAATTCCTTTTCCGTAAGCATTCACAGCTCCGTACAACACCATACCCCATCGGGATTCAGGGTCAGGACCTTTCTCAGGCAGAGGTTCATCATAATATTTTACTTTCAAAACATCGCATCTTCATTGGGGACGTCATATTTGACAGACTGATAATATTCAACTGGTTGGTGAGCAAGGTATTCCGCCAACACACTACCTTTAATAGCCTTTTGAGTGCGATATTCAATATCATATTCAGACAGCAACATCTGCCAGTGAGAAATTCTTCCGGTAAGAGCAGGCTTCTCAAAGATGTACTTAATTGGATCCATTTTGGATATCATCCAAGTAGTGTGATTCAACATATACTGACGTAGAAGCTTCGCTGCCCAAGCCAAAGCACAACACGTCGTTTCAAGTAAAGTGTACCGCGACTCGCAATCAGTGAACGTTTTACTCAGATAGTAAATAGCGTATTCTTTTCTTCCCATTTCATCTTGTTGTCCCAAAATACAACCCATAGAATTATCCAACACTGTCAGATACATAATCAACGGTCTTCCCTCAACAGGAGGGAGCAAGATGGGAGGTTCAATAAGATACTCTTTAATACTTTCAAATGCCCTCTAGAAATCATCGGTCCATACACACCCTTGATCTTTCTTCAGAAGCTTGAAGATGGGTTAGACACGTTGCAGTCATATGGGAGATGAACCTGGAGATATAATTCAGACGTCCGAGGAAACTTCTAACTTGTTTTTCAGTCCTTGGAGAAGGCATTTCTTGAATTGCCCTGACTTTATCAGGATCAACTTCAATTCCTTTTTGGCTGACAATGAATCCTAACAACTTTCCAGAACAAACACCAAAGGTACATTTATTCAGATTCAAACGAAGGCAATACTTCCTCAAACGCTGAAATAGCTTCAACAAATCTTCCATATGTCCTTCCTCGGTATGAGATTTAGCGATCATATCATCAACATATACTTCGATTTCCTTATGCATCAGATCATGGAATAGGATTGTCAAGGCCCTCTGGTACGTTGCACCAGCGTTCTTTAACCCGAAGGGCATCGCTCTGTAACAGAATGTTCCCCATAGTGTGATAAATGTTGTTTTTTCCATGTCCTCATGAGCCATCTTAATTTGATTGTACCCAGAAAATCCGTCCATGAACGAGAACACTTTGAATTTTGTTGTTCTATCTACCAACATATCAATATGTGGTCATGGAAAGTCATCTTTTGGACTTGCTTTATTTAGATCTCTATAATCAACGCACATGCGAACTTTTCCGTCTTTCTTTGGTACCAGAACAATATTGGCAATCTATTGAGGATACACTGATGTCACAAGAAAGCCAGCATTAATCTGCTTCAAGACCTCTTCTTTTATCTTCACTGCCATATCAGGGTGAGTTCTTCTTAACTTCTGCTTGATGGGAGGACATTCTGGCTTCAACGACAGGTGGTGCTCCACGATGTCAGTGTCTAACCCAGGCATATCCTGGTAAGACCAAACAAAAATATCAGAATATTCTTTCAGTAACTCAATCAATTTCCTCTTCGCATCGGGATGAAGCAATTCTCCAATCTTGACTTCTCTTGGGTCTTCCTCTGATACCAAGTTAATCACCTCCAACGGCTCTTTATACGGATGAATAGTATTCTCCTCGCGCTCAAGCAACCGTGAAACCTCTTCTGGGATTTCATCGTATTCTTCTTCCTCGGCCAAATATATAGGATATTCGAAGTTGGGAGAGGGAGAATGGTCATTGTATTCAATGGTTTTCTTAGTTAATCTGCACATGCGATTATGATTGATTTTAGAAACTGACTGATGTTTAAGTGATTATGCAGATTTACTAATGATTATCATTTATTTTGAAAGGTTTTATCTGATTACCATTTTCCAAGAAAAATAAATAAATAAAACATAATTTGAAAAACAAAAACATCTTTTATTAATGATGTAAAAGTTCAAAACAAAAGACATGCTCGTACAATATCGCTTTCACCTTGGGCAGAGTGAAAGGATTTTTGGAAAGATAAACAAAAAAAAATTACTTCGAGATGTGGATACAAGAAGGCACATCAATGGTGATCCGACTATGGACCCTCACTCCATGCGTTACGAAATTCGGCATCTCTTTCCCTGGCTCATCCTCAAGGATAGCATTGATCTTCGAAGTAGTTGGATGCAGATACCCTGCACTGTGGAATATGTCTCGATACTTGCTGAAAGAAGACTTCGGCTTCAAAATCTCACACTTATTATTCTTCACCGAGAAGCCCAGACCAGCTTTATTCTTATTCACTGGTGGATTAATAATTTTCCCCCACGCCTTGCTAGGGACATTCTGTACCACCTGTTGAGCATCTTTGAATGAAGCAATAGAGTCCTCATTTTTCCTTATATTATTGATCGAGAAAGCTTGGAACTGCATTCCAACAACAACCTCGTCAGCCTCTACAATGCTGAAGGAAGATAAATGAGATATTAATAAAGCTTGCTCGCCGTTTACGATAACCACCTTCCCTTCTCGGGCAAACTGTAACTTCTGATGAAGAGTCGACGTAACAGCCCCTGCCTCGTGGATCCATGGTCTTCCCAATAGACAGTTGTAAGCGGAAACAATATCCATCATCTGGAAAGTAATCTAGAACATGTGTGGACCTATATGCATAGGCAAGTCCACCTCTCCAATAACCGACTTCCTGGAGCCATCAAAGGCTTTCACATGATACCACTAGGACGCATGGGGGCTCCTTGGTACTTAAGCTTTGAGAGAGTTCTTCTTGGTATCACGTTTAAGGAAGAACCTTTATCAATCAATACATTGGATAAAGAATCATTTTTGCAATTTATCGAGATGTGTAGAGCCATATTGTGGTTTTTTCCCTGCTCGGGTAATTCTTCATCACAAAAGCTCAAATTATTACAAGAAGTAATGTTCCCGAAAACACCGTTAAACTCGTCCATGGGCATATCTCTTTCAACAAACTCCTGATCTAGTACTCTCATCAAGGATTCCCGATGGGCAGCAGAATTTATCAATAAAGCCAATATAGAAATCTTAGACGGGGTCTGTAACAACTGATCCACGATCTTGTAGTCGCTCATCTTAATGATCTTCAGCACATCATCGACTTCTTTCTCTAAGGTAGTTCCACTAGATTCCCCGACCTCCTTTTTAGGTTCTACATTAGTTTCGATGACTTTCTTTCCATGATCAACATCTCCCCGAAAATTAGGAGAAAATACACGGCCACTACGCGTCACTCGACTGGCTTTAGCGATATTCTCTACATGTGTCAAAGGTCATATCGAAACTTCCATCCCGTCTTCTACGATGGTCGAATTGTATTTATAGGATACAACTCTGTCTGATTCATATGGGATGCGACCAGGTAAACATATAACAACAGGGGTTACTGCAGGCTTGCTGCAATATGTAATCTCCACCGGAGTAGGAATATCAAAATGGGGTACAATAACATTCACCCCTACCTCTATTGTACATTCATACTTTATGGAATCACCAATGAAAGTATCATCTTTAACCACAAGCTTAGACTCATCATCAGAAAAGAAATCATCAGCAGAAATGTATTCATCATCCGACACGATCTCACCAAAATGGACTTCAATCATATTGACTCCAATGTAACCATCTCTATTTCTTGTGATGCTAATAGTTCCTTCGTATAGAAGTAATTGGATGCCTCTCTTCACGATGGAACAACCACGGGGGTCTCTACAATAGATCTGACAACCACTGTATTGATGTAACTCTTGTCCTGGCATATGGCAAAAGTTGGCATGTAACTGTACCAGGTTGTCCTCCATATCGTTCACGTCATAAATTTGGAACTCACTGGCACATCTGTGCACCATGTTCACTCCTTCTTCACGTTCAGCCTTGGTCTTGATAATACAAACAAGGCCTTCATCAATCACTTTTAAAGGTCAACTTTCACCTTATCACATCCACGGCTATTTTGGCTGCAGATATTACACATATTATGGTCATGCATACAATAGCTGAGCCTGCAAAGGTCAGCATGCATCTTCACCAAATTTCCTTTTATCAAATTCACATCATAAATCCTGGACTCTCCTAGATTACCAGAAATCATATTCACCGTTCCTCCACCTCCATGTTTAGGCAACGGGTTGTCTTTCACGTTGGGACCAGCGTCTTTAAAGGACAAAAGGCCAGATCTAACCATTTTCTGAACCTCGGACTTCAAAGGATAGTAATTCTCGATATTATGCCCAGGAGCTCCCTGATGAAAGGCACATGTCTGGTCTGCCTTGTAGTACCATGGAAAAGGAGATGGTATAGCAGGAGGATTCCTGGTTTACACTAAATTTTTCTTAATCAATGCTGGAAACAGATTTGTATAGCTCATAGGGATGGGATCAAAAGATTCTCTCTTCTGACCCTGCCCTTGATTGCTTTGTTGAGGTGTTCTTTGATACGCAATAGCAGTCGGAGCTACATTAACAACTAGAGTCACCGAAGCAACCTGTTGCTGATGCGCATGATGCCTTCTAGGAGGTTTAGCTCTTCTCTCTTGAACAACAACATTTGCATCTCCTTCTTTCTTTCTAGCAAATCCATATACCACTAGAACTTTCATCTCTTGTCAAACAGCCTTCCCTCACTGCTTCTTCTAAGTGAACACCCATACCCACCATTTCAGTGAAGTCACTTGGCGCACTTGCCACCATCCTTTCATAGTAGAAGGGACCCAGAGTCTTTAGAAAGATCTTCGTCATCTCCTTCTCTTCCATTGGGGGGATTACCTGGGCGGCCACTTCACGCCATCTTTGTGTGTATTCCTTAAATGACTCCTTATCTTTCTGGACCATAGCCCTGAGTTGATCGTGGTCAGGTTCCATGTCCACATTGTACTTGTACTGCTTAATGAACGCCTCTCCTAGGTCGTTGAAGGTATGAATATTGTCACTATCCAAGCTCATGTACCATTTCAGTGCATCATCAGTCAGGCTATCTTGAAAGAAATGGATTAGTAAACGTTGATCATCAGTATGAGTGGACATCCTCCTCACATACATTACCAGATGAGCACGGGAGAAAGTATTGCCCTTGTATTTCTCGAATTCCAGAACTTTGAATTTCGCAGGTACTTTTACATTTGGAACTAGGCATAGATCGCTTACATTATGTCCGAACAGTTCTTTTCCCCGGAGGGCCTTCATTTCTTTTCGCATCTCATTAAAATGATCTTGGAAGTCATCCATTCTGTCATAGAATCCAATTCCTTCACTTGGCGGGGGAGTAGGATGGTGAACCACGTCATCAATAACAGGGACAACATTCATTACTGGAGGCACAACATGACGAATCTCATTGTTAACAGTAGGAGTAACGTGTACCACGGGAGGGGCAAAAGTCATAACTTGTTGAAAAGATTGAGCAATGTGAGGAGTAGGGTTATATCCTTTTGGTGTATAACCTTCAGGCATTCCCCATGGATAACCGGGAGGCATGCAATGTTGAGCAGTGGTAGTATTTGGAGCAACTGAGATGGGAACTATCGTAATTTCAGAGATAACTGTTGCTTGTTGTGGTTGCGTAGCATGAGGAGGTGGAGGAGGTAGTGGCTGATTCTGAGCAGCCACCAACGACTCTACTAAATCAGTTAAGTTCGCCATTCTGGTTCTTAAAGCGGTAACCTCTTCGCGCAGTTCGCGATTCTCCTGTTCGAGATTTTCCATCTTCTTCTTAGATTTGGCTTGAGTGTTGTACCGGTGAGACAACTTGATTCTGAAAACCAAAGGACTTTGGGTAAGACTTCTGTGGAACTCATGAAATGCATAGTCAAATGTAACATGATGCATGACATGCAATACAAATGCCATGTTTTTATTTCCAAAAGTTCCTATGCTTTGATTCCTGTTACTAAGCCACTATATTATTTATATATATATATATATATATATATATATATATATATATATATATATATATATATATATATATTATGTATTTATTATATATTTTTTCAGTGCTTATTCATATTTTTTTGACTTAACAACTGGAGTCAAAGAAATGATGTTTGGAAACGGAGAACATGTAAGCTGATGATTACATTAACATGATATGTATGCAAATATGTGGGATCAAAGCTTCTGCAATGCTGGATAGCTGCTAAATTGATAACAAAACCACAGTCATATGTAATAAGATCAAAGGTCCAAACCAATTCATAATACCAAGGATCAAAGTCATCAGTATAATCAGAGTCACCAACGGAACATCTATAGTCACCATCTGTACCTGTAAAGATTATTCCCTCCCCACTCACGAGTAAGGACTAGGTCATGGTAAGGTCAATGGTAACTCAGAATCGAGGGTACTCTTGAAAAACTATCACCATATCACCTACTTGAAAATGATAGCCCCTCATTTGTACCTCATCTAAGCGTGGACGACATGGAGGCATAGTGAAACCTAAGTTAACTAGCCGTTCATGTTCCACTCTATTCCTAGTGTTCCCGTGGCTTCCACTTGGCCTGTGTATTGGGCCTTTTACCTCATAGTAACATCCCACCCATCAAGAAATAGAGAAAACAGCACAGCAACAATATAAAAAATAACAATAAAGATGCAATGCAAACATATGCTCAAACATATACAAGTGAATAATCCATAAAAGCATAATGATAAACACCCTAAGAAAAGAAAAAAGGGAGCTAGGAGTGACTCACGGGATGGACCAGCAATTGGTCGACATCATCCCCAGTGAAGTCACCATTTTTCTGTAGCGGTAAAATCAATGAAGTCGCCACCGAGTATTTATTTATCCCATATAAAAGGGAAAGGAAAATCATCAAAGAAAAACCTAAAGGGGGAAATCAAGGTCTTGCGACCGAGAGATTGGGTAAGGGATTCGATTACACAAGGGGAAGGTATTAGCACCCCACACGTCCATAGTACTCTACGGGATCCACTCTCGTTATTCTAATCAAAGGGTGTGTTCAATCTAATGCTTAAGGGTTATAAACTAAGAGGGAATGCATGCAAATAAAACACGGGGAAAAGAAGCAAGTATTTACAATTTTCGCTCGGCTGAGCCCCATGACCAGATGCCTATGTATCCCCTTTAAGGAATCAGAGCACCGTAGTTTGGCTCATATATTTTGTTTGCTTGTATTTTTTAAATGAACAATGTTGCATTCGATCATTCCACCGCTGCTCGACCTTTGGAGACTTATGACCTATAGTGGAAAGGAGCTAACATGCTCTTAGAAGAGAAAAGCCAAATGGAGAAAAGAAATGGATTGGTTGGTATTTTTTACCATGAAAAGAATTTTTGTATGCTTAGCATTTTTTATTCATTTTCCAATAAAAAGCAGTTTTAGTTTTAAATGCGATTATGCAAAAATGGGAAGAAAACATCTAAGGGAGACTAACCTATCTCTAATCTAATCTTATCATACAGTGATGGAACCTATCTAAGTTAGCATGTCAAAGAAAGTCTAACATACTATCCTATAGGGAACATGCACTGAGAGCAAAGTCGTGATCTCAATTTCTAAATTGAGTGACTCATCGATCAACAAGAAATAAAGGAAAGCGATAAAATCCTATAGGGAGCATGCACTGAGAGTGAAGTCGTGATCTCAATTTTTAAATTGAGTGACTCATCGATCAACAAGAAAGGAAACAAACACAACACAACACATATAAGAAATGAAGTGCGGAATGCCTACTATAGGTCTTTAAACAGCGACTTCGAGCGCACGCTCTTTATTTCCTACTTCTCATGATATCTAGAAAGCGATAAATGCGCAGAAAAATAAATTGGAAATAGTATAATACCAAACGAACAATGATGTCTGCAAAAAGCGCAACCAAAGTAAATAAATACGAGATACTTCGCGTGAGCTGGAATCAACAAACAAACAGTCAGAGATCGAATATTTGGAATAGGTGTCGAAGCTTCATCGATGTGAAAAATAAATCACAATCAGAATCCAAAACACATCCGCATATAAAATAATGAACCTGCATAAGACTCAGCTCAACAAGCAAAGGTGAATCACAAATTTCAAGTAAAAAAATTTAGGAATTAATCTCCTAAAAAAAATTAACAAGCCTAAAAAATCATTAATTTTTGTAATTTTTATCATAAAAAAATCTAAATTCTATTTATTTTTTCGTTTTACTCTACATTCTATTACTATTTTTATTATAAAAGAAAATTAAACTAAAAAAAAGTTAAAACTAAAGAGATTAGAAAGAGTCAGGGGGGTGTTAAAACTGGGTCGGAGATTATGGTGTTGTGAACTGATGTTAAGGACCAGCTTGTAACCCAATAAGCCTTTTTGCAATGCTACTACCTTAGGCTTACAAAAAAAAGAGGCGGGCTCAAGGATACAAGGCCTGATTCAAACAAACAATAACAACCCAGCCTTGTTTTTTTTTTGTAAACATGATATTCAGCCAAAAAGAAATGCATGGGCCCATTGGTCTTACAGCTCGGCCATATCTACCAACAACACTCTGGATTTTTATCATTCACATATCATTAACATTGTCAAAAAAAAAATATTTCATGAAATAATAACAAAAATAATACAAAAAAAAGAGAAGAAGATTAGGGTTAAAAAAAGGGTGACGCTTCGACTTCGACTATTCTTCTTCTCCTATCGCCGCTGCAAAATTTCTACTCTTTTTTTCCGATTCAAATCATCGGCAAGAGCGGCCATCTCTGTTTTTTCAATCTCTTCCACTCAATCTCCTCCATTAAGCAACGAAAACACTACCGTGGCGCTCTCAATTTTGCTATTCTTTCTCAACATCGCGCTACACAGCTTTTTCATTTCAATGTTTCACCATCATCGCTCCCTCATCGAATCTCTGCCTTGTGCTCTCAATTTCTCACCTCTCAGTTTAAACTCGAGATTTCAACAGATGCACGAAATTGACAAAATCAAGAGCAATAGGAATTACCTACCGAAATAAATGTCTAGTGTTTCGTCAACATCGAATCAGGTATCTGCCGTTTTGCTTTTGCAATCTGTTCTTCCCTTTCGACTCTGCAAATCCTATTCTTATTCTCGCATTATTGTGAACTGTTGTTGTTACATGAGATTGTTTCACACAGAAGCATAGATGATGCAGATTGAGGAAGAAGACGATTGAAGCCGTGAGGCTGTTTTAGAGTTGCAGAGAAGAAGAGGTTTTCGTAGGATGATATTCGAAGGAGATGAAGATGAATCTAGAGGAGTTCTTGAGAGATAAAGGTCTGTTGAAGGGAAAAGGGTGTAGATTCAAGAGCAATCAGATTATATTTTTCGATAGTGGTTCTTCTATAGAATGAACGATGAAGGTGAGAAAAAGTTACGGAGGAAGCAAGGGTAATTTGTGGTTCTAGTATTGAAGGTTCAAGCGTGGAAGGGAGAATGAAGGTTTTTTGAAGATGGAGAGTATGAAATGTTGAAGATGATGACCAGTGGAAAAGGTGAGTCTTCAATCTCTATTATCTGTTGTGAATCCCCCTCTCCCCTTTTGTTCTGAATCTGTTAGCCTTCTGCTAGAAATCTCCCCACCCTCTTTTTTCAGTTATGTTATTAGTTATGTTATAGTTTGTTGAAATTTGGTTAGAGATTGGATTCAATCTCATCCCTTGATTGAAAGATTAGTTCCAGGAAAACTGATGGTAGGATTCTCTTAATTCTGTTTTGAGTTTGTGGTTTTTTCTTTCAAGCTTCCTCCTGCTTTCTTTTTTTGTTATGCTGTTTGCAGTTAGTTATACAAGCTGTATGATTCTGCTATTACTGAAACTTTGTTGTGTTAACAAATGTTGTCGCAGACTCTGTTATCGCCAATTGATGAAGATTACGGAGAGGTATTGAAGTTTGAAGATTCAGTCACAGAGTTTATGACTGAGTTTACATTTTTATTGATGGACAAACCTTCCAAAGATGAAGAAGTTATTTTTTCAATAGGCTCCTATCTATGCTCCATGAGATCCTTTGCACCATTTCTTCTATTGTTGCTCAAACTTCCTTCGTCAAAGGCCCGAGCATTGAGCGATGGAGGGCCAGCGGAGATTGAGGCTTTTAAGTAAGTGTGTGGATGTTAATCCCTTGATGAAGGTCCTTGTTGTTTGAAAGACGGGTCACTTCTGAATTTCCAATTGCTTCCATGGTATTCCCACTGACCGCTTTGAGTTTGAACTGGATTTTGTGCCATAAGAAGAGATGTAGCACGGCGTACGCAATCATCAAATGGTAAGTTTTGGCCATCAATTTATTTTTTTTGATATATGCTCATTAGTTGAAACAGATGGAGACAGCGGTGCTTAATTATACCTTATAAGAGGCCTGAAGAGAATAACTTCTTCTTCTTCTTCCATGACTGCAAGTTTTCCATTAACAATAGAGCTACTTGGATTATCCTCTGTCATCGTTTCGCATTGTTCACCGGTGTCTTTGCTTATTTTCTGATTAGCCTCTTCCCCTCGTGTAGTATTGGAATTGGATTCCTCAAGTTCAGCTTTTTCCTTGCCATAACACTCATCCGATCTAGCCACACAAAACCTACTTCTGAATTCATCATATGTAATCCACTTTTGTGTAGTATTTGACCTGCTAGCAATCTTCATTGCTGCTCATATACTTAAGTAAATTGGTTCAGCATGTTTGTACAAGATTTGGACACGTTTACAAGCTTTTGGAGTTGTTTTGAAATGTGTAACATACTAGGTTTTGAGTTTTAATGGAATTATGGATATTTTTATTGAACTCAAATTTACCATATGCAATTAAATCTTACATTTGTTTGAATCATATTTGAATGAAACACGGTTCATCTAGATCCTTATAATTTGCCTCCTTGAATTTATCTTGTAACTTGAATGACATTTGAAAGTTGAACTTGACATGAATATCAAAGCCTCTTAATTGAATACTGTCTTGCAAATTAAACTTGAAACAGTGGCCGATAATCCTTAAAAACTTTGGATGCGACTTGAAATCATGGTTTGGAGTCTCAAATTTGGAACGAAGCAAAATGGTATGCCTTAGGCTCTAGTTAATCCAAATACATGAACCTTCCAACTTTGCACTTTTGACCTTGAAATCGCACTTGTATTTGAACTTGAAGGTGAATGAACAAATAACCCCATATGAGAAATAATGAATGCCTTGAATTCAAGCAATTTTCCAACAATCAAAAAGTCAAAAAGATAACAAGACCTTGATCCTAAAGAAGTCCTTAAACTCCTAATATCATGTTGAAAATCTGAAGCCACACTTAATCATTCGACAAGTCTCACCATAAGAAGAGAAACATGGTTCAATATTCTAGACTTCTTGAAAAGAAATGAATCATAGAGAAAGTAACAAAAGGGAGGATCTACATGATTGATGAACTTGCAATAAAGAACAGATGGTGACGCTTATAGCCTTAAGGAGAAAACCTAGCACAATGAACTTCCGTTGAGGATCTAATACCAAGCTTCGAATAAGATGGGAGAAACCCTAAATGATCTTGCTCTGAGTGTACCTTAATGAAGAAGGCTTAAGATAGTGAGAGGAACAAAACCCCAACTTTAGAACATTCTCAATGAAGACATGATGAAATTTTGAACACACGGTAAACTCTAAAGCACTCTTCTCGAAGAAATTATGATGAAGACAACCTTATATCTCGAGGAATCCTGATAGTGAAGACGTCTATATTGCTTGAGATCCAAAACCCTAATATCATACCAAGAATAACGAGAGCACCAGTTGAATCAATTTTGAGTAAGACAACAACCTCAATTCAGAGAGAGAAACCCTAATGCCAAAGCTCTTCGATCTTATAACCATGAGACCAATGCTATGTGTGAGATGTACAGAGTATGGTGAGGGATCTTAGGGGCAAAAATTGGGGTATAACAATTGGAAATCCAGTTCCTACATTATTGGGTGATGCTTTTTACTCTATTCATCTTCGGAGTTCTTATCATGGAGGGATGATTATCTATTGCGCGCCCTTGTTATACCGATGGTTTATCTCTCATATGCCTCAGTCTGATGCTTTCTGGGATGTCAGGAAGGAACCCCGTTGGGCTCCTAAGATCATGGAACTTACTCACTCGGATATTGATTCGTATCATCGAGTTTACCAGGATGTAGAGATTGTTGACAGTTGTGGTAGTTTCCCCAATGTACCTCTTCTTGGTACAAAGGGAGGAATTAAATATAACCCTGTTCTTGCACGGCGACAACTTGGTTATCCAATGAGGGATAAACCAAATAATATTCATTTGAGTAGTTTCTTTTTGAAGGAGGGAGAATACCATAAGGAAGCTAGGGAGAAGATTGCAAAGGCCTGGCGTCACATTTATCAGAAGAGTGGAAAGGATTTGGGACCAAGAGGGGTTGTTTCTTTGGAACCTTATCTTCAGTGGGTCCAAACGAGAGCTATTCAGTTGAAGATGTCGTATTCTCGGGAAACACATATGCCTGATTTGTTTGTGAAAACCACTCCTCCCTTATTGGATGATCTAGAAGAGCTATAACTTGCTTTAGTTAGGATGCAGTAGGAAAAGGATGCTTGGAAGAATAAATGCCAAACTTTAGAGATTTCCTTTAGAGTAGACTTGAAGGAGAAAGATGACTTGATTGAGATCCTTGAGAGTCGAGTGGTAGAGACTATGGAGAGGCAAGGGGATTTATTTTCTCCTAAGCCTCAATCAGATATTGATTACTCATTTCCTGATTCAGGTGATTAGAAAGAGGTTGCCACCAGGTATGCAGAACAAAATAAAAGGTTGAAGGCTCAGATTTCCAGGCTTACGGGGAAACGCCAGCGTATAGAGTGATCTCCGACAGCTTTACTTCTCAGGGTTTTAGATTTTATTTTCATCTTGTACTTGGGATTGTTGAGACTTGTAACTTATTTTGAAGTTATTATAATAAAAAAATTTAGTATTTCAAATGCGTTATTACTTTGATATTTGCAATATGTCTATAAACTTTAAATCCCTTGAAATATTAAATAACAAAATAAAATCATGTGCATTGCATATCATGCATCATATTGCACATATTTCTTTCATTTGTTATGCATATCCAGGTCTTACCAAGCTTCTTTACTTTGTTCAGCAAGTTGACTCATCACTACAACACTCAGGCTAATTTCAGAAGGAAGATGGATAACTTAGAACAAGAGAATCGCGAGCTGCGCGAGGAAGTTTCTACTTTGAAGGCTGGCATGGCCAATCTTACTGCTCGAATGGAATCTCTGGTGGCTTCTCAGAATCAGCCACCGAGTGTTCAACCTCAACCAACAAGGGCTACTGTTGAAGCTCCCGCTATTTCTGTGTCTGCTACCCAAACTGTTGTTCAGAATCGCATGCCTCAAGGTTATCCCTGGGGAATTCCAGAGAAATTTGCACCTAAAGGTTTCAATCTTGGTCCTCAAGATACTCCAGTTGTTCAGACTATTGTTACTCCTGCACCTCCTGTGGTGCATGTTACTCCTGTTGCACCTCCTTCGGTGAATATGGTTTTGTTTGTTAACGATGATGTGTGTCATTCTTTTCCTCCACCAAGTGAAGACTTGGGTCCCTATGACAGAATGGATGATTTTCAAGAGAAGTTTGACAAGATGCAGAGAGAGATGAAGGCCCTCAAAGGAAAAGAGTTATTCGGGCAGAATGTGATTGAATTATGCTTGGTCCCGAATGTTAAGATACCTGTAAAGTTTAAGGTCCCAGAGTTTGAGAAGTACAAGGGAAACACCTGTCCTCGTGCTCATCTTGTGATATATGTAAGGAGAATGTCTATCCATACTGATGATCAGCGTCTGCTGATTCACTTTTTTCAGGATAGTTTGACCAGTGTTGCGCTAAAGTGGTATATGAGTTTGGACAACGTCAATATCCATACTTTCAATGACTTGGGGGAAGCATTTATCAGACAATACAGGTACAACATGGACATGGCGCCTGACTGTGATCAACTCAGGGCCATGGTTCAGAAAGGCGGAATCATTCAAAGAATATGCACAGAGATGGTGTGAGGTAGCCGCCCAAGTGATTCCTCCCATGGAAGAGAAGGATATGACTAAGGTTTTCTTGAAAACTCTGGGTGCTTTCTACTATGAAAGGATGGTAGCGAGTGCACCAAGTGATTTTTACTGAAATGGTAGGCATGGGTATCCGTTTAGAAGAGGCTGCAAGAGAGGGTCGTCTAACGAAGAGTGCTTTTATGCAAGAGAGGAGAGTTAATCCTCCTAGAAAAAATTATCAGTTTCATCAGCAAGTCGCCTCAGTTACTCCAGTTGTTGGTGTAGCTCCAACCACCATTGCTTATCAAAGACCATCCCAGCAAGGGAATCAAGGGTATAATCAGAGAAGGGAGAGTTATGACCCTATTCCTATGAGTTATACAGAGTTACTACCAGCATTAATTCAGAAGAAGTTGGTTCAGACCCGACCACCACCTGCAGTACCATCACCATTGCCTTGGTATTACAAGGCAGACCAGACATGTGCTTTTCATCAGGGAGCACCAGGGCATAATGTTGAGAATTGTTATCCTTTAAAGACTGAGGTGCATAAATTGATAAAGTCTGGTATTCTATCTTTCAAGGATGTGGGTCCTAATGTGAAAGACAATCCTCTACCCAAGCATGGAGGAGAAACATTGTGAATATGGTGGCCGGTTGTCCAGGCGACTTCTGGATTTTTGATATTCATCTGGTTAGAGGATATTTGGTGAAAATGCATGCAGACCTCTATGAATTTAGCTACTATACGCATGACCATTTCGGTTGTGCTATTTGTAGTACAGACATATAGGGTTGCAATAAGATAAAGGCTGGTTTGCAGGAGATGATGGATGAGGGCCTCATCCACATAATCAGGCCTATGGCAGAGTATGAAGAGAAGGTGAATATGGTTTCTGGATGTCCTGGAGAGTTCAGAATTTTTGATGTGGAGTATATGAATGAAGACCTTGTGCAATTGCATGCTACTTTCTGGCACTTGGCTGATCTGGTGGAACATCAATATGGATCTTGCCAAATTTTCTATCGAGACTCCCGAGGATGTTCAATCGTGAAGAAAGGTGTTCAATTGTTGTTGGATAATGGAACTATCAAGGTTACAGGTCAACGGGATGATTATCATGAAGTGGATATGATTGAGGTTTGTTTGGCTGAAGAAGAGTAAGATGATGAGTATGCCTCTGCAGATGAGTATTTCTCCTCGGATGAGGATTTGTTTTCTAGAGATAACTCAATAATGAAGGATTATGTTTAAGAAGGGGTAAATGTCATTGTGCCTTGTTTTAGTGCACCCGCCCATTTTGAAGTTGAGTATTATAGTAATCCAACTGTTACCCCATTGGTGATTAGTTTGCCGGGTCCGGTTCCCTACAAGTCAGATAAGGATGTACCCTACAAATATAACGCTACAATCTTAGAGGATGGTGTGGAAGTTCCCATCCAGCCAATGCATGGTGTTGGAAATATTGTTGAGACTAGCAGAGTGACCCGCAGCAGTCATGTATTTACACCAGTTGTTCATGGAGAAGTTAGCAAAGGAAAGAAAATTGCTGAGAATATTGAACCCAAGAAGGTTACGGGCGAATCTAGTGGAGCTACGTTAGAGAAATAAGTGGATGATATTTTGAAGATAATCAAGATGAGCGACTATAGAATCATAGATCAGCTACTACAGACTCCTTCAAAAATATTTATCTTGGCCTTATTGATGAAATCCTCTGCTCACAGAGAATCTCTGATGAGGGTACTGGATCAAGCTTTTGTGGAAAGTGACATGCCTATAGACCAATTCAGTAGTGTAGTGGGGAAAATTATATCATGTAATAACCCGAGTTTCTGCGACGATGAATTTCCAGATGAAGGAAGGAATCACAACTTGGCCCTCCACATTTCTATGAACTGCAAGAATGATTCACTATCCAATGTGCTGATTGATAATGGATCTTCATTGAATGTTATACCGAGAAGCATGCTTATGAAGTTGAAATACCAGGGAACGCCCATGCACCCAAGTGGAATTATTGTGAAGGAGTTTGATGGATCAAGGAAATCTGTTATTGGTGAAGTGGACTTGCCTATTCATATAGGCTCGCATTTGTTTCATATTACTTTCCAGGTCATGGATATTGTACTCGCTTATAGCTGCTTGCTGGGACGGTCGTGGATACATGAGGCTGGGGCTGTCACTTCAACTTTACACCAGAAACTGAAGTTTGTACGTGAAGGAAAAGTGGTAATCATAAATGGAGAACATTCATTATTGATATCGCAATTGTCCTCTTTCAGGATTGTAGAGGCAGATGAAGCTATTGTTGGAACCTATTTCCAAGCCTTATCCATTGATAATATAAGAGGAAATGAGAATTCCATGGTTTCTCTTAAGGATGCGTAGCAAGTTGTGTGTAAGGGTCATAGTGAAGTATGGAGACAGATTGTTGATCCACCTGTAAACAAGAACAGAGCTGGCTTGAGGTTCTCTTTGAAGAATGACAAAGGTAAGAGCATAAAGCCGGAGTCTGCTGCAGGATAGTATCAAGACATCTTCCGTAGCGGGGGTTATCTTCATCCAACTGTTTCCGGGATTAATGCTATTGTGGAAGATGAAGCAGAGCCGAAAATGCCGAATTATGTGACGCACGGAGTTAGGGTTCAGAACTGAATCACAATTGATGTTCCCTCTTGCATACATGTTTCAAAGTAATTTGATTTGTTAATATTTTTGAAAAGCTTTCACTCTGCCCAAGGTGGAAGTATTAATATTGTATGGGCTTATCTGTTTGCTGTGACTTTTAAAATCAATAATAAAAATTGTCTTTGTTTCCCAAATTATGTCTTTATTTTCTGCTTTTTCTTGGAAAATGGTAATAAAAAAACCTTTCAAAATAAATAATAACTGAAATACAATCTGCATGGTCACTTGTTATATGTTTCAGTTTCTAAAAGCAATCATAAATCATATGTGCAGATTAATTAAAAAACCCGTTGAATACAATGACCCTGCACTCTCTCCCAACTTTGAATGTCCTGTGTATGGGGCCGAAGAAGAAGACTATGATCAGATTCCAGAAGAGGTCTCACGGTTGCTTGAGCGTGAGGAAAATTCCATTCAGCCATTTAAAGAGCCATTGGAAGTAATCAATTTGGGTTCAGAAGAAGATCCGAAAGAAGTCAATATTGGAGCATTGTTGCATCCTAATGTATAGAGCAGGTTGATTGAGTTGTTGAAAGAGTATGTGGATATATTTTATTGGTCTTATCAAGATATGCCTGGTCTAAATACAGATATTGTAGAGCACCGTTTACCGTTGAAGCCAGAGTGTTCACCAATCAAATAGAAGTTGAGAAGAACTTACCCAGATATGGCAGTGAAGATCAAAGAGGAGGTTCTAAAGCAGATTAATGCTAGTTTTCTTGTGACGTCAGTGTATCCTCAATGGATTGCCAATATTGTCCCAGTACCAAAGAAAGACGGAAAAGTCCGCATGTGCGTAGATTACAGAGATCTAAATAAAGCTAGTCCAAAAGATGATTTTCCATTGCCACACATTGACATATTAGTGGATAGCACAGTAAAATTCAAAGTATTATCGTTCATGGACGGATTTTCCGGGTATAATCAAATAAGAATGGCTCCAGAGGACATGGAAAAAACAACATTTATCACACCCTGGGGAACATTCTGTTACAGAGTGATGCCCTTCGGGTTGAAGAACGCTGGTGCAACGTACCAGAGGGCTATGAAAACCCTATTCCATGATCTGATGCACAAGGAAATCGAAGTATATATTGATGATATGATTTTTAAATTCCAGACTGAAGAAGGGCATGTAGAAGATTTGTTGAATTGTTTCAGCGTTTGAGGAAGTATCGTCTCCGCTTGAATCCAAATAAATGTACCTTCGGTGTTCGATCAGGGAAATTGTTAGGTTTCATTGTCAGCCAAAGAGGGATTGAAGTTAACCCTGATAAAGTCAAATCAATTCAAGAAATGTCAGCGCCAAGAACTGAAAAACAAGTCAGAGGGTTTCTCGTGCGTTTGAATTATATTTCCATATTCATTTCTCACATGACTGCAACGTGTGAACCGATCTTTAAGTTGTTAAATAAATATCAAGGTTGTGTATGTACGGATGACTGCCAAAGGGCATTTGAAAGTATTAAAGAATATCCGCTTGAACCTCCTATCTTGCTCCCTCCTGTTGAAGGAAGACCATTGATTATGTATCTGACAGTATTAGATAATTCCATGGATTGTATTCTAGGATAACAAGATGAAACAAGGAAGAAAGAGTATGCCATTTATTATATCAGTAAAAAGTTTACTGATTGTGAGTCACGATATTCCATGCTGGAAAAGACATGTTGTGCTCTGGCATTGGTGGCAAAACGTTTGTGACAGTATATGTTGAATCACACCACTTGGTTGATCTCCAAAATAGATCCAATCAAGTACATTTTTGAAAAGCCTGCTCTTACTGGAAGAATTGCCCGCTGGCAGATGCTGTTATTTGAATATGACATCAAATACCGCACTCAAAAAGCTATTAAAAACATCGTGTTGGCAGATTATCTCGCTCACCAACCAGTTGAGGATCCTCAGTCTGTGAAGTATGAATTTCCCGACGAGGATGTGATGTTTCTGAAAGTGAAAGATCATGATGAACCATCGCCTGAGGAAGGTCCTGATCCTGAATCTTATTGGAGTATGATATTTGATGGAGTTGTGAATGCTTATGGTAAAGGAATTGGTGTTGTAATTGTCACTCCACATGGATCACACGTTCCTTTTACTGCAAGGTTGACATTTGATTGTACTAATAATATTGCAGAATATGAGGCTTGCATCATGGGTCTTGAGGAAGCTATTGATCTCAGAATTAAAATTCTAGATGTGTATGGTGATTCAGCTTTGGTAATAAACCAGATTAAAGGAGAATGGGATACTCATCACCCCAGCTTGATCCCTTACAAAGATTATGCTAGAAGGTTGTTACCCTTCTTCAATAAAGTTGAATTCCATTACATTCCTAGAGATGAAAATCAAATGGCGGATGCTCTGGAAACTCTGGATTCTATGTATCAAGTGAATACTTGGAATGATATACCTCGAACTATGGTTCGGCGACTGGATAGGCCCGCTCATGTGTTTACAACAGAAGAGGTAGCAGATGAGAAACCTTGGTATTATGATATCAAGCATTTTCTCCAAACTCAAGAATACTCGATTGGTGCATCGAATAAAGATAGAAAGACATTGAGAAGATTGGCTGGCAGTTTCTTCCTCAGTGAAAATGTGTTGTACAAGATTAATTATGACATGGTCTTGCTCAGATGCGTGGATAGACACGAAGCAGACATGATGATGCATGGGGTTCATGAAGGTTCATTTGCCACTCACTCCAATAGACATTCGATGGCTAAAAAGATGCTAAGGGCAGGTTATTATTGGCTGACAATGGAATCTGATTGTTACAAATTTGCAAAGAAGTGTCATAAATGCCAGATTTATGCAGACAAAATTCATGTGCCTCTGACACTTCTCAATGTGATATCTTCCCCATGGCCTTTCTCTATGTGGGGTATTGACATGATTGGGATGATAGAACCCAAAGCTTTGAATGGACACTGTTTCATCTTGGTAGCAATTGATTACTTCACCAAATGGGTGGAAGCAGCTTCATATGCTAATTTTACTAAGTCGGTATGGTGTGCCGAACAGAATTATCACTGACAATGGATCGAATTTAAACAAAAATGATGACAGAACTTTGTGAGGAATTCAAGATCGTCCATCACAATGCATCTCCGTACAGGCCAAAGATGAATGGGGCAGTTGAAGCTGCTAATAAGAATATCAAGAAGATTATCCAGAAGATGGTTGTCACTTATAAGGATTGGCATGAACTGCTCCCTTTTGCTTTGCATGGATATATGACGTTTGTCCGCACTTCAACAGGACAACCCCGTTTTCCCTTATGTATGGAATGAAAGCGGCACTCCTAATCGAGGTTGAGATTCCCTCTTTGCGTGTGATAATGGAAACCAAGTTGTCAGAGGTTGAATGGGTCCAGAACAGGTTTGACCAATTGAATTTGATCGAAGAGAAGAGAATGTTAGCTTTGTGTCATGGACAGCTATATCAGAAGAGAATGAAGAAAGCTTTTGATAAGAAGGTCAAACCTCGTGAATTCATAGAAGCTAACCTCGTGCTCAGGAAGATCATGTCTTTTAACGCTGATTCTAGGGGCAAGTGGACTCCCAATTTTGAAGGCCCATATGTTGTCAAGAGAGCCTTCTATGGCGGTGCATTAATTCTTGAAACTATGGATGGCGAGGAGTTCCCACATCCCATAAATGCGGATGCAGTCAAGAAATACTTCGCCTAAAGAAATAAAAGGACAGCTCGCTAAGTCGAAAACCCGAAAGAACGACTTAGGCAAAAATGAGCGTCTCGATAGGCCAAAAACCCGAAAGGGAGGTCTAGGAAAAAATTAGAGACATAAACAAAATAAATTTCCCGCTAAGTTGAAAACCCGCAAGGGCAGCTTAGGCAAAAGTTAGGGACTTTCTTGGCAAGTAACTACATCAAACAAGACTTGATCGTTGGAGCAACAATCTTCTCAGATCCTCATCATACTTCAACAGAAGCTGCTGCTCAGAATTTCAAAAGTTGTTAGAGGGGATAGTGGTCATTGTATCTCAATGTATCTTTTCCATTATATATTACCATTTTCGAACTTTGTAATTATCCATGGAGTCTCGTCATTCGCAGACCACCATTCTATTAATGAAATTTGAGCTTTTACCCAATTCTTTGTATTTCTTATTTTATTTAGCTTGCAAAGACTCCATTTATTATTGATAATAACTTTCAAAGCAAAAATATTAATTAACAAAATTGATTTTCAAAAATAATTTACAATTTGCTTTTACTTTAAAAGCTTGTTGTTGTACCCCAAAATTTTCCCTCCCATTTTCTCAACATTTTCTCATCACAAGACCCTTAGAGCTCAAGATCCAGTTAGGGTTTCCTCTGCTCAAGACTTCTCCTTGCACTGTTGACCCAAATTAGGGTTTGTGTTTGAACAAAGATATTTTGACCTAAAATGCCTAAGATGACTTTCATGCTTCATGTTGGACTCCCAAGTTTATCCATACCAAGTTTCAAGTTTTGATTCCAAATTTTGCCCAGTCAATTGGACAGTTGACCTAGAAATCAACTGTATTGGGGAAAAAGTCAACTGTGGCCAATTGACAGGAAAACCTCATGAAAATTGACCCACATCAACATTATGAACTCACATGGACCATTTGGTCAAGTTTGGATCACAATTCCACAAGAAATTTGATCAGATCACCAAAAGGGGAAAATGGTCATTTTTAGGGTTTTGACTGCACAAAGGCAATTTTTGACTGCTTGACCTAGCCAATGGCAAACCAAGCTCACATATGGACTCAAGGACCCCATGTAATTGTCTTGACATACTCAACAAGTTCAAAAGATCCCAAATACACAAGATTGACAGTTGAATTTCCCAGTCAATTGATCAATTTTGACTGTATACTAAAAAGTCAAACTTTGACTTTTTGGTCAAAATCAAGTGTCAAGATTCATTTTTCATCAAAACATGCCAAATCATGAAACTTGTTCATCAAGAAATCAAGAATTGCAAATTAGGGTTTGAAATGAAGATTTTTCATAACTTAGAATTTTTCTAAGTTATGAATAACCCTAATTTTTTCCTAACTTTGTCCCACTTTCTCACTAAGATTCATTTGGATTCAAGGAAAAGTCAAAACATGAAAGTTGTAGTCCATTGCAAAATCTACAACTTTGATTCACGAAGTTTCCTCAAAAGAAGCTTGTAGCTCAAGTTACAATTTTTGGAACAAGGGTACCAAACCATTCTTAACTTAGAGAAATTTTGAACCATTTTAGGCAGGATTTTTTCCTAACTTCAAGACCATTTTTCACATACTTCCACTTGGAATTTCAATTTTAATTTCAAATATGGATTGTAGTACACATTCCAAGCTTTCCAAAATGTCCAAGAAATCATCAAACAACCTCATGGTTAGGGAGAATCGAATTTGGCAAGTTGGGAAAAACTCACTTTTGATTTGGCCAATTTACATGTTCATACACTTGTGCCATTTTGAACCCAGCTTGCATTCCTTGATTACAGGTCCTATATCCCATTTGCACTCAATAATTTAATGCTAACTCATTGTGCCAAGGCCTTATTTTGTATGTTCAAACATTATATGCAAGATTAAGCCATTTTTAGATAAAGCATTTTTGCCATTTTAGAAAAGTAGAACTTTATGTCAAAAGCAAATCCAAGCAAGTACAGTGCAAATCCTTTTGGCACAAGTTTAGGAACTAATTACACTGATCAAGGCCAAGGTATGCAGCATAGATTGGGGGCCTGTACAAGCTAGAAACACAACTTGAACTTTTGTTGCTTAAAGTTGAAGAAACATTGCATAACAATACACAACTCTCATTCCTGAAAACCAGAGCTTAAGCAAAGATTGTGAGCACATTCTAAACATCCACCCTGACCTAAAACACAAGCCAACCATCTCCATTGCCTTCTCAAACACAGAATCACCCTCAAACTGTCAAAACAGGGTACCTGCTGCAGATTGAGTTCCATAACTCAATCCATTCATGCATTCTTGCTAAAAACCACTTCAAACACATCCCACATCATCCCTTGAAACTATTCCAAGCCCTAAACACGACCTGTAACACCTCTAACCAACATCACCATTTTCATTTTTCTGTTTTGCAGGTGGAGTTCTATAGCTCGATTCAGCCAGTTTCAAAGCAAACTAAAGGTTGGAGAAGCATCCCTGAACTTCAAGCAAGCTATTCCAATCATCACCTTGCACTGAAAGTACCTCCATTGCCAGATACGATTCAAGCTGAACAGGTAAGTTCATGAACTTCTATCTCCCTATCCAGGCATTGTTAGCTCTAGGTTTGTGAATGAAAAATGTTCTACTCATGCCCCTGAAGCTGTACATATCTTTACTTTCCATTTATTTTGCATGTGCTATGAGAATTTAAGGTCTGAACATTGATGGAAACTTAGGTCAAGAATTAGGGATGGAGAAATTCTCTCTCATCTTAGAGAGTTAAGTCAAGTTCTTTATATGTCTGGATTCGTCTTTTAATGCTCTACATTTTTCATGTTGTGAGTTTTGCTTGAAAGTCCAGGAATCTGGAGATAGAAAACGCGCGTTTTTGTTCATGTTCAAACAGTCTGGAGGTTGAAGAAGGTCTTTTGGGCTGGGCTCTGTTTCATTTTTCTATTTGCACCCTTTTGTTACTTTTACACCCCTTTGGCCCATTATGCTTATTTTCATGATTTTTTGACCTTTTCTTTTTTGTTCTGACTTATTTATTTTTCCTCATAATATTAAAAATATAAAAAAAAATATTTTTCACACCATTTTATATTCATTAGGCATTTATTTGTTTAAATTGATGTTTTGTACATAAATAAATAACATAGACATACTTTTATTTAAAAATACTAAAATAATGCAAACACATTTTATTTTCCATTTTTATTTTATTTTATCTTCTGAAAATATTTTATATAAAATATACTTTTTTTTATAAATATTAAATATTATTATTTTGTGCATATTCAATATATTTAAATAATACAAATACATACATATATATTAGTATATTTAGGTTAAAAAATACAAAATATATACATTTTTATTTTTATTAATATTTAATATTAAAAATACCCTTTTTACAAATATACTTCTTTTTATTTATTTTTTGTACATAACTCATAAATATTGTACATATTAAATATTTAATACCTCTTATTTGCAAAATTAGGGTTTTGCCCTAAATACATAAAAAAAACTCCAAAAATTAATACTTTTTATTTTGTTTATTTAACATATAAAAAACACTTTTTTTTTCATACATATAGAAAACATTTTTTTGCATCTTGCATATTTATTCCATTTTTATTTGGATTATTGTACATTAAATAATTTGTATAATTCCATTTGGATTGTAATAGTCTAGGTTTAAATTCCTTGTCAAAATACCCCCATTTGAACATTTGTACCCCCCTTCCCATATATTGTGTTGTAATAACTTAGGAACTTTATTTTTTCGCACTTTAATGCTTTCTAATTATACCATGCTAGAATTAGGGTTTGTATGCAAATCAATTAACCAAAAAAGTTTGACCTAATTTCAAGATAAACAAGCATGAAAATGGACAACACTAATCACACTTGCACCCCTAGGGTATTCCACTTGTTGCCTTCAATATTGGGCCATATTGCATGTTAGGTCTCTTTGGGCAAAACAACACAATTCAAATGATCATAGTCCCTCGATGACGCTTTCGAAAGTTGCCTAAAAAAATGATCAAGTCCCTTAAAGAAAACATTGCCCAAAGATACTTGGCACCATTGCAATTATGGTCTAAACGATGACCCGCGCCCGTCCCTTTCACATCCTAACACAAGATTGTCCACCAAATACAATGGTGGAACAAAAATTGTTAAAAGGGTTAAAACATAGCAAAGATCGTTGAGAACTTTAGGGTAGATAGCTTTTGATTACTTGCAAACTTGCAAAACAAAACACTTGCCTATTTTTCAAACCACACATCACTACACTTTCAAAAACAACTTTCAAAAAACATTGAAAACTTTTCAAAAGACATACACCTTTGTATACATCCCAACATGGATCATTACAAAGGTTGCCACCACATTGGCTTCTTTTTCAAAACATTTTCAAACCCACACACACAAAGCACCATTTCAAACAATTGAAAATTAAGACAAGTTGATCTAAGCAAGTAACTAAGAGCCCATGGATAACCATGGATAGAAAGGGTGCTAATACCTTCCCTTTCTATAATCTACTCCCCGAACCCAAGAAAACATCTCAAAGGTTTTTTGATGTGCTTTTTAACCTTTCCTTAGGATAAAATAAAAAGTCAGTGGCGACTCTTGCTCAACCGAAACATTTGCGAAAACAAACGCAAAACCTCATAGTCAGTTCTCCCACCGTATCACAGAACTGGCGACTCTGCTGGGGATAAATTTAAAAGTGGAGTAACCTTAGGGCTTAGATCACCCTTTTGCATGACTAATTGTTTGTTTTGATTGCTTTATATCTTGGCTCTCTTGTTTGGGTTTGCAATCCTACACCCGGATTTTTGGGAAACATTCATAGATAGTAATACGTTGTGAAAACTGTGTGGGGTATACCGACACGGTCGAAGCAATAGCTATATCAGTGCGACATATTTGTGAGTACCGGTAACCCTTGAGTTCAATCAAGGAGAGTACGGGGCCGCTGAGTGATGTCACTAAGCACTAATGACCTAGAACCTTACTTGACCATCTTGGCCTTTTATTAGGGGTAGTGAGATGACCGGCTTTGGTGCAGTCCGAAGTTGGTAGATACTCGATACTACACTCATTGAGGGTTGTTTTCTTGGAATATTTTGGTCGCTAGTTAAGTGGCTAAACCAAAACAATGAACAATGAAAACAATCCAATGATATTGAGCTCCTTAGAACCCGGTTACTATTTATAGGACAGGTTTTTAAGCCAACTACACTCAAGAGGGTACTTACCTATGAAACCCCATGCAAGCCTGAAACTAGGGTTTGGTGTGATTTGCTTGTACATATGTTTGTGCATACATCATGAACATCATAAAGCATCATATGCATTCACTAACCATTTCAAGGGTTTAGATCTTCATCTTTGTTCTTGTTTTGTAGGTCATGGAAATTCCTCGCAGAAAAACCATCCAAGTCAACCTTGTGAGAATCCCTCCTCAACTCAAGGAGCTCACATCAAAAATTCTGGAAAGCTCATCCTTCAGTGAAAGACATGGTAGACTGCTCAGCTTAGTCAGCACCAACATTGAAGAAGACATGATGAAAGTGCTATTCCAGTTCTTTGACCCTCTTCACCACTGTTTCACTTTCCCCGACTACCAGTTGGTGCCCACTTTGGAGGAGTTTTCTCAACTCCTGAGAATTCCTATCCTCAATCAACTACCCTTCAACGGTATGGAAAAGGAACCAAAGCCTAAAGATGTTGCTCGAGCATTACATCTACATCCTTCTAACATCAAGGGGCATTGGGAAACTAGAAGCGGCGTCAAGGGTTTCTTAGCAAAATTCTTGTTTGAGAAGGCACAAGAGTGTTGGAATTCATTGGACCTACAAGCCTTTGAAGAAATTGTGGCACTCCTTATCTATGGGTTGGTCCTGTTCCCAAATTCTGACTAGCTGGTAGATGTCAATGCTGTCAAAATCTTCTTGTCCAGAAATCCAATACCAACATTGCTTGGGGACATTCTTCACTCATTTTACACACGAACAATGAGAAAGAGGGGTGTTCTCATGTGCTGTACTCCTCTTCTTGCAAGGTGGTTTATTTCGCACCTTCCACAATTTGTCTTGAAGAATGACCAAGGCTCAAGGTGGTCCCAGCAGTTGATGACTCTTACTCACTCTGATGTACATTGGTGTTCTCGGTCCAGAGAAAATGTCATCATCGTCGATCGTTGCGGAGAGTTTCCTAATGTTCCTTTACTTGGAATCAGAGGAGGTATCACCTACAACCCTTGCCTATCTTTGAGGCAATTTGGATATGCACGAAGAGATGGCCCTCACGACATGTTGATTCCTGACCTAGTTTTTGACTTCGACAACGATGCGCAAGGACTTCGCCAAAGATTCATCAGAGCTTGGAGGATGCCCAACAAGGTTGATAGCAAGACACTGGGACACAAGAACTCCATCCCTCTTGAACCTTATCTCAAGTGGGTACGAGCCCGAGCCCAGAGTCTAATGATGCCTTATCCTCATGTTCTCCCTGTGATTAAAGAGCCCGTCAAGGAAGGAGAGGTTCCCTACACCATCCTACATCCTGACATGCCTACATCGTGGGAGGAGATGCAGAAGAGTTGGATCCAACTCAAGAAGGAACGGAACACTTTTGAAGCCAGCTTCTACGCCAGCGAGAAGAAGGTTTTAGAGCTCACCCGCCGACTCCATGAGCAAGAGACCCTCAACACCTACATTGCGCCAAAGAGGATGTGCAACGTCTTTTTACCTTGAGAAGTTGTTTTTGTAATATTTGGCCCATGGGGCATTTATGTACTAACAAATCTTTTCTTATTAATATGACGTGCGTTCTTTTTGTCTGCAACAATTGTGAATTTCTAAAACCCTTGAATGCATTGCATAGATAGCATCTCATGCATCATGTGCATAACATGTACCCTTTTTCTATAGGTTGCTTAATCCTCTTCGCTGTTTATTTTGAACAGTCATCATGAATCCAGAATCATCCAGTGAACAAGCAATCAAGGCCCTCCAGGCCCAGAGTGCCCAGTTTCAAGAGATGGTCATGAGCCTGGCTCAAGGGCAACAAGAGTTGAAGGCTCTACTCCTGAAGAAGAAGAAGAAGAGAACTGCGTTATTCAACACTGGACGCAGGTTTGGGAACACACTCCATAACGAGGCTGATCCGACCACTTCCTCTGCAGAGAAAGACAGTCCCCAAGGGGGAGGAGCTCCTAGTCCTGCAGTCTCTGACAACGAGACGGATTACAATGACGAACAATACCCTCCCGCTGCTGACAGATACAAGCAATTAGAAGACCGCTTGAGTGCCATGGAGATTCAGAATGTGTCGGGGCTGGATTTCGGAGATTTAGGGTTATCTTCTGGGGTAGTAATCCCCCACAAGTTTAAGGCGCCTACCTTTGCCAAATATGACGGGGCTTCCTGCCCAAAGCTGCATCTCAGGTCGTACGTAAGGAAGATCCAACCTTACACGGCAGATAAAAATCTTTGGATCCACTTCTTCCAAGATAGCCTTTCGGGGTCACAGCTTGAGTGGTTTTATCAGCTAGATGGAACCAGTATCCGGCATTGGGAAGATTTGGCTACCGCATTCTATAGACAATATCAATACAATTCTGACCTCGCTCCTACGCGTACCCAACTTCAGGGTATGTCCCTAGGAACAGGCGAAGGGTTCAAAGAATATGCACAGAAATGGAGAGATTTGGCTGGCAGGGTGCAGCCTCTATTGACTGACCGTGAGCTGGTTGACATGTTTCTAGGGACCTTGTCTGGTCCATTCTTCAATCATCTGGTTGGTAATTCCTCCGCTGGGTTTACAAATTTGATCCTGACAGGTGAAAGGATAGAAGCTGGCATCAGGTCAGGAAAGATACAGAAGGGTGCCTCCGCAAGTACTGAGAAGAGGCCTTTCAAGAAGGAAGCTAGTGCAGTCTATGGTCCTAGAAGACAAGTCAAGCCAGAAAGCCGTCAAGCCGTTAATGCCTTAGTGATTTCAAAGCCTGTTGCTGCTCCTCAGCAGTACAATCAACAAAGAGGTGAAAGGCCCAAGAGGCAGTATACTCGGCTGAGTATGACCTTGTCACAAATCTTGCCGCAACTGTTATCAACCAACTTGGTGACCATCAAAGAGGCTCCGAAGGTCGTGAATACTGCATCTCCTAAGTATAACCCAAATGCCCGTTGTGCTTATCGTTCTGATAGTCCCGGGCATACTACTGATGATTGCTGGGCCCTGAGAAATAAAGTGCAAGACCTTATCGATGCGAAGGAAATTCAGTTTGAGGCGCCTGAGAGGCCAAATGTTGTAACTGCTCCTATGCCCCAGCATAGAGTAAATGCCATTGAGGAAGATTTGTATGCTGTTTCGGTGAATGATGTTGCTACCCCTCTATTGACTGTTAAGAGGAACCTACTGCTAGCCGGTTTATTTCCGTGTTGTAGCAAGGGTTGCCTCCTGTGTGCTGTTATCCCTACCGGTTGTCCGCTGCTGAAATCAGGCATCCAAAGCCTGATGGATATCAAAGAAATTATGTTCAAGAAAACTGTTGTTCCGTTTGTTTCCGCTGAAGAAGCATCTGTCGTCACAATTTTCAACAATCCTACCAAGGCCCTCCCGAGGAAGCCAGTCCAAATTATGTCCGTTGCACCCATTACCATTACTGTTCTGGGGCCTCTCCCCTATGAATTTGACAAGGCTGTCCCATGGCACTATGGGGCAGACGTGTATGTGCTTGGAGTGAAGCAGGAGTTCAACACCGGTACCAGTATCAGTAACATCACTGGTCCCGCCAAGATTACTCGCAGTGGCAGGCTCTTCTCGCCTGACATTGCACCACCAGTCATCCAAAAACCTCTTATCATCACACCCGCAAGTGTGCATGTTTCAAATCAAGTTCCTGTGTCTACTACTGCCGCCGAGTCCTCTGATGCTCGGGGTAAAGAAGTTGCTGCCGATTTGCCTGCCCGGACGGAGGCACCAAAAAAGACTGCTGTTGAAGCCTCCCAACAAGAGATGGAGGAAATCCTTAAAATCATTAAAAAGAGTGACTTCAATGTCGTTGAACAGCTGGGGCATACCCCCTCCAAAATCTCTATGCTATCATTGCTGCTATGCTCAGAGGCCCATGCCAAGGCCCTGATTTCATTTCTGAAAACGGCCCATGTGCCGCAAGAGACATCTGCAGATCAGTTCACTGATTATGTGGCTAATTTGACAGCTGACAATGGTTTGGGTTTCTCGGATGCAGACCTTACCGCCAAAGGGAAAAACCACAATGATGCCCTGCACGTCTCTATAGAATGCAGGGGCACTACTCTCGCACACGTGTTGGTGGATACCGGTTCTTCCCTGAATGTATTGCCCAATAAGGCCTTAGATCGGTTGGATTGTGAGGGCCTGAAATTGAAACCTAGTAACATCATTGTTAGAGCCTTCAACGGTTCTAAGAGGATGGTGCACGGTGAGGTAGACATTCCTATTCGTGTGGGTTCCCAAGTCTTCGACTCAACGTTCTACGTGATGGATATTCGTCCATCTTATTCCTGTTTGCTGGGTCGACCCTGGATTCACAAGGCTGGGGCGGTAACATCCACTCTACACCAAAAGCTCAAATACCCTGTCAAAGGGAAGATTGTTACTGTGCAGGGTGAGGAGGAATACATGGTAAGTCATCTGAATTCATTCCGGTATATCGAGATGGACGGGGAGTTTATTAAAACCCCCTTTCAACATTTTGAGGAAGTACCTCCAACGTTGGCGTCGGCTGAGACAGTGGTTGAAGAAGACTTTCCTCTGAAGATGGCTTCCTTGAAGGATGCTCGGGCAGTGATTGAGAAAGGAAAGTGTGCAAACCGGGGTCAACTTCCTGACTTCACTCAAAAGACCGACAAGTTTGGGCTGGGCTTCACTGCAGAGGCTCAGAGGGCTGTGCGTAAAGAAAGGATCAGAAAGGCTCCGGTGTTCATCACCAACCCAAGGGTGAATGCTATCAAGGAGGACGTAGAGGAAGGAGAATTTGACAGTTGGATCTATCCAACCACCAACAACGGACCAAGCAACTGGACGGCAAAAGATTTTACACCTATTACATTTGTCACGCAGTAATTAACTCTTTTGTTTTCAATTTGTAATAAACAAATGTTGAAACTTTTATTGGCTCGGTGTCCTACCCGGGGCACCGTAGCTCCATTTATGAGGGCTTTTTGTATGACATTTCCATATATCATTAATCAAAACATTGGACATTTGTTTCATTTCAAATCTTGTGCTCTTTTTCTTTCTGTGTTATATATTGCAAAACAGCTATATTTACACGCACTCACTTATACAGGTTCCAATCCACTCTGGATCTCACTGGTAACAGCCCTGCTACTGCCAGTTATGACTTCGAGAATCCGATCAACTTGGCCGAAGACAAAGGTGAAGATGATTGTGAAGTACCTGGTGAACTCGCAACACTGTTACTCCAGGAAGAGAGGGCCATTCAGCCGCATGAAGAGCCGGTGGAAACAGTGAACCTGGGTACTGAGACAGATAGAAAAGAAGTCAAGATTGGTGCCAATCTAGAGCTCAGCGTGAAGCAACGATTGATCCAGATGTTACATGATTACATGGAAATCTTTGCTTGGTCTTACGAAGACATGCCTGGTTTGGATGCCGACATTGTGGTTCATCACCTGCCTACCAAGGAAGACTGCCCTCCGGTAAAGCAGAAGGTCCGCCGCATGCGCCCAGAGATGTCCGAGAAAATCAAAGCTGAGGTTATGAAGCAATTCGATGCCGGGTTTCTAGCAGTGACTTCTTACCCTCAGTGGGTTGCCAACGTGGTGCCAGTGCCGAAGAAGGACGGTAAGGTCAGAATGTGTGTCGATTACAGGGATTTGAACAGGGCCAGCCCTAAGGATGATTTCCCTCTGCCTCATATCGACGTTCTTGTTGACAATACTGCTCAACACAAGGTGTTCTCCTTCATGGATGGTTTTTCAGGGTATAATCAGATCAAGATGGCTCCTGAAGATATGGAAAAGACTACCTTTGTGACTCAGTGGGGCACCTTCTTCTACAAGGTCATGCCATTCGGATTGAAAAATGTTGGGGCAACCTACCAACGTGCCATGGTTGCTTTATTTCATGACATGATCCGCCATGAGATTGAAGTGTACGTCGATGACATGATTGCAAGGTCCCAAACTGAGGAAGAACACCTTGACCATCTGCGGAAGCTGTTTGACCGACTGAAGTTATACAAGCTGAGGTTGAATCCAAACAAATGCACCTTTGGGGTGAGGTCTGGAAAATTGCTAGGTTTCATTGTAAGCGATAAAGGAATTCAAGTGGACCCTGCCAAGGTAAAAGCCATACAAGAGATGCCGACTCCCAAGACAGAGAAAGAAGTTCGAGGCTTTCTAGGACGACTAAATTACATTGCCCGATTCATCTCACAACTAACCGCTACCTGTGAGCCAATCTTCAAATTGCTGAAGAAAGATCAAGTAGTACGTTGGAACGATGAATGTCAGGCTGCTTTCGAAAAGATAAAGGAATATCTCCAAGAACCACCTATTCTTATGCCTCCGGTTGAAGGGAGACCTCTAATACTATACTTGACAGTACTTGACAACGCAATGGGGTGTGTGCTGGGGCAGCATGACGAGTCTGGCCGAAAAGAGCACGCTATTTATTACCTGAGCAAAAAGTTTACCGACTGTGAGTCTCGTTACTCACTGCTCGAGAAAACTTGTTGTGCTCTGGTATGGGCTGCTCGCCGGCTGAGACAGTATATGTTGACTTACACTACTCTGTTGATTTCAAAAATGGATCCAATCAAGTACATATTCGAAAAGCCTGCTATGTCTGGAAGAATAGCAAGATGGCAAATGATCTTGACAGAATATGATATCCAGTACACCACTCAAAAAGCAATCAAAGGAAGTGTATTGGCAGACCATTTGGCACACCAACCTGTGGACGATTACCAATCATTGAACTTTGAATTTCCGGACGAAGATATCATGATAGTAACTGATTGTGAAGTACCTGGACCGGATGAAGGACCTGAGGAAGGATCCCGATGGTCTATGCATTTTGACGGAGCCTCCAACGCTTTGGGTAACGGTATCGGCGCTGTGATCATATCTCCCAAAGGCACTCATACTCCACTCACCGCCCGATTGTGTTTCAACTGCACCAACAACATGGCAGAATATGAGGCATGTATCATGGGTCTTCAAGCTGCAATCGACTTAAGGATCAAGTTTCTGAGTGTCTTCGTAGATTCCGCTCTCGTGATCAATCAGATCAAAGGCGAGTGAGATACGAAACACCCGAATCTTATTCCTTACAAGGAGTATGTGTTGACTTTGCTTCCCCACTTTGAAGAGATAACTTTTGAGCACTTCCCAAGAGAGGAGAATCAGTTAGCAGATGCACTAGCTACGATGTCTTCAATGTTCAAGGTCAAATGGGACAATGAGGCTCCCCGGATCATTATCTGGAAGTTGGACAAACCTGCATACTGCTGCGATCTTGAGGCCGAAGAGGTGACTGAAAAACCCTGGTATCATGAGGTGAAGAGATATTTGGAAGCTCAAGAATACCCTGAAGGCGCATCGGTCAATGACAAGAAGATCATGAGGAGGTTTGCTGCAAAATTCTTCCTCAGCAACGGCGTTCTCTACAAACGAAATCATGATTCAACTCTACTGCGTTGTGTGGATAAAGCTGAAGCAGAGAAGATCATGGTGGAACTACATGAAAGTACATTCGGAACACATTCCAGTGGACATACCATGGCAAAGAAAATCCTTAGGGCAGGATATTTCTGGTCCCCAATGGAAGCCGACTGTTACCAACATTCTCGAACTTGTCATAAATGCCAGATCTATGCTGATAAGGTGCATATCCCTCTGGTTCCTCTGAATGTCCTGACAGCACCTTGGCCTTTTGCAATGTGGGGCATCGATATGATCGGCGAGATCCGACCGACGGCATCCAACGGGCATCGCTTCATCTTGGTAGCGATTGATTACTTCACCAAGTGGGTTGAGGCAGCTTCCTATGCCACCGTAACCAAGAGTGTCGTGGCACATTTCATTCGGCACAACCTGATCTGTCGGTACGGCGTCCCAGAAAGAATCATTACGGACAATGGTACCAATCTTAATAACAAGATGATCACTGAGCTCTGTGAGCAATTCAAGATACAGCACCACAACTCTTCTCCTTATTGGCCGAAGATGAATGGGGCTATAGAAGCAGCTAATAAGAACATCAAGAAAATTATGCAGAAGATGACAGTGACCTACAAAGATTGGCACGAAATGTTACCATTTTCTCTTCACGGGTACCGTACCTCAGCAAGGACGTCAACCGGGGCAACACCCTTTTCCTTGGTCTATGGCATGGAGGCAGTCTTGCCGATTGAAGTCCAGATACCCTCTCTCCGGATAATGAAGGATGCAGACTTGAGTGAAGATGACTGGATCCAGACACGACTTGATCAATTAAACCTAATTGACGAAAAGAGACTCACCGCTATCTGTCATGGTCAGACGTACCAAAAACGGATGATCAGGGCATTTAACAAGAAAGTCAGACCACAAGAGTATCAAGTTGGGGACCTGGTAATCAAACGCATCATCCTTCCTCAAAGTGATCCCAGGGGAAAATGGACCCCTACGTACGAAGGGCCATTTATGGTTAAACATGTTTCTCAGGAGGAGCCATGATTCTGACCACCATGGATGGTGACGACCTTCCTCACCCCGCCAATGCAGACATAGTAAAAAGATACTACGCATGAATAAAAGACCCGCTAGGTTGACATACCTAGGCAAAAATAAGGGTTTCCCAGCAAACCAAAAGGGTTCGGGCAAAAATAAGGGATGAAATGAAAAAAATCTGTACACCCGGCAAGTCGAAAACCTGAAAAGGCGGCTTGGGCAAAAATGGGTATCCCGGTGGACCGAAAACCCGAAAGGGCGGTCCAGGCAAAAGTTAGGGATAAAGCGTAACACTATGTCTCATTGGATCACCTTGCATCCAGAATTCGGCACCAACTATCTGGCTCAGACTTCGGCATCGATCAATCAGCTTCATCTTCAACCAAGCAGCAAAGTGATGAGACGCTTGAAGACATAAAGGCGATAGCAGAGTTGGAACCCAGTGGGAATATTGTGCACATAGCTGTTTTGTTTCCTTTTCAAAATTGTATAAACTTTATGTTATTCGGCGGCGTTCTCTTACTAGGACGTCAGCCTCTTGTACAGAAAACGCCTATTTACAGGAAAATTTCAAAATCAATACAAATTCACTTTTCCAAACAAATTGCCAATTGTTTTTCTTTGTTATGTTTTGTCTTGCGAAGAACGTCCAATGTTCATTTTTGATATATGCATTTGACATTAAACTGCTAATTCATAAATACTTGCATATGAAACAAAAGACTAATTACAGGTGACATCAGAAGTAGGGGCGATGTAGAATTGTCCAGGCAGTCTAGTTGCTTTGTCCGCCAGGGTACCAAGGTAGATTCAATTGAAGAATGTGACCAAGTTATCTCAAACTCCCCACAAAGTAAGACAAGATTCAGCAATACTCTCCCCAGGAAGAATTAGTCTATCATCAGCCCCACAATAGGCACCCTGTTCCCCTAGCAAGTCAGCAATACTCTCCTCCAACAGAGTTAGTCGACGGTCAGCCTGAAGGAAGTTGTATAACCCCAGAAGATATCAACATTCCCCAGTGGAGTATAGGCATTCATCAGCAAGCATCCCCGGCAGTCTTGATCTAAGATTGTTCCCCGGCGGAATACAGACACCCCAGTGGAACCATTTTCCAGTACAGTCCGAAAGTTTCCCCAGGAAAGTGGAATTCTTATCCCCGACAGGTCTTGAAGCTTATCCCCAGCAGATTCTGGAAGCTTATCCCCTGCAGAGTACGGACGTCTCTCCCGAGCTTTATTCAAAGTTATTCCTCACAAGGGCTTATAACTGGGTTATCCTCAGCTAATTACCACGGAAGATCGCCCTCGGCAAAGTTCTTCCTATCCCCAGCGGAGTTCATCAAAGTTCCCCAACATAACTTATCAACGCAATCCCCAGCGGAGTTTATCATTGCCATCCCCAGAGGAGTTTATCTTTGTTATCCCCAGCGGAGTTTATCATTGTTATCCCCAGCGGAGTCCATCATTGAAATCCTCAGTGGAGCTCTCGTCAAAACTTCAGCGAAGTATCTCTTCCCATAGAGTAATTCCCCTCAGAGTAATCTCTCCAACAAGTTCATTCCCCAACGGAGTTATCTTCTCCTACCGGTGTATTCTTGCAACCAGTCCCTAGCAGAAACGAAGAGCTCTACTCTTCAACTTCGACCCAGGATTTAATTCCCCGGCCGGTCGTCAAGGATTTATCTTCCTAGACGAAAATGCATTCATAAACATTTCATATTTCATACATCTTGCTTACATACATGATAAAGTGCATACAACACTATCTCATGTTGAACATCATGACATCATGCATTTCATACATCGTGACATTGCATACAACTGATGTTTTGCCTTTTCAGGGAAAAAGACAACCCAAAAGACAACTATTTTCAACTGTCACAATTCTAGATTCGATTCCTGTATCTAGCCAGGGCATATCTGAAGAGTTTGAAGATTCGATTCCTGTATCCAGCCAGGGCATATCTGCTGACGACTAATTCCAGATTTGATTCCTGTATCTAGCCAGGGCATATCTGAAGAGTTTAAAGATTAGATTCCTGTATCCAGCCAGGGCATATCTGTTGACGACTATTTCTAGATTCGATTCCTGTATCTAGCCAGGGCACATCTGAAGAGTTTGAAGATTCGATTCATGTATCCAGCAAGGGCATATCTGTTGACGACTATTTCCATATTTGATTCCTGTATCCAGCCAGGGCACATTTGAAGAGTTTGAAGATTCAATTCCTGTATCCAGCCAGGGCATATCTGTTGACGATTATTTCCAGATTCGATTCCTGTATCCAGCCAGGGCATATCTGTTGACAACTATTTCCAGATTCAATTCCTGTATCCAGCCAGGGCATATCTGTGATCAACCGATTGTAGACTCGACACCTGTATCTAGCCAGGGCATGTCTACATGAAGAGATTGAAGATCAACACCTGTAACAAGCCAGGAAAACATCTGTCTTTCTCAAAGCACGCAAGTTATCGCTAAGGAATCTATTACGCGACCGACACTTCCAAATGGCATCTATAAGCCCATTCCCGACAAGGTTCTGTCACGTCTCCAGATGGCATCTATAAGCCCATCTCCCTATCCACCATCTCTCCAAATGGCATCTATAAGCCCATTCCCGACATCACATTGCTGATACTCCAACATGCGAGTGCAAATTTTCGGGCACTCTAGTGTCCAATCTCCTTTTACCCTCGAGTCACGAAAGGCAAACTTGCCAATCTAACTCTTCAGGTTCAAGAAGATTGAACAGGGGCAACTGTTGTACCCCAAAATTTACCCTCCCATTTTCTCAACATTTTCTCATCACAAGACCCTTAGAGCTCAAGATCCAGTTAGGGTTTCCTCTGCTCAAGACTTCTCCTTGCATTGTTGGCCCAAATTAGGGTTTGTGTTTGAACAAAGATATTTTGACCTAAAATCCCTAAGATGACTTTCATGCTTCATGTTGGACTCCCAAGTTTATCCATACCAAGTTTCAAGTTTTGATTCCAAATTTTGCCCAGTCAATTGGACAGTTGACCTAGAAATCAACTGTATTGGGGAAAAGTCAACTGTGGCCAATTGACAGTCAAATCTCATGAAAATTGACCCACATCAACATTATGAACTCACATGGACCATTTGGTCAAGTTTGGATCACAATTCCACAAGAAATTTGATCAGATCACCAAAAGGGCAAAATGGTCATTTTTAGGGTTTTGACTGCACAAAGGCAATTTTTGACTGTTTGACCTAGCCAATGGCAAACCAAGCTCACATATGGACTCAAGGACCCCATGGAATTGTCTTTACATACTCAACAAGTTAAAAAGATCCCAAATACACAAGATTGACAGTTGAATTTCCCAGTCAATTGATCAATTTTGACTGTATACTGAAAAGTCAAACTTTGACTTTTTGGTCAAAATCAAGTGTCAAGATTCATTTTTCATCAAAACATGCCAAATCATGAAACTTGTTCATCAAGAAATCAAGAATTGCAAATTAGGGTTTGAAATGAAGATTTTTCATAACTTAGAATTTTTCTAAGTTATGAAAAACCCTAATTTTTTCCTAACTTTGTCCCACTTTCTCACCAAGATTCATTTGGATTCAAGTAAAAGTAAAAACATGAAAGTTGTAGTCCATTGAAAAATCTACAACTTTGATTCACAAAGTTTCCTCAAAAGAAGCTTGTAGCTCAAGTTACAATTTTTGGAACAAGGGTACCAAACCATTCTTAACTTAGAGAAATTTTGAACCATTTTAGGCAGGATTTTTGCCTAACTTCAAGACCATTTTTCACATACTTCCACTTGGAATTTCAATTTGCATTTCAAATATGGATTGTAGTGCACATTCCAAGCTTTCCAAAATGTCTAAGAACTCATCAAACAACCTCATGGTTAGGGAGAATCGAATTTGGCAAGTTGGGAAAAACTCACTTTTGATTTGGCCAATTTACATGTTCATACACTTGTGCCATTTTGAACTCAGCTTGCATTCCTTGATTACAGGTCCTATATCCCATTTGCACTCAATAATTTAATGCTAAATCATTGTGCCAAGGCCTTATTTTGTGTGTTCAAACATTATATGCAAGATTAAGCCATTTTTAGATAAAGCATTTTTACCATTTTAGAAAAGTAGAACTTTATGTCAAAAGCAAATCCAAGCAAGTACAGTGAAAATCCTTTTGGCAGAAGTTTAGGAACTAATTACACTGATCAAGGCCAAGGTATGCAGCATAGATTGGGGGCCTGTACAAGCTAGAAACACAACTTGAACTTTTGTTGCTTAAAGTTGAAGAAACATTGCATAACAATACACAACTCTCATTCCTGAAAACCAGAGCTTAAGCAAAGATTGTGAGCACATTCTAAACATTCACCCTGACCTAAAACACAAGCCAACCATCTCCATTGCCTTCTCAAACACAGAATCACCCTCAAACTGTCAAAACAGGGTACCTGCTGCAGATTGAGTTCCATAACTCAATCCATTCATGCATTCTTGCTAAAACCACTTCAAACACATCCCACATCATCCCTTGAAACTATTCCAAGCCCTAAACACGACCTGTAACACCTCTAACCAACATCACCATTTTCATTTTTCTGTTTTGCAGGTGGAGTTCTATAGCTCGATTCAGCCAGTTTCAAAGCAAACTAAAGGTTGGAGAAGCATCCCTGAACTTCAAGCAAGCTATTTCAATCATCACCTTGCACTGAAAGTACCTCCATTGCCAGATACGATTCAAGCTGAACAGGTAAGTTCATGAACTTCTATCTCCCTATCTAGGCATTGTTAGCTCTAGATTTGTGAATGAAAAATGTTCTACTCATGCCCCTGAAGCTGTACATATCTTTACTTTCCATTTATTTTGCATGTGCTATGAGAATTTAAGGTCTGAACATTGATGGAAACTTAGGTCAAGAATTAGGGATGGAGAAATTCTCTCTCATCTTAGAGAGTTAAGTCAAGTTCTTTATATGTCTGGATTCATCTTTTAATGCTCTACATTTTTCATGTTGTGAGTTTTGCTTGAAAGTCCAGGAATCTGGAGATAGAAAACGCGCGTTTTTGTTCATGTTCAAACAGTCTGGAGGTTGAAGAAGGTCTTTTGGGCTGGGCTCTGTTTCATTTTTCTATTTGCACCCTTTTGTTACTTTTACACCCCTTTGGCCCATTATGCTTATTTTCATGATTTTTTTGACCTTTTCTTTTTTGTTCTGACTTATTTATTTTTCCTCATAACATTAAAAATATAAAAAAAATATTTTTCACACCATTTTATATTCATTAGGCATTTATTTGTTTAAATTGATGTTTTGTACATAAATAAATAACATAGACATACTTTTATTTAAAAATACTAAAATAATGCAAACACATTTTATTTTCCATTTTTATTTTATTTTATCTTCTGAAAATATTTTATATAAAATATACTTTTTTTTTATAAATATTAAATATTATTATTTTGTGCATATTCAATATATTTAAATAATACAAATACATACATATATATTAGTATATTTAGGTTAAAAAATACAAAATATATACATTTTTATTTTTATTAATATTTAATATTAAAAATACCCTTTTTACAAATATACTTCTTTTTATTTATTTTTTGTACATAACTCATAAATATTGTACATATTAAATATTTAATACCTCTTATTTGCAAAATTAGGGTTTTGCCCTAAATACATAAAAAAACTCCAAAAATTAATACTTTTTATTTTGTTTATTTAACATATAAAAAACACTTTTTTTCATACATATAGAAAACATTTTTTTGCATCTTGCATATTTATTCCATTTTTATTTGGATTATTGTACATTAAATAATTTGTATAATTTCATTTGGATTGTAATAGTCTAGGTTTAAATTCCTTGTCAAAATACCCCCATTTGAACATTTGTACCCCCCTTCCCATATATTGTGTTGTAATAACTTAGGAACTTTATTTTTTCGCACTTTAATGCTTTCTAATTATACCATGCTAGAATTAGGGTTTGTATGCAAATCAATTAACCAAAAAAGTTTGACCTAATTTCAAGATAAACAAGCATGAAAATGGACAACACTAATCACACTTGCACCCCTAGGGTATTCCACTTGTTGCCTTCAATATTGGGCCATATTGCATGTTAGGTCTCTTTGGGCAAAACAACACAATTCAAATGATCATAGTCCCTCGATGATGCTTTCGAAAGTTGCCTAAAAAAATGATCAAGTCCCTTAAAGAAAACATTGCCCAAAGATACTTGGCACCATTGCAATTATGGTCTAAACGATGACCCGCGCCCGTCCCTTTCACATCCTAACACAAGATTGTCCACCAAATACAATGGTGGAACAAAAATTGTTAAAAGGGTTAAAACATAGTAAAGATCGTTGAGAACTTTAGGGTAGATAGCTTTTGATTACTTGCAAACTTGCAAAATAAAACACTTGCCTATTTTTCAAACCACACATCACTACACTTTCAAAAACAACTTTCAAAAAACATTGAAAACTTTTCAAAAGACATACACCTTTGTATACATCCCAACATGGATCATTACAAAGGTTGCCACCACATTGGCTTCTTTTTCAAAACATTTTCAAACCCACACACACAAAGCACCATTTCAAACAATTGAAAATTAAGGCAAGTTGATCTAAGCAAGTAACTAAGAGCCCATGGATAACCATGGATAGAAAGGGTGCTAATACCTTCCCTTTCTATAATCTACTCCCCGAACCCAAGAAAAATCTCAAAGGTTTTTTGCTGTGCTTTTTAACCTTTCCTTAGGATAAAATAAAAAGTCGGTGGCGACTCTTGCTCAACCGAAACATTTGCGAAAACAAACGCAAAACCTCATAGTCAGTTCTCCCACCGTATCACACTTGTGACGCAAGATAAAAAGAAAAGTGGTGATCCCAGGAATGGACGAACTCCAGTTGTTTTGAGAAGTTTTGTTTCACGTAGAAGTTTTTATCAAGATGTTTTGCCGTATAGGGTTTGTAACTCTAGTACCCCGATTAATTTTTTGTTCATTTCTCCTCTTTTCTGAGTTTGCATGATATGAATATTCAATCCAAGATTTTCTCCAGTGAAGGTTTCGTTTGTTTAATAGAAGTTCTTTCTTCCCAGAGAAGTTGGTACAATAATTACTCTCGAAGAATACGGGCCTCTGTTTTCCCCAGTGAAGAACGTATATTGGTTTTCCCTTTATGAATGTGGTGTTGACCTCCCCAATGAAGTCGGCGCAAACTCCCCAGTAAATGTTTTGATGATTTGATGTTCGTCTGCTCTACTTGAAATTGATTTGTCAAATCCACGGTAGAGGCATTACTTTTAAAAAATATTTGATTCCCCGTTGAAGTCTGAGTGATATTTCCTGGTAAAGCCTAGAAAAGGATGTTGTATCTTTATGTCTGTACTTATTAGTCGCTATGTTTTGTTTACTTCTGGATTACGTTTCTCCCAAATAAAGTTAAACCAGGCAGTAGGTTTTGTTTCCTCAGTTGGCACTTACTTTTTCTTGGATTATTCATCTTGGATGTAATTTATCTGAGTGTTGATTGTGCCCGATTTAGTTTTTCCTAGTTACTCCCAGTGTTTTATGTCTGTTTTGTCAGCATATACATAATAACACTCACACATACATCATGCATGGCTAAAATTGGTAAATCATCGCTCATTCACATTCTTAATATTTTGTTGACATATTACCCTGTTTTGCAAAGTTATTTTGTCCTCTCTCCAATAGAGTGTTGGCCTTAAGCAGAAAGTGTGTATTCTTCAATTTCTCCATTGAGTTATCCCTCGTGGAAGATTTTTGCTTTAGCCTTCTTGTACAGCTCTTTTTCTGGATTATTTGGGTTTCCCACTTGAGTTTATTTCTCAAAGGAGGTGTTTCGGACGACTGTCTCAGTCCGGTTTATTTCTGGTTTGAATTTTTGATCCTCGGCAATATTATTACTTTGGATTTCTGCAAGCTTCGAGCATTGGTTTGAGAATGTGCATTTATTTTGCACGAGAAGACCTTTATCTCCTCAAGCAGGAATATAGTGGCGTTTCCCCATGAAGTCATATTTATTTCCCCAAGAAGCCATATTTCTCTCCCAGAAAGTCATTTCTTCTTACAATCCTCCATGACAACAAGTAGCAGGTCTCTTTATTTGAGCAACCTGTACTTCCCTGTAAAAGTCGACGTAACTTTTTTTGCTATCTTCTCTATGAGTGGATAGTTTGAAGTTCATTGTCAAATTACTCCAGTGGATGATAAAAGTTTCAATATTGTAGAGACAGTTCATTGTGAAATCTTTACAAATGGTAGTCTCTTTATTTGATATAACTTATATATTACCCTTTCCAGGCGGAGTGCCTTGGTTAAAGAAGAAGTTGAGACCCGTTCTAGGTGAAATGCCAGAATTTTGGGGAAACTTATTATCTTTTTGCTACCCTCAGTGAACGTTGGTAGTTCATCGTCAGTGAACGGCGGTGCTATGATATATTTTCTCTCTACCTTCAATGGAAGTTGGTAGGTCACCTTCAGTAAAAGTTGGTGATTGTTATCTTTTTGCTACCCTCAGTGAACGCTGGTAGTTCATCGTCAGTGAATAGTGGTGCTATGATATATTTTCTCTCTACCTTTAGTGAAAGTTGGTAGGTCACCTTCAGTGAAAGTTGGTGATTGTTATCTTTTTGCTACCCTCAATGAACGTTGGTAGTTCATCGTCAATGAACGATGGTGCTATGATATATTTTCTCTCTACCTTCAGTGAAAGTTGGTAGGTCACCTTCAGTGAAAGTTGGTGATTGTTATCTTTTTGCTACCCTCAGTGAACATTGGTAGTTCATCGTTAGTGAACGACGGTGTTGTGATATATTTTATCTCTACCTTCAGTGAAAGTTGGTAGGTCACCTTCAATGAAAGTTGGTGATTGTTATCTTTTTGCTATCCTCAGTGAATGTTGGTAGTACATCGTCAGTGAATGGTAGTGCTATGATATATTTTCTCTCTACCTTCAGTGAAAGTTGGTAGGTCACCTTCAGTGAAATTTGGTGATTGTTATCTTTTTTCTACCCTCAATAAATGTTGGTAGTTCATCCTCAGTGAACGGCGATGATATGATATTTCTTTTCCTTCTACCTTCAGTAAAAGTTGGTAGTTCATCGTCAGTGAACGTCGATGATTCTTTCTCTCTACCTTCAGTGAAAGTTTGTAGTTCACCGTCAATAAACGTCGGTGTTGTTATGTCTTTCCTCTTTCTACCTTAAGTGAATGTTCGTAGCATCACCTTCAGTAGGAGTTGGTGTATCCTTTGACCATTTTACCATCCTTTCTAAGTCGGGTCTTTTGATCCACCAGTGATTTATTTTCCTGGTTGGACTGCTCTCTTGTTTCTTTATTTTGTTACATCCCTAGTGGTGTTTTGCGTCCCTTTGGAGTTGTCCATGTGCACTCATATTCATAAGCATTGCATGGCATCTTAGGGCCAAAAATAGGGTGTGTTTTATATTTAATTATCTTCGATCGCGTCGACACGAAGATTTTTAACCTTCATATCTCCGGATAGAAGAAACTTAAATAAGGGCAGCTGTTGTACCCCAATTTTTTCCACTAAGATCCCTTCATTATACCATATTGATTCAATCACAACAAGATCACATTAGGGTTTTTGGTTCTCCTACCTACCTTTAGCTTTTCTCTTTGAGGAATCACCAAGCACCTTGACTTGTTTTCTTTTGTGGTCATGAATATTTTGTCGTGATTTTTCCTTTTAATTAATAAAATGCAATGTTGGTTTGTATTGCTTGTTGCTAATGTAGGTAAAGGAAATGAGATCCAGCAAGTTGCTCCATGGGTTCATGAGTTTATTTCCATGCCCTGGTCAATAAAGCTTTAGGAGTTCAAACCTCACCATTGAAGTTGTTTTAGAAGAAATGGCATGGCAAGGTTATTTTAGTTCACCATATTTCAAGGTCATCAAATTTGATTTAAAAGTACAAGTGGTTGATTGAAGAAGTTGTCATGCTTGGACAAGACTTTGTTCCCATTGGTCACAAGTGCATATTTCTCTCAATTCTCAAGATATGGGAGTGGTTTTGGTGGCTATGAGTACTCATTTTCATCCTCAACAACTTCTATTTACAAAGCACTTGTGTTGGTACAGGAAGTTTGTTCAAAATTGTCAAAGTTCCTCAAGGCATTTTCTTGATCAATGAGCTAGGTTTTGAACTTCAAAGAAGTATATCTTGCCCATCTTTTGGTATTTTTGAGTGAATCCAAAGCTATCCTACTCTTAAAAGGGTTATTAACAAATCACTTCAAAAGTTTCAAGGAGTTTTCATGTGGAAGAAACTTGATGATGAAGAAAGATTACAAGCCCTCCAGATGAATCTCCAATTTCTCATGTGTGACTTCAAATGATCATAACTTGGTCAATTTTTATCACCTTGAGCCTATTATTTTTCCACAATGATCTTGAGGATGTGAACTTTATGCCTTATTTTATATGCAAAGTGCTAAAATGGATGGAAAATGCCCTAAGGATACAAAAGATGATAGGTCATTTCATGATTATTTGCCAACTTCAACAACTCATAACTCTCTCAATTTTTGTATATTTTTAATGGTTCAAGTTTCAAAATGTCACTCAAGAGGTCTATTTCATGCCATCTTTTTTGGTCAAAAGCAAATTCTAAGTGGAAGGCCATGTTTGGATGCAAAACATTATAGGTCACTTTTGAAGGAAAAGTTGAAATATTTCTAAGTATGGAAAGTCAACTTCTTTTTTCCAACTTTGACTCAATGCAACTTTCAGCTCAAGCATCCATTTGATTCCATTTTTTTCCAGTGCAAATCTTGTAACCTCATCTTTCTAAAGCATCAAGAATCAGCCCTAAGACCCCTTGAGCTGAGAATGCCATTGATTTGAACTTGGTAACTTGGAACTGAAGTTTCTTCAAAAGTCAGAATTTGAAATCATTGGTTTAGCTTCTAAACACTTTGTATTTGTGTGTTTTTGCCTCTAAACATGTTTAGTGAACTTCCAGAAGTGATTAGCACAACAAAACACGCGTTTTGGATGAGTTTTGATCAAATTAGAAGTCACACTTTTCTTGTTTGCAACTTCACACAATTTCCCTCCAAACTTCATTATTTCACACGCTTGGACATTCCATTTGATTTCCTATAAATAGAGGGTCATCCCCCATTCATTTCCTCAAGCTTGGATAGCCAGAATCACCCTGCCAAAGTTGTTCCATAACTCAAAATTATGCTACTTCAAAATATATTCTCAAGTCCTTTTTAACCCATTTTTTCCTACAATTCACCTTCCTTGATCTTCCCTGAAGCTAACCATATAATTACATTCAAGAATCGTGCCCTATATTGCCCCATAGAAGTCCAGTTTCAGAGCTCTGCAACTCAACTTCAATAGGTAGATTCCTTCATCAATTCTTCAAAACTTTGATATCATTGTGATGCTCTCGTTGCCCTGGTTCCAGTCGCAACACTTACTTTTATCTGGAAACATGTTTTGACCATGAATTTTCAAATCCCTTTTCAAAACTTTCCTTCCAAATTGCATGAGCTACATTTTATATAAATTTGTCGCAAAGGTGTGGTTGTCTTTGTTTTGAAGAGACGAAGCGAATGGCATAGGTCTGAGCTTTTGATTTTACAGTTTGAGAGACCTGCAATTCACATTGGCTGGAGGTTGAAGATGACCAACGTATCATCTTCCAACCAATGAAGGCGCACCACCTGTTTTTAAAAAAAAATCTGATTTAATTAATGATTCTATGCTTTATTCACTAATGACCATGATATGCACAGTGCGCCAGATCCCTTGGATTTGATTACTAATGCATTTTGACTCTCATCCAATGGTCCACATATTTTTTACTTTAATTTTCTTTTTTTATTTTTATATTTAATTGTTTTAAATTTCAAAAAATCATAGAAAATTCATTTTTATTTTTAATTGTTTTTTATTTTTAATTGTTTTAATTTGAATATAGTTGATATTTTTCTCTATTATTTCTATTTTAAAATATTTTAAAAACCTTTTTTTAATGTATATATTAAATGCAATATTATTTTGTGATTATTTTCTGGCTGATCTTGGGTTGAATTTTTTATTATGAACTTTGTTAATATCATTGGATCCATGGTGTTGAGTTTAACTCCATAAAAATGGATGAATGATTTTAATAATAGTTTAATTAAAATTTAATTCAAAAGTGGTGTGTATGTTTTTTCCCACCCCTCTTCATTTTATCCCTTTCTCATTGCACTAAGTGTTATTGGAGCATGATCTCTATGTCATGTCTCAAAACAAATGGTGCTTATATTTCTATTTACCGGCCTCAAAATAGGTGCGACTTCTACATAAGTCCACTTACGATTGCTTAACATAGCGCTAAATTTTGTCCCGATTCGAATAAATGATCATTCGTGGCCCAAACCTATGTTTGCAAGCCCAAGTATGTTAATTTGATTCCTTTGATCCAATAACCTTGAGATTCATTGTGTGGAGGCTTTGGTTCTACCAATCCTCTAATGGATCTACAACACTTTTGGTCAATGTAGATCGTTTAAATATCGTTGATCATTAAATGGTACTTTTGAGGATCCCAAATGGATGATATACTTGACAAAAAGAAAATGCAACTTGTTGTGTGGAGGCTTTGGTTCTACCAATCCTCAAGTTTCAAGATGTTCATCCAACTAACCACTAATTAATAATTTGTTTTTACTTTATTCCCTTTTATTTTTTATGCTTTATGTACCATTTACTTTAAGCATTATATTTCATGTCATTTTTATTTTCCTCACTTGAGCCTTTTCTTTTCTCTTCTAAGACACTTAATAATCAACATAAACCCTAAAAAACTTTAATGATACTTGGACTATTTGGGTACTATCCTTGGCATTATGGAGTATTGGACTTCTTGAACTTAGGATTAGAAACTTAGGGCCTATGTTGGAGACCTTGTGACCTTAATTTATAGTTTGTATGTAGTTCTTGAGGTTTACCTCAAGACATTGGGTTGTTTGTTTGTTTTGTGTTCAGGTTATTGTGATTATATTCTTTGTTTGTAATATGAAATTCACCTGTATACAGCCGTTACTCTGTCCAATTTTTAGGAAGACTTAATACACTTGAAGTTTAGTTCTCTCAAGAGGTCTAGTATATTTGCTTGCTTGGTTTCAATCCAAAGAATAGGAATTCTATCTTGACTCATAATGTCAAGTATTGGCTTCTTGCTGGTTAGATAGTTCTTATCCCTAGCTTTTACCTTATGCTTTTGGATAGTCTCTTCTTCTCCTCCCACTTTCTTTAATTTCAAAAATCTTCTTCCTCCTTTTGAAAACTCTTATTATTTTTAAAATTGAACTACTTTCATAATAAAGTTAGACTTGGGTCCATGCATTTTCAAAACATCTTTCACAAATAAACTTCAATCAACATTAATAAAACCTAGACTTTTTTGTGAGAAGATTAAAAGTCAATCAATCTCATTTCAAACCAATTTTACCACTTTGGCTTTTTACTTTAAAAACTTTTCTCAAAAAGATTAGACTCTTATCAATCCTTGTAGTGATACAAACAACTATACTTCTACAATATGTAGTGAAGAGAGATATTTTCCACTTGGGTGTTGAGTGAGGCATTGTTGATTTTAAAATCCAAGTCATATCCTCCACTTTGAGATGGTGCAAATTCTCCTTTCTCATGATTGTGGGTAATAAGCATGTTTTTCCACACGGACAATGACGATGATATCTTATCTCATAAAATTAACCAACACACTTGTGTTTTAAATTTTTTTAGTGCGGAACTACGTGTACCCTGATCCCCTATTGCACGGAAGGTGGTACGTAGGCACTAAAGGTTCGCAACCGCGGCGGATGCAAAAAAAAATCATAAAAAAATATTTTTTTTCTCACCTCCACCATCTATTTTTATACAACATTTTATAGCCAAAATATACAGATTTTACAAAGAGGTTCCTGTGGAGTACCGTAGATGTTTGGTGATAATACCTTCCCTTTGTATAACCAACCCCCTTATCTTGAATCTTTCCCCCCTCTTTTGGTTTACTCGCTATTTTTCCATTCCTTTGGAAACAATAAAGCGCGGTGGTGATTTTTATTTTTGATCTGTATAAATCTAGTCAATCCAATGGCTTAGTCTTAAACATTTCTACTGCTACACATTTGTTGTGGCGAACTTTATAATGATTCTCGTCTCTATAAGAATGCATACAAAGTGTTGGTTTTGAAAATAGTTCAAAGAGATGTTTGTTTTTGAAGGTGTTTTTGAAAGTGTAAGTGTGGGAAAATGGTTTTAGTTCAAGAGCAAGCAACTATGAGCGTTCTACCTATTCAAAAGGTTTATGTTCTTTTCCTCCTCCTTTAGATGTTTATATCTTACCATTGATTGGTAAGAAGCCCCATCGTTGGATGTGAAGGGACGGGCATGGGTTATCTTATAGTCATAGAAGGCAACCTATGAGACGTTTTAGCAATTTTCGTTAGGGACTATATCGTTTACCGAAGGCAACATCGAGGGACATCGAGGGACTACGATTTTTTTATTGAGGGTCTTTGCTAAAACACCCATATTCGAGGGACGCGACTATTTTCCGAGGCAACAAGTGAGATTACCCTAGAGGTGCATGTGTGTGAATAGTGTGTTTGATTGCACTCATTTTTGTCTTTGATTAGGGTTGTCTACTTATTGATTTTATCTTGTCATATACACCCTAATTACTAGCATTTATATGAAAAGCGGTAAATTGTGGAAAGTAAGTTTACTACGCTATTACATCCCTTGGGGGATGGGGATACAAATGTACAAATGGTGATTGCAAGAAATTAAACCCTAATTGTCTATTACAACCATATTGAAACTTGAATAATGTATGAGGAATATAATGTACAAGACAAAATGGAAAAAGGAATAGATTTGCTTTGTTTTTGTTAAGGAAATTTAATTAAGTTAAAGAAAAGAAAATAAATAGAAAAAATGTTTTTTTTTGTCTTTTTCATTTTAATAGATTAAATAAAATATACTAAATAATTTAAATTTATTTTTGTTGTTTTCGTGTAGAAAACAATTTTTTATGTTTAAAACAGTTTTTGTGTAGAAAACAGTTTTATGCTTGGGTCTATTTGTTAGTAAACAGGGGGGGTTCAGAAACTGGAAATGCCAAGGCCTAGCCAATGGAGGCCCATGCGTGCTTCCTGCAAACAAGGAAAAGTGAAAAAGTATGAACAGATGACAAAAGGTCTCACTGGGGCTTGAACTCAGGACCTTACATAGAAATGCCTTTCGTGCGTGCTGATTGTACCACTGGGGTGGTCTGTTTCATTCGTTAGTTATATAGTGTGCACTAAAGATAAAATGAACTCATGGCTTCATATTTTTCCTTCTAGCACAGGGATATCTAGCTTATTTTCTAAGATTCGAAAGGATTCACCCTCAGCCAATCGAAGGATGTAAAGAAAAACCTGCCTAACATGTGAATACAAATCTAACTATGTAGCTTTAGAAAGCTACAAAACAGAGGTTAGCACAAATTTGTTTGGTATCAAAATCAGAAGAAAAAAACTAACTAGTCAGAGTTGAGATTCTCAAGACACAAGCAATAAAAATTAAAACTAAGAGTATGGTCAGTTTCTTAGACATGATATCTACATTTTTCTTTTATTTTTGTATACAACTGATGTTTGAATGAAAAGTTCCAAGTTTAAGAAAACTTACCTCTTGGAGCGAAACTTGAGGTACTTCAATAGAGCCTCCGGGAACAGTTTGATGATGGATTATGCTTGCTTCAACCTCCCTGAAGCTATTCTAGTTGTTACTTTTCTTTGAAAATCACTTGAATCGAAGGTTGGTATGTGGTATTTAGGAGTGAATCGAAGGTTGGTATATGGAAGCTAGGGAGTGAATCAAAAGGTTGTTATATGGCAGTTACAGAATGAATCGAAAGGCTGTTATATGGCAGTTATGGAGTGAATTGAAAGGCAGTCTAACGCATGAAGGGGTTTGAGATTTTTTGAGAGTTTGAGAGTGTTTGATGATTTTTCCACCCAACAAAAGTAACTCCAGCTACTAAAAATCCCCCCTTAGATGTGTTGTGGAACATCTTATTTATAGAAGAGTTTGGCTGAGATTTGAGGGGGAAAACAAAATAAATTTGAATAAATTGGGTATGATGTCCTCATAGCCTTTGAGGTGCAGCTCTTGTATGCCAATTTGGTGCAAGTATGGGAGCAACATAGTAGGACTGCTTTGCAGCAGTTTTGGAGTGTTATGGCAGCTTGGTGCAAGATTGTTTCACAGCAGACTGTTTTTGACCAGACTCATCAAAAGACAAAATACCAATTGTGTGTCCTTCAAATGGACCAATTGTGTATCCTTCGAAGGGACCATATGTGTGTCCTTCGAATGGGCCAAATGCATGTCCTTCGAATGGATCATATGTGTGTCCTTCGAAGGGGCCAAATGTATGTCCTTCGATTAGACCATATGCCCTTCTTCGAATGGGCCTTTTGTATGTTATTTGAATCCACCAATTGTAATTCATAGTGTAGAAACTATGTGTATTGAAGGGTTTAGAGGTGGAATCGAAGCAAGCATGCAGGAGTCATTTCCTTGTGGGTGCTAGCATTAAAGAAGTCATTGCCTTGTGCGTGTTAGCATGAGGGAAACCCTTGCCTTGTGCATGCTAGCATGATAGAAGCCCTTGCCTTATGAATCGAAACAGGTTGCTTAGAAGGAAAACATTTCCCAATCGAAGCTTGTATAAAGATAGCCATTTTCCAAACGAAGCTTGTATGAAGATAGCCATTGCTTTTTGAATCGAAGCAAGCATGCAGGAGGCCACTGCTTTATAAATCAAAGCAAGCACGCGGGAGGCTACTGCTTTGTGAATCGAAGAAAGCATGCAGGAGGCCACTGCTTTGTGAATCAAAGCAAGCATGTAGGATGCCACTACCTTCTGAATCGAAGCAAGCCTGTAGGAGGCCATATTCCCAAATGAAGCTTGTGGACCAAAGCTTGCTCGAAGGGGACCAAATGCCCATTCGAAGATTGTGGACCAAAGCTTGATCGAAGGGGGACCAAATACCCAATCGAAGCTTGTGGACCAAAGCTAGATCAAAGGGGACTGAATACCCAATTGAAGCTTATGAATCAAAGCAAACTTTCTCTTCTTTGATTTGATGCTTGAGATCCCAATATGATCCATGGAAACTTGTGCAGTCATGACCCAGTAGAAATTTTGTGAGAAAAATCTTGAGAAATGAGAGGGAAAATTTTGGGGTACAACAGGCTTCAATTAGCGCGCTCTCAACTTCACCCAAATGCATTGGCGTTCATGCGGGAGTTCGATCTTGTCTTCCAGTATCTTCAAATAGGGGTCATGCTTCCCCTCTTCTTTCATATCTTTCACCTTCAAAGACAATCCATCGGAGGAGGGCAAGCGTGGGTGTCCTTCAAACAGTTCGGGAAGCTCTTTAGGCCTTATCTGGAATTTATCTTACACTTCAAAGAGAGGTACTTTGTTGTGAAACCTTTGATAGACACGACCATAGACTCCTTATACACCTGTGTGGAGGAAGTGGAGGATGGGTGACCAGTTACCCGGCTCATGGCCAGATTTCCGCTCGAGTGGAAATGGAAACACTTCGAGAAAAGGTCTGAGAATTATGCTTTGAAGCCTGAGGACTTGGATGCTCAGGACCAGCTCTCCTATGAGAAGCTGGAGGCATATGTTAGGAGCTTCTCCCCCCGCGAGGTGTGTGGACGTGAGCAAAAACCTCCTCTTTGACAACAACGGGGAGTACCTCTTAGTTAATAGGTTCATCAACACGAAGGCCCTGCTTGAATGTTCCTCAGGAGAGGAAGCCATGGGGATTTTAGATAGGGGATGCAGTTGTGATGATTACTTTTGCTTGCCTTTCATACGGGGATGTGCCCGTGTTATTATCCTTGTTTAACCCATGACTGATGATTTCTTTTTTATTGCATGTCGAATGGGGTCCCTCTCTGAGTGCTTATTGAAGTTGAGGCCCAAGAACCCGTCCACTTCGGGGCCAAAGAACATGGTCACCCAGCTCCAAGAGCAGGCCAAATCTTCCGCCCGTGTCAGTGGTTACCCCTTTTCATCAAAATCCCAAGTTCCCCCTGGCGAGCTCGCCCAGATTCCCGTCAGTGAGCCTGCGACAAAGAGGAAACGTGTGGAGGATGTCGTAGGTGTTGTGCCCGAAGGTGACAAAGTTCCCGTGTGCCTCCTTGCTATCTAAATCGTGATCTCTTCAGCGAGGAGATCTCCTTGGGCATTCACGAGGAGGAGAGGGAGACGATTTTGTCTGAGGATAAGGAAGTTCATCGAAAGAATTTGGCAGAGGATATGGCAGTTGTTATGAGGATGCTCAAGACGTCCCTGTCACTGAATGACGAGGCCCCGAGTTCTCAGGCCTCCCTTGACGCAGCATATACTAAGATTCAGAAAATGAAGGCCAAGAATGAGAAATTAAAGTTCGATATCCTTAATCCTGAGTCAAAGTTCAAGGCCCAAGTTCGACTTCTCAAGGATCTAAACGAGCTGCGGCCCCAATTAGAGGTCATGACCAAAGAGAACGAGCGCCTGGTTGCCCAAACGAAAGAGTTGGAAGGGGTCACGGCCCCAGCTGAAGAAGAAACTGATGCAGAGAAGGGAATGGCGTCTAGAGCAAAGCTAATTGCATGCATCTGAATTCTCAAGAAAGACATCACGGACACCCTTAACTATGGTTTCAACATTGTTGTTGCTCAACTGATGATTCTGAACCCGGGGGTCGATATTATGGTCGAAGGAGTGGGCCCATTCAACCAAGTGATTGATGGGAAGATCTTTTATTCCCCCTGAAAACAGTGATGGGGAAGATGGGATTTGATTATTTTTTAGGGTCTGCGTGCCTGTTCTCATTTTATTTTGGATTCATGGTCGTCGTGCCTAATTTTGTAATTATTTAAACAACATCGGCCTTCGTGGTCGGCATTTATGAATGCCTTCATTTTGTTTTCATGCTTATTTATATATAAATAATTCCTTGTCGTTGTTTCTGACTTTCTTATTGTATGAAGGTTCGTATTGCTAAGGTTGGAGATTTGTGCTCGACCTTGGTTGTGGTCGACTCATGTCGAATTTGTCGAGGAAAACAGAGTAGGGATCCGACGAGCTCAATATCGGGGTCGGGATCTTAAACTCGTGGCGTGAACTTCCTATCGTGAACTGGGTGTTCTTCCTGTTGGGTACTTCGACAGCAGAGCTAGATTGAGGTGTCCTTGTCGGCCTAAGGTTCTGCTCAACAAATGAAAAGTAACCCGCCGATGTTGATATTTGAAGGTCAGGTTCGTACATTAACATGCCTACATGGTCGAGCTCATCCCATTGTCGGTTGGATGGGACTGGTCGACTGCCAATGTCCGTAGTAGGATAAGGACTTAGCTGTAATATTGTTTCAGTTTTGTGGTGTTCCATGGTCGAGGTAGTGGTTCTCCATTTAAATGCTCGAGGGAGTATGCCTTAGTGTCCATAGCCCCACGGACGCGGTATAGTCCTGAAGGGTGAGAAAACACTTAAAAGGGGGGGGGGGGGGGGTGAATAAGTTTCTCTTTTTCTTTTTCTTAAAGGACCAACAATAATGGAAAGACACAGTTATTTTTATCCTTGTTCGTTTGAACTCAAACTACTCCAGTCCACCCGCCAAGGTGATTTCTCCTTTCTCAACAAGGACTTAATTCACTATAATCAAATAGATTACAATCACACAACCAAACCGTTGTGACTAACAATTCAAAGCACAAGTAAACTTACAAGTGACTAACACCACTAAGACTCAAACTAGTCCAAGCCTTCTTGAGAAATCTGACAAAACTTGGTCTCTCAAGGAACAATTACAAGAATTAAATATTTACAGATAGTGAAACAAATTACTTCTTAGAAAGCTATATCACAAACTATGATTTTTCACTAAGATTAGTTTTGCACAAAGTGTTTGTAAAATGATTTGTGATCAGCAGAATATTTTCACGTAGTTGGGTTGTTGGCTTGCAATAAATGATCTTCTATTTATAGCATGAAGAAAACGACAGTTGCTGCCTTCAAAAGTGTGGAGCAATTAATGTTTGTGTGTTTGCTTGCAGTATTGCATTTTCCAATGAACTAGCGTAGACACTTGAGTGCATGTAGCCGTCTTTGCATTAAATGAGCAAACAACACTTGTCAGAGCATGTTTCCTGAAACTTGACAAGACTTGTTAGCTTCTTTATTCTATCAGAACTAGCTTCACGTCTTGCTTCAGAGTATGCTTGCAAATAACTTCTTATCAGCGCTTGCTTGCAGAATACTTCTGAACATGGTTTACATGGAAACTTGCTAAGCTTTAGAAGATGCATAAAATAGTTTCTTATCAAAGTCAGCATCAGAACTTGCGCTAAAATAAATAGTTCTTTCATCAAAGAACTTCTTCATTTATTTTCAGCTCAGCACGTCAAAATGATTTTCATCTAGGAAAATACTTCAGTCAGAACATTATCTGAAACAAATAAATATGCTCATCAGAGTATCAATTATATAAAATATATTTTATTGTTATCATCAAAACTCTGAGATATGATCAGAACCAATCTTGTTCTAACAATCTCCCCCTTTTTGATGATGACAAAAATATTCAGGTTTTGAAATAAAATTGAATAAGAGATAAGAATCTCCCCCTGAAATAAATATTTCTATAAGAATAACTTCCTGAGAATTTTCATCAGAGCTTTGAGATTTTTCTTTTGGGATTTCTTCAGCAAGTCTTTTGAAGATAATGTTCAGATGATTAAACTTCCAGAGTTTAGTGATACCTGCAAAAATCTTTAAACAGAGAAAGAAATCTTTGTATTTTGTTAGTAATGTTTGAGACTTAGTCCCATAACTGTTAATCAGAGATTAGATCAAAATACTCATTTTCTCCCCCTTTTTGTCATAATCAAAAAGTATATCAAATTAAAGAGTGTAAACAGTTTTTTTTAATAAAAAAAAAGATTCAGAGGTACAAAACAAAACAAAAACAAGAATCAGAATAACACTAAGATATTTATATGAAAGAGAAGGTTGAATTTTGAAAGAGAAGGTAAAAAGTGAGAAAGGGTTTTTACAAAGGTATTTATATGAAAACTTGAGAGAGAGAAAAAAGGTTTTAAAAATGAAACTGTAAAAAGAGTTTAAGAAAAAAATTAATTAAAAAGAATCTAATCATTACTAGCATTTAATGATATTGAAAAATGAGGGGAAAGCGTGAGATTTGAGCGAATCATAACAGTTACCTAGTGTGATACGGTGGGAGAACTGACTTGGGTTTCGCGTTTGTATTCGCAAATGTTGCGGTTAGCAAGAGTCGCCACCGACTTTTTATTTTATCCTAAGGAAAGGTTAAAAAGCACAGCAAAAAACCTTTTGAGATGTTTTCTTGGGTTCGGGGAGTAGATTATAGAAAGGGAAGGTATTAGCACCCTTTCTATCCATGGTTATCCATGGGCTCTTAGTTACTTGCTTAGATCACTTGCCTTTTGTTTTCAATTGTTTTAAATGGTGCTTGAGTGTGTGGGTTTGAAAATGTTTTGAAAAGAAGCCAATGTGGTGGCAACCTTTGTAATGATCCATATGGGGATGTATACAAAGATGTATGTCTTTTGAAAAGGTTTTCATTTGTTTTTGAAAGTGTAGTGTTGTGTGGTTTTGAAATTAGGCAAGTGTTTTGTTTGCAAGATTGGCTCAAGTAACTAAGAGGTTATCTACTCATAAATTTCTCAAAAGATTATTGTTATATCTTAACCCTTTTAACAAGTTTGTTCCACCATTGAATTTGGTGGACAACCTTATGTTAGGATGTGAAAGGGACAGGCGCGGGTCATCATTTAGACCATAATTGCAACGGCGTTAAATGTCTTTGGGCAATTTTCTTTAAGGGACTTGATCATTTGTTTTTGTTTGTTTTGAAAAGTTTTATCGAGGGACTATGATCATTCAAATTGTTTGCTTTGCCCAAAGAAGTTCAACATACAATATGGCCCATTTATTTGAAGGCAACAAGTGGAATACCCTAGGGGTGCAAGTGTGAGATGTGTTGTTTATTTTCATGCTCATTTATCTTGTATTAGGTCAAACTATTTTTTTATCGTTTTTTCGCATACAAACCCTAACTCTAACATATTATCATTAGAAAGCAAAAAGAGTGCGAAATTAAAATTACTAAGCTATTACAAAACCAAATATGGGAAGGGGGGTACAAATGTTCAAATGGGGATATTGACAAGAATTTAAATCTAAATTATTACATCATTTTGAATATTTGCAATTAATCAATGTACAAAAATTAAATAACAATGCAAGATGCAAAAGAAATGTTTTGTATATGTATGAAAAAAATATTATTTATGTAAAAGAGAAAAGAAAATAAAAAAAATATATTATTTCTTGGAGTATTTTGAATTTAGGGCAAAAACCCTAATTTTAAAAGAAAATGCCTTATTATCTAATTTAATACAAATATTTATTTACTATTTATAAAAATAAAATAAAATGAAGTATATTATAAAAAAAGGTATTTTTGTATCAAATATTAATAAAATAAAAATTCAAGTATTTTTATATTTTTAACTTAAATATATTGATAAATATATATATATATATATATATATATATATATATATATATATATATATATATATATATATATATATATATATATATATATATATATATATATATATATATATATATATATATATATATATATATATATATATATATATATATATATATATATATATATATATATATATATATATATATATATATATATATATATATATATATATATATATATATATATATATATATATATATATATATATATATATATATATATATATATATATATATATATATATATATATATATATATATATATATATATATATATATATATATATATATATATATATATATATATATATATATATATATATATATATATATATATATATATATATATATATATATATATATATATATATATATATATATATATATTAAATCTTAAATATGTATTATACACAAAACAAATATTTATTTAATATTTTAATAAAATAAATAAAAAGAGTATTTTTTATATGAAATATTTTCAGAAGGTAAATAAAAATAAAAATGTATTTACACTATTTTTCTATTTATTCTAATAATAGTATATATATATTTATGTATAAACAAAGAAATAAATCAAATAAATATGCCATAAATTCAAAAAAAGATGGAAAAAATATTTTTAAAATTTTTATATCATGAGAAAAAATAAACAAAGTCAACCAAAAAAGAAAAAGTCAAAAAGAGTCAAAAATGAAGCAAATGGGCTCAGGGGGTGTGAATCAAAATAAATGGTGTGAATAGGAAAAAATTCCAGGCCCAGCCCAGAAGACCTGTCTTCTTCAACCTCTGAACAACATCCTTCAAGTAAAACACGCGTTTTTTATCTCTGGATTCCTGGACTTTCAAGCAAAACTCATAACATGAAAAGTGTAGAGCATTAAGAGACGGTTTCAACCATATAAAGAACTTGACCTATCTCTCTAAGATGAGGGAGAATTTCTCCTCCCCTAATTTCTGACCTAACTTTTCATCAATGTTCAGACATGAAATTCTCTAAGCACACGAAATATAAATGAAATCTAATCATATGAGCATGTTCAGGGCTATGATTGTGACATGTTTTCTTCAAAAACCTAAAGCTAACAATGCCTAATAAGGGAGATAGAACTCCATGAATGTACCTGTTCAGTTGGAATCGAGCTTTGCAATGGAGGATGTTTCAGAGTGAAATGATGACTTGTATAGCTTCCTTGAAGTGTAAGGATGCTTTCCCAAGTCCTACTTTGTCTTGAAACTCCCTGAATCGAGCTAGTGAACTCCAACTGCAAAACAGAAATTTAAAAATGGTGAAGTGGCTTGGAGGTGTTACAGGTCAGGTTTCAAGTCATGGTTAGCTTGCATATGTTGTAAGGAAGGTAGAGGAACAGGTTTGGACAAGAATGCTTGAAGGGATTGAGAGATAGCCCTCAATCTGCAGGGCTTGCTCTGTTTGAGCAGTTTTGTGGTGTTTCTGAGATGGAGAGTGCTTGAGAGGCAAAATGGCTCGTGCAAAAGCTTGGTTGGGTTCTTCTGAATGTGTTTGATAACTTTTCTCTTGTGTTTGTAAGTTGAGATGAGATATGGCACAAGTTATGCAATGTTACTTGAAAATGAAGCAAGCAATGGTCACTTTGTGTTTTAGGTCAGTAGGGGCCTCTAATCCTGCTGCATAAGCCTCTCTTGATCAGAGCAATTTGCCCATAATCTTGTGCCAAAGGGATTTTGCTTGTACCTTCTTGGATTTCAATTTGACATAAAGTTAATCTTTTTCAAAAATGGAAAGTTCACTTTATCTAGTTTAGGATTAATCCACTATGCAATGTTAGAACACAAAGAATATGGTCTTAACACATTGAATATGCATTAAATTATTGAGTATGGAATGGTTCAAGGACCTCTAATCAAGCATAAAGCAAGCTAAGTTCATATTTGCAAAGTTATGAACATGTTCATGAACCATTCAAAAGTGGATTTTTGCCAACTTGTGAAATTCGAATCTCTCAAGTTATGAGGTTGTTTGATGAGTTCTTGGACATTTTGGAAAGCTTGGAATGTGTACTACAATCCATCTTTGAAATGCAAATTGAAATTCCAAGTGGAAGTGTATGGAAAATGGCCTTGAAGTGGGGTAAAAACTTGTCAAAAATAGGTCAAATTTTCACTAAGTTAAGAATGGTTTAGTGCCCTTATTCAAAAATTTGTAACTTGAGATAAAAGCTTCAAATGAGAAAACTTTGTGAATCAAAGTTGTAGATTTTGTAACAAGCTACAACTTTCATTTTTTGACTTTTGTTTGAATCCAAATGAATCATGGCGAAAAAGTGGGGCAAAGTTGGGAAAAAATTAGGGTTTTCCATAACTTAGAAAAATTCTAAGTTATGAAAAATTCCATTTTCAAACCCTAATTTGCATTTTGAGATTTCTTGGTGAACAAGTTTCATGATTTGGCATGTTTTGATGAAAAATGAATCTTGACTCTTGATTTTGACCAAAAAGTCAAAGTTTGACTTTTCAGTATACAGTCAAAATTGATCAATTGACTGGGAAATTCAACTGTCAACCTTGTGTACTTGGGATCTTTTGAGCTTGATGAACACGTCAAGATAATTCCATGGGGTCCTTGAGTCCATGTGTGAGCTTGGTTTGCCATTGGCTAGGTCAAACAGTCAAAAATTGCCCTTGTGCAGTCAAAACCCTAAAAATGACCATTTTGCCCTTTTGGTGATCTGATCAAATTTCTTGTGGAATTGTGATCCAAACTTGATCAAATGGTTCATATGAGTTCATAATGTTGATGTGGGTCAAATTTCATGAGGTTTGACTGTCAATTGGCCATAGTTGACTTTTTCCCCAATACAGTTGATTTCTAGGTCAACTGTCCAATTGACTGGGCAAAACTTGGAATCAAGACTTGAAACTTGGCATGGGTAAACTTGGGAGTCCAATATGAAGCATGAAAGTCATCTTAGGCATTTCAGGTCAAAACATCCTTGGGCAATCACAAACCCTAATTTGAGTCCACAGTGCAAGGAGAAGTCTTGAGCAGAGGAAACCCTAACTGGATCTTGATCTTCAAAGGTCTTGTGATGAGAAAATGTTGAGGAAATGGGAGGGCAAATTTTGGGGTACAACAGTTGCCCCTGTTTAATCTTCTTGAACCTGAAGAGTTAGATTGGCAAGTTTGCCTTTCGTGACTCGAGGGTAAAAGGAGATTGGACACTAGAGTGCCCGGAAATTTGCACTCGCATGTTGAGGTATCAGCAATGTGATGTCAGGAATGGGCTTACGGATGCCATTTGGAGAGGTGGTGGATAGGGAGATGGGCTTATAGATGTCATCCGGAGATGTGACATAACTTTGTCGGGAATGGGCTTATAGATGCCATTTGGAAGTGTTGATCGCATAAGAGATTCCTTAGCGAGAACTTGTGTATTTGAGAAAGACGGATGTTTTCCTGGCTTGTTACAGGTGTTTAATCCTCAGTCTCCTTATGCAGATATGCCCTGGCTGGATACAGGTATTGAATCTACAATTGGTTGCTCACAGATATGCTCTGGCTGGATACAGGAGTCGAATCTGGAAATAGTCGTGAATAGATGTGCCCTGGCTGGATACAGGAATCGAATCTTCGAACTCTTCAGACGTGCCCTGGCTAGATACAGGAATCAAGTCTGGAAACGTGGTCAATAGATATGCCCTGGCTGGATACAGGAATCGAATCTGGGGGATGTTGTAGTCAATAGATGTGCCCTGGCTGGATACAGGAATCGAATCTTCGAACTTTTCAGACGTGCCCTGGCTAGATACAGGAATTGAGTCTGGAAACTGATCACTCTCAGATGTGCCCTGGCTAGATACAGGTATCGGATCTGGAATTGCGACAGTTGACGGTAATTGTTTTTGGGATTGTCTTTTTCCTGAAAAGGCAAAAACGTAAGTTGTGTGCAATGTCATGATGTATGATATGCATGATATCATGATGTTTAACATGAGATAGTGTTGTATGCGTTTCATCATGTATGTAAGCGAGATGTATGAAAATGTGGAATGTTTATGGATGTAATTTCGCCTTAGGAAAATAAATCCTTGACGATCGGCCGGAGAATTGATCTGTGGAAGAGATACTTGGCCGAAGTTTTGATGTGAGGCCTATTGAGGACTCTAATGATAGATTCCGCTGGGGACAACGATGATAAACTCGCTGGGGATTGAAGAAACTTTGCCGAGGGCGGTCTTCCGTGGTTTTTAGCTGAGGATAACCCAGTTATAAGTCCTTGTGAGGAAATAACTCTAAATAAAACTCGGGAGAGACGTCCGTGCTCCGCAGGGGATAAGCTTCCAGAATCTACTGGGGATGAGCTTTAAGACCTGCCGGGGAATGTTGTGTCCTTTCAGGATTAACGGGGGAACCAACTCTGCTTGGGGAAAGTACTACTGAACCTCGTTTTTCTCTGCGGGGCGTTGAGATGATTTGGCCACATTCTTCAGTTGAACCTACCTTGGTGCCTTGGCGGACAAAACAACCAGACATGCATTAGACAACTTCAAATTGCCCCTGTCTCTGATGTCACCTGTAATCAATCTCTTGTTTCCTATGCAAATATTTATGCATCAGCAATTTAATGTCAAATGCATATATCAAAAATGAACATTGGACGTTCTTCGCAAGACAAAACAGAAAAAGGAAAACAATGGTAATTTGTATGGACAAGTGAATTTGTATTGATTTAAACTTTGCCTGTGAATAGGCGTTTTTTGTACAAGAGGCCGACATCCTAGTAAGAGGGTGCCGCCAAATAATATAAAGTTTACAATTTGAAAAAGGAAACAAAACAGCTATGTGAACAATCCCACTGGGTTCCAACTCTGCTATCGCCTTTATGTCTTCGAACGTCTCATCGCCTTGCTGCCTAATTGAAGATGAAGCTGATTGGTCGATGCCGAAATCTTGAGCCAGATAGTTGATGCCGAATTCCAGATGCGAAGTGATCCAATGAGACATAGTGTTACGCTTTTATCCCTAACTTTTACCTGGACCGCCCTTTCGGGTTTTCAGTCCACCGGGATACCCATTTTTGCCCAAGCCGCCCTTTCAGGTTTTCGACTTGCCGGGTGTACAGATTTTTTTTTTATTCATTTCATCCCTTATTTTTGCCCGAACCCTTTTGGTTCGCCGGGAAGCCCTTATTTTTGCCTAGGTATGTCAACCTAGCGGGTCTTTTATTTATGCGTAGTATTTTTTCACTATGTCTGCATTGGCGGGGTGAGGAAGGTCGTCACCATCCATGGTGGTTAGGATCATGGCTCCTCCTGAGAACACACGTTTAACCACAAATGGCCCTTCGTAAGTAGGGGTCCATTTGCCCCGGGGATCACTTTGAGGAAGGATGATGCGTTTGATTACCAGGTCCCCAACTTGATATTCTTGCGGTCTTACTTTCTTGTTAAATGCCCTGATCATCCGTTTCTGATACGTTTGACCATGACAGATAGCAGTGAGCCTCTTTTCGTCAATCAGATTTAATTGATCAAGTCGAGTCTAGATCCAATCATCTTCATTCAAGTCTGCATCCTTCATTATCCGGAGAGAGGGTATCTGGACTTCAATTGGCAAGACTGCCTCCATGCCATAGACCAAGGAGAAGGGAGTTGCCCCGGTTGACGTCCTTGCTGAGGTGCGGTACCCATGAAGAGCGAACGGTAACATCTCGTGCCAATATTTATAGGTCACTGTCATCTTCTGCACAATTTTCTTGATATTTTTATTGGCTGCTTCTACAGCCCCATTCATCTTCGGCCGGTAGGGAGAAGAATTGTGGTGCTGTATCTTGAATTATTCACAGAGTTCAGTGATCATTTTGTTGTTAAGATTGGTACCATTATCTGTAATGATTCTTTCCGGGACGCCGTACCGACAGATCAGATTATGCCGGATGAAACGTGCCACGACGCTCTTGGTTACTGTGGCGTAGGAAGCTGCCTCAACCCACTTTGTGAAGTAATCGATCGCCACCAAGATGAAGCGATGCCCATTGGATGCCGTCGGTCGGATCTCACCGATCATATCGATGCCCCACATTGCGAAAGGCCAAGGTGCCGTCAGGACATTCAAAGGAACCGGAGGGATATGCACCTTGTCAGCATAGATCTGGCATTTATGACAAGTTCGGGAGTGTTGGTAACAATCGGCTTCCATTGTGGACCAGAAATATCCTGCCCGAAGGATTTTCTTAGCCATGGTGTGTCCACTGGAATGTGTTCCAAATGTACCTTCATGCAGTTCTATCATGATTTTCTCTGCTTCAGCCTTATCCACACAACGTAGCAGAGTTGAATCATGATTCCGTTTGTAGAGAATGTCGTTGTTGAGGAAGAATTTTGCAGCAAACCTCCTCATGAACTTCTTATCATTGACAGATGCCCCTTTAGGGTATTCCTGAGCTTCCAAATACCTCTTCACCTCATGATACCAGGGTTTCTCAGTGACCTTCTCAACCTCGAGCTCGCAGCAGTATGCCGGTTCATCCAACTTCCAGATTATGATTCGGGGAGCCTCATTGTCCCATTTAACTTTGAACATTGAAGACATCGTAGCTAGGGCGTCCGCTAGCTGATTCTCCTCTCTAGGGAAGTGCTCAAAAGTTATTTCTTCAAAGTGGGGAAGCAAGGTTGACACATACTCCTTGTAAGGAATAAGATTCGGGTGTTTCGTATCCCACTCTCCTTTGATCTGATTGACCACGAGAGCGGAATCTCCGAAGACACTCAGAAATTTGATCCTTAAGTCGATTGCAGCTTGTAAACCCATGATACATGCCTCATATTCTGCCATATTGTTGGTGCAGCTGAAACATAATCGGGCGGTGAGGGGAGTATGAGTTCCTTTGGGAGATATGATTACAGCGCCAACGCCGTTACCCAAAGCATTGGAGGCTCCATCAAAATGCATAGACCATCGGGATCCTTCCTCAGGTCCTTCATCCGGTCCAGGTACTTCACAGTCAGTTACCACCATGATGTCTTCGTCCGGAAAATCAAAGTTCAATGATTGGTAATCATCCACAGGTTGGTGTGCCAAATGATCTGCCAGTACACTTCCCTTAATTGCTTTCTGAGTTGTATACTGGATGTCATATTCTGTCAAGATCATTTGCCATCTCGCTATTCTTCCAGACAGAGCGGGCTTTTCAAATATGTACTTGATGGGATCCATCTTTGAAATCAATAAAGTAGTGTGAGTCAGCATATACTGTCTCAGCCGGCGAGCAGCCCATACAAGAGCGCAGCAAGTTTTCTCAAGCAGTGAGTAACGAGACTCACAGTCGGTAAACTTTTTGCTCAAGTAATAAATAGCGTGCTCTTTTCGGCCAGACTCGTCATGCTTCCCCAGCACACACCCCATTGAATTGTCAAGTACTGTCAAGTATAATATCAGAGGTCTCCCTTCCACCGGTGGCATAAGAATGGGTGGCTCTTGAAGGTATTCCTTTATCCTTTCAAAGGCAGCCTGACATTCATCGTTCCAGCGTACTACTTGATCTTTCTTCAGCAATTTGAAGATTGGCTCACAAGTAGCAGTTAGATGTGAGATGAATCAGGCAATGTAATTTAGTCGTCCCAGGAAGCCTCTGACTTCTTTCTCTGTTTTTGGAGTCGGCATCTCTTGTATGGCTTTTACCTTGGCAGGGTCCACCTGAATACCTTTATCACTTACAATGAAACCTAGCAATTTTCCGGATCTTACCCCAAAGGTGCATTTGTTGGGATTCAACCTCAACTTGTATAACTTGAGTCGGTCAAACAACTTCCTCAGATGGTCAAGGTGCTCCTCCTCAGTTTGAGACCTTGCAATCATGTCATCAACGTATACCTCAATCTCATGATGGATCATATCATGAAATAAAGCAACCATGGCACGTTGATAGGCCTCCCCAGCATTTTTCAATCCGAATGGCATGACCTTATAACAGAAGGTGCCCCACTGAGTCACAAAGGTAGTCTTCTCCATATCCTCTGGAGCCATCTTGATCTGATTATACCCCGAAAAACCATCCATGAAGGAGAACACCTTGTGTTGAGCTGTATTGTCAACAAGGACATCAATGTGAAGTAGGGGGAAGTCATCTTTGGGGCTGGCCCTGTTCAGATCCCTGTAGTCAACACACATTCTGACTTTACCGTCCTTCTTCGGCACTGGCACTACATTGGCAACCCACTGAGGGTAAGAAGTCACTGCAAGGAACCCGGCATCAAACTGTTTCATAACCTCGGCCTTGCTCTTTTCAGACATCTCTGGACGCATCCGTCGGACTTTTTGCTTTACCGGAGGGCAATCTTCCTTGGTTGGCAGGTGGTGAACTACAATGTCGGCATCCAACCCAGGCATATCTTCATAGGACCAAGCAAAAATCTCCATGTAGTCTTGTAGCATCTGGATCAATCGTTGCTTCACGCTGAACTCTAGATTGGCACCAATCTTAACCTCTTTCCTATCTGTCTCAGTACCCAGGTTAATTGTCTCCACCGGCTCTTCATGTGGCTGAATAGCCCTCTCTTCCTGAAGTAGCAGTCTTGCGAGTTCACCAGGCACTTCGCAATCATCTTCACCTTCGTCTTCGGCCAAGTTGATCGGATTTTCGAAGTCATAACTGGCGGTAGCAGAGCTGTTACCAGTGAGATCCAAAGTGGATTGAAACCTGTATAAGTGAGTGTGTGTAAATATAGCTGTTTTGCAATATATATAACACAGAAAGGAAAAAGAGCACAAGATTTGAAATGCAACAAACGTCCAATGTTTTGATTGATGATATATGAAAATGTCATACAAAAAGCCCTCACAAATGGAGCTACGATGCCCCGGGTAGGACACCGAGCCAACAAAGTTTTAACATATTGTTTGTTACAAATTGGAAATCAAAAGAAATTAATTACTGCGTGACAAATGTGATAGGGGTAAAATCCTTTGCGTCCAGTTGCTTGGTCCGTTGCTGGTAGTCGGGTAGATCCAACTGTTAAACTCTGCTTCCTCTACATCCTCCTCGATAGCATTCACCCTTGAGCTGGAGATAAACACCGGAGCCTTTCTGATCTTCTCTTTGCGCACAGCCTTCTGAGCCTCTGCAGTAAAGCCTAGCCCAAACTTGTCATTCTTCTGAGTGAAGTCAGGAAGCTGACCCCAGTTTGCACAATTGCCCTTCTGAACCACAGCCCGGGCATCCCTTAGGGAAGCCATCTTTAAGGAAACATTCTCTTCAACTGTTGTCTCTGCAGCCGCTGAAATTGGATGTACCTCCTCGAAATGCTAAAAGGGGGTTTCAATAAACTCCCCGTCCATCTCAATGTATCTGAAGGAATTCAAATGGCTCACCATATACTCCTCTTCTCCTTGCACAGTGACAATCTTTCCCCTGACGGGATACTTCAGCTTCTGGTGCAAGGTAGAGGTCACTGCCCCAGCTTTATGGATCCAAGGTCGACCCAGCAGACAAGAGTACGATGGACGTATATCCATCACATAAAAGGTAGAGTCAAACACTTGAGAGCCCACACGGATAGGGATGTTAACCTCTCCATGAACCATCCTTTTAGAACCGTCAAAGGCCCTGACGATGATATTGTTGGGCTTCAATTCCAGGCCTTCATAATCCAGACGGTCTAAAGCCTTTTTCGGTAGGACATTCAAAGAAGAACCAGTATCCACCAATACATGTGCCAGAGTAGTGCCCCTGCATTCAATAGAGACATGCAGGGCATCATTGTGGTCTCTTCCCTTCGCGGTCAGGTCAGCATCTGAAAAACCCAAGCCATTGTCTGCTGTTAGATTTGCTATGCAATCGGTGAACTGGACTGCAGACGTCTCTTGCGGCACATGGGCCGTCTTGAGAAATGAGATCAAGGTCTTAGCATGGGCCTCGGAGCATAGCAATAAGGAGAGCAGGGAGATCTTGGAGGGCGTATGCCCCAGCTGCTCGACAACATTGAAATCACTTTTCTTTATTATTTTCAGAATCTCCTCCATTTCTTGTCGGGAGGCCTCAGCATTTATGGGTATTGGTGCCTCCATCCGGGCAGGCTCTTCTTCAATCCCCTTGCCCCGAGCATTTGATGACTCGGCAGCAGGGGAAACAACTTGATCAGCAACAGTAACAGGTACACTTGTAGGTGTTATAAGGAGGGGTCTTCGAATAGTGGGCGGTGCAATGTCAGGCGAGAAAAGCCTGCCACTGCGGGTGACCTTGGCTGGACCAGTGATATCGTAGATACTGGCGCCAGTGTCGAATTCTTGTTTGATTCCATTTACATACACGTCTGCCCCATAATGCCAGGGGACAACTTTATCAGACACGTAGGGGAGAGGCCCCGGAACAGTAATAATCACAGGTGCAACAGTCAGGATTTGAACAGGCTTCTTCGGGAGAGCCTTGATTGGATTATTGAAGATGGTAACCACAGAAACTTCTTTTGTCGGAACCAACTGAACAGCATACTTTTTGAATAGAATTTCCTTGCTATCCATTAGGCCTTGGATGCCTAACCTCAGCAAGGGACAATCAGATAGGGAAACAGCACAAAACAGGCAACCTTCACCGCAACCCGGAAATAAACCGGCCCGCAGTAGGTTCCTCTTAACGGTCTTCAGAGGGGTGACAACTTCATCTACCGAAACAGCGTACATTTCTTCCTCAACGGCATTTACTCTATGCTGGGGCATAGGAGCAGTTACAACATTTGGTCTTTCCGGCGCTTCAAACTGAATTTCCTTTGCATCGATCAGATCTTGCACTTTGTTTCTCAAGGCCCAGCAATCATCGGTAGTGTGCCCGGGACTATCAGAATGATAAGCACACCGGGCATTTGGGTTATACTTAGGAGACGCAGTGTTGACGACCTTAGGAGCTTCTTTGAGGGTCACCAGGTTGGTGGATAACAGTTGGGGTAAAATTTGAGATAAGGTCATACTCAGCCGAGTATACTGCCTCTTGGGCCTTTCGCTTCTTTGTTGATTGTACTGCTGAGGAGCAGCAACAGGTTTGGAGATGACCAAAGCATTGAAGGCTTGGCGACTTTCGGGCTTGACTTGTCTTCTAGGACCATAGACGGCGCTTGCTTCTTTCTTAAACGGCCTTTTCTCAGCACTGGTGGAGGCAGCCTTTTGTATCTTGCCTGACCTGATGCCAGCTTCGATTCTTTCTCCCGTCAATATCAAATCTGTAAACCCGGCGGAGGAGTTACCAACCAAATGATTGAAAAATGGACCAGACAACGTCCCTAGAAACATATCAACCAGCTCTCTATCAGTTAACGGAGGCTGCACCCTGCCAGCCAAATCTCTCCATTTTTGAGCGTACTCTTTGAACCCTTCACCCGTTCCTAGAGACATACCCTGAAGTTGGGTACGCGTAGGAGCGAGATCAGAATTGTATTGGTATTGTCTGTAGAATGCGGTTGCCAAATCTTCCCAGTGTCGGATGCTAGCTCCATCCAATTGGTAGAACCATTCAAGCTGTGACCCCGAGAGGCTATCTTGGAAGAAGTGAATCCAGAGGTTCTTATCTGCCGTGTAAGGTTGGATTTTCCTTACGTACGACCTCAGATGCAGCTTTGGGCAGGAGACCCCATCATACTTGGCGAAGGCAGGTGCCTTAAACTTGTGTGGAATTACTACTCCATAAGATAACCCCAAATCTCCGAAATCCAGCCCCGGCACATTCTGAATTTCCATGGCGCTTAAGCGGTCCTCCAATTGCTTGTATCTGTCAGCAGCAGGTGGGTATTGTTCGTCGTTATAGTCCGTCTCGTTGTCGGAGACTGCGGGACTAGGAGCTCCTCCCCCTTGGGGACTGTTTTTCTCAGCAGAAGAAGTAGTTGGATCAGCTTCATTATGGAGTGTGTTCCCAAATCTGCGTCCGGTGTTGAACAATGCAGTCCTCTTTTTCTTCTTCTTCTTTAGGAGTAGAGTCTTCAACTCTTGCTGACCTTGGGCTAGACTTAGGACCATCTCTTGAAACTGTGCACTTTGGGCCTGGAGGGCCTTGATTGCTTGCTCACTAGAGGATTCTGGATTCATGATGACTGTTCACACAAACAGCGAAGAAAATTAAGCAACCTGTGAAATAGGGTACCTGCTATGCATATGGTGCAATGGAATGCGTATGTTTTATGTTTTCAAAGACAAACAAGATTCAACTTTGTAGACAAAAAAGGGAACACACTTCATTAGATTAAAATTTCAATTGTTCAACAACTTGCCCTTAGGCATTACAGGAATGAGAAATACGGAAAAGGAAATAAAACTACAAAAGGAAACAATCAAAGCTCATCAATGCTCCCATGGCCTCCTCTTTTCAGTGCTGATGTAGTTGTTCAGGACCCGTTCTTCCTCCAATTGCTTAGTCAGCCTATGGATCTTCCGTTCCTGCTCGTTGAATTTCTCCCGATAGAAATCCCGTTCTTCCTTTAGCTGCGCCCAAGATCTCTTCATGGTGTCAAAATCAGTAGGTATCTGAGGAGGGAGGACAGTTGGAGGAACCCCATCTTCATCAGGAGATTCAAGGATGATTGGTCTGACAGCTTCGTAGGGCATACCTAACTTCTGAGCGCGGATGCGGACCCATTTGTAATAGGGCTTCAATGGCAGAGAAGTCTTTGGTCCCAACTCATGTGGGCTGGCTTTGTGGATTCTGTCCCAAGCTCTAATGAGTCCCTGGCGTAGTTTGTCACTGTCTGCCTGAAACTCAAAATGGAAGTGGGGAACCAGCATTTCATGAGGCCCATCTCCTCTGGCTCTTCCAAACTGTCGGAGAGCTAAGCATGGATTGTAAGAGATTCCTCCTTGGATACCAATCAATGGAACATTAGGGTATTCTCCGCAACGGTCAATAACAGCTACCTCATCCAAACCTCTGAGAGTCCAGGTGATGTCATTATCAGTGAGAGACATTAACCTCCGAGCCCAACCTTTTCCTTCTTCATTCTTCAGCACGAACTTAGGAAGGTGCGAAATAAACCACCTTACTAGCAAAGGAGCACAACACCACGGAGTTCCCCGTTTTCGAGCAGTACGAGCATAGAGTTGTTGTAGAATATCTCCCAAAAGAGTGGGTACCGGATTCCGAGACATGAAGATCCTTATGACATGGATACTGATAAAAGTGTCAGGGTTTGGAAACAATACCAGACCATAGATCAAAAGAGCCAGGATATCCTCATATGCCTTGAAGTCCAAGTCATTCCAGAAATCATTAGCCTTGCCAACCAGAAATTTGACCAAAAAGCCCTTGATCCCATTTCTAGTTTCCCAGTTGGACAAAACCTCTTCCTTGGTCAAGGGGAGAATTGCAGCAATCTCCTCAGGCCTAGGAGTCTTTTCCAAGCCAGTGAATGGAGTTTGTTCCAAGACAGGGATCCCAAGCAGATAAGAAAATTCTTCCAGGGTGGGAACCAGCTGGAAGTCTTGAAAGGTGAAGCAATGATACAGAGGGTCATAAAATTGGGTCAGAACACTTATCAGTTGTTGGTCCCATTTTGCAGTGATCAAGCCAAGGAGAGAACCATGTTTGTTGATGAAGGAAGAAGTGTTTGGAATCCTTCCAACCAAATCCTTGAGTAAAACTGGTGGTTGAACAAAGTTGAGCCGGACAGTATTTCTACGCACGGGCATCATGATGTCCTACAAAACAGAGCAAAGATGAAACCTTTTTGTCTTTGAAATGGGTTAGCCTTTTATACAGGATGCATGCAATGGTATGATGGCATGATGCTATGATGAAGCACACCACAAGTATTCACATAGGCAAATAAGGCACACAAGTCACACAAGACACCCTTAGGTTTCAGGCCAGCATGAGTTTCGGGTATTACCCTCTTTTGGTTTTGTTGGTTAAAAACCTGTCCTATCAAAAGTAACCGGGTTCTAGAGGATCTCAAATCATTGGCTACCCTCAATCGGTCATAACTCCAGCATCGCAATCTTTTCTCGCGGCCAGAACCATCTCGAGAGTTTAGCCTCAATGAGTGTAGCATACTGCTACTGTCCTAATAGCCAAGTTGGTCAATTTAGGGTTCTAAGGTTGGTTGGTGTTTAATAACCCCTTAGAAGACCTATATTCTCCCCGTTACAACACAAGGGATATAGGTACATACTAAGATGCCACACCAACGTAGCCACTGCTTCACCCATGTCGGTCTACGCCGGACAGGTCCCTCATAGATTATGCTACCTAAAAAGGGTATTTCCCAGATCCGGGTTAGGATCTATGAAACTCCGATACAAAGCCCACAAATATAAAAGCAAACAAAGCATACAATTGAAAACAAAGGTGATCTAAGCCCTAAGGTTACTCCACTTTTAAAGTTATCCCCAACAGAGTCGCCAGTTCTGTGATACGGTGGGAGAACTGACTTGGGTTTCGCGTTTGTATTCGCAAATGTTGCGGTTAGCAAGAGTCGCCACCGACTTTTTATTTTATCCTAAGGAAAGGTTAAAAAGCACAGCAAAAAACCTTTTGAGATGTTTTCTTGGGTTCGGGGAGTAGATTATAGAAAGGGAAGGTATTAGCACCCTTTCTATCCATTGTTATCCATGGGCTCTTAGTTACTTGCTTAGATCACTTGCCTTTTGTTTTCAATTGTTTTAAATGGTGCTTGAGTGTGTGGGTTTGAAAATGTTTTGAAAAGAAGCCAATGTGGTGGCAACCTTTGTAATGATCCATATGGGGATGTATACAAAAATGTATGTCTTTTGAAAAGGTTTTCATTTGTTTTTGAAAGTTGTTTTGAAAGTGTAGTGTTGTGTGGTTTTGAAATTAGGCAAGTGTTTTGTTTGCAAGATTGGCTCAAGTAACTAAGAGGTTATCTACTCATAAATTTCTCAAAAGATTATTGCTATATCTTAACCCTTTTAACAAGTTTGTTCCACCATTGAATTTGGTGGACAACCTTATGTTAGGATGTGAAAGGGACAGGCGCGGGTCATCGTTTAGACCATAATTGCAACGGCGTTAAATGTCTTTGGGCAATTTTCTTTAAGGGACTTGATCATTTGTTTTTGTTTGTTTTGAAAAGTTTTATCGAGGGACTATGATCATTCAAATTGTTTGCTTTGCCCAAAGAAGTTCAACATACAATATGGCCCATTTATTTGAAGGCAACAAGTGGAATACCCTAAGGGTGCAAGTGTGAGATGTGTTGTTTATTTTCATGCTCATTTATCTTGTATTAGGTCAAACTATTTTTTTATCGTTTTTTCGCATACAAACCCTAACTCTAACATATTATCATTAGAAAGCAAAAAGAGTGCGAAATTAAAATTACTAAGCTATTACAAAACCAAATATGGGAAGGGGGGTACAAATGTTCAAATGGGGATATTGACAAGAATTTAAATCTAAATTATTACATCATTTTGAATATTTGCAATTAATCAATGTACAAAAATTAAATAACAATGCAAGATGCAAAAGAAATGTTTTGTATATGTATGAAAAAAATATTATTTATGTAAAAGAGAAAAGAAAATAAAAAAAATATATTATTTCTTGGAGTATTTTGAATTTAGGGCAAAAACCCTAATTTTAAAAGAAAATGCCTTATTATCTAATTTAATACAAATATTTATTTACTATTTATAAAAATAAAATAAAATGAAGTATATTATAAAAAAAGGTATTTTTGTATCAAATATTAATAAAATAAAAATTCAAGTATTTTTATATTTTTAACTTAAATATATTGATAAACATATATATATATATATATATATATATATATATATATATATATATATATATATATATATATATATATATATATATATATATATATATATATATATATATATATATATATATATATATATATATATATTAAATCTTAAATATGTATTATACACAAAACAAATATTTATTTAATATTTTAATAAAATAAATAAAAAGAGTATTTTTTATATGAAATATTTTCAGAAGGTAAATAAAAATAAAAATGTATTTACACTATTTTTCTATTTATTCTAATAATAGTATATATATATTTATGTATAAACAAAGAAATAAATCAAATAAATATGCCATAAATTCAAAAAAAGATGGAAAAAATATTTTTAAAATTTTTATATCATGAGAAAAAATAAACAAAGTCAACCAAAAAAGAAAAAGTCAAAAAGAGTCAAAAATGAAGCAAATGGGCTCAGGGGGTGTGAATCAAAATAAATGGTGTGAATAGGAAAAAATTCCAGGCCCAGCCCAGAAGACCTGTCTTCTTCAACCTCTGAACAACATCCTTCAAGTAAAACACGCGTTTTTTATCTCTGGATTCCTGGACTTTCAAGCAAAACTCATAACATGAAAAGTGTAGAGCATTAAGAGACGGTTTCAACCATATAAAGAACTTGACCTATCTCTCTAAGATGAGGGAGAATTTCTCCTCCCCTAATTTCTGACCTAACTTTTCATCAATGTTCAGACATGAAATTCTCTAAGCACACGAAATATAAATGAAATCTAATCATATGAGCATGTTCAGGGCTATGATTGTGACATGTTTTCTTCAAAAACCTAAAGCTAACAATGCCTAATAAGGGAGATAGAACTCCATGAATGTACCTGTTCAGTTGGAATCGAGCTTTGCAATGGAGGATGTTTCAGAGTGAAATGATGACTTGTATAGCTTCCTTGAAGTGTAAGGATGCTTTCCCAAGTCCTACTTTGTCTTGAAACTCCCTGAATCGAGCTAGTGAACTCCAACTGCAAAACAGAAATTTAAAAATGGTGAAGTGGCTTGGAGGTGTTACAGGTCAGGTTTCAAGTCATGGTTAGCTTGCATATGTTGTAAGGAAGGTAGAGGAACAGGTTTGGACAAGAATGCTTGAAGGGATTGAGAGATAGCCCTCAATTTGCAGGGCTTGCTCTGTTTGAGCAGTTTTGTGGTGTTTCTGAGATGGAGAGTGCTTGAGAGGCAAAATGGCTCGTGCAAAAGCTTGGTTGGGTTCTTCTGAATGTGTTTGATAACTTTTCTCTTGTGTTTGTAAGTTGAGATGAGATATGGCACAAGTTATGCAATGTTACTTGAAAATGAAGCAAGCAATGGTCACTTTGTGTTTTAGGTCAGTAGGGGCCTCTAATCCTGCTGCATAAGCCTCTCTTGATCAGAGCAATTTGCCCATAATCTTGTGCCAAAGGGATTTTGCTTGTACCTTCTTGGATTTCAATTTGACATAAAGTTAATCTTTTTCAAAAATGGAAAGTTCACTTTATCTAGTTTAGGATTAATCCACTATGCAATGTTAGAACACAAAGAACATGGTCTTAACACATTGAATATGCATTAAATTATTGAGTATGGAATGGTTCAAGGACCTGTAATCAAGCATAAAGCAAGCTAAGTTCAGATTTGCAAAGTTATGAACATGTTCATGAACCATTCAAAAGTGGATTTTTGCCAACTTGTGAAATTCGAATCTCTCAAGTTATGAGGTTGTTTGATGAGTTCTTGGACATTTTGGAAAGCTTGGAATGTGTACTACAATCCATCTTTGAAATGCAAATTGAAATTCCAAGTGGAAGTGTATGGAAAATGTCCTTGAAGTGGGGTAAAAACTTGTCAAAAATAGGTCAAATTTTCACTAAGTTAAGAATGGTTTAGTGCCCTTATTCAAAAATTTGTAACTTGAGATAAAAGCTTCAAATGAGAAAACTTTGTGAATCAAAGTTGTAGATTTTGTAACAAGCTACAACTTTCATGTTTTGACTTTTGTTTGAATCCAAATGAATCATGGTGAAAAAGTGGGGCAAAGTTGGGAAAAAATTAGGGTTTTCCATAACTTAGAAAAATTCTAAGTTATGAAAAATTCCATTTTCAAACCCTAATTTGCATTTTGAGATTTCTTGGTGAACAAGTTTCATGATTTGGCATGTTTTGATGAAAAATGAATCTTGACTCTTGATTTTGACCAAAAAGTCAAAGTTTGACTTTTCAGTATACAGTCAAAATTGATCAATTGACTGGGAAATTCAACTGTCAACCTTGTGTACTTGGGATCTTTTGAGCTTGATGAACATGTCAAGATAATTCCATGGGGTCCTTGAGTCCATGTGTGAGCTTGGTTTGCCATTGGCTAGGTCAAACAGTCAAAAATTGCCCTTGTGCAGTCAAAACCCTAAAAATGACTATTTTGCCCTTTTGGTGATCTGATCAAATTTCTTGTGGAATTATGATCCAAACTTGATCAAATGGTTCATATGAGTTCATAATGTTGATGTGGGTCAAATTTCATGAGGTTTGACTGTCAATTGGCCATAGTTGACTTTTTCCCCAATACAGCTGATTTCTAGGTCAACTGTCCAATTGACTGGGCAAAACTTGGAATCAAGACTTGAAACTTGGCATGGGTAAACTTGGGAGTCCAATATGAAGCATGAAAGTCATCTTAGGCATTTCAGGTCAAAACATCCTTGGGCAATCACAAACCCTAATTTGAGTCCACAGTGCAAGGAGAAGTCTTGAGCAGAGGAAACCCTAACTGGATCTTGATCTTCAAAGGTCTTGTGATGAGAAAATGTTGAGGAAATGGGAGGGCAAATTTTGGGGTACAACACCTAGGAACAGCGTCAATAGCTTAGCACGCGTGACCTTTCAGAAACACACCACGTGTTCATCTCTTGAAGGTTGCATGGGACAGCTGTTTGATATAATGAACTGCTGAACTATACTTGTAATGAAACGTTAGAGCATTTCAGAACTTTATATATAGCTTCTGATGTAACTTCTCTTCTATCTTCTGAAGAGTTGTTAATCAGAACATTCATTTCAGAATATTCTGAAGGCAAACACAGAAGATAAATACAATTTTATTCAGTACATAATTCCATACAAATATTTTTCAAAATGAATTTAAATCTATCTTCTTAAAGGGGTTTGGTAAAAATATCAGCCCATTGATGGTCTATTTTTACAAAGTTTAAATTTAAAATTCCTTTCTGAATGTAGTCCCTTATAAAATGATATTTAATTTCTATGTGTTTAGCTTTAGAATGTAAAATTGGATTTTTAGAAAGACAAATTGCAGAGTTATTGTCACAGAAGATAAGAATCTTACTTTCATAAAGATTAAAATCTTCTAGCTGAATTTTCATCCAGATCATCTGAGAACTACATCCAGCAGCAGATATATACTCAGCTTCTGTTGTTGAAAGTGCTATTGTAGCTTACTTCTTGTTGTACCACGAGATAAGATTGTCACCCAAAAACTGGCAGCTTCCAGAGGTGCTCTTTCTTTTAATTCTATCTCCAGCAAAGTCAGCATCACAATAACCTACTAGTCTGAATTCTTTTGATCTTCTGTAACACAGACCCGGATTAGTAGTACCTTTCAGATACCTCAGAATTCTCTTAACAGCAGTTAAGTGAGATTATCTAAGATCTGATTGGAATCTAGCACATAAACATACGCTGAATAATATATCAGGTCTAGATGCAGTTAGATAGAGAATGGATCCAATCATACCTTTGTAGAGCTTCTGATCTACCTTCATACTTACCTCATCTTTTCCCAGAATGCATGTTAGATGCATTGGTGTCTTAGCATCTTTGCTTTCTGACATCTGAAATTTCTTCAGAAGTTCTTTAACATACTTCGTCTGATGTATGTAAGTACCTTCTGGAGTCTGGTTAATTTGTATTCCCAGAAAGAACTTCAATTCTCCCATCATGCTCATCTCAAATTCTGCCTGCATGGTCTCAGCAAATTCTTTTCCAAGGGAGATATTAGAGGTTCCAAAAATAATATCATCAACATAAATTTGACAAATTAAAATGTCATTTTTAAATGTATTTTTGAATAAAGTTGTGTCCACTTTCCCTCTGGTAAAATCTATTTCTAAAAGAAAATTACTCAAACGTTCATACCAAGCTCTGGGAGCTTGTTTTAAATCGTATAAAGACTTTTTTAATTTAAAAACATGTTCTAGATACTTTGAGTCATTAAAGCCAGGAGGTTGATGGACATAAACTTCTTCTTCTATATAGCCATTTAAAAATGCAATTTTAACATCCATTTGATATAATGAAATGTTATTTTGAACAGCAAAAGAAATTAATATTGTAATAGATTCTAACCTGGCGACTGGGGCAAAGGTTTCATTATAATCAATTCCTTCTTGTTGACTATAACTCTGTGCAACCAGTCGTGCTTTGTTTCTGACCACCTCTCCTTGCTCATTTAGTTTGTTTCTGAAAACCCATTTAGTTCCTATAATGTTGAATCCTTTGGGTCTTGGAACTAGATCCCACACATCGTTTCTGGAAAATTGATTGAGTTCATCTTGCATTGCTAAGATCCAATCATTGTATTCCAGAGCTTCATCAATAGAGGTTGGCTCAATCAGAGATACCAATCCAAACAATAATTCTACATTGATTTTGAGAGAGGATCTTGTTCTGATGGGATATTCTTTTCTTCCAATAATCACGTCTTCTTTATGAGCTGAAGCGATTCTGGGAAACCTTTTCTGAGTGGGTTGTTCAGAGATTCTGAGATTATCTAGAGCATTATCAAGAGGAGGATCTTTTGAGTCTTCCTTTGATTTTGAGTCTTCCTTTGCTTCTGACTTTTCAGAGTTTGAGAGATGATCTTCTGTACCTACAGAAATATCAATTTACTTTGGCTGTTGCTGGCCAAGCTTGTCATCAAACCTGACTTTGATTGATTCTTCAACAATCAGAGTTTCTGTGTTGTATACTCTATAGCCTTTTGAGCGTTCAGAATATCCAAGCAGAAAACACTTTTGTGCTTTAGAATCAAACTTGTTCAGATTATCTTTAGTGTTCAGAATAAAACAAGTACATCCAAAAGGATGGAAATATGAAATGTTGGGTTTTCTGTTTTTCCACAATTCATAGGGAGTCTTTTCAAGAATAGGTCTTATAGAGATTCTATTCTAAATATAACATGTTGTGTTCACAGCTTCTGCCCAAAAGTGCTTAGCCATATTTGTTTCTGTAAGTCTCAGAGTGCCTAAGAGGGGGGGGGGGGGGGGTGAATTAGGTCTTATAAAAATTTACTCGGTTTTATGAGAATGCTTGGTAGTAATTTTTGGTTAAGTATTTGAAGGTTTTTATTATATCTTTATCTTTTCTCGATTATGGTGATGAAAGCGATAAATGCGGAAAAGTAAAGAACACGGTGATATATCCTGGTTCCCCTCACAATCCGAGAGTACTCCAGTCCCCTTTCCAACACGAAAGAGATTTCACTATAGTTAGAATGATTGTACAGCCTATGATTACTATCTAACCTATAGGGTGATCAAAGGTTCTTAACACCTTTAAGACCAAACAAACACTAATGTGAATGAAGAACAATCCTCTTCAAATCACAACACTTACTTCCAACAATCCTGGATAGTAAGGGAAAATATTTAAGTAATACAATGATTAATTTTGAAGTATATGGAGAGCTTTATCAATCTTCAATTGATCTTCTTCTTCACGATAAAAACAATTCTCAACAATGTATATAAATGTTCACAATGTATGAATGAAACTTGTAATGATAATGAAAGTGTATATGGCAAGTTTCACAAAATTATGAACACATGAAAGTTTAAATTCAAATGAGAGTGAATGAGAAAATTGTTAATGAAGAAGTATATTTGTTAATTTGAAAATTGAAGTATTGAACATTTGAACATATATGAAAATGTTATTGTGTTCTTGTTTTGAAAATATGAAAAATCTGCATTTTATAAAGTTGTAAGAACCTCTTCATTCATGCCAATTCATATGAAAAGTTGCAATACATTCATGAAAAGATACCACTTGAAAAATGTTCAAAAAACAAAGTAAAAGCTGCATTGGTTCGCTAGGAACCGGTTCCGACACTGACAGAACCCGGTTCTTAGTGAACGTTATAATTTGGAATTCAAATTTATCACGCAGGAACCAGTTCCCCTATTGGTACAACCCGGTTCCTGGTACAAAAACTAGGGACATGTTTTTTGAGAAAAGCTGGAACTCGGTTCCCTGTTAGGGAGGAACCGGTTCCTAAAGGTTTATTTTTAAAAATACATTTTGAAAGATATTTGAGAAAAGCTGGAACTCGGTTCCCTGTTAGGGAGGAACCGGTTCCTAAAGGTTTATTTTTAAAAATAAATTTTGAAAGATATTTCAAACAAAGTTTTTCTTGATGTTAAAGTTATGGAATATGTATATGTTGATGAATGCATATTGTGAACATCTATATTCAAGGTTTTAAGAATTATTTATACCATATTGACATTTGATGATTTCTTTAATAATTCTTAAATAATCTTCAAGACTTTAATTTGATGTTGATAAGCTTTTTGCACATCCTTTGAAACTTGATGTCCATGTTGTCTTCATCAAAACACATGCTTTAAATATGACTTGAGAAGCTTGCAATTACATTCTCCCCCTTTTTGATGATGACAACCAAGTCTTGAAAACGATTTCTTGAAATGTTCATGTTGTTTTGTGTAGCGAACATGTTGAGCAAATGCAAGGCTCCCCCTAAAATGTATGCTCCCCCTAAGTCCATGATTCTTTGAATTTTGGAGAGAGTTTTATATTTATTTGGGCCTGCAATTTCTTGAAACAAAACAACATACATGCATACTCTTCTCCCCCTTTGTTAACATCAAAAAGGATGGGGAAAAAGAGTGAAATAGATACATTTAAAAATTAAGACAAGTATCTTAAGAGAAACATTAGATATCACCTTCATCCAAAATACCAAGTTCTCTTCCAAGCTTTTTGTTCTTGATGGACCAAAGAGATCCATGTGTAACAATTGTAGTGGTCTTGTAGTAGACACCACATTCTTAGATTTGAAAGTTGTTTTGGTCTGTTTTCCCTTTTGGCATGCATTACATAATTTGTCCTTGATGAACTTCATCTTTGGTAGACCAATAACTAAGTCATGCTTAACCAATTTGTTCAAGTGCTCCATGTGAATGTGAGCGATCCTCTTGTGCCATAACCAAGCGTCATTGTTGTTTACCATAAGACATTGTACCTTCAGAGACAAATCATCTAAAGTAATCATAAAAATATTGTTAGTTCTTATACCTTTGAGTTTTACCTCATTGGTTGCCTCATCCATAATGAGACATTCATCTTTATTGAATTTGATCTTGAACCCTCTATCGCAAAGTTGACTTATGCTAAGAAGATTGTGCTTTAATCCTTCAACATAGAGAACATCCTCAATTTGAATGGATGGAAGTGTGACAACTATTCCAACGCCAAGAATCTTTCCTTTGGTGTTGTCTCCATAGGTGACATACCCTTTGGCTTTATGTACTAGATATGAAAATTGGTGTACATCTCCTGTCATATGCTTTGAACATCCACTATCAAGATACCAAACATTTGATGTGAATTTCAAGCATACCTACACAAACAAATTATTCTTTGTTAGGTACCCAAGTTGCCTTGGGTCCTTCATAGTTAGTTCCCTTTTTCACCCACACATAATGCCCACTTGCTATACTAAAGTTTCTAACATAGCAAGCATTAGGTGTATGGCCTTTAATACCATAATAAAAACAAGTAGGTTCAAAGTTACTTCTATATCTAGAAGGATAAGATTTCTTCTTAGGAAATGTTTTCTTTTTCGATACATTAGCCTTTTTCTTTTGATGATTATGAACAACTTGCCTCTTTTCTACTTTCTTGGGATTGGAACTATTACTAGCCTTTACAAAAACAGTGGGATTGTTACTTGGTTTCTTAGAATTCACATAACCAAGACCCCTTTTATCATTAGGATAGCGTTGTTGGCTTAGTAATCCTTCCAATCCTATTTGTCCTTTTTCATATCGTTCAATGACTCTTTTTAATTGAACAATTTGAAAGACATTTGATTCACACTTGGAGCATGCAAAGTTTTCTTTTTCTTTAATAAAATTATGTTTTTGAAGTTCAAAATCTTTAGTCATGGTGTCAATTTTTTCTAAACAACTTAGAAGTTCTTTTTCTTGATTTGACACCTTTTTGTATAAACTTTTGCATTCTCTCAAGAGTTCATCAATAGCATCTTGAACATCATCATCAAAAAGATTAAATTCATTACTGACCTCTTCTTCATTGTCGGAGTGATGTGAAGCCATTAATGCTAGATTTGCACATTCCTCGCTTTCCGAATCGGATGAAGAACTTATCTCATTATCTTCCCATGCAACATAAGCCTTTTTGTTCTTGAACTCCTTTTTGCCTTTGAATCCATTTTTATTGGAGAGTTTTGGACAATCCGGCTTTATGTGACCTTGCTTTCCACATTCATAACATGTGACATCTTGTGTTGATGTGGAGGCTTCTTTATCTTTATGATTATAAAATTTCTTCCTCTTGACAAAGTTAGCATTATGAAGATTATTTTTATGACCAAAATATTTTCCTAACCTTTTTACAAGAAGCAAGAAGTTTTCATCTTCCTCCGATGCATCTTTATCTTGACTTTCCTTTGAATCAACTTTCAAGGCAATGCCTTTGGATTTCTTCTCTAAATTTTCATGTTTTTCAAGTCTACCGAGTTCCGTTTCATATTCCTGAAGTTTGCCAAATAATGTAGCGGAAGTCATTGCAGAGAGACTCTTCTTTTCCGAGATTGCCGTTACCTTTGGTTGCCATTCCCTAGTCAATGATCTAAGGATTTTCAAGTTGAGTTCATCATTTGTCAAGGTTTTACCAAGAGCATTTAAGTGATTTGTCAAATGCACAAATCTCTTTTGTAAGTCAAGAATGGATTCTCCGGGCTGCATTCGAAATAGTTCATATTCTTGACTCAAGGTATTTAGCCTTCATCTTTTTACTTCAGCCGTTCCTTCATGAGTTTGAACCAGGGTATCCCATATTTCTTTTGCTGTCTTGCAGTTCGAGACACGGAAAAATTCGTCCATACTGAGTGCACCTTGAAGAAGGTTTATTGCTTTTTTGTCATATAGAACTTTCTTTTTATCATCGTCGTCCCATGCAGTTTTGGGCTTTACAGAACCAATGCCATTGATAACAGATATCGGAATAAATGGACCATTTTCAACAGCATCCCATACTTCCTCTCCTTGTGCTTCTAAATGCGCCTTCATGCGTATTTTCCAGAAGTCAAAATATTCACCACAGAATAGAGGAGGCTTGTTGTTACTACCACCATCTCTGAAGACTGGTTGATGATTTGCGGAAGCCATTCTGGATCTTTAGGAACAAGTTACCTATAACTTGCTCTGATACCAATTGTAAGTCTCAGAGTGCCTAAGAGGGGGGGGTGAATTAGGTCTTATAAAAATTTACTCGGTTTTATGAGAATGCTTGGTAGTAATTTTTGGTTAAGTATTTGAAGGTTTTGATTATATCTTTATCTTTTCTCGATTATGGTGATGAAAGCGATAAATGCGGAAAAGTAAAGAACACGGTGATATATCCTGGTTCCCCTCACAATCCGAGAGTACTTCAGTCCCCTTTCCAACACGAAAGAGATTTCACTATAGTTAGAATGATTGTACAGCCTATGCTTACTATCTAACCTATAGGGTGATCAAAGGTTCTTAACACCTTTAAGACCAAACAAACACTAATGTGAATGAAGAACAATCCTCTTCAAATCACAACACTTACTTCCAACAATCCTGGATAGTAAGGGAAAATCTTTAAGTAATACAATGATTAATTTTGAAGTATATGGAGAGCTTTATCAATCTTCAATTGATCTTCTTCTTCACGATAAAAACAATTCTCAACAATGTATATAAATGTTCACAATGTATGAATGAAACTTGTAATGATAATGAAAGTGTATATGGCAAGTTTCACAAAATTATGAACACATGAAAGTTTAAATTCAAATGAGAGTGAATGAGAAAATTGTTAATGAAGAAGTATATTTGTTAATTTGAAAATTGAAGTATTGAACATTTGAACATATATGAAAATGTTATTGTGTTCTTGTTTTGAAAATCTGAAAAATCTGCATTTTATAAAGTTGTAAGAACCTCTTCATTCATGCCAATTCATATGAAAAGTTGCAATGCATTCATGAAAAGATACCACTTGAAAAATGTTCAAAAAACAAAGTAAAAGCTGCATTGGTTCGCTAGGAACCGGTTCCGACACTGACAAACCCGGTTCTTAGTGAACGTTATAATTTGGAATTCAAATTTATCACGCATGAACCGGTTCCCCTATTGGTACAACCCGGTTCCTGGTACAAAAACCAGGGACATGTTTTTTGAGAAAAGCTGGAACTCGGTTCCCTGTTAGGGAGGAACCGGTTCCTAAAGGTTTATTTTTAAAAATACATTTTGAAAGATATTTGAGAAAAGCTGGAACTCGATTCCCTGTTAGGGAGGAACCGGTTCCTAAAGGTTTATTTTTAAAACTACATTTTGAAAGATATTTCAAACAAAGTTTTTCTTGATGTTAAAGTTATGGAATATGTATATGTTGATAAATGCATATTGTGAACATCTATATTCAAGGTTTTAAGAATTATTTATACCATATTGACATTTGATGATTTCTTTAATAATTCTTCAATAATCTTCAAGACTTTAATTTGATGTTGATAAGCTTTTTGCACATCCTTTGAAACTTGATGTCCATGTTGTCTTCATCAAAACACATGCTTTAAATATGACTTGAGAAGCTTGCAATTACAGTTTCATTGATCATGGTTCTGGCCATTTCTTGTAACGTTCTATTCTTTCATTCTACAACTCCATTTTGTTGGGGAGTTCTAGGACAAGAGAAATTATGAACAATACCATTTTCTTTAAAATATTTTTCAAAATAATAGTTTTCAAATTCTCCTCCATGATCACTTCTGACTTTTATAATTTTAAAATCTTTTTCGTTTTGCACTTGGTTACAGAAGTCAACGAACATAGAATGTGACTCATCCTTGTGTTTTAAAAACTTAACCCATGTCCATCTGTTGTAGTCATCAACAATGACCAATCCATACTTCTTGCCTCTGATGGATGCAGTTTTAACCGGCCCAAACAAATCAATATGAAGTAGTTCTAATAGCCTAGAAGAAGAAACAACATTTTTTGATTTAAAAGAAGGTTTTCAAAATTTTCCTTTTTGACATGCTTCACACAGAGCTTCTGAGTTGTACTTCAGATTGAGAAGTCCTATGACTAAATTTAGTTTATTTAATTGAGAGATTTTTATTAAGCTGACGTGTCCCAATCATCTGTGCCATACCCATTGCTCATCGCTAACAGACAAAAGGCATTTAACATTCTGAGTTTTAAGATCTGACAAATCAATTTTGTATATGTTGTTCTTTCTCTTGCTAGAAAAGAGGATTGTTCCATCTTTTTGACTAACAGCTCTACAGGAATTTTGATTAAAGACAATGTCATAACCGTTGTAACTTAATTGACTTATGGACAACATGTTATGTGCTAATCCTTCTACTAATAAAACATTAGAGATAAAAGGAAGGTTACCGTTTCCAATGGTTCCAGAACCAATAATCTTCCCTTTCTGATTACCTCCAGACTTGACGTCTCCTCCAGCTTTAAATTCCAGGTTTTGGAACATAGACTTTCTTCCCGTCATGTGTCATGAGCACCCAGAGTCCAGGTACCATGAATGGTGTCTCAATTGAGCCGTTAAGGACATTTGCAACAAATATTATTTTCTCCTTAGGTACACATATCTTTTTGGGTCCTCTTGGGTTATAGTATTTAAAGTTTTGTTTGAACTTCGGATTAGCATAAGAGTTTCCAGAGTGTGATGTATATTTAATATCATGTGTGTGTCCAAATTTGAATTGTTTGTTCAGAGGTTTATATGTGAAAGTCATCTTAGCAACAGGTTTTGGTATATATGTCTCCTTCCCTTTGGGAGTTTCATATCCAATTCCTCTTCTGTTGTTCCCACTAACTCCATAGATCATTGAAGCCATTTTGCTTCTATCTATGCTTTTAGCAAGAAAAGTTTGAAAGCTATAGTCATATTCTTTAAGAATGTCTTTTGAACTTGACACAGAATCTGAACTAGAAATTTTTTGAACTTTTTGAATTTCCTCTTTAAGTTTAAAATTATTTTCTTTGAGTTCAGATTTTTCTGTTTCATGTTTCTCAAGATCATATGCAAGACTCTTTTTGAGTTTCTTGTATTTGATTTTGAGTTGACTATAGTTTTCTAGAAGTTCTGATAAACTTTCAGCAAGTTCAGCTCTAGTAAATTCAGAGAATACCTCTTTTTGTTCTGACTCACAGTCTGAGTCATCTGCTGTAGTAGCCATCAGAGCTAGGTTGGCATTCTCATCTTCAGAATCAAATTCATCTTCAGAGGATTCTGAATCATCCCAGGTTGCCATCATGCCTTTCTTTTTACTAAACTTTTTCTTTGGTCTTTCTCTTTATAGTTTTGGACAATCACTCTTATAGTGTCCATGTTCTTTACATTCATAACAGATTATCTCTCTTCTGTTTGACTTTTTGTGTCCAGAAGATTCTGGTTTATCTTTTGACTTCTTGAAGGTCCTGAACTTCTTCTGTCTATGCTTCCACATCTGGTTGATCCTTCTGGAGAGCAAGGATAGTTCATCTTCTTCTGACGTAGATTCTTCAGAGTTTCCTTCTTCAACCTGAAAAGCGTTAGTTTCATATTTTTTAATTGATTTAAGGGCAACAGACTTACCTTTCTTCTGAGGCCCGTGCTCATTAAGTTCTATCTCATGACTTCTTAGAGCGCTGATGAGTTCTTCAAGAGACACATTGTTCAGATCTTTTGATACTTTGAAAGCAGTGACCATAGGTGCCCATCTTATGGGTAAACTTCTGATGATCTTCTTAACGTGGTTTGCCTTAGTGTATCCCTTGTTCAGAACTCTCAGGCCAGCGATCAGAGTTTGGAACCTTGAGAACATAGCTTCTATAGATTCACTTTCTTCTACTTTGAAGGCTTCATACTTCTGGATGATAGCCAGAGCTTTAGACTCCTTCACTTGAGCGTTTCCTTCATGATTCATTTTGAGAGACTCAAACATGTCATGTGTTGTATCTCTATTTGTGATCTTCTCATATTCCATTTTAGAGACAGCATTTAGAAAAATATTTCTAGCTCTGTGGTTATTTTTGAAATCAGCTTTTTGTTGTCTATCCATATTTTTTCTATCAATCTTATTTCCTTCTGAGTCTATAGGATGTGTGTAACCATCCAAGACTATATCCCATAAATCACTATCATGACCTAGAAAGAAACTTTCTAGTCTATCTTTCCAATATTCAAAATTTTCTCCATTAAACACAGGATGTTTGTTGTAGTTATTGTTGTTTTGTTCAGTTGCCATTTGTGTTTTCCTTCTGGATCTTTTCCTAACACGGTTAAGTGTTAGCGCTCAGAGTCAAGCTCTGATACCAATTGAAGGGTGAGAAAACACTTAGAAGGGGGGGGGGGGGGGTTGAATAAGTTTCTCTTTTTCTTTTTCTTAAAGGCTCAACAATAATGGAAAGAGAATTATTTTTATCCTGGTTCGTTTGAACTCAAACTACTCCAGTCCACCCACCAAGGTGATTTAGCCTTTCTCAACAAGGACTTAATTCACTATAATCAAATAGATTAAAATCACACAACCAAACTATTGTGACTAACAATTCAAAGCACAAGTAAACTTACAAGTGACTAACACCACTAAGACTCAAACTAGTTCTAGCCTTCTTGAGAAATCTGACCAAACTTGGTCTCTCAAGGAACAATTACAAGAATTAAATCTTTACAGATAGTGAAACAAATTACTTCTTAGAAATCTATATCACAAACTATGATTTTTCACTAAGATTAGTTTTGCACAAAGTGTTTGTAAAATGATTTGTGATCAGCAGAATATTTTCACGTAGTTGGGTTATTGGCTTGCAATAAATGATCATCTATTTATAGCATGAAGAAAACGACAGTTGCTGCCTTCAAAAGTGTGGAGCAATTAATGTTTGTGTGTTTGCTTGCAGTATTTCATTTTCCAATGAACTAGCGTAGACACTTGAGTGCATGTAGCCGTCTTTGCATTAAATGAGCAAACGGCACTTGTCAGAGCATGTTTCCTGAAACTTGACAAGACTTGTTAGCTTCTTTATTCTATCAGAACTAGCTTCACGTCTTGCTTCAGAGTATGCTTGCAAATAACTTATTATCAGCGCTTACTTGCAGAATACTTTTGAACATGGTTTACATGTAAACTTGATAAGCTTTAGAAGATGCATAAAATAGTTTCTTATCAGAGTCAGCATCAGAACTTGCGCTAAAGGGGCCTCAGTTCTTCTTGAAGGCTCCAAAATTTCTACGGGGATGACGGCCTCGGTGTCATAGGTTAGTTGGAACGGGGTCTCGCCCGTCGTTGAATGGGGTGTTGTTCGGTATGCCCATAAGACATTGTGGAGTTCCTCGACCCACCCTCTTTTGGCCTCGCCCAGCCTTCGTTTGAGACCTCGTAAGATGACTCTATTTGCGGCCTCGGCTTTCCCGTTGATTTGGGGGTGTTCGACCGAGGTGAAGTGTTGTTTGGTGCCGAGTTTGGAGATGAAGGTTTGGAAACCTTGATTGGTGAACTGTGTCCCGTTGTCAGTGAAGAGCGCTTGTGGAATCCCGAATCAGGAAAGCACGTTTCATTTATAGAAATGGAGGATATTGTATGAAGTAATTTTTGCTAGAGCCTCGGCCTCTATCCATTTCGTGAAATAGTCAAAGGTCACGATAAGGAATTTGTGTTGGTATGTCCCTTGCATGAAAGGTCCGAGGATATCCATTCCCCACCAGGAGAACGGCCATGGGGAGGATAGTGTATTTAGCTCGTGTGGAGATGCGAGGTGCATGTGTGCATGCTTCTAGAACTTCTTTGTTTCTTGAGGTTCTCCTTGGCGTCTTGTTTCATGGTCGTCCAGTAGTAACCTTCTCCCAGCGCCTTTCTTGCTAGGGATCTTCCGTCCATGTGTTGGGTGTTGATTCCTTTGTGTATTTCCCGCAGTAGCTCGGGGGTTGCGGACTCCTCGACACATTTTAAAAGTGGGATGGAGAATCCTCGACGGTAAAGCTTATGTTCAAGCACCATGTACGAACGGGCCCGTCGTTTGGTTGCGGCTACCTCTTTTTGGTCCACTGGGAGTTCCCCCTTTGTCAGAAAGTTGAATACCGGGGTCATCCAACATGAGTTGTCCCCGGTGGCGTTTACCTCAAGTAGCACAGTGTACTTTCCAATGCTCGGGCGAGACATGTATTCTTAGATGACGGACTTGATCCCACCTTTCTTCTTTATGCTAGCGAGCTTTGAAAGTATGTCGACCTGCATGTTCTGCTTGCGTGGCACGTGTGTGATCTCTTCTCGGTCAAAATTCTTCATATATTCTCTGACCAGGTTTAAATATTCGATGAGGTTGTTGTTCTTAGCCTTGTATCCCCCTTGAACTTGGAATGCGATAAGTTGGGAATCAGTAAAAATATGTATCTCCCAGGCACCCAAATCCTCGGCCAGTCTTAAGCCTACGAGCAGTGCCTCATATTCAGCTTGATTGTTTGACGTTGGTAAAGAAAGGATGAGGGAGTGTTCGATCACGAAGCCCTCCTCATTCTCTAGGAGGATTACCGCTCCTCTCCCTGTCAAGCTGGAAGCTCCGTCCATAAAAATGGTCCATTTGTGCTTCTTCCCTATGGGGGGATCGTGAGCGGCCATCTCTGCAACAAAGTCGGCTAGCGCTTGGTCCTTAAGGGCCTTCCTGCTCTCGTATTGGATGTCTAACTCCGAAAGCTCCAAGGACCATTTTAGCATTCGACATGCCATTTCTGGTCGGTATAGGAGTTGTCTTACGGGGTAGTCTGTCTGCACAATGATCGTGTATGCTAGGAAGTAATGCCTTAGTCTCCTTGCTGCATTGACAAGGGCCAAGGCTACTTTCTCAATCTGCTGATACCTGACCTCGGGCCCTTGTAACATTTTGCTCGTGAAATACACTGGTTTTTGCCCATTTGTAGTCTCACGAACGAGGACTGCACTTACGGCCTCAGCAGAGACGGCCAGGTAAAGGAACAGGGTTTCCCCATTCTCAGGCCGCGACAGCACAGGCGGTTGTGAAAGGCTTTTCTTGAGATATAGTAGGGCTTGCTCTCATTCCTCAGTCCATTCAAAGGCTGCCTCTTTACGCAAAAGTTTGAAGAATGGATGAGCGTGTTGCACGGAATTCTCCATGAAACAGGAGAGTGAGGCGAGCATGTCGTTTAGGACTTATATGGATTTCTTCGAATTAGGTTTAGGAAGCTCAAAGAATGTCTGGAATTTGTCGGGGTTGGCCTTAATTCCCTGTTCTGTTAGATAGAAAGCGAGGAACTTGCCCTCCTTAACCCCAAAAGTGAATTTCTCAGGGTTGAACCTCATTCCGAATTGTCTCGCTTGGGCAAAGACCTTTTTGAGGTGGGCAATGTGGTCGGTGTTTGTTCAAGATTTGATGATCATGTCCTCCATGTATACCTCGATCATATCACTGATCTCGTTGTGGAAGACTCTATTCATCATCCGCTGGTACGTTGTCCCTGTATTTTTTAGGCCAGAGGGCATTACGTTGTAGTAGTAATTTCTCAAGCTGGTCATGAAAGCAGTACAATGTTTGTCGCTCATTGCCATTGGGATTTGATTATAGCCTGAGCAGGCGTCCATAAAAGATAAAATTTTATAGTCGAACAAATTGTCGACCAGCATGTCAATATTAGGCAAAGGAAAAGCGTCTTTGGGACATGCCCGGTTAAGATCGGTATAGTCAACACACATTCTCCATTTTCCATTATTTTTCTTAACAAGTACAACATTTGAGATCCAGGTTGAATATCAGGCCTCGGAAATAAAATTAGCCTCTAGGAGGTCTTTTACAACATTTTCAGCAGCCTTCGCTTTCTCGGGAGACTGCCTATGTCTACGTTGTACTATTACCCTAGCGGCTGGATCAATGGCCAAGTGGTGACAGGCGACCTCGGGGTCGAGTCCGGGCATCTCTGCGATGCTTCATGCAAACAGGTCCACATTCTCCCTCAAGCACGCTTTAATCTATTTCCTCGCCAGGTCAGGGAGTCCGGTGCTGATCTTCACGCCTTTCTAAGGGTCTTCACCAAGAAGGACGAACTCGAAGTCTTCATCCGGGATTGGTCGGAGGAGTTCTTATTCGCCGTGAGTGTTTCATCCTTGTCGAAGCGAGTGTCTACTGAGATTGAGTCGAACTTGGGTGGAGCCCTTTATTCTTCTGTCTTGATGGGAAGTGGCTCAGGTTGAGTAGCAGCTCTCTTAGCAGGTTGTGCCCTAGTGTCGACCGTGCTATGTCCCTTTGGAGTTGCGTTGAAACATCTTTGGGCAACTGAGAGGTCATCGTGGATGGTGGCGACGCATCCCCTCTTCATGTAGAATTGCATCTTTAGATAGACGGTGGATGGGACAACGGTCAGTTCGGCCAGCGTTGGTCTCATTGGGATGCAGTTGTAGAGAGATGGGAAGTCGATGACTAGAAATTGCACCTTGACCTTCCTGGTGGAAGTTTCCTCGCCGAAGGTGATGAAGAGCTCCACGTACCCCCACGGTTTGGAGGTCGAGCCATTTAAGCCCTGCAGGTCGGACCCCATGTATGGTGAAAGGTGGGTGTCTTCGAGCCGTAGGGTTTGGAAGAGGTGGCTGTACATAACATCGATGGAACTCCCTTCATCGACCAAGATGAGGTGAACGTCGAAACTAGCCATCCTTGCTCTTACCAGAAGAGGGATGCTCGAGTTGGGGCCCCTCCGAGGCAACTCTTCGAGGTAGAACGTGATCGGCTCCGATCTTCCCTTGACCCTCTAAAATGTTACCACTTGCGGCGGGGCTATGTTGACCAGCTCGTCCAGCTTCCTCTTTACAGAGTTTATAGATATTTCGTTGAACCCCCTTCCATTTATAACCATGGTGGAGGGGAATCTTTTCACCAACTGTGCATGGACAAAGGTTCTTCTTCGTGTCTGTCGGGGACGCAGAAGTCCTCCGGCCTTATAACGGAGAAGGCTATTTGAATGGGTCTGTTTCATCTGATGGTCGGGTGTCTTCCTCGACCTCTCTTGTTTCGCGGGCCTCCCAGTGAGGGGCGTCGTTGCGGAGATATTTCCCAAGCCTGCCTCCCTTGATGAGGGTTTCAATGGTGTCTTTGAGATGGATTCAGTCTTTAGTCAGATGTTCATGGCTCCGATGGTATTGACAATATTTTCTCATGTCAACCGCGGGCTTTGCAGGAGCATAGCAAGGATGTTTGGCGCTGCCGTCCTTGAAGTCGGTGTTGGCACACTCCGCTAAGATGCGCTTGCGGGAAGCTATTAGCAGAGTGTATTCGATGAATCAGCCTGCGGGCCCCTGTGCTCGTAGGGATCCCATGGTTTGTCATCCCTCCTCTTCTCGCCCATTCTTCGAGAAGGGGTTGCGTCCTGGTGTCGTGGAGGATTGGTTGGCCCGCGGTTCCTTGCGTCACGGGCTTTCTTGGTCGCTTCCCTTTCCTCGTAGTCCATGTAGGCTCTATCCTTCTCGAGGAGAGCATCGAATGTCCAGGGTGGTTCGATGTCAACGGTCTTTCTGAATTCTGTGCCTGGGAGGAGTCCCCTCTCGAGCAGATACAGTTTCATGTGAATGGTACAGGGGACCTGGATGGCCTTGCGATTGAACCGATCTATGAACTCCCTGAGGGTCTTGTCATTTCTTTGGACGATAGCTTCGAGGGCGGCCTCGATCTTCGGGTGTCGACCGGGTTGGAAATGCCATCATACTCTTTCAGTTGGGGAGGCTTCTCCATTCCTTTAGGAATGGGTGCCTCCATGATTGCTTGTGATAAAGGACCGCGGGGTTCGTCTTCGTCGCACTTATAAGGGGAGTGGGAAGGAGACCGGTTGTATCGATGGTCGTGGTGGTGTCCTTTTCCTCAGGGATAATCCCTTGGTCGAGAATGTGTTTCTTCGTGGCCCTTGTTTCTGTTTCCAGGGGCTTGTTGTTCCCTGTGCGGGGGGGGGGGGGGGGGGGGGGAGGGGAGGCCGCGCCTCCCGGTAGCCTCGGGCATGGTTCTCTCCAGCTCCGGACGTCTACCAGTTCGTCGGGGAGAGAGGCGCTGCGACCTGTCATGTCTGTGTCTCCACGGGGGAGATTGAAGACGGTCTTCATCCTGACGAGGAGGATGGGGCTTTGCAACCTGTCCCATTTGTGTCTCTGCGGAGGAGATTGAAGACGGTCTTCATCCTGACGAGGAGGAGGTGTGTCGGGCCTTCTATGTCTTCTGGGGGCTCGACGAGAGTCTTCGAGCACCATTAATCGCTCACCTTACGTGAAGATTAGGTAATTCGTTTGGTTAATTGCTGCAAACATGGCCCGGGTCGTGGCATCAGCGCCCGAGGGGACGGGGACTTCCTGGAAAGCGTTCGGGTCATAATTCTGGGGCGGATGGGCGCCCTCCTGCAATTGAGTGCGCGGTGAGGAAGAGGCAGTTATGCCATCTCTGTAATTCTGCATGAGATCGGCCATGTCGTTGTTCTCATTGTTGTTGTTGTTGCCCATGTGTTCGACGACATGGCTGTTGGGGTCGGCGAGATGGGCGTCCAAGATGTTGTTGGCAGGTGGGTCGGCCATGACGATCGAGAATTCAGAGTTGCTTTTGTCTTAGTTAAATGAAGACGGGGAAGCTAGTTTTCCATAAACGGTGCCACTAATCGTACCTGACACCTGACTAGAGTGGATCGTCAAAGCCTTACATCGAGCTGAAGTTAAAAGCGAGATGGGGGGTACCTGTAAGACACTCTGATGCTAAAGTAAGTTTCAGAGAGTGCAAGCAAGTGTGAGTATGAAAATGAGAATGAATACCCGGCCCTCTTGAATGAGAGGGTATTTATAGCCCCCAGCGTTGGGCCAAGGTCCATTGTTGGGCCACATTGAGGCCCAATAATGAAGACTGTCAGGGCTTACGTGTGTATGGAGTCCAGCAAGTGGACTTTCCCCTGGTCAACTGCTCCGTGAGAATAGGGGTTGGACCCGTGATTTCTGGAGGGTAGTTAAGATGACGGTGATGTGGGCACGTGGGCCACGTTCTCTAACGGATGCGTGAGGAGTTGCCCAACAGTCCCTAGCTTGGACTGCTTGCTTTTGGGCCTTATACAAGGGTGTTGGATTGGGCTCCCAACCGAGGGCAAATGCAGGCCCAGTCCAGATCAATTCCAAAATAGCTGTCACATTTAAAAAATAAAATTTGTCCTAAAATATTTGTTACTTTAGATTATCAATACAATTTTATATTTAACCTTCTAATTATATCCTCTAATAAATACTCTTAATTTATTATTTTCTCACTTAACATTAATGTTAATTTGAATACACTTTTTTATTAATGAGAATAATTTGATAAAATTACTATTCTTTCGTTAATTAATTTGTGTGAAATGATTAATTGCAACAAATAATATAGGACTAAGGGAGTAACAAAACATGAACTTTCTTGATCAGGTTATATATAAATTTATTTATTTTCCACATTATTAAATCCAACAATTTTAAACTATTGCATTTTTTAATATTTTTTTTCCGCAAAAATTATCCATTTTTAACTAGCATACATAATTGTCATGCATATATCACTACGAGAAAAATAATACTTTATTAAAATTTAAGTTTTTAAAATACAATATTCCTTTTAGAAAGTCAGCTTTCTTATAAACTTTTTTGGGAGTTATAATCACTACTTAAAACAATGGTCGAAAAACATTTTCTAAATTTGTTATATTTATACCAAATATCTTTAAAAAATTATTTATTTAAAATAAAAAATAAAAATAAAAATAAAAATAAAAATAAAAAAAAGAAAAATAATAGTTTGCTAGTTTAGTTTTTCTTTTTTGAAGGTTGGATTCAAGGCGATCAACATGAATCGAGTGTCTTTTTAAATTAGTCATAGTTTTAATTTGTTAAAAAAAATAATAGAGTAAAGCTGATAGTTAGATAGTTTTATTTTTATTTTTAAAAATATTTTTTACCCTCTAACGTGAGAACAAAAAATTAAAAAAAACTTGTGTGTAAAATTTATTCCGGTAAATAATATTTGAGAACAATTTTGATAGATATTAGTGAATTTTAAACAAACACATAAAATTGTATTTATTTGTTTGGGATGGTAGAAGTATGAATGGAGTATTAAATGAGAATTTTTTAATGCACTTTATATGATTGAAAAAGATTTTATAAAATTTCAAAAATATTTTTTAATTTTTGAAAATATATTTTCAAACACATTCTTTACACATTCGTTTTATTCATTTTTTATTTACACCCCAATTTTAAGATTAAGTTGATTCCAAAAATACATTTCTAAAATGTCTTTGAAAATATATTTTCAGAATGTCTCGAAAAATGTATTTTCGGACCTTACTAAAATGAGCATGGATAATCATAAATGCATATAACAATTAAGCGGTGGCTTGAAAATAGAAAAAAAAGGTTAGTTTAGAAAGAAAAAAAAATAACTACCCCTACTTTATGAATTAAGGGACCGCCGACAATTATAGTCACTTTAGTGAAGAAACCAATTATAACAATCGTCGAGAGGCTTGAATGAATTAAGTGTTGGAAAAAACAAAACGTAGAGGAAAAAGATGAACAAGAGTATAAGAGAAAATTAAAAAAAAAAAGTCAAATATAATCTTAAAGTGTTTCTGACTGGTACATCTTATAAAGAAATATTTTATAGTCTTGATTCTCTCTTCCATCACTAAACTAAGCGACGTGGGGCTTAGAAAAAACTTTAATCCTATATATAGCCTTGTACTCCATCTTCCTTCACAAAACTAGTCGACGTGGGACTTCTTCAACATGTATATTTTCAACTAACTCCAACAATCTTCACCTTGATTGAAAATAATACATAAACTTTCATTGTCTTCACCGACAATCATACTCCACCATAAAGAGTATAGTCACTGGAAGCTACATCACTCCAAGAATTTTTACAATGTCTTCACGACAATCATAATTTTAAAAACTATCATACTCCACTTAAAGAAGAGTATACTTCACTTGAAGTTAAACCACTTCAAGAATTTCACATATTGAAAACCAGGTTGAAATTTTATGGCGCAACTTCCATGTTGGTAGGAAGTTCTTAAACCATCAACGTAAACTCACACCTAGTGTAGACTTGATTGTATCAACACATCTTTGACTTGAACTTTCCACAAGTTAAAAACAATTTTTTCATCAATTTTCTCTAGTCCCGCACAACAGAATTTGTGATTGCACCTAAACAACTTTTTCACAACACTACCATTCTTTTCTGAAGTGGAAGATTAGACAAAACTACAATCATAGAGCATACTAAGAACTCATATCCCCATATTGAACCCATAGCTCTGATACCACTTTGTTGAGAAAAAAATCATAGAGAAAAAAGAGGAACTAAATAACAACACAAGAGATTAATATGGAAACTCCAAAACCAGAGAAAAAAATACGACTGTTGTCAAATGACAACCAGGGAATATCACTATGTGAAAATTGTCACAACACATAGACTATCCTTAAAAACCCCAAGACCCTAATACACCCACACTCTCCAAAGTAAATATTTAACTACCCCTCACAACACTCTGAAACAAGAGTATAAAAGAAAATAAAAAAGTCAAATACAAGCTTAAAGTGTTTTTGACTGGTACTTGTAAATAAAAACTTGAATCTTATATATAGCTTTGGATTCCCTTTTCCATTACTAAACTGAGCGATGTGAGACTTAGAAAAACTTTAATTTTATATATAGTTTTGGACTTCATCTTCCTTCACAAAAACTAATAGATGTGATACTTTTTCAACATATATATTTTCAACCAACTCCAACATCAAGACAATGACAGAAGGCCACGCAAAAATCCAAAGCTGAAAATATATAGTCAATTTGCACTTTTCCGAAAATGCATTTTCGACGATATTCTAGAAATATATTTCCAAAATAAATTTAATTATAAATGAAAATATTATAAATGTTTAAAGTGCGTTCGAAAATATATTTCTGAAAATTAATAACATTTTTATATTTTCGTGCGATGGATTAGAAAAACATATGATAAATTAAAAAATTCCATTAAACTTTCTCATAGTAGACCTACACACAAATTTATGATTAAAGCCTCTTTTATTTCTCTGTTTGATGTGCCTTAACTTTGCTTAGATTTTTTTTTGGAGATTCTTTTTACCTGCCACCCCACTTAAACTTGATATCCGATAATTTTTTCATAATATTTAAATTATCTTTGTCAATTTTTTACTAAAAAATAGTGCATAAATCGATAGTACAGGTTAAAAGTATGAATAAAAAAAAAATTTGATTGTGTATTCCAAAAGTTTGGTATGTATTTTTACAAGTTTTTAAAAAAAATCGATGGGCAGAAAAATTTATCGATTTTTAAAAAAAATTCATGGCGTACCAAATTTTTTACAAGACATTAAAAAATTCGATAGTGTAAAATTATTAGTTTTTTAAAAATCCGTGTATTTATCGAACTTTTAAATGAATTATAAAAAATCAGTATTGTAATTTTTCAACAGTTGAGATTATGCTGATAATTTTGTGCGATTGTAATTACATTAACAGTTTTGTATGATTCATAATGAATTAAAATTTATATAAATAGGGATCACATGTTGTTAGAAAAAGTATCTTAGAATGTCTCACTATTTATATATGAAAGTTGTATACTTCAACGGTGTGAAACTTCTAGTTAATTTTCGGCTCATCGATGACACAACATGTCTCGCTCTTCTGAAATCTAAATTGGATAATATATTGCGCGGCACCGAGAACAAAAATGTAAGTAAGGTCGAGTTTCATGGATTGATACTAATGAAAAGATAACAAAAAAACAATGCTCACACATTTTTTATCGCACATTTTCCAGACATTTACTTATTGAAAGAAACTCAGATTAATTCTACTAAATTTATATGAAAATTTGCATGATTCAATGTACTTCATTTTAACTTCATTCATTAGTCTATTAAAAGAAAATACGTATTACTAACCCTATTTCTATACACATAAGACCATAAAAAATAAACTTAAAGGTATAAGTTGATCACACAAAACCTACCAAACTAAAAATCCAAGCCTAACCAAAATTTTAAAAAATAAAACAATTTATTCAGTTCAGTTGAACTGAACTAACGAAAATCAATTTGTAGTGATTTATAAAAAATGAAGTGAAGTGAAACAACACGTGTATTTTGTATTTAGTTTAGTTTAAATTTATTTAAAAAATAAAGAGCATAAAATAGTTTGTTTGAAAAAGATAAGATTGCAAGATGTGGTTGACATGGTGCATGAGAACATTATAACTTGGAGATTATATGATGTCAACACTAATGAGAGCAAGGGAAATTTAGATCCCATTAGTAATGTGCTTTCGAAAAATGTGTTCAACACATTAGTATGGAGAATGACAATAATATTTGTCTTTAGCCAGGAGATAGTTTGGGAAGATTTACTATTGCATAACCATATAATTTATTAGTCGGATATCACTTAAATGGAAATGTCCAAAATTGGAAGAGAAATTGAAAGTTGGATGTTATGAAGTGTGGAAACATTAGAAATAGTGAAAAGAGAAAGTGGTTAGGTTTCTATTAGAATAATAAAAAGTCTCTTATATAATGTTTACCAAGTTAATATATATAGTAAAATATAAATAAATAATAATATCTTTAATCCAATTATAATAAAATTTCATTGCACATTATCTAATATCTCTCTTTAAATTCATGATGCATGAAGTATTGAGAGTTTGTCAATTAAGAAACTTAAACGTTTGATGGAATGAGATTTTGTGAACAAATCAATAATCTGAGTAGCGGGAGAAACAAACAGAAAAGTAATGGTGTCATGCTGAAAGTGATGATGTGTGAGATCACAGTCAATCTCAATGTGTCTTTTACATTCATGAAACATTGAGTTATGATCACTTTGAATGACACCCTTATTATCAGAATACATAGGAGTCAGCTCAGAAAGAGAGACATCCATATCAGAGAGTAATCAACGCAACCAAATTATTTCAACGGTGGTAAGTCATTGCATGATGCGTTGTTTTTATAGAAGAGCAGGAGATACTATTTATTTTGACACTTGCAATACAGATGTCAAGACTAATGTCTTAACATAAAACACAATTTCAGGACAAAGGTTATAACATTAACTATCAAACTCAATGCATCAAAAGATATATGAGTGACATACAAAGAACACAAACACAAAGAACTTAAAAGACTCCTAAAATCATAATCCTTATTTTGCACCCACAGTTTCTTCTATATGGACGGTTGTTATTTTAGGTCATAACAAGTCCTTATTTATAGGATCTTGCAGTATGTGGGCTTGGACTCTTCAAATCAAATTCAATCTTCACTTTTTAAATCAGCTGCAAGATCTTCACATAAAAATAGGAACAAATCTCTTAAATTTTCCTAAAAAGTCTCTAAGATTCTTTTTAATGAAACAAATCAAATATGCATTTGTTCCTAATAAATCTCATTGACATGCAAAGAATAATAATATATATCCAAAAGGATCTCTCAAAAACAAATTAAATATGTCAAGAGATAAAACAACAACACCTACTACATAACATATCAAGATGTCAAGACATATGACTCAACATCTGTATGATAACCATGACAGCAAAACATGTCATGACAGTTGATTAAGATGTTGTGACATGTTGCTCAACATCAGTCCAGAACCATGTTTTAGAAAAATTTATGCCAAACCTAAAACCATGGATTTAACAATCTTCCCCTTTGGCAAATTTTGGCTAAAACAACCTTTGCACAATAAATCTGGAGAGAGAAATAAAACCATAACACAAGCTACATGCAAACATGTAAACTTTGTACAAACTGCAACCGAAACATATATCAGAGAATGCATGCAATTATAGATCACAATCTTCAACACTCCAGAAAACAGATGTTCAGACATGAGATATGACATCACAGACATGACCAAACTCCCCCTGTTACACATGATTAAAACTCCCCCTCAAAGGGAAAACCCAAATCTCTAGAAAATCCAACATACCAAATATGAACTAACCAAGTCCACACATCAAAGGCAGCAGCAGCAGAAGAAAAAACAACCTCACATCAGAACTTTCTACATCAGGCAAGATGTCAGAATATCAGATAAGACATCATACATACAAACTCCACCAGCACTAGTAGTAGCAACAACAAAAGCACCAACAAGCATGACAAACAATCATGCCCCCCTAAATAGTTGCACACATCAAGGAACCATAATCACTACTATCACCTTAGCAGTAGCACAATCTTATCAGCATGCTAATTAACATGTCAAGAGATCCTCCTGCACTCCTTGGTGTTGTCACCAACCCTTCTATTCTATAGAGACCCTTTGTTCCATTTAATAGCAACTTGCTTAGGCTTACCAAGCATCAGAACATAGAGGAAAGATGTAGTAAAGTTGCATTCCTCCATATCTATAATTGTTATAACTCTTCAATAGTGCAAGTTCCAATCCCATTGCTTATGTTCTCAATCTGATCTTTAAACATAATAGTAAGATGTTCCTCGTTGCCCATATACTCCAAAATAATAACCTTTCCTTCAGCAAAATTTTTGATAAGTTGATTATGTCTACCAAGGTTCTTGTTCCAGCCATGTTGAATGAGACATCTGATATCATTCAGATCTTCACCAAGTAATTTTATGACATAATGTTTAACATTATTATCCTTCAACCTCTGGTCAATCCATATCAGTTGAGAACAACCTCTCCTTGTTCAACCATACTCTGATTCAGTAGTATTTCCAAAGGCACAAATTTACTTCTTATTGAAATAGGAAATTAGACCGTTTCTTAGACATAAATACCTATTTATCCACTTTGACCCAATGATGTAGTTCAAGATCCTGATTTATTGAAAAGTAGAATAAATCCTTGGTTCAAGCTCAGAAACAATACATGAATTAGATATTTCTTTATTGGATTCTGTAATGTCTGATTTATTAGAGTATCTTGTATTGATCTCCTTAAGATGTTCTGTATGAACTTTAACTTCAGAGTTATTTAAATCAACACTTGTAAACTCACATATTTCTTCTTTTCCTATCTTCTCGGTCTGCAGAGAAGATGTCCCAACATTGTCTTCGACATCCTTTTTAAACTCTTTTGATTCTTTAACATCTTTAGTTCTGGAGTTAAAAACTCTATAAACTCTTTTGTTTGAAGAGTAATCCAAAAATACCCCTTCATTCCTTATGAGATCCTCCTTACCTTTTTTATCTTTGTTCACCAAGACATAGCATTTAATTCCAAAGGTACGGAAGTACTTAACTATTGGATTCATACCTTTCCATATCTCATAGAGAGTATTCTAAGTATCTCCTCTCAAAATGACCCTAATATGAATGTAGCAAGTAGTACTCATAACTTTAGCCCAAAACTCCAATGATAGTTGCTTAGTCGAAAGCATAACTCTAGTTGATTCTTGTATAACTCTAGTCTTTTTCTCAACAACTCTATTTTGTATAGAAGAGATGGAACAAGAGAACTCATGACTAATACCTTCAGAATCACAAAATTCATAGAATTTGATATTCTCAAATTCCTTATCATGTTCATTTCTAACCTTAACAATCACATTATTCTTCTCCTCTTGAATGCTTCGACACTGATTTTTGAAAAGTTCAAAAGCATATGATTTTTCTATAAGAAAATTCATCGACGTATACCCATAAAAATCATCTATAACCACATAGACATACGTCTTTCCACTCAAGCTTTTTATCTGCATTGGTCCCATTAAGTCCATATGAAGAAGTTCCATCACTTTGGAAGTTGTCTGATGTTACAACATTGGGTGTGACATCATGGTTTTCTTCTTAATTTCACACTCATCATAGACTTTCCTTTATTTAATTTTGAGCTATGGTATTCCTCTAATGACCCCTTTAGATATGATTTCCTTCATTCTTTTGAGATTAAGGTGTCCAAGCTTTTTGTGCCATAACTTTACTTCTTATTCATTGGGTATCAAGCAAGTGAAAAAATAAGCATTTATCTGAGATTCCCATAGATAACAGTTGTCTTTATACCTTATGCCCTTCATCAGAATAACATCCTTCTTATCTTTGGCCAGATATTCTGACTTTGAGAATTAGACTAACAGACCTTGGTTACACAATTGACTAATGCTAATGAGATTAGCAGTTAATTATTTCACAAAAAACATCTTCTAAACTAGGAGAACCAACACACATTAACTTTCCAACTCTTTTGATTTGACCTTTAAACCCATCACCAAATCTGACAGAACATGTGGTATGAGGTTTAATATTCACCGATAACTTCTAAACCACAATCATATGTCTAGAGCACCCATTGCCAAAGTACCAGTCTTCTCCACTTGTGTCTCTTAAGGAAGTATGAGCAGTAAAATTAATATACCTATTTTCAACACTTCTCTTTTTGCTCACTTGATCAGCCTTAGAATGAACTAAAAAAAATATTATCTCCATATATTTTATAATAGAAAGGCTTAATATGGTCATGCTCACCATAATAATGACATATCCATGTTGATGATTGGAATCTGGATAATACTTTATCATGTTTGCTAGGATGTTGTAACATATGGTTGGACATGTTGTTCATTCTCTTCTTTTCAGGGGGAAATAACTCCTCTTCAGATAATTTTCTTTGTTTGTTATCATATTGATAATCAACTTCAGTATCTTCATCCTCTCTCACTACATCATTTCTACTTTTCATATTCTTCAAGAAATATGACATGTTATTAAGCTTGGAATTTAAGAGAGTTACCTCACTTTGTAGATGAGAAACAGTATATAGAAGTTCCTTCTTCTCATACTCCAATTCATATATGATCTTTCTTTATTCTTTCTCTTTCTTAATACTTTCTTCACATCTATCACAAGTATCGTGGTAGGATACATCCAAATCTTCATAGAGGATACTTTCATCATAAGCTTCCACTTCATCCGCCCATCTCCAAAAAGAGCCATTACCAGTTTTGCAATTTCATTGTTATCCTCATATTTTGACTCATCATCAGACCAAGATACAGTAAATCCCTTTTTCTGCTTCTTGAGAAAAGTTGGACATTCTAGCTTAATATGACCAAAACCTTCACACTCATAACATTGAATGCCTTTGCTTTTATTGGTCTTGTCCTCATTTCTGGTATTTTTATGAAAATCTTCATCATTCCCGATGTCATATGAGATGTTCCTGACATTTGGTCTTCCTCTTCTATCCATTCTTTTCAAAATTCTATTAAATTGTTTTTCGAGTAACACAATGGTATTGGACAATCCTTCATCAATATCCATATCAGCTTGATTCTCTTCAACTTCAACATTAGAAATAAAAGTTATACTCTTTTTCTTTTTCTCAGTCTTGTCACTAATATCCAATTCAAAGGTTTTAAGTGATCCAACAAGTTCATTAACTCTCATTCTATTGATGTCTTGAGCTTCTTCAATATAAGTTACCTTAATGTCAAATTTCCTAGGTAAAGACCTAAGAATATTTCTAACAAGCCTTTATTTTGACATCTTTTCTCCTAAGGCACTAGATGCATTTTCCATTTCAAGAACCTTCATATGATATTCCTGGATGGTCTCATCATCGTTCATCTTTAGGTTCTCAAATTTAGTAGTGAGAAGCTGAAGCCTTGAAATTTTTACTCTGGATGTACCTTCATAAGTTGTTTTGAGGATATCCCAAGCATCCTTGGCAACAATACATTTATTTATCAACCTGAACACATTCTTGTATACTCCATTGAATAAATCATTCAAGTCTTTAGAGTTTCCAAGAGCTAATTTGCCATAATCATCATTCCAATCTTCCTTTGGTCACTGGTAAGATCAATGGGGCCGTTTGTGGGAAGTTTGTTTTCCCCATCTTTCTTTCCCCGGAAACCTAAGATCAAAGCAACATTTCAAGAATAGGGTTATGTCTGATCAAGATGACAGCTACCTTCCTGGAAAAACCATCATCTTCCCCGTCTGTAAGACTGACAATGACAGAGAGATGCCTCCCCTCAAAGACATTCTCATGAAGAGAGACGACTGCATAATGTCTCCCTTCTCCGACGATGTAGAGGATGATAACTTCTAGTTCTTGGAAACCAGCAAATCCAAGAAAGTCCAAGAAACACCAGCGATCTTCCAGCCAGTATCAGTATTGACAAAAGCTAACCTAGCTATGGAAGCCTTGCTCGCAACACTTAATCAAACCAACGCTCTAATCCTTCAGTAGAATGATAAGATTAAAGCTTTAGAAAAGGGACCCTGTTCAAGATCTCCTCTACGGAAATAGCGACAACATCAATCTCGTAGCCCATCACCGTGACGCCTAAGCCGTTGCTCAGTTAAGGAGAAGCCAGAGGTTTTGTTCATTAAGAAAGGAAACCATACTACACCCTGGAAGGACTGGATCTCTCCGGTAATGAAGAAGACCAAGGGTAACCGACGACCAGATAACCTTTGTTCACCATCCCCTAGGAAAAATTTATGTCTGAGAAGCCTGACTCCCCGTCGAGAAAATAGCCCATGACAGGGAAAGAGCGACTACTCTCCTCCACAATCATCAGACCAGAGGGAAAACGACGAGCGATACCTAACCTCCTTGACTGACAGACCCTAGAATTCCCACAAGGAAGAAACTCCCTGATGTCTGGACTTTGAACCTCACATGAAGCTCATTGGAAAAATTCATAAGGATGATCGGAAAATTCATACAAACCCTAAAAACAGTTAAATCCACCGAGAAACTCATAAGTCTTACCGGTAGCAGAAACGTTTTCCGCTATAACGACGACGCCAGAGCCAACAGAAATACACAATTCTAATTGTTGTACCCCAAAATTTTCCCTCTCATTTCTCAAGACATTTTCTCACAAGTTCAAGATTGCACAAGTATAATTGGTTTTTTTTAATTGAAAGAGAAAAGCATATAAATTTAATTTTTTTTATACAAAATTGAAGAAAAATAGTTTGCGTCGATCCATAGGCTTCGATTGAGCCTTTAACTTCCTTCGAGCAGGCTAAATCCACAAGCTTCGATTGGACATTTAGGCCACCTTTGGTGTGAGCTTTGGTTCATAGGTTTCGCTTGAACATTTGGCTCCTTTGATACAAGCTTTGGTTCAAAGGTTTCGCTTGAACATTTGGCTCCTTCAATACAAGCTTTGGTTTAGGGGTTTCGCTTGAACATTTGGCTTCTTTGAGCAAGTTTGATTCCCATTGCTTCGAATTAGGCATTTGGCTTCTTTTGAGCAAACTTGATCCCTATGCTTCGCCTGGGCATTTGATTTATTTTGAGCAAGCTTGATTCAGAGGTTTCAATTGGACATTTGGCCTCCTGCATGCAAGTTTTATTTAGAACTAATGGCTATCTTGATACCAAGCTTTGATCAGACAAGGGGCTACCTTCACACAAATCTTCGATTGGAGTATTGGTTTCCTTCAAAGCAACATACTTCGAATCCAATTCTGAAATGTTCGAGCAAGTGATTCACAAACTTCAGAAGGCAATGGTCCTGCAGGTTTGCTTATATTTACAAAGCATTGGTCTCCTGCATGCAAGCTTCGATTCACAAGCATTAGCAGTACTTCCTTCATGCCTGCAAGGCAAGTACATCCTGCATGCCAGCATGCACAAGGCAAGTGCCTCCTTGGTGCTTGCTTTTGACTCGCAAGGAGATGGCTTCCTCTGTGCTTTCCTTTAATGCACAAGGCAATGGATTCCCTTCATGACTAGCGCCTACAAAGCGTTGGCTATTTTCACGCTAGCTTTGATTGGGCAATATTTCCCTTGGAAACAGTCTGTTTCGATCACACATAGTTTCTACACTATGGCACACAATGGGTGTCCCATTCGAAAGACATGTCTGGGTGTCCCATTCAAAAGACATGTCTTGGTGGCCCATTCGAAAAACTGCAATTGGTGCACACAAATGATGCATATGGTCCAATCGAAGGACACATATTTAGCCCTTTCAAAGATACACATATGACCCATTCGAAAGACACTTATTGGATGAAAATCAAATAGTATTGTTTGAAGAAGAATATGGTCGAAGGTGGTCAAAACGAAAGGTTGAGATGTCAAAAGATGTTTGCTGCCAAGTTCAGGCCTGATACACTGGCCATAACGCTCCAAAACTGCTGCACAACAGTCCTGCAACACTGCCCCTATTCTTGCACCAATTTAGCATACGAATACTGCCCCTCGAAAGCTACAAGAACAACATACCATTTTTGTTCAAATTTCTTTTATTTTCCCTCCTAAACATCATCCAAAATCATCTATAAATATGAGCCTCCACCACACATCTTAGGGGCCCCGAATAGTTGCAAAAATTCTTGTGGTGAGAAGGTGATCAATTCCTCAAAACTCTCAAACACTATCAAACATTTTCAAATATTCCTAACACTTCAATTCTAAAAAACTCATACCTGTTCATACACTAAGTGAACCCTTCGATTATCTCCTCAAACTGTCAGATAACTAACCTTCGACCCATTCCTCAACTGCAATATAATAGTCTTTTGATTCACTCTCTTACCTGTTATAGATCTACCTTCTATTCACTCACATACCCTCCTTCAATTCAATGAATGCTCAAACAAAGTAGTAACTGAACTAGCTTCAGGAAGATTCCAGCGAAGTTCCATTCACCACCAAGGAAGTCCCTTGCAGTTCCTTCAATTTAAGCGCTTCAAGAGGTAAGTTCTCTCTAAACTTGGAACTATTTCATTTAAATATCATGTGTGCATACCAATAAAAAGAAAATGTAGATATCTCATCTAGGGAGTTGACCATGCCTTAACTTTCGATCCTCACCGCCTGTATGTTGAAAGTCTCAACCCTGACTAGTTAGACTTTGGATTTTGGTGCCCAATAATCTTGTGCTAACCCATGGCCTGTAGCTTTCGAAAGTTATACTTGATTGTTGCATTTTTAAGTTTAAGACAGGTTCTCTATATCCTTCGATTGGCTAAATATTTAAGCCTTTCGAATCTTAACCTGGGAGCCTAGCATTCTTGCAATCGAAGAAGGCAGCAAGGAGTTTGAGGCGAAGAGTGCACCTCACGCTGATTACAGGTCCTAATCGAAATAAGCAGGAAAGGGATGAAATCGAAAGACGTGTCCTTACTACTTCCAGGCCAAATCGAAAGAAGTCAGGAAGAGCAGAATCGAAGGGTGTTACTTCCTGAATCGAAAAGCTTATTTTCCTTTCTTTATTTTGTTTTATCTTTACATTTTCTTGCAATTCAATATGGTTGTAATAGTGTAGGATATTTATTTTCTGCATTTTTATTATTTTTGTACAAATGTTAGTAATTAGGATGTATGGCAAGATAAAACCAACAAGTAGACAACCCAAAAAATCAAAGACAAAATGCATGCAATCAAACACATAATTCACACACATTCACATTTAGGGTAATCTCACTTGTTGCCTCAGAAAATAGTCATGTCCCTCGAATATGGGCATTTTAGCAAAGATCCTCGATAAAATATCGTAGTCCCTCGATGACCCTCGATGTTGCCTTTGGTAAACGATCTAGTTCCTAAAATGACATTGCTAAAACGTCCCATAGGTTGCCTTCTATGACTATACAAACGACCCACCCGTCCCTTCACATCCAACGATAGGGCTTCTTACCAAATCAATGGTAAGATAGCAACATCTAAAGGAGGAGAAAAAGAACACTAGACCTTTTGAGTAGATAGGATGCTCATAGTTGCTCGCTTTCTCACAACAAAAACATTTTTACACGCCAACACTTTCCTTTGAAATATTTTCAAAACCAACACTTTGTACGCATTCTTATAGAAATGAGAATCATTACAAAGACACTTTTCAAAATCACTTTCAAAAACACGTTCCACAAACACCTTTTAGAACTATTTTCAAAACCAACACTTTTTACGCATTCTTATAGAAACGAAAATCATTACAAAGACGTTTTCAAAATGCTTTCAAACCCACACCACAAATCACATTTTCAAACAAAAGCAAGTGATCTAGCAAGAAACTAAGAGCCCGTAGATAACTACGGATGAAAAGGGTGCTAACACCTTCCCTTTTCATAACCTACCCCCCGAACTGAAGAAATAATCTCGAAAGGTCTTTTCTGTTCTTTTCACCCTTTCCTTATTAGATAAAAGAAAAGTCGGTGGCGACTCTTGCTATACGCAACAATTGCGATCAAACGCAAAACACCCAAGTCAGTTCTCCCACCGTATTACACTAACCTAACTATACTCAACAATGGCCTTCTCACCGGCTCCGGCATTGGGGAAATGGTACGACCATCTCCAAACACCAACACTCACCAAAGCTATCACCAACAAAATAATTTCGTCCTATCAACATGCATTCTAAACAAAGTTGAAGTTAAACCTAAGACAAAAGTTAGGGGAATCAAAAACTTACTTGTTCAAATAGGGATGAAACGGTTGTCAGTGATGTTCTGCTACGGTGGTCGATGACGACAACGGTGGGAGGGAAGATGGAAAGAAAGAAAGCACAATAAATAGTAGATTGCGAAAAATGCAAATGGCTTTCCCCTTCCCCTATTTATAGGCCTTCCCTGGTCAAGTGCATATGTGATGCGCCTAGGGGAGTGTAGCCTCTAGACTCATCATTACCCCTAACCCCCATCCATCATTACGCATTTAATGTGGCACATGGCTCTAGACGGGTGTGACGAACTGCCCTTTTAAAAATCTGCTAGCTTTTCGACTCCCTGCGTGTTGGACATGAAAGACGACCTTTTTGTTTTCTTGCACGAGCATGTCCTTGAATAAATCATGAAACATATTCGTCTGAAGCAGCAGGTTCCAGTGGTACATTGTCCTCCTCGACGCACAGGCTAACTCTTAGTCATTGCTCCTACACCTAGAAGCAAAGACTTGAAGGGCTTCTGCTCTGGACTAGGCTAGCGGCTAGGAACGACCCAATCCACTCTTGTTCCAAGAAGGCCCAAAAGCATTGGCCAAATCAACCTAGAGTTAGGGAATGTCACATTTTCCTTCTGCCATACAACTTTAGACGCATGGTAATGTGGCCCCAGAGACAACAAGACCACGCCTGGCGAGACCGAATCCCTGCTCGTAGCAACAACTAGTTTTAGGAACCTCCCCCAAGATGACGAGCATGAGTTACCTATTCCTGCTTTCACGCAGAAATCCTGGTAGTTACCTATTTTTTGGGGCCTAATATCCAGGCCCAAAAATAGGAACCAAGGGCTAAGCGTCGTGGGAATTATATAAACCCTCACACTTGTGAGGGTGAGGTATCCAATATTCAATACTAAAATACTATCTTCTCTCTTGTATCTCTTTTCACTCTTACTTACTTGAGCATTGGAGTGCCTTGCAGGTACCCCCTCCTCCTTGATTCCAGCATTAAAGACGTAAATATCGACCCATTATAGGTTCTGGTCACCGGTAAGATCATGAACCATTTAACATAGGTGGTATGTTGCGGTATCCTCCTTCTTTATCCATAGTATCAGAAAATATTCTCCCTAGAGCTTACACAATAAACATAACAAGGTTCCTGCTCTGATGCCAATTGAAATTCTGACACTTGCAATACAGATGTCAAGAATGATGTCTTAACATAAAACACAATGTCAGGAGATGTTATAATATCATATCTTGATATCAACTTGCTAACACAGGAGATTATGCAGAAAGATAAATTGTAGAAAATTGAACAACATAATCAATTATTAACCCAATTCGGTGCAATATCACCTACTCTAGGGGCTACCAATCCAGGAAGGAAATTAACGATGATAGTATTAGTTCAAAGCTAAACAACCCTAGTTTAGAACTTCTCGCCTAATCACTACCTCGTGCAACTTCTACCTAGACACCTCTAGATATGAGATCCCCCTTTCACTTCCAATCACCGCAGTGATGCATATAGTCACAAACCTTGTGACTAGACCAAAGAACCAAATAGAATATTACACTTTAAATAAACAATACTTAGTTTTTCTTAAAAGCTTCAACTAAGAATAATACTCAACTCTTTGCTTAAAAGCTCATGAGTGACAACAATAACTTGATATAAAATCGAGTAACAATCAGCTAAACTCAATGCATTGAAAGATACATGAGTGACATACAAAGAACTCAAGCACAAAGAACTTAAAAGACTCATAAAACCCTAATCCTTATTGTTAGAACAAGATTAGTTCTGATCTATCTCAAAGTTTTGATGATAACAATAAATTATAATTTAGATAATTTATACTCTGATGAACGTATTTGAATGTTTCAGATAATGTTCTAACAGAAGCATTTTGATGTGCAAAGCTAAAAATTATATGAAGAAGTTCTTTAATGAAAGAAACTTTTTAAGCGCAACTGCTGACTCTGGTAAGACAATTTATTTAAATGTATCTTCTAACATTTAGCAGGATTCATTTCTCAGAAGATTACTTGAAAGGAAGCGCTGATCAAGTTCTTAGTAAGCAAAGCACTGCTTAGAAGATGTGTAAAGCATGTTCTGAATTCAAGACATTGAAGCAAGTTCTGAAAGAACATTAAAGCCAACTTTTCTTGTCAAGCGTAGGAAACATGTTCTTACAAGTTGTCGTTTGCTCATTAATGCAAAGATGGCTGCAAGCACTCAAGTGTCTAAGCTAGTTTCTTGGAAAATAGAATAATGCAAGGAAACACGCAAGCATTTAATGCTCTCCACTTTTCTGAAGGCATCAACGGTCATTTTGTTCTTACTATATATAGAAGGACATTTATTGCAAGCCAACCAACTAATCAAATTTCAAAAAGAAGCAAGAAACTACGTGAAAAATTCTGGGCTCACAAACTCTATTTTCATACACTTTGTGCAATTTATTCTAAGTGAAAAATCACAGTTGTTATATAGCTTGATTAGAAGCAAATTTTATTTCACTATCTGTAAGATTAAACTCTTGTAATTGCTCCTTGAGAGACCAAGTTTGGTCAGATTTCTCAAGCAGACTAGGACTAGATTTAAGTCTTAGTGGCGTTAGTCACTTGTAAGATTACTTGTGCATTGTTAGTCACAACAGTTGTTGTGTGTTTGTAATCAATTGATTATAGTGGATTAAGTCCTTATTGAGAAAGGCGAAATCACCTTGACGGGTGGACTGGAGTAGTTTGAGTTCAAACGAACCAGGATAAAAATAACCTTGTCCTTCCATTACTGTTGAGCTTTGTATTGAAAATAAAAAAAGACACTTATTCAACCCCCCCCCCCCTTCTAAGTGTTTTCTTACCCCTTCAATTGGTATCAGAGCTTGACTCTGAGCACAACACTTAACCGTGTCAGGAAAAGATCCAGAAGAAAACACAATGGCTGCTGAACAAAACAACAATAGTTACAACAAACCTCCTGTTTTTGATGGAGAAGATTTTGAGTACTGGAAAGACAGACTAGAAAGTTTATTTCTAGGTCATGATAGTGATCTATGGGATATAGTCTTGGATGGTTACACACATCCTACTGACTCAGAAGGAAACAAAGTTGACAGAAAAAATATGGATAGACTACAAAAAGTTGATTTTAAAAATCATCATAGAGCTAGAAATATTTTTCTAAATGCTATCTCTAAAGTAGAATATGAAAAAAAATCACTAATAGAGATACAACGCATGATATGTTTGAGTCTCTTAAAATGACTCATGAAGGAAACGCTCAAGTAAAGGAGTCTAAAGCTCTGGCTTTAGTTCAGAAGTATGAAGCCTTCAAAGTTGAAGAAAGTGAGTCTATAGAAGCAATGTTCTCTAGGTTTCAAACTCTGATCGCTGGTCTGAGAGTTTTGAACAAGGGATATACTAAAGCAGATCATGTTAAAAAGATCATCAGAAGCTTACCCAGAAGATGGGCACCAATGGTTATGAGATAGAACTTGACAATGGTAAGTCATGAGATAGAACTTGATGAGCATGAGCCTATGAAGAAAGGTAAGTCTCTTGCCCTTAAATCAATTAACAAATTTGATACTAACGCTTTTCAGGATGAAGAGGAAAAATCTGAAGAATCAGCGTCAGAAGAAGACGAACTATCCTTGCTCTCCAGAAGGATCAATCATCTGTGGAAGCACAGACAAAAGAAGTTCAGGAACTTCAAGAAGTCAGAAGATAAACCTGGATCTTCTGGACACAAAAATTCAAACAGAAGAGAGATCATCTGTTATGAATGCAAAGAACCTAGTGACTACAAAAGTGATTGTCCAAAGCTTCAAAAAGAAAAACCAAAGAAAATGTTTGGTAAGAAGAAAGGGATGATGGAAACCTGGGATGACTCAGATTCTTCTGAAGATGAATATGGTTCTGAAGATGAAAATGTCAAACTAGCTCTGATGGCTACCACAGCAGATGACTCAGACTGTGAGTCAGAACCAAGAGAGGTATTTTGTGAATTCACTAGAAATGAACTTGCTGATAGTTTATCAGAACTTCTGGAAAACTATAGTAAACTAAAAATCAAATATAATAAACTCAAGAAGAGTCTTGCATCAGATATTGAGAAACATGAAGCAGAAAAATCTGAACTCTTAAGAAAATAATTTTAAACTTAAAGAAGAAATTCAAAATGTTTAAAAAATTTCTAGTTCAGAATCTGTGTCTAGTTCAAAAGATATTCTGAAAGAATATGACTATAGTTTTCAAACTTTCCTAGCTAAAAGCATAGATAGAAGCAAAATGGCTTCAATGATCTATGTAGTTAGTGGGAAAAACAGAAGAGAAATTGGATATGAACCTCCCAAAGGGAAGGAGACATACATACCAAAACCTGTTGCTAAAATGACTTTCACTTACAAACCTCTGAATAAACAATTCAAGTTTGGACACTCACATGATATAAAATATACATCACATTCTGGAAACTCTTATGCTAACCCAAAAGGACCCAAAAAGATATGGGTACCTAAGGATAAAATAATATTTGTTGCAGATGTCCTTAGCAGCTCAATTGAGACACCTGTCATGGTACCTGGACTCTGGGTGTTCACGACACATGACGAGAAAAAGGTCTATGTTCCAAAGCCTGGTACTTAAAGCTGGAGGAGACGTGAAGTTTGGAGGTAATCAAAAAGGGAAGATTATTGGTTCTGGAACCATTGGAAACGGTAACCTTCCTTCTATCTCTAATGTTTTATTAGTAGAAGGATTAGCTCATAATCTTTTGTCCATAAGTCAATTAAGTGACAATGGTTATGAAATTATCTTCAATCAAAGCTCCTGTAGAGATGTAAGTCAAAAAGATAGATCAATCCTCTTTTCTGGCAAGAGAAAGAACAACATTTACAAAATTGATTTATCAGATCTTAAATCTCAGAACGTTAAATGCCTTTTGTCTGTTAGCGATGAGCAATGGGTATGGCACAGAAGATTGGGACATGTCAGTCTTAGAAAAATCTCTCAACTAAATAAATTAAATTTAGTCAGAGGACCTCCTAATCTGAAGTACAACTCAGAAGCTCTGTGCGAAGCATGTCAAAAAGGAAAATTTTCAAAACCTTCCTTTAAATCCAAAAATGTTGTCTCTTCCTCTAAGCTATTAGAGTTACTTCATATTGATCTGTTTGGGCCAGTGAAAACTGCATCCATCAAAGGCAATAAGTATGGATTGGTCATTGTTGATGACTTCAGCAGATGGACACGGGTAAAGTTTTTAAAACACAAGGATGAGTTACATTCTGTGTTCATTGACTTCTGTACTCAAGTGCAAAACGAAAAAGATTTTAAAATTATAAAAGTCAGAAGTGATCATGGTGGTGAATTTGAAAATCATTATTTTGAAAAATATTTTAAAGAAAATGGTATTGTTCATAATTTTTCTTGTCCTAGAAATCCTCAGCAAAATGGAGTTATAGAAAGAAAGAATAGAACATTACAAGAAATGGCCAGAACCATGATCAATGAAACTAATATGGCAAATCACTTTTGGGCAGAAGCTGTGAACACAGTGTGTTACATTCAAAATAGAATCTCTATAAGACCTATTCTTGAAAAGACTCCCTATGAATTATGGAAAAACAGAAAGCCCAACATTTCTTATTTCTATCCTTTTTGATGTACTTGTTTTATTCTGAACACTAAAGAAACTCTGAACAAGTTTGATTTTAAAGTACATAAGTGTTTTCTGCTTGGATATTCTGAACACTCAAAAGGCTATAGAGTATACAACACAGAAACTATGATTGTTGAAGAATCAATCAAAGTCAGGTTTGATGATAAGCTTGGCCAGCAACAGCCAAAGCAAATTGATTTTTCTGTAGGTACAAAAGATCTTTCCTCAAACTCTGAAACTTCAGAAGCAAAGAAAGACTCGGAAGCAAAGGAAGACTCAACAGATCATCCTCTTGACAATGCTCTGGACAACCTCAGAATCTCTGATCAACACACTCAGAAAAGGTTTTCTAGAATCTCTTCAGCTCACAAAGAAGGCATAATCATTGGAAGAAAAGAAGATCCCATCAGAACAAGATCCTTTCTCAGAATCAATGAAGAATCTTTGTTTGGTTTGGTTTCTCTGAGTGAGCCAACTTCCATTGATGAAGCTCTGGAAGATAATGATTGGATCTTAGCAATGCAAGAGGAACTCAATCAATTCTCCAGAAATGATGTATGGAATCTAGTTCCAAGACCCAAAGGATTCAACGTTATAGGAACCAAATGGGTTTTCAGAAACAAACTGAACGAGCAAGGAGAGGTGATCAGAAACAAATCATGACTGGTTGCACATGGTTATAGTCAACAAGAAGGAATTGATTATAATGAAACCTTTGCCCCAGTCGCCATGTTAGAGTCTATAAGATTATTAATTTCTTTTGTTGTACAAAATAAAATTTCATTATATCAAATGGATGTTAAAAGTGCATTTTTAAATGGCTATATTGAAGAAGAAGTTTATGTCCATCAACCTCCTGGATTTAATGATTCAAAACATCCAGAACATGTTTTTAAATTAAAAAAGTCTTTGTACGGTTTAAAACAAGCTCCCAGAGCTTGGTATGATTGTTTGAGTAATTTTCTTTTAGAAAAAGATTTTACCAGAGGGAAAGTGGACACAACTCTTTTCAGAAAGACATTTAAAAATGATATTTTAATTTGTCAAATTTATGTTGATGATATAATTTTTGGAACCTCTAATATCTCCCTTGGAAAAGAATTTGCTGAGACCATGCAGGCAGAATTTGAAATGAGCATGACGGGAGAATTGAAGTTCTTTCTGGGAATTCAAATCAACCAGACTCCATAAGGTACTTACATACATCAGACGAAGTATGTTAAAGAACTTCTGAAGAAATTTCAGATGTCAGAAAGCAAAGATGCCAAGACACCTATGCATCCAACCTGCATTCTGGGAAAAGATGAGGTAAGTATGAAGGTAGATCAGAAGCTCTATAGAGGTATGATTGGATCCCTTCTCTATCTGACTGCATCAAGACCTGATATACTATTCAGCGTGTGTTTGTGTGCTAGATTCCAATCAGATCCTAGAGAATCTCACTTAACAGCTGTTAAGAGAATTCTTAGGTATCTGAAAGGTACTACTAATATGGGTTTGTGTTACAGAAGCTCACAAGATTACAGACTAGTAGGTTATTGTGATGCTGACTTTGCTGGAGATAGAATTGAAAGAAAGAGCACTTCTGGAAGCTTCCAGTTTCTAGGTGACAATCTTATCTCATGGTATAGCAAGAAGCAAGCAACAATTGCACTTTCAACCACATAAGCAGAGTATATATCTACTACTGGATGTAGCTCTCAGATGATTTGGATGAAAAGTCAGCTAGAAGATTTTAATCTTTATGAAAGTAAGATTCCTATCTTCTGTGACAATACTTCTGCTATTTGTCTTTCTAAGAATCTAATTTTACATTCTAAAGACAAAAATATTGAAATTAAATATCATTTTATAAGGGACTATATTCAGAAGGGAATTTTAAATTTAATTTTTGTAAAAACAGACCATCAATGGGCTGATATTTTTACCAAACCCCTTTCAGAAGATAGATTTAATTTCATTTTGAAAAATATTTATATGGAATTATGTCCTGAATAAAATAATATTTATCTTCTGTGTTTGACTTCAGTATATTCTGATATGAATGCTCTGATTAACAACTCTTCAGAAGTTAAAAGAGAAGTTGCCTCATAAGCTATATGAAAAGTTCTGAAATGATTCTAACGTTTCATTTCTAAGTATAGTTCAGAAATTCATTAGAACAAACAGCTGTTACATGCATCCTTCAGGAGATGAATACATGGTGTGTTTCTGAAAGGTCACGTGTGAAAAAGCTACTGATGACGTTCTAGGTAACTGTTAATGATTAGCCATAATCTCACGTTTTCCCTAATATTTAGCAAAATCATTAAATGCTCGTAATGATGAGATTCGTTTTAAATTCTTTAAAAATTCTTTTTTAATTTTATTTCTAAACCTATTTCTGAAACTGTTGCATATAAATACTTTTTGAAAAACCCTTTTTCATTCTTTACCGTCTCTTTCAAACTCAATCGTTTATGTACTTTTTCTCTAAAACCCTTTTCTTCATCTCTCATCTCTAAGAACTTCAATGGCTTGTTCTTCTACCCACTCTGAGCAATACATCGTGCCTGAGAGGACAACTCCCATTCCTGTAGACAGCTTGGAAGTTTTAAGTGAGTTAATGGTAGACTTTGAGAATCTAAGAGAAAATGGTTTTGACTTGTTCCCTGCTGTTAAGTTTCAAGGTTGGGAGAACTTTTTTGATCGTCTCATTGGTCCAGTGTTTCCACATCTGGTGAAGGAATTCTAGATACATGCTATTGCAACCCCTAAGGTTATCCTCTCTTTCGTAATGGGCAAGGAAATATCCATTACTGAAAACCAAATCAGAAAGTTGCTAGGGTTTAAAGGACTTGGAGTTACAGGTATGCCAAGCGGAAGAATGGAAATGTCAAGGGTCTACTCAGAGATTTTCTCAAATGGTCAAGGATCTTCAAAAGTCAGGGACTTGAAATATAAATACAAGATTTGGGCAAGGATTATCCATGGATGTATTCACCATAGGAAAGACACCAGCTCTCCAGATTACATTAACGCTGATCAACAATACTTGTTGTTCTGCCTTAGAACAAATGTAAAAATTGATTTGCCTTACTTGTTGTTTGAACATCTATAAAACCATGTAAAAGAGACTAGGGAAGCTGAAAGGATGAAAAACAAAAAATCCAAAAGGAATTGGATTACTATGGGTAGATTAATATCAGACATTCTGACTGAGAATGGTCTGATTTCTCACCTAGATGAAGCCAATCTTCTGGGGGAGCTAGAACCTGCTTGTGGTAAGACTATGACTGGGAAGAATTTACTGAAAAGGAAAATAATTGACAAGCTGCTGGTGGAACCAACTCCGTATGTGTCAGCTGTTGTGGAGAGAAGAAGGATACCTATTGCTGATTTCCCTTTATTCAACTCAGGTGATCATCCACGTATCATCCTGCACTACATTGAAATCTGCAAAGAGACTGGAACACCTATTGATCCAGCTTGGCTTCAAGGAATAAATCAATCTACTCCAGATGTTGTTCTCCGGGAATATTTGAAGAGGAAAGCTGTTGAAGGACCTTCTGCCACACCTCAGAAGAAGAAAAAGAAGACAGGTAAACCTGCTGAAACTATCACTGTTTATGATTCTGTCAATGTATCTACATCTGCTGAACCCTCCCAAACCTTAGGAGATATAGATGTTGATATTGACCTGACCTTACCATCTGACTCTCTTGCTGACAACCCTCATAGAAATTAGGTTTTATCAGACTTGAGTGACTTTGACTCTGATGAACACTCTAAAACACAATCAGAACCCTCTCAATCAGAACCCTCTCACTCAGAACCCTCTGAACCATCTGTTTCTCAACCCATTCCTACTGAACGCTTTTCAAGACCTCCTCCCAGACCTCTATCACCCAGACCCACTGGATGGTATGATGCTGGTTCTTGGAGAATTCCAGGAATAAATGAACCTCTGGCCACTATAAAGCCTCCTTTCAACTTACCATCTGAAAACATTTTTGCTATGAATCGACCACATCCTCAGAACCCCATTCCCACTCCTGAAAATACAATAATAATTTCACCTGATATCACTCCACCTACTTCACCACAACATCCAACACCAAACTCACCTATACTCTCACCTCCTCATATTCCAGAACACCAATCTTTTGAACCACCTGAAACTTTTGAATCATCCGAACCTCATGAACAATCAGCACCACCTAACTTTGTTGACCAACCTGATCATTCAGCCACTCCTAAACCAACAACAAATTCTGAACCTGCTAACTTTTTAAGAACTGTAGTGGATTATGAATCTCTACAATTCTTGAAAAACAAAACTTTCAAGAAGGCTGTCCCAAAACCTATTCAACCAGATGTGCATACATTGTTTCAGAATTTTTTAACAGATGTTCAAGCATGGTTGAATCTGCTGAAAGAAGGTCGCTCTAGAAGCGTGAACCCAACTACAACGGATCTTCTATGGGAAACCTTCAGAAGAACTTTTAATGCTGAGTCACTGAAGCTACAAGACTTATGTCACTTTCAGGTGCTGAACTTCTGCATGCTTTCAAGTCAGAAGCTGCTGACATTTGGAATAAGAAGTCTTCTTTAATGATTGTTGATACACCAGCTGATACAATGGACATATCAGAATATGAATCTGAAGATGCCTCTGACGATTCAAACCCTCTAGCTATTGTTCTTCTGAATCAACCTTCTATTAAGGTAGCTTTTGAACCTGTGCCAACTCTTGCAATGGATCTGGGCACTCTACTTTCAACCTTCGTGCATTTTGACTCAACGGCTGCTGCTCCAAAGCCTGTTTCTACTGAAGCTTCTTCATCCTCTGCTCCTACCTCACTTATCATAGACACTCTGAATGAGCTCAAGAGGGAGAATGAAGTCATACATGAACGATTGGATAAGCAAGACCAAACAAATCAAGAAATCAAGAACTGGATGTTGAAACAAGAAGAATCTGCCTCAGAGATCAAGAATCTTCTGATGGCTCTTGTTACTAAGAAATCCTAGTGTCTTTCTGTTTCTTGTCTCTTGTTTGTTATTTTGTACTTCTGGATATTGTTTTGCTATTTTATGAAAACTTTTCAGCTCTTCAACTATTTTATTTATACACTTTTTGATTATGCCAAAAAGGGGGAGAAAATGAGTATTTTGAACTAATCAATGTTTAACAGTTATGGGACTAAGTCTCAAACATTCTAACAAAATACGAAATTTCTTTCTGTGAAAAAGAATTTTTTTTGCAGGTATCACTTTAACTCTGAAAGAGTATTCCTGCTGAACATTATCTTCATAAAGAAGTTCTGGAGAATCCAAGAAGATTTTTTCAATGCTCTGATAAATAATCTCAGGAAGTTTTATATATAGAAATATTCATTTCAGGGGGAGATTCTTATCTCTTATTATATTTTATTTCTATATCTGAATAATTTTTGTCATCATCAAAAAGGGGGAGATTGTTAGAACAAGATTAGTTCTGATCTATCTCAAAGTTTTGATGATAACAATAAATTATATTTTAGATAATTTATACTCTGATGAACGTATTTGAATGTTTCAGATAATGTTCTGACAAAAGCATTTTGATGTGCAAAGCTAAAAATTATATGAAGAAGTTCTTTAATGAAAGAACCTTTTTAAGCGGAACTGCTGACTCTGGTAAGACAATTTATTTAAATGTATCTTCTAACATTTAGCAGGATTCCTTGCTCAGAAGATTAATTTAAAGCAAGCACTGATCAAGTTCTTAGTAAGCAAAGCACTGCTTAAAAGATGTGTAAAGCATGTTCTGAATTCAAGACGTTGAAGCAAGTTCTAAAAGAACGTTAAAGCCAACTTGTCTTATCAAGCGTAGTAAACATGTTCTTACAAGTTGTCGTTTGCTCATTAATGCAAAGACGACTGCAAGCACTCAAGTGTCTAAGCTAGTTTCTTGGAAAATGGAATTGTGCAAGGAAAAATGCAAGCATTTAATGCTCTCCACTTTTCTGAAGGCAACAACGGTCATTTTGTTCTTACTATATATAGAAGGACATTTATTGCAAGCCAACCAACTAATCAAATTTCAAAAATAAGCAAGAAACTATGTGAAAAATATTGGGCTCACAAACTCTATGTTCATACACTTTGTGCTATTTATTCTAAGTGAAAAATCACAGTTGTGATATAGCTTGATTAGAAGAAAATTTTATTTCACTATCTGTAAGATTAAACTCTTGCAATTGTTCCTTGAGAGACCAAGTTTGGTCAGATTTCTCAAGCAAACTAGGACTATATTTAAGTCTTAGTGGTGTTAGTCACTTATAAGATTACTTGTGCATTGTTAGTCACAACAGTTGTTATGTGTTTGTAATCAATTGATTATAGTGGATTAAGTCCTTATTGAGAAAGGCGAAATCACATTGACGGATGGATTGGAGTAGTTTGAGTTTAAATGAACCAGGATAAAGATAACCTTGTCCTTCCATTATTGTCAAGCTTTGTATTGAAAAGAAAAAAAGACACTTATTCACCCCCCCTCTAAGTGTTTTCTTACCCCTTCAATTTTGCACCGACAATTTCTTCTATGTGAATTCTTGTTATTTTAGGTCATAGCAAGTCCTTATTTATAGACTCTTGCAGTATAGACTTGGGCTCTTCAAATCAAATCCAATCTTCACTTTTTAAATCAGCTACAAGATCTTCACATAAAAATAGGAACAAATCTTGTAAAGTTTCCTAAAAAGTATCAGAAATCCTTTTTAATGAAACAAATCAAATTTGTACTTGTTCCTAATAAATCTCCTTGACCTGTGAAGAATAATGAGATATATTCAAAAGGATCTCTCAATAATAAATAAAATATGTCAAGAGATCAAAGAGTAGCACCTGCTTCATAACATGCCAAGATGTCAAGACATCTGGCTCAACATCTGTATGATAAGCATGACAGCAGACCTGTCATGACAGTTGGTTAAGATGTTGTGATATCTTACTCAACATTAGTCCAGAACCACGATTTAACAAAATTTATGCTAAACCTAATGACATATATTTAATGACTATCATTATTTTTACTCTTCCAAGAGATGAGAGAGTCTCCAAGAAAGATACAAAATCCCATAGTAGACTTACGATCAGTCAAGATCATCAGCGCAATTAGTATCAGAGTAAGCATGTAATGCTAAGGAAGAGGTTGATGGGAACAACCGACTTTGAAAATATGTTCCTCGCTGATAACAAAGAATACAAAGAACAATTGCCCATTGTATTGTAGTAGGAAAAACAATAAACTAACTCACAACATAAACTGCATAAGCAATATTAGGTCTAGTAATAGTAAGGTACACCAAACTTCCAACCAAAGTACGCTACAAGGTGGGATCTGGTATAATAACTCCATCAGAAGAAGCATATTTCACATTTAGCTCAAGAGAGCTATTTGTTGCTCGAGTATCAGATAAGAGAGCTTGCTCAAGAATGTTAACAATGTACTTGGTTTGAGAAAGACGATAAACTCTAGGAGAGTAGGCAACTTCAATCACTAAAAAATAACAAAGAGTGCTTAAATCCTTTATCTCAAACTGCTTAGATAATTGTCACTTCAACTTATTAATCCCACCAACATCATCACCCTTAATAATCATATCAACAACATACAAGAAGAGTATAATACGACCATGAGAAGTGGACCTGACAAATAAAGAAGTGTCATGATCACTCGGGTGGAATCAAGAGTTGTAATCACAGTAGAAAACATCTCAAACCAAGCTCGTGGAGCTTGTTTTAAGCTATATAGGGTTTTCTTTAACTTACATATTTCCCCTTGATTATGATAAACACCTTGAGGAGGAATCATATAAACTTGCTCAAGATGATCACCATTCAAAATTTCATTTTTTACATCCATTTGAGAAATATACCACTAACGAATAAATGCAAAAATAATAAGGGTGCAAATATTGGTCATCATGGCCACATGGGCTTAAGTTTCTTCATAATCCATACCATATTATTGAGAAAACCCCTTAGAAACAAGACAAGAATCATATCGCTCAACTGACCCATTAGATTTGGTTTTCATCTTGTATATTCAACGAGACCCAATAACATGTTTCCCTGGTGGAAGAGGTGCTTAGTCCCAAGTATCTGTCTTGTGTAAAGCAGCAAGTTCCTCTGCCATGGTGATGGGAAAATACTAGCAAGTGTAATAGCTATGTTATCAAAATAATAAAATATAAATCCGTCTCCACAGGAATTGCGGATTTAAAACAAGTGATGTTAAGAAATTAAATTAAAATAGTAAATTAGGGGGATTGCAAGTTGTTTTAGTCAACTACTCAAGAATAACATTTTTAAAATGATTAAGAGAAAGACGACCAGGTCGAATTATCAGAATCCCCTATTTCTAATTAATTGATGAAACATGCATTAACAAACATGAACTGACTACAAGGTTACATGACAGACTAACAATACCATTATACCCAATCCTTTGGCGTATAGCTCATTATCATTGGCATCAACTCCCCAATTCCTCAGACTAATTGTCTCATCCGATCAGGTAATGTAGATCGTTAATCCCTTAGTCACAATTCCTAATCATACTATCCTTAGTCAAAGTAGTTCAGAGAAATAGCCTTATGTCGCGCCACAAAAATATACAGAGTTACCACCAAACTTTATTTATTCCAAAGAAAAAGGAAAATATCAACAAAACCCCCAAGAGTGAAAGAAAATGGCCTCGCAAACAAATTCGGGTTTGAGAGTCGATTATGTAAGGGGAAGATATTAGCATCCCTCACACTCGTTGTACTCAACGAGAACCTTTTTGTTTGTTTTGCGTAAAAAGGTGTTGAAAGTTACTTGTGATTATTGGTTTATTATATGGATTTAATTAGGGGGAAAGATAAATTTTAAATTAGTGTTCTCGCTAAGATTTTAGAATCTGTGAGTGAAACTTGGTCCCTTAAGTGTTTTGAGTGATGTCAAAAATATGAGAGTCTTGCATTTATCTTATTGAATACCATTTGAGTTTAGTATGACACTTTGATCATTGGGAAGTCATAGATTATTCGGGAACCATTAAAAGTTACCTAGAAATTGAGTCAAGTCACTAAAATCTTCATTTGGTCATATTTTCGTTGCATGTGTCGACTCATCCATTTTTTAGGTCGACACATGTAACTCATTTTTAAAGCATGTAAGCTTATGCAAGTCTCAGGCTGACACATGTATAATTTTAGGTCGACACACACTGAAGCATTTCTGAAAATACAGAAATTCTTATTTTATGTGTCGACACATCCATCTTTCAGGTCGACATATTCACTAGTGTTTTAAATCATGTAGTCCATGTCTCTCTTCGGTCGACACATAGACCTATTGAGGTCGACACATACGACATAAAATTTAAGTATGTGTCGAAACATATGATATACAGGTCCACACATATTGTTTAAGTGATCATTTTTTTATTCCCAAATTTATCCTTCTTATCCAAAAGTATCAAAACTATAAATACTCTTTCATGCATCATTCCAACTTGTTGAAAACCATAAAATTATCCTATTTCTCTCTTTATCTTCAACCTACAATCTATGTGTGATACGGTGGCAGAACCGACTGTTTAATACTGGTTTGCATTTTTTTTTTGCAAATGTGTGGTAAGCAAGAGTCACCATCGTCTTTTTCTTTTATCCAACAAAGGAAAGGGTGAAAAGAACAGAAAAAGACCTTTTCGAGATGTTTTCTGAGTAAGGGGGTAGATTATGGAAAGGGAAGGTGTTAGCACCCTTTCCATCTGTGGTTTTCCACGGGCTCTTAGAGGTTTGCTCATTTTCAAGATGTTTTTGTGCTGTGTTTGAAAGTGTTTTGAAAACGCCTTAGTACGGAAAACTTTGTAATGTTTCTCAGGATAGTAGAGAACGTATACAAAGTGTTTGAAAAATGTCTTTTGAAAATTAGTTTTTATGTGTAAGTGCAAAAATAGTTGAGCAAACTTCTAACAGCTATCTACTTTATTACTCGAAAAGATTGTTCTTTTTCTCTTTTCCTTTAGACAGTGTTATCCTACTATTAAAGAGTAGGTAACCCTATCGTTGGATGTTTTAGGGACAATCGGAGGGACGTTACAGTCACGAAGGCAATTACGGAGATGCTTTAGCAATTCTATTTTAGGGACTAGATCATTTACCGAGAAGGCAACTGTAGGGTCATTGATGGACTATAATCTTTTGATTTTACGGGTCTTTGCTAAAGAACTCCTGCCTCATGACTGGTTTTTAAAGGAAACCAAAGTGGGCGTACCTTAGAGGTGCTTGTGTGCAATTGTATTGTGTTTCAGTTATTTTTGTCTTTTTATTAAGTTTGCTAGCGTTTGATTTCAGTCTTTGTCATACATGTCTAGTTACTAGTAGTTAATATGAAGAGCAGTAAAAAGAAAATGCAGAAAATAGAGGTCCTACGCTATTACAATGCTTCGGGGAGGAGATTTACATTATACAAGGATAATGGGGAATAAAGTAGTAGATATCCTAATTTTATCGATTACATCCGGTAGGCAGATAAAATAATAGTAAAAAATACGGAATTAAATAAACACGCATGAAATAGAAAAGACGTCTAAAAAAATCCTAAAGAAAAGAAATCTTTTTGTTGTTTTTGGTATAAAAGAAAATAAGGCCTAAGTCTATTTAATTTTAATTTTAAGGAAAAAATATTAAAATGATTAATTAATTTATTTACAAAATTAATCTAATTAGAAAAACAACTAGCCTAAATATTTTTGTGATTATAATTTTAATGTAAAAATTAAAAGAAGTTAATGAAAACAAAAAAAAATGAAATGCAAGGGACACCCTTCGATCTAGGGAGCAAAGGGGAGCTTCGATCCAAGGAAAATTAAGGCCTTTTCGATTCATAGGAGATGCCTTCTTTCGATTGGGCTAAGGAGTGGGCGTGAATAGCCTTCGATCTAGGGAAGGGGATGTCTTGTTTGATCCAGAAGGTCATGGCTTTCGATCCAGGAAGGAGATGCCTCCTTCGATCTAGCCGGCTAATGGGAAACTTTGATCCAGAGAAGATGTCCCCTTCGATCTGGGATGCTATACCTGCAAAAGTATATTAGCAAAATAAAATGCAGGACCTGGGTATCGAAACCCATGTCCTTCGATCCTGCGCTTGCTGGGTCTTTTTAGGCTATGTCTGCAGCAAATGTTAGCAATCGAAGAATATGACCTGGGTGCCAAACCCAGGCCCTTTGATCCTGTCTAGGATGGCAAATCGAAGGTAACAACAAGTATGAATGTGTTATGCAAATACAAGGTTGGACAATTTACCCTTTCTTACCAATAGATTGAAACTTCGGTTTGGGCACTTCCTGGATGTAGGCACCTTCGATCTGGGGATTCTGGGCTTGGCTACTTTTGTTGAAGGGTGACTTTGGCTTTGAAAATTCTGACAACCTTTGATGGATTTTGGGGCAGCATCTCTCTAATGTTTTTTTTTCGTTCTTCCCCCTCATGCAACACTTGTGATCTGTTTATATAGAGGGGGTAGAGGGGACAAGAAGGAAAAGGTTTAAACAACCTTGATTGTGTTTGAAAGCCATGAATGAGAATTTGTAATGTTGGCCAAACACATGGGATCTTGTCCCTTTTTGAATTTGCTATTGTGTAACTGGCCTTCGAATTCCCTCTTTCGAATGGGTTGATAGCCTCCTTCAAATGGACCTTTGCATGTTCTTTGAATGGACCCTTGCAAGCTTTTTCGAATGGACTCTTTTGGAATGCCAACCGAAGGGAATTTTTCCATACCAATCGAAGGCCTTGTTGAAATGCCAATCGAAGGACACTATTACCATTCCAGTCGAAAGGTGCTTGTTAGAATGCCAATCGAAAGACCTTGTTAAAAGGCCGGTGGAAGGACCTTTGTCCATGCCAATCGAAGGGCGCTATGTAGGTGCCAATCGAAAGGCATTTTAGAGATGCCAATCGAAAGGCATTTTGGAGATGCCAATCGAAAGGCTTGGCTACAATGCTAATCGAAGAGCATTATCCATGCCAATCGAAAGGCTCCTTCAGAATACCAATCGAAGGGTCTTTCAGAATGCCAATCGAAAGGTACTTAAAACACCACTTAAAAAAATCATTTTTCTTAGGAAAGGGTTTATGATCAATCATGTAGGGGAAGACCTTAGAAAACATGAGAGGGAAAATTTTGGGGTACAACAATTGCCCCTGTTCAATCTTCTTAAGCCTTAGGATGTAGATTGGCTTGCCTTCCTTTCATGATCTGAAGGTGGAAGATGATTGAACACTAGAGTGCCCAGAAATTTGCACTCGTCTGAAGTGATAATGTTGGTGAATAATATTGGGAATGGGCTTACAGATGCCATTTGGAAAAGGTGACAAGAGACCGTTGGAGATGGGCTTAAAGTTGCCATCCACAGAACATGACGGAGAGTCGTCGGAGATGGGCATAAAGATGCCATCTAGAAGACTGGTGATTTCATGAGATACTCCTTTGTGGGGATTCCTGTTCCTGTTGTCTGAGGAAGAGTCCGCTGGGGAATGTTTTTTAGGGGAATAGAGTCTAAGAGCTCCGGTTGTCCATTACTTTACTAGGGAGTCATCTCTTGACTGAAGAGACGGAAGTAAACTTCTATCTGGTTAGGATCCAAGCTTCACAGTGACTTGCTGAGGATAATAAGGCTAACTGTTATCTGGTCGTGCTCCAGGCTTCACAGCGACTTACTGGGGAAATGAGATTAAACTGTTATCTAGTTGTTCCCAGGCTTTGCAGTTTGAAGAAATTAAGCTGTTATCTGGTTGGGTCCAGGCTTTAACTTGAATCTGAGGTGTACTACTATCCGGTCGAATCCAGGCTTCATAGTAAATAACGGATTAAACTGCTATCTGGTCAGATTCCAGGCTTTGCAGCACCTTATGTTGTTATCTGGTCAAAATCTAGGCTTCATAGTGTCTTAAATTGTTGATTGACTATTATCCAGTCGGGTTCCGGGTTTCATAGTAACTGACAGGGTAAACTACTATCTGGTCAGATTCTAGGCTTCACAACACTGTATACTATTATCTGGTTAAAACCCAGGCTTCACAGTGTCTTCGAAGAAGTGAACTACTATCCTGTCGGATTCCAGGCTTCGCGACACTTTATACTATTATCTGGTTGAAATCTAGGCTTCACAGTGTCTTTAAAGAAGTGAACTACTATCTGGTCGGATTCCAGGCTTCACAGCACTTTATACTATTATCTGGTCGAAATCCAGGCTTCACGGTGTCTTTGAAGAAGTGAACTACTATTTGGTCGGATTCCAGGCTTCACAGCACCTTATACTGTTATCTGGTCGAAATCCAGGCTTTACACTTTCTTCAATTGGAATGGAAATCAGAGAGATCTTAGTGTCGATCTAACTGAACCAGAGAAAATCTTGGGAGGACATCTTTATGAGGAAATTGCTGAAAATAGCCCTCCATCAGACATATCTTTTGAGAAGACTACTAGGTCACATAAGTAGCGGTGTTTGTTGATTTGATATTTTCCCTGAAAAAGGAAAAGAGTTAGTCATATGCAATGTCATGATGTATGAAATGCATTGTGACGATGTTCTCAAAATAAATGAGATTATGTTATATGCGATGTGTATGCACATGCCATGATGTATGAACAAGGGATGTTGTTGAAATGTTTCCCAGTCTAGGGAAATAAATCCCGGACTTCTGCTGGAGAGTATTGGGAAGCTAAATCCTTCATTTCCGTTGGGGATGATGAATGGAGATGATTCGCGGGGGATTTCCTCTTTTTGTTTGAGGATAACCTACTGGGAATGGACTCTACCTGAGAATAACTCTGTATAGAGAGGATATTCTGTTGGGAGATCTTACCGATATAGAGACATAAACTCTGTTCGAGTCTGAACTTCTGCAGTTGGAGAAATAGACTCTACCCGGGAGGAGGTTGTAAACTGTTTAAGATTATAAAAACTCGGCTGTGGGATATAGATTTCAGCTCTCTGAAGGAACTTTATTGGAGGAAGTAATTCCTGCTTGGGGAAGAAGGAGACCAGAACTTGGTTATTTCTGCTCTGTAGGGAACATAGATGTCACGGGGTCGTATGTAATGGTGACTTTGTCTCAGACGGTCCATGCCCCTGTACCTGTTGGAGGGAGTAACTGTCGGGATTGCAAATTGCTTTTGTAGACTTTGCCCTGTTTCTTAAAGTCATTAACAACTGTCTTTCTGTTTCTTATGCAAGTATTTGTGAATAGTGATCATATTCAAATGCATATGTCAAAAATAAGCATTGGACATTTTTGCAAAATAAAATAGAAAAAGAAAAGCAAATAGTTTTGTACTTTCGAAGAATGATTTGTATTGATTTTTTTTTGAAGTTCGCCTATAACAAGCATTTTGTACAAAGAGACTGACGTTATAGTAGGAGAACTCCGTCGTAAGAAATGAAAATTACACAAAATAGTGTACAAAGAGAAAACAACTATTTGTAATAATCCCATTGAATTTCAAATCTGCTATTGCCCCTATGTCTTCGAGCGTCTCATCACTTTAATACTCGTCCGAAGCTAACTGGATTGATCGGTACCATTTGAGTTTGATAGTTGATACTGAAATCTGGTCGCAAGGTCATCCAATGGGACATAGTTGTATGCTTTAAATCCCTAATTTTTGCCTAGACCGCCCTTTCGGGTTTTCAGTCCACCGGGATACCCTTTTTTACCCAAGCCGCCTTTTCAGGTTTTCGACTTGCCGGGTGTACAGGTTTTTGTATTTATCCCTAATTTTTTCACGAACCCTTTTGGTTCGCCGAGATACCCTTATTTTTGCCTAGGCCAGTCAACCTAGCGGGTCTTTATTCATGCGTAATATCTTTTCACTATGTCCGCATTAACAGGGTGAGGAAGGTCGTCCCCATCCATGGTGGTCAAAATCATGGCTCCACCTGAAAATATGCTTTTGATCACAAATAGCCCTTCGTATGTGGGAGTCTATTTGCCCCTGGGATCACCTTGTGACAGTATGATGCACTTGATTACCAGATCACCCACTTGATATACCTGACGTCTGACTTTTTTGTTGAAAGCTTTGATCATCCGCTTTTGATACATTTGACCATGACAGACAGCAGTAAGCCTTTTCTCATCAATCAGATTCAGTTGATCAAGTCGAGTCTGGATCCAATCGTCTTCGTTCAAACTCGCATCCTTCATGATCTTCAGAGAAGGGATCTGGACCTCAATAGGCAGGACAACTTCCATACCATATACCAGAGAATAAGGTGTTGCCCCTGCCGACGTGTGTACTAAGGTGAGGTAGCCATGAAGAGAAAATGGTAACATCTCATGCCAGTCTTTGTATGTCACTGTCATCTTCTGTACGAATTTCTTGATATTCTTATTAGCAGCCTCTACATTGCCATTCATCTTCGGCCGATAACGGGAAGAATTATGATGATGGATCTTGAATTGCTTACAGAGTTCGGTGATTATTGTATTATTGAGATTTGTACCATTGTCAGTAATGATTCTCTCTGGTACACCGTACCGACAAATCAGGTTATGCTTGATAAACTACGCCACGACACTCTTGGTAACAGAAGCAAAAGAGGCAGCCTCAACCCACTTCGTGAAGTAATCAATGGCCACTAAGATGAAGCGATGACCATTGGAAGCGGTAGGCCTAATCTCTCCGATCATGTGAATGCCCCACATTGCAAAGGGCCAGGGAGCCATCAAGACATTCAAGGGAACCGGAGGTACATGCACCTTATCAGCATAGATCTGGCATTTGTGCCAAGTTCGAGAATGCTGATAACAGTCTGCTTCCATAGTGGACTAGTAGTATCCTGCCCGTAAGATCTTTTTAGCCATGGTGTGTCCACTAGAGTGGGTGCCGAAGGTACCTTCGTGTAGATCAGCCATAATCCTCTCTGCTTCGCTCTTGTCTACGCACCGAAGTAAAGTAGAGTCATGATTTCACTTGTAGAGGATTCCATTACCGAGGAAGAACTTTACGGAGAACCTTCTCAAAAACTTCTTATCATTGACAGACACACCCTTAGGGGTATTCTTGAGCCTCGAGATACCTCTTCACTTCATGGAACCAAGGTTTGTCTGCTACTTCTTCAGTGTCAATCTCATAGCAGTATGCTGGTTCATCCAACCTCTCAATAGTGATCCGAGGAGTTTTGTTGTCCCACTTGACCTTGAACATAAACGACATAGTAGCTAGCACGTCCGCTAATTGATTCTCTTCTCATGGAAAATGTTCAAAGGTGACCTCTTCAAAGTGTGGAAGCAATGTCAGCATATGTTCTTTGTAAGGGATAAGATTTGGGTGCTTCGTGTCCCACTCACATTTGATCTGGCTGATTACCAAGGCCGAATCCCCGAAAACACTCAAGAACTTGATTCTCAGGTCAATAGAAGTTTTGAGACCCATGATGCATGCTTCATACTCCTCCATATTGTTGGTACAGTTGAAGCATAGTCTGGTGGTGAAAGGAGTATGACAGCCCTCGGGAGATATGATTATAGCACCAATGTTGTTGCCGAGTGCATTGGAGGCTCCATCAAAAACCATGGTCCATTGGGATCCTTCCCCAGGTCCTTCATCCGGTCCAGGCTCTTCACAGTCAGTAACTAACATAATATTCTCATCCGGGAACTCAAAATTCATGGACTGGTAGTCATCCATGGCTTGATGAGCCAAATGATCGGCTAGTACACTTTCCTTTATTGCTTTTTGGGTTGTGTATTGGATATCATATTCGGTTAAGATCATTTGCCATCTTGTTATTCTTCTGGAGAGTGCAGGCTTCTCGAAGATGTACTTGATCAGATCCATCTTAGATATCAACAAAGTAGTGTGGGTCAACATATAATGTCTCAGTCAGCGAGCATCCAATGCCAAAGTGCAATAAGTTTTCTTGAGCAGTGAGTATCTTATTTCACAGTCGGTAAACTTTTTGCTAAGGTAGTATATTGCATTCTCTTTTCGACCAGACTCGTCATGCTGCCCCAGCACACACCTCCATTGAATTATCTAACACTATTAAGTACATTATCAAAGGTCTTCCTTCAATTGGAGGCATCAAAATTGGAGGCTCTTGAAGGTATTCTTTGATTCTTTCGAAGGCAGTCTGGCATTCGTCATTCCACTTTACCACTTGATATTTCTTCAAGAGTTTGAAGATTAGCTCACAAATAGCAGTTAGATGGGAAATGAACCTGGAAATATAATTTAGGCGTCCTAAGAAACCTCTTACCTCCTTCTCAGTGTGAGGAGCCGACATCTCTTGTATAGCCTTCACTTTTGCAGGGTCTACCTGAATACCTTTGTCACTGACAATGAAACCTAGGAGTTTACCAGACCTTACCCCGAAGGTTCACTTGTTCAGATTTAACCTTAGCTTGTACGTCTTCAACCTATCAAACAACTTTTGCAGATGATCAAGGTGCTCTTCTTCGGTTTGAGACCTGGCTATCATGTCATCAACATAGACCTCTATTTCATGGTGAATTATGTCATGGAACAAAGCTACCATGGCTCGCTGATAGGTTGCCCCAGCATTCTTCAACCCAAACGGCATCACTTTGTAGCAGAAAGTACCCCATTGTATGATAAAGGTTGTCTTCTCCATGTCTTCAGGTGTCATCTTGATCTGATTGTAACCAGAGAAACCATCCATGAAGGAAAAGACCTTGTGTTGTGCGGTGTTGTCAACCAGAACATTAATTTGGGGAAGCGAAAAGTCATCCTTGGGGCTTGCCCTATTCAAATCTCGGTAATCCACACACATTTGTACCTTGCTGTCCTTTTTAGGTACCAGGACTACGTTAGCAACCCATTGGGGATAAGAAGTGACAGCTAGGAACCCATCGTTGAACTATTTCATAACATGTGCTTTGATCTTCTCTAACATTTTAGGGTGCATACGACGGACTTTCTGCTTTACCAGAGGACAATCTTCTTTAGTTGGCAGACGATGAACCACAATATTCGTGTCTAGTCCTGGCATGTCTTTGTATGACCAGACAAAGATCTCAACATAATCATGCAACATCTGAATCAAACGTTGTTTGACACAAAGCTTCAAATTTGCACCTATCTTGATCTCTTTTATGTTCTCTTCTGTGCCCAAATTCATTGTCTCAACTGGCTCTTCATGAGGCTGTATAGCCCTTTCTTCCTGCTGTAACAGTCTGGCAAGTTCTCCGGGTACCTCATAATCTTCCTTACCTTCATCCTCGACTTGGTTGATCGGATTTTCAAAGTCATAATCGGCAATAGCAGAACTGTTATCAATGGGATCCAGAGTGGATATGGATCTGCAGTTTGATACGTGGGTGTGTGTAAGAGCATAGTTTTATAGACAAAGTAAAAAGCAGAAAAGAAAAAAAACAGAGAATGCAAAATTTGTATGCATAAACTTCCAATGCTTTATTAATGCCATATGAAATTAAACATGATAACCCTCGCAAATAAACCATTGTGCCTCAGGCAAGACACAAGGCCATAGAGTTTATACTGTTTAATTATTACATATCAAAAACAAAAATACAATTACTTCTGAACAAAAGTAATCGGTACAAAGTCTCTCTCTGTCCAATTACTGAGTCCACCATTGGTAGTAGGGAAGATCCAGTTATCCATGTCATCGTCACCATCACTGTCTTCTAAAGCGTTGACCCCATGATTGCTGATACGGAGGGGAGGTCTTCCCACACGAGCACGGCGAACAGCCCTTTGAGCCCCTGAAGAGAAACCTAAGCCAAACTTGTCAGACTTGTATGGTATGTCAGAGAGCTGACCCCAGATGGTAGACCCACCTCATTCAATAACTGCTTTTGCATCCTTGAGAGAAGCCATCTTCAAGGGACGTCTGGTGATCCTTGGCAAATTGGTGATAGCTTCAGTTGCAGCCATAGTCTGAGGTACCTCTTCAAAATTCTGACACGGAGTCTCGATGAATTCTCCATCCATTTCTACGTATCTGAAGGAGTTCAGATGATTGACCATATATTCTTCCTCACCGTGTACCGTGACAATCTTTCCGTTCACCGGGTACTTCATCTTCTGATGCAGAGTAGATGTGACAGCTCCTGCCCCATGGATCCAAGGGCGACCCAATAAACAAGAATAGGATGGTCTGATATCCATCACGTAGAAGGAAGAGCCGGAAGTCTGAGAACCGACTTTTATGGGGATGTCCACCTCCCTGTTCACCATTCTCTTCTAACCATCGAAAGCCCTTACCACTATGTTGCTGGGCTTCAAGGTCAAACCTTTAGTGTCTAGTCTATCCAAAGCCTTCTTGGGCAGCACATTCAATGATGAACCAATATCTACCAGGAGATGGGACAGAGTAGTTCCCCGACATTCGACAGAAACATGTAGCGCGTCATTGTGTTTTCTCCCTCTAGGTGTCATATCAGCATCAGAAAAACCCAAAACATTGCCAGCCGTCAAACTAGCCATACAATCTTCAAATTGGTCAGTAGAGGTTTCCTGTGGCACATGGGCCATCTTAAGAAATTTCACTAGGGCCTTTTCATGGGCTTCAGAGCACAACAACAAGGCTAGCATAGAAATCTTTGAAGGGGTCTGTCCCAGCTGCTCGACCACATTGTAGTTTCTCTTCTTAATAATCTTCAAAATTTCTTCCATTTCCTTCTTGGAAGCCTCTAGGGTAGATACTGATTACGCCTTTGTTCGGACAGGCTCAACCAAAATATCTTCGCCCCGAGTCTCGGTCGACTCGGTGACAGGGGTGTCAGCAAGGGTAATCACAGGAACTATAGTAGTAGTATCAACAGGAATAAAAACAGGAATAATCACAGGACCAGTAACAACTTTCGAAGTAGAAATCTCAGGGGAGAACACTCTTCCACTTCTGGTTATTTTACTGGTACCCACAATGTTGCCAATGTCGGGGTCAGCCTTCTTAGAAACCTGGTCTTCATCAGCCAGCCAATCTTACTTGACGCTGTGGTAGTAGACGTTACCCCTATAGTTCCAGGGAACAGTTTTGTTTGAGGAGTATGGGATTGGCCTTGGCATAGTAATTATAAGTGGAGTCACCTTCGGAACAGATGTAATCCTGACGGGTCTTTTGGTGGAGACCCTGGGAAGATTGGCGGAAATGGTTATTATTGAAACATCCTTGTAAGAAGTGGTTGGAACGAGAGTCTTTTCAAACAAAATCTCTTTGTCATCCATCAGGCGTTGGACGTTTGCCTTCAATAAGTGACAACCAGTCAGTAGAGATAAACATAGGTGGTAACCTTCGCCACAGCCTGTAAATAAACCGACCTTCAACAGGCTTCTCTTGATGGTCAGGAGGGGAGTAACAAGTTCATCAATAGCAGTAACAAACACATCATCTTCAACAGCGTTAAGACCACGGACGTGCTTGGGCATAGGAGTAGTGATAACATTTGGAGTCTCAGGGGCATCAAATTTGATTTCCTTCGCCTCGAGAAGGTCTTGCACCTTATTTTTCAAAGCCCAGTAGTTGTTGGTATCATGGCCCGGACTTTCTGAATGGTAAGCACAACAAGCATTAGGGTTGTAGTGAGGAGAGGTAGTGTTAGGATTCTTCGGAGCTTCCCACAAGGTTACCAGATTAGATTTCAACAAATGTGGCAAGACTTGAGACAACGTCATATTTATCCAGGCAAATTGTCTTACCGACCTTTCTGTTCTTGGTTGATTATTCCTTTGTTGGGTGGGTGCAGGTTTAGAGATCATGACAACCCCTACTGCTGGACGGTGTTCAGTTCTGTCCTTATTCCTTTGATGGTACACAACACCAACCTCTTTCTTCCCAGCAAATGGCTTCCTTACTGTACTGGAGGACGCATCCTTTTGAATCTTCCCACTCTTGATTCCAACTTCCACCCGTTCTCTTGTCAAAATCAATTCAGTGAAGCCGGCTGAGGAACTTCCAATTAGATGATTGAAAAATGGACCAGACAGGGTCCCCATAAACATATCTACTAGTTCCCTATCAGACAGAGGAGGCTGACTCTTCCTACTAAGTCCCTCCACTTCTGAGCATAGTCCTTAAAGCCCTCACTCGAACCCATAGACATATTTTGGAGTTGTGTACGGGTGGGAGCAATGTCTGCATTATACTGATACTGCTTGTAGAAAGTAGCAGCCATGTCTTCCCAATTACGGATGTTGGCCCCTTCTAGCTGGTAGAACCATTCTAGTTGCATTCCGGACAGACTATCCTGAAAGAAGTGGACCCATAAGTCCTTGTCAGTAGTGTGAGGCTGGATCTTCTTCACATAAGATCGGAGGTGCATCTTGGGACATGAGACCCCATCATATTTGGTGAACACCGGCACCTTGAACTTTTGCGGGATGATAACCCCAGAGACAAAACCCAGCTCTTCAAAATCCAGACCCGGTACCTTCTGGACTTCCATTGCATTCAAACAATCCTCCAGCTGTTTATATTTTTCATCAGCAGGAGGATACTTCTCCTCATCATAGTCGGATTCATCATCAGAATCTTTTGGACTGGAGTCTTCCTCTCTTGTTTCCTCATCTTGATTGTTTCCTCCCTTTGATGAAGTTATCAGTTCAGAGGCTTGCTGCACTGGTCCTCTGATCCTCCTTCCCAGATTCACTAACCCATTTGGCTTCCTTGGCTTCTTCTTCTCTTTAATAAGTAGGGCTTTCAGTTCTTCTTTCCCCTTGGTCAGAGCCATGATCATCTGTTGAAACTGGGCATTCTGAGTCTGCAGATCCTTCACTATTTGTTGTAGAGCCATTGCTGAAATAAATAGCGAAGAGGATGAGAAACCTGCTTTGAAACCTGCTTATGCAATTATATGTATGATATATGTATGCAATGTTTTCAAGGATTTATAATACTCAAATTTTCTTAAACAAAGAGATATCAAACGTTAATTGCATCAAGAAGTTTTATTGGTCATAATGATGCCTCTCGGGCTTACAAAGGGAATAAAGCAATAATAAAAATTCCCAAGAAAAAGAAAGATTTCAAGCTTCCCATGGACGAATCCTCTTTGGTGCAATGTAGGCATTTATGCTTCTCTCCTCGTGAAGTAACCGGGTGAGCTCTAGAACCTTTTTCTCGTTGGCGTAGAATTGGGCTTCGAAAGTATCCCGTTCCTCTTTAAGTTGGATCCAAGATTTCCGTAGTTCCTCAAAATTAGTTGGTATATCGGGATGAAGAACAACGTAAGGAGTGTCTCCTTCAACAATTGGCTCCATAATCACAGGTAAGATGGCGGGGTAAGGCATCATAAGACATTGAGCACGAGATCACACCCATTTGAGGTAAGGCTCAAGAGGGATGGAATTCTTGTTCCCCAATTTCTTGCTATCAACTATGTTTATCATGCCCCAAGCTCGAATGAACTTCTTGCAACAACCCTGAACATCATTCTCATAGTCAAACATGATTCCTTGGACGAGTGTGTCGTGAGGACTATCCCTTCTAGCATAACCAAACTGTCGCAACGCCAAACAAGGATTATAAGTGATTCCTCCCCTAATGCCTAAGAGAGGGACATTAGGGAATTCCCCACAATGATCAATGATGGTGATACTTTCCAAGGATCGGGAACACCAATGAATATCTGAATGTGTAAGGGGAATCAACCTATGAGACCATCTTATACCATGCTTATTTCTCAGAATAGATCGAGGTAGGTGCAAAATAAACCACCTAGCCAATAGAGGAGTGCAGTACAGGAGAGTCTCTCTTCTCTTCAAAGTGCGAGTACGCAAAGAGTGTGGAATATCCCCAAGTAAAGTAGGTACCGGATCATGAGATAGAAAAATCTTAACCGCATCACATCTATGAGTTGGTCCGTGTTAGGGAATAGTACCATCCCATAGATGAGAAGGGCCAACACTTCTTCAAAAGCTTGTAAATCCAGGCTATCCCAAAAATAGTGGGATCTCTCAAATAGAAACTTAGCTGGAAATCCTTGGATACTTCTTCTGGTTTCCCAATTCGCCACTATATCAGACCGTTGTAAAGATAGAGCTTGAGAAATCTCTTTAGGCTTTGGGTCTCTTTCCGTACGTTGAATGGTAGCCGATTAAGGGTAGGTACCCCCAATAATTGAGAAAAATCCTCCATAGTAGGCACTAACTGGTAATTCGGAAAAGTGAAGCAGTGGTGTAACGGGTCAAAGAAATAAAAGAGAACCTTTAACATTTCTTCATCAGGGTTTGAAGTGACCAAGCTAAGAAGTCGACCATGTTTTTTAGTGAAGGGAGAACTTTCAGGAATCCTTGATGCTAAGTCCTTGAGTTGAGGAGGTACTTTCACAAGGTTGATTTGGATAGTGTTCCTGTGAGCGGATGTCATGTCCTATAAAACAAGACAAAGATAAGCCCTAGAAAATCCTTGAAATGGTTAGTATGATATGCCATGATATGATGTCATGATTATGCTAAGAAATCACATATATATATCAAGCAACAAGCAAATCACACAAAGACCTTGGGTTTAAGGCTTGCATGGGTTTTAAGGTAGTACCCTCTTGAAGTTGGATTGGTTCAAACTGTTCTATAAATAGTAACCGGGTTCTAAGGGATCTCAATATCACTGACCTTTCCCACAAGCTTCGTTCGATAGGCGACTGACTCACAACCAAACAAAACTCAGGAGTCAAGTCTCAATGAGTGTAGTATTGAGTATCTGCCGACTTTGGGAATACACCAAAGACGACCATCTCACTACGTCCTAATGGCCAAGTTGTTCATTTAAAGGTTCTAAGGTCAGTTGACGCTTCATGACACCATGCAGCAACCCCATATTCTCCTTGATTAACTCAAGAGCTACCGGTACCAACCAAAGTGTTACATCAACGTAGCCATCGCTTCAACCGTGTCGGTATACCCCGTACAGTTTTCATGATCTATTGCAACTTACCTAAAAGGTGCCCTAGATCCGGGTGTAGGATCTATAGTAACCCAAACAAAACCCTCAAAAGTAAAGTAATCAAAGCATACAAAGCAGTTAAATAATGAACTAACTCTAAGGTAACCCCACTTTTATATAGTCCCCAGCAGAGTCGCCAGTTCTGTGATACGGTGGCAGAACTGACTGTTTAATACTGGTTTGCATTTTTTGTTCGCAAATGTGCGGTAAGCAAGAGTCGCCACCGTCTTTTCTTTTATACAACAAACGAAAGGGTGAAAAGAACAAAAAAAAGACCTTTTCGAGATGTTTTCTGAATAAGGGGGGTAGATTATGGAAAGGGGAGTAGGTAGCCCTATCGTTGGATGTTTTAGGGACAATCTAAGGGACGTTACAGCCACGAAGGCAATTACGGAGATGCTTTAGCAATTCTGTTTTAGGGACTAGATAATTTACCGAGAAGGTAACTGTAGGGTCATCGAGGGACTATGATCTTTTGATTTTATAGGCCTTTGCTAAAGCATTCCTTCCTCATGACTTTTTTTTAAAGGAAACCAAAGTGGACGTACCTTAGAGGTGCTTGTGTGCAATTGTGTTGCGTTTCAGTTATTTTTGTCTTTTTATTAAGTTTGCTAGCGTTTGATTTCAGTCTTTGTCATACATGTCTAGTTACTAGCAGTTAATATGAAAAGCAGTAAAAAGAAAATGCAGAAAATAGAGGTCCTACGCTATTACAATGCTTCGGGGAGGGGATTTACATTATACAAGGATAATAGGGAATAAAGCAGTAGATATCCTAATTCTATCTATTACATCCGGTAGGCAGATACAATAATAGTAAAAAATACGGAATTAAAAAAACACGCATGAAATAGAAAAGACGTCTAAAAAATCCTAAAGAAAAGAAATATTTTTGTTGTTTTTGGTATAAAATAAAATAGGCCCTAAGTCTATTTAATTTTAATTTTAAGGAAAAAATGTTAAAATGATTAATTAATTTATTTACAAAATTAATCTAATTGGAAAAATAACTAGCCTAAATATTTTTGTGATTTTGATTTTAATGTAAAAAATAAAAGAAGTTAATGAAAACAAAAAAATGAAATGCAAGGGACACCCTTTGATCCAGGGAGCAAAGGGGAGCTTTGATCCAAGGAGAAATAAGGCCTTTTCGATTCATAGGAGATGCCTTCTTTCGATTGGGATAAGGAGTGGGCGTGAATAGCCTTCGATCCAGGGAAGGGGATTTCTTCTTTGATCCAGAAGGTCATTGCTTTCGATCCAGGAAGGAGATGCCTCCTTCAATCTAGCAGGCTAATGGGAAGCTTCGATCCAGAGAAGATGTCCCTTTCGATCTAGAATGCTATACTTGTAAAAGTATATTAGCGAAATAAAATGCAGGACCTGGGTATCGAAACCCAGGTCCTTCGATCCTGCACTTGCTGGGTCTTTTTCAGGCTATGTCTGCAACAAATGTTAGCAAACGAAGAATATAACCTGGGTGCCAAACCCAGGCCCTTTGATCCTGTCTAGGATGGAAAATCGAAGGTAACAACAAGTATGGATGTGATATTCAAATACAAGGTTGGATAATTTACCCTTTCTTACCAATAGATTGAAACTTCGATTTGGGCACTTCCTGGATGTAGGCACCTTCGATCTGGGGCTTCTGGGCTTGGCTACTTTTGTTGAAGGGTGACTTTGGCTTGGAAAATTCTGACAACCTTTGATGGATTTTGGGGCAGCGTCTCTCCAATGTTTTTTTTCATTCTTCCCCCTCATGCAACACTTGTGATCTCTTTATATAGAGGGGGTAGCGGGGACAAGAAGGCAAAGGTTTAAACAGCCTTGATTGTGTTTGAAAGCCATGAATGAGAACTTGTAACATTGGCCAAACACATGGGATCTTGTCCCTTTTTGAATTTGCTATTGTGTAACTATCCTTCGAATGCCCTCTTTCGAATGGGCTGATAGCCTCCTTCGAATGGACCTTTGCAAGCTTCTTAGAATGGATCTTTGCATGTCCTTCGAATGGACCCTTGCAAGCTTCTGCAAATGGACTCTTTTGGAATGCCAATCGAATGGGCCTTTGTCCATACCAATTGAACGCCTTGTTGAAGTGCCAATCGAAGGACACTGTTACCATGCCAGTCGAAAGGTACTTGTTAGAATGCCAATCAAAAGACCTTGTTAACAGGCCAGTAGAATGACCTTTGTCCATGCCAATCGAAGGGCGCTATGTAGGTGTCAATCGAAAGGCATTTTGGAGATGCCAATCGAAAGGAATTTTGGAGATGCCAATTGAAAGGCTTGGCTACAATGCTAATCGAAGAGCATTTTCCATGCCAATCGAAAGGCTCCTTCAGAATACCAATCGAAGGGTCTTTTAGAATGCCAATCGAAATGTACTTAAAACACCACTTTAAAAAAATCCTTTTTCTTAGGCAAGGGTTTGTGGTCAATCATGTAGGGGAAGACCTTGGAAAACATGAGAGGGTAAATTTTGGGGTACAACACTATACATACACACTAACATTATATTGTAACAATGTTCCATTAGGGTGTCATCTAAACAAGGATTGCTAGTGTCTAATTGTGTATTGGGTGGAGTTTTGTAGGGGTTTTCATCTAGGAAAAACCACGGGTTTGCCCTCTAAGATCATTGGTTGATTTGGGGGTTTTCATGCAAGACGTTCGATAGATAATTGCAGTAAGGTGAACAACCTTGGAGTGCTTAAAATCTTTGCAAGGAACCTTGAAGTGTTTGAAATATTTGCAAGAAGTAACTTGGAGTACCTGATAGAATTGAAGTCTTGTGTTGCAATAGTTTGAGATTGACGGTGCGCGAAAGCTTTCGAGATAAAGAATGCAAAGGAGTAGCAAGATCCAGATAGTTATTTCTCATCTATTGTGTTCTTGGTCTCTCTCAAGATCAAGGAAAGAAAAGAGATTAAATAAAAAACAAGCTTAGGGTTTATGGAGTTGCTCTTGAACACTTCTCTAGTATCGACATTTTTACATAGTAAGAATTATCCTAATTCCATTGGAATTAGGCATAGGCTTACCCACACACGAGGACAACAGTGGGAAACTGTAAAGACAAGTTCCTCGTGTGGCTTTTATTTTTTGCTTTTACTTGCTTTGATATTCGTTGTTCGATTTATCAAATAGCATTGCTTTATCATTTGAATTGTAAAAATTTTCCTAATCAATTTTGATTTTTAATTCAAGTTTTGATATAGCTTATAATCACTTTTGATTATAAGTGGTTTTGTGTACCAACACAATCAAAGGAAAATTCTGAAAATTCACTTACACACCAAGTGTTTGATAAATTGACTTAACTAGTTCTTTTAATATTATCATTGAAATAGACTTGCTAAGTTAAATTGATTAAACGGTAAATAAGTTGCAAAGTGATTTAAGGTTATTAATTCATATTATCATTCTCATTCCATATCAATTTTTATTTATGATTTGCATATCCGAGCTTCCCAATAATGTTTGTATAGACGACAATTTGAAAAAGCTTCCGCGTTGCACTTTGATAAAACTTTTTCAAAACAAAATTTTATTTGGATAAATTTTTAAAGTGGTATCTATTCACCCCCTCTAGATACTGTTGTTGTCGTCTAACAAGTGGCATCAAGAGCCCAGTTCATTCCGGCTTCGACACTTCTTAGAAAATGGCTTATGAACCTAAAGGGGATTATAAAAGAGCCTGAATTTTCACGGGAGAAAATTCTAGTTATTGGAAAGCTTGTATGAAAATTTGTATCAACTTATATGACAAAGGTGTTTGGGAGGCCATTCTAAATGGTACAACACTGATGACATATATTATTGATGGTGTTACCGTACCAAAGCCAGAAAACTTATGGGATGAGAAAGATGAGAATAAGTGGTCTTTCAATTGAAAAGCAAAGAACATCATTATATCTTCACTCAGTGTAGATGAGTTCTATCGCATTTCCCATTGTCAAACCGCTAAAGCTATGTAGGACGCTCTACAAGTGTCCTATGAGCGAACTAATGAGGTCAAACAAGCTAGAATTAATACATTTAATCAAGAGTTTGAACTCTTTTGCATGAAGCAAGGGGAAACCATTGCTCAAATACAAAAGAGGTTCTCTCATCTTATTAATCGTTTAAATTTACTAGGAAATCCTATTTCCAATGATATTGCTACTAAAAAGGTGTTGATATGTCTTACTAGAAATTGGAAACCAAATGTCACCGCGACCAAGGAAGCTAATAATCTTGCAACATTTGATCTCACCGTTTTGTTTGGAAAGTTAGAAGAACATGAGTAAGAACTCAATTGCTTGTACAAATATGAAAAGAAACTTGAGAAAAATAAGAAGAAAGAGAAATATACCACTAAGGAGGAAGCAATGAATCCTAAAGATATCATGGCTTCAAGCTCAAAGTCCCCAAGGAAAGAGCATTACCATTATAATAGAGAGGTTGCTGGCAACTATAACTCGGAAGACAAAGATATGAGTTTATTGTCAAAAGGTATAACAAGTATGTGAATAAGAAAAATAAAAAGGAGATCAACAAAAGAAGCATTGAGTCCAAAAGAAAAGCCTTATCATCTAAGGAAGAAAGACCCAAAGAGGATGACTCAAACCTTGACAAAAATAAAAAGAGGAATCAACTCAAGAGTTATGACAAACCTAGGAAATCCTATGTGGCTTGGGGAAGTGATTTTGAGTCCTCAAGCGATGAAGAATCTAATGATGATAATAATATAGCAAATGTGTGTTTTTCAACTAATCTCAATGATAGAAGAAATAAGGGATGAAAATCACCTAAGTACGATGAAGTGTGTCTCTCGGGTGATTATCATGAAGATAAGAAGAAAAGGATAATAGCATCTACAAGTAATGATCTTCATCATTATAATCATCATAAAAAGGTAACAATAACAAGATAAACTCTTCCCAAAATAATCTTGTATAAGGAAAGTCTCATCTTGAACTACTTGACACTTTTGAAAACTTACACAAGGGAGCCATTAAAGCTTTTCAAACTTTGGCCTCAAATAAAAAAATTCTCTCATTTAGAAGAAAAATTTTAGAAACTAAAATAAAATAGAGGCTCTAAAGAACTCTCTTGTAGGTATCCCTAAGGTAAAAAAATAAGATAGATGACAATCCATTTAATTTTGGTTGTGACACATGTTATATTTGGCAAAATGAAGTAAGAAATTGATAACGCGAAATTATACCGTATATTCGACTTGATTCATATGCATTTTAGTACCGTTTTCGTTTATTTTTGTTTTGTTAATGCCGATATTTCTATTTCATTTTAGGTACTTTCTAACACAGAGCTTCCATGTGCAAAAGAGCGGGAAATTGCCAAAATACTGAGAAGAATGGAAGAAATCATCAAAAAGGTAGAAAAATAACATTTCCAACCTGTGGCTCTCGCCACAGAAGCCAAACAAGCATGACCCTCACTACACAAAGCATGTCCCCCGCCACTACTCATTTTCCAGACACGTCACCCACTTTCATTATGTGGCCCTCACAACAGAGAGTGGCCATTGCCACAAGTGTGCAAAACAGACTCTCCTTGAACGTCACAAACACAGTCGATCCCATCTTCCTTATATTTCTCCACGAAGCCATTTTATTGATTTCTCTCCACACATGTCATGGACACTGAGTTCATGAACAGGAGAATATAAAAGCAAGGTAGTTCTATAATGAAGGGGGTTCAGTTGGTTTTGGAATCACTGTATCATTCTTAGAGTTTAAGAAGTAAAGTTACATGTAAAAGTGATAGCTCTTCCGATGTGGAAGATCTATCACACCTCTAGTTTTAGGAACTGGTTTTAATTGAATTCTTGTACCTGGTTTTCAAGCGTGCAGGAATATTCTAAATTCAAGTTTCTATTATTGTATGCAAAGATGATTTCACCAGTAATTCCAGTTTTCTTTTTATTTCCAGGTTCTATTTTAATTGCTTATTTTAACTATTTATGATTTCACCTTAGTTCAAATTAATTTCTGTTTTAAATCATGTTTTGTCTTATGTTTAATTATCATTATAGCATGCCGTAATAACCGACTGAAAATTATAGAGTCTCCACCATTAACTTTTATCCTTCGACAGGAATATAACAGAATAACCCTAATTAATGATACAAAGATTATAAGTTCTTGACTCACTTTAGATGAAGGGAAGATGTTAGGCACCCTTCACCTACCTTGTTCACAAGGATACTAGGGTTTAGGTTAAAGGTTTAGGAATAGAGTTTTAATTTTTAAGTTAGGGGACTCGCCACAGTTTTTAAGTCGCGTGCCTATGTATCCTCTTCTGAGGAACCAGAGTCCCAATTCGTAGTTCGTAGTGGTTTGATTAGTTTTTTTATGGACTGTGAAAATATCTCAAGTTATCCTTGAACCAAGTGTGGGTGTGTGAATAGCGGAATTATAGACGTAGTTTGTAGTTGATAAAAGAAGTTTCCATAATCTTTTTTTGAAAATAAATATGTTTGAGTTATGTTAGTAGAAAATATGTTAGTATTTGATTAGTTATATGTGTTTTGAATATATGATGCAGTACGAGAAAAATGACTTTTAATGCATGAGAAAAATATTTGATGTGATTAAAGTATTTAAAAGAAGTTAGTGTTTAAAAATGATTTTTGATTAATAAATAACTATTAAAAATATATTAAGTATTTTTAATAAAAAATAATATAATTATTTACTAATTATGCAAAATTATATGTTAATGAGATGATAGAAAATAAATAAATAAATAAAATAAATTATAAAAATAAATTAATTTTATTTTAAAAATGCACGGGGTGCAAATTCAGTTGGTTAGTAAAATACTGGGGGTGTGAATAACAGGGCCCAAATCCAGATATTGGATTTGGCCTAGAACGCAGGGGGTGTGGGTTTGAACGTGGTAAGTAAAATTGGGGGCGCATATAACATGGACCCAAGTTTAGAAATTGAACTTGGCCCAAACAAGCGGGGGGTGTATCTTCCTGTTATACAATAAAATGGGGGGTGCGATTAGCATGGGCCTAAGCCTAGAAAATTATTCAAGAAGCCCAAAAGGAATTTGGGTGTGTGTAGATTGCGTGTAGTGGATGCACGTGCTACGGTGACGTCACGAGGTTTTGATTGTTTAATTAAGATCAGAGGGGCGCAAAGCGAGGGTGCATGGTAAAGACATGGGGACACATGCATAGGATTGCGAGGGAATTATATTTTCCATTTTTCATTTTCACTCATTTTCTTTTCATCTTTCTCTCTATTTGTCTTGTTCTCTCTTGTTCTCTCTTCCCTCCGTCAACGACAACATCCCCAAACCCTAACCCTGATCCGGCGGCGGCCCTAAACGCGATTCACCCTGAACCCAAACCTTAAATAGTAACAAAATCATAGAGAAAACAACAAAAAACTATGATAAGTGTTTTGTCGGATTACCTTTACACTTGTGATTCCTTGATGCTTGCTCTTGTTTTCTGATTTCTTCGCTAATTTTCTTCTTTCCTTCGTAATCGCAGGTTCAGGAGGCTGAGATCTTAGGGTTTCTGTTTAGAAACCTTAGATCCCAGATGAGGATGATCGGGGAATCGAAGCTACGAAATCCCTCTTCCTACTCCATCTTCTTCTTTCCTCTTTTTATAATTTTAGGGTTCTTTATATAGCCTTTAGGATTCGTATGAATTAGGGAGTTTTGTTATAATTTGGCGTTATAAATTAGAGATTGGTAGATTTGATTTTGTTTTGTAATTTTTATAAATCTGTGTAGTAAACTTGCTTTGATTTTGGATTCTATTCAATTTCTGAGATTTGCTTGAGATTTGTTGTAAATTTTAAATGTGGATTTGATTTAATTGTTATAAATTGATTCTGGACTTTGTATGATTGATTGTTCTGAGATTTGATTGAGTATAACATTTAGTTTTGATTCAATGATATTTCTATTTATGGGCTTGGGTTTGTGTTGGTGTAGAGACAAAGAAGAAACGCTTCTTGGGCGCCACAGCTAGAAGTTGAGCATTAGGGTTTCAATACCCTTGTCGTTTGACTCGATCAACAAGTCAAAATTAATTATAACATTAACACAAATATTAATAACCAATATTATCAATAATAATAATAATGATTAAATAAATAATGAAACTAATAATAACAATATTTGATAACAATAGTTATAACCATAATATTAATTTAGAAAATGTTTTAAGAATAATATTAATAACAGTGTTTTTCAAAATAAGGATTTATTATAATCAGATGATGATAAAAATAATATGTGGAAAATAAATTTGTAAAATATTATCTTAAAAACACATGTTGACTTAGTCAATAACTAAAAAAGGCTCCAAAACCTCTTAATGGGCCATCAGAATTTGATGATCCATTTTGTAGCAATACAATATGTGATACGGTGGCCAGAACTGGGACGTGTTTCCCTTTTTAAGGAATTTGCTGGTTTGCGTTTTGCGTTTGTGTTCACAAAATGTCGCGGTAAGCAAGAGTCGCCACCGACTTTTATTTTATCCAACAAGGAAAGGAAAAAAGCACAGAAAAATTCCTTTTTCGAGATATTTCTGAGTACGGGGGGTAGATTATAGAAAGGGAAGGTATTAGCACCCTTTCTATCTGTAGTTATCTACGGACTCTTAGGTACTTGCTCATCATTTTAAAAATTGTTTTCTTTGTGTTTGTGTGATTTGAAAAGCTTTTGTTTTGACTTTGATTTAACTCTTGCTTCTGTCTTCAAGAGTGTAATGAAGTGTTTTTGAAAACTTTGTTTGTAAAGGAGTGTAAGTGTGAAAAAGTTTATTTTTGTTTGAGCAAGTACTTAACATCTAATCTACCTACTCGAAAAAAGAATCGTTTTATGTTCGTTTCCTTTAGACAGTGTTATCCCACTATTAGTGAGTAGGTAGCATTGTCGTTGGAGTTTTGAAGGTCAATTCGAAAGGGACATACGGTCACTAAAGCAATGTTAGGACGTCTTAGTAGTAACCCTAATGTCTTAGATCAATTATTCGAGGCAACAATTCCGAGGCAACTATTCCGAGGCAACTTTTTCGAAGCAACTTTTTCGAATCGGGACTTTGATCTTTGTTTAGACAAAAGGACGACCACTAGAGCATCCTATACTCAATGACCATTTTACCAAAGGCAACCAAGTGGGAGTGTACCCTAGGAGTGCACATGTGTGAGTGATTCAATTTCAGATTATTTTATCTTCGCACATTTTAGGGTTATCTAACTGTTTTAAAGTTAATCATACATTCTTGTCATGCATCCTAATATCATACATCTAACAGTTAAATATTTGCGGAATTTAAAGTGCGGAAATTAAACTACGCTATTATAAGGCTTCGAGTATTTACATAGCCAAAAACAAACCCTTTGAAAATAAAGCGATAAATGAAAGTAAAGACCTAATTAAGCTATTACAACTTGTAGGCAGTTACATCAATATGGTAAATAATAGAACAATAAAGCGCGCGTGATGAAATTAAGATCAGGAAGAAATTAGGAATATTTTAAAATTAAATACTAGAATAATTAGTGATTAAATTTATTAATAAAAATAATTACATGGCCTATTTTTGGTGTTTTGTTATTTTTAAGAAAATAAAATAAAATAAAGTTAGAGATAAAACCTAATTGTTCTAATTGATTTTAAATTATTTGCAAAAAGAAATTAAAGTTTACCTAAAATTAAAATCTAATTAAATTAGTTATTTTTTTTGATAAAAAATAAAATCTAAACCTAATTTGTGAAAAGTATTATTTTTATGATTTTTTGATAAAAAGAAAAAAATTGATTGGTTAGTAAAATAAAATAAATAAATTAAATGAAATGAAATATGAAAAGAAAAGAATAGAGAAAGAGATTTTGGGCCTGCAAGCAAATTGAAGGGGGTGTGAGAAGCAATCTTGGGCCCAACAATCTGAAGTCCACGTTTGACTTCCTAGATTTGATGTTATGCGTTTGACTAGGCTTATGATGTTCCCTCATGGATGGCCCTTGGATCTGGCAATCTGACACTTGGCTGGCTGGATTGTGAGGACATATGGTAATCCCCTGGCTTGGCAAGCGCACCTGAATCTGAAAAGAAAAATAATATGCAAGCAAAGGGGGGACCTGGGATTCGAACCCAGGTCCTGAGGCACGTTCCAGCGCTTGGCAACTAGCTGAGCTATTTTCTTTTGTTGTATATACAATAAACATCAATTATTTATATAAAACAAACGAAATAATAAAATATTTGCGCAAAAATTCAAATGGACGAGTGATGGCTTGCCACGTCTTCGTCTCCCTCCTTGCACCGTTGGTAAAAGTGAAATACTTTTACCTACGGACGTTTGTCCGTCACTACAAACAAAGCTCGTTCCAAAATCCTCCATGAGCAATATAAATGACACCTAATGCCATGGTTGGATTCGTCTTGTCCTCCTGAACATGATGGTACCATTCATGAAGGCTAATTTTACCTGCAAACAAAAACCCTAAAACAGAACCAAAAAACCTAACAATGGAAATTATCGATTCAGTCTATGAAAATGCAATTGGGTATTACAGAAAGCTTGCAATCGTCATGGTGAACAAGAATCTATGATTATATTATGCTATACATGCCAGAATTTTGCAAATAGATTTCAAGAAAGAAGCAATGTCGTGATGGACTTACAGCGCAATACAGGGCCTGGAAACGCTGGTTCTTGATTGCTTTTGCTTGCTGGGGATCCCAGGAATCGATTGAGATGGTCCAAGGATCTTGAAATTGCCTCTAAGAGGGAATTCATGTTTGCACTTTTCTTGATTTTTCAAGTTTTGGTTCTGGTTCACACGCCTCTTTCTAACCTAGTTTTAGGTCTGCAATGGTTCAATATGTATTGAAGAATAGATTAGGGTTCCAAAACTGATCTCAATCTTCCTCCATCAATGGATTTGATTTTGATTTGATACACCTTGAATATCTTTCCAAAAATGGCCTAATTCAATCTTTTTGTGCACCTCATGCTTTTACACGAATTTGAATACTTGCCAACTGGATTTGAGACCTGAAACAAGTATAAGATCTTGAGTTTTCAATGCTTTAGATTTTCTCATGATTTATTTTGATTAAAATTGATTTAAATCAAATAAAAATCAAAATAAATAATAAAAACATGATAATGACAAATGGAAAGGGCTAGAGCTCGTGGACCATGTTGCCAACTCAAAACAAGTGAAAAAGATTGGGCCCATTTGGCAAAAATTGAAGTTTTAGGCATAGTTGACTTTTGGCAATTTTACAAAAAGGGTCAACTTCACTAATGCATAACTTCCACAATTTTGACTCTTTGGAGGTGTTATTGGACTTTTTAGAAAGCTTGAGATATACTCTAAGCAACCATTTTGGTCTCATCTCAACTTGATGTTCCACGCTCATGTATGAAGATTTTACAAAAAAGGTGTTTTTGTTGACTTTTCAAAATGACCTATAATATCCAAATTCATAACTTCTTGTGAGTGCATATTTTGAACTTGGGAGCTGAATATGGATTGTATAGCATGGCATCCTCTTCAAAATGAGCTTTATATGGGTCATTTCTCATAAAGTATGAGAAAGTTATGCTTGGTCAAAGTTAAGTTGACTTTTCCTGCAAAACCCTAATTTAGCAACTTTTGTTTCTTGAGGAATTATGAGCAATCCTTGGTGAATCATGATCAAACCTTGATAAAATTTCGAAATATACTTAAAGATGAGGATGTTGACCAAAAATATTGAAGTTTGACTGTATGTAGGCCATAGTTGACTTTTGCCCTAACACAGTCGATTTTCAGGCCTTTGAGTAATTGACTGAGCAAACTTTCTCTGTAGGGCTTGAAACTTGACATGGATGATCTTGAGAACATATTAGGACATTGGTGAGAATTTGATATCCCTTGGACTCAAGTATCTTAATGCAATGTGAAACCCTAATTTGAGGTAGACTGCCTTAGGAGAGAGCTTGTCTGGTCAACCCTTGGACTTCCTTGAGCAACTTGAGGATCTTTCTTGAAATGTTTTGAGAAATATGGGAGGGAAAATTTTGGGGTACAACACAATCTTATATAATAAAATGCACCTCCCTCCTATTATTTTTAAATGAATCAAAAACCTAATGGGCCATTAGATTTTGATGATCCATATCCCCCCTTATCAATATCCAAACCCCCAATTTATAATTGAAACTACAGTTTAATAGGCCATCAGATTTTGATGGTCCATATTACACTCTTCTCATACTTTTAAACCCCCATAAAATAATATCTCAAAATAGACAATTCGAACAATATGGTTAAAGAGTTTAGAAAAAATAGTAACATAATATGACTATTTGACGGGGAAAATTTGGGGTATGACAGCTGCCCCTATTTAATTACTCTTTGATTGAGGGTGCATGAATATGAAGGTCTCACACATTCATATCAGAGGTTTATTAAATAATGGAAGACCCCAAAATTTGACCAAAGATTGGCTAGATAAGGATACATTGTACAATATACCCCAGAGTATGAAAAATAGGCATAGATGATGATGTATCATCTTACCAGAGTTTGAACGACGAGTTCTGATTTGACTTAGATACGGTGACGCAGATAAATCATCAGTACCTAAAAGAGATCGTAGGTTTTTCGCGTATTTACCGTAACACTAGTTTGAAAATTGACTTACTAATGCTTCGAGACTAACATAGTAAGCTATAACACATATTTTATCTATTCATCACAACCTAGAGGATGAATAAAACGGAGCATGATAATACATTTCTGCATGGAGACTTAACATAATGAATTTTATTAGAGTGGGACAGATAACCTATTGCTGCTTTGAGACTAACACAATGAGTTTTATTGTAAATTTTGTATATTTACTACAACCTAGAGAGTAAATAATATGAGGATAGGCTTAAGTGTTTATCACAACCTATAAGATAAATAATATAACCCTGATAATTTATTATTGCTTGGAGACTGACATAATGAATTATAGATTTTTGCATACCTACCACAACAAGAGGATAGATAAAATGAGGATACGCTTGTGCATTTATCATGACCTAGAGGATAAATAACACGAGGATAGATTTATGTATTCAACACGACCTAGAGGATGAATAACATAAACGTGATAGATCGCATACCTACCACAACCTAGAGGATAGATAGTACTAGGATGAACTTGTGCATTTATCACGTCCTAGAGGATAAACGACAAGGGGTAGGCTTACATATTTATCACGACCTAGAGGATAAATAACATAACCCTGATAATTCGCATACCTAACACAAACTAGAGGATAGATAATATGAAGATAAATCTGTGCATTAATCACAACCTAGAGGATAAATGACACGAGGATAGGCTTATGTATTCATCACGACCTAGAGGATGAATAACATAACCCTGATAATTCGCTTACCTACAACGAACTAGAGGATATATAATATGAGTTAGGTTTCTAAAAAGTGCTTTGATAATCGAATCTTAGATAACTAAACCAAAGATAAGACCAGAGTTTACCGGTTGTATCTATTCGCAACCAAGGTGTTTTTTCGTTTTGAGGATAAGATAATTCAACAACGGGCCCCAAGAAAAGCTTGTAGTTTAACCAAAATGGATTTGAAAAATGTCAGGCATGATGTATATGCATAATGCCCTATATTGATATGGAACCCAAAATGTATATGCACTGATTTTTTTTCCTATATATGCACCAAATGTTTCTATATGCACCAAATATTTGTATATTCCCAAAATGTTTGTATATTCCCCAAATGTTTGCATATAAACCAAATGTTTTTTTGTAAATGTTTTAATATTCTCCCCTTTTAAACCATTAGTTATTTCTTTGTGTCACCGACTCCCAATGTTGTACGTTGCATTTTTGTGGTATCTTTGAGTTGACTTGAATAAGATGAATAAGTGTCAGCAAGATTTTGATAATTATATTACAAGCGCAGGCGTAGGCGTGGACGTAGGCATGGACGCAGGCGTGGATGTAGCCATGGATGCAGACGTGGACGTAGGTGCGAATTTTCATTTGGTATTTTTCTAACCAAAATGCTCTTTGATGTTTTATTAAATTCTTCTTTTTGTCAAATCCCCAAAATGATTTCAACACAATATTCACAAGAAATAACCATAGTATTTTGCAAACAAGTCCGAAAAGAAAAAACACAAATTCAGAAGATTGAAAAAGTAAATGTTTTATTGATAAACATGCCTTTGAATAGGCGAGAGTACAAGATTCAATTCATAGAAAGAGGTAATCACAGAAAGTTTTAACAAAACTAAAAATGGCAATGAAAATAATAATTGCTAATTCTATTCCTCCAATGTCCTTTTGATAACTCCAATCTCCTTTGCTTCAGAGTAAAACGATTTGGATTAATCCCTCTCCTTCATGATTGTAGTCGTGGTTCTTAGAATAAGATCCCTAACTTTTGCCTGGACAACCCTTTCGGGTTTTCAATCCATCGGGATAATTTTTTGTTTATGTCCCTAATTTTTGCCTGGACCTCCCTTTCGGGTTTTAAATCCACCGGGATGTCTTTTTTTGCCCAAGTCGCCCGTTTTAGGGTTCGAACTTAAAGGGATTTTTATACATAGTTTTTTTACTGTGTTAGAGTTTTTCGAATGTGGCAGTTCTTCCCCATCCATTATTGTGACGATAAGACCACCACCCAAAAATGTTGTTTGACAATCTCTTATTGCACACCACTATTTGATCTTTTTGAAGTAACTTAAATATAGGCTCGAACATAGAGTTAGTTGAGATATGAACCTCAAAATGTAGTTCAATCACCCTAAGACAGCACAAACCTCCTTCTCTGTCCTTGGAGATGGCATTTCTTGTATGACCTTCACCTTCTCGGGATCCACCTCAATACCTTGTTGACTTATAATAAAACCTAATAACTTGCCTGACCTGACACCAAATGTACATTCGTTCGAATTTAACCTCAGTTTAAACATTTGCAGACGCTTGAATAATTTTTGTAAGTGCATGATGTGATCCTCCTCTGTATGAGATTTGGCAATCATATCGTCTACGTATACCTTAACTTCTTTGTGGATCATATCATGAAATAATATGACCATAGCTCGCTGATAGGTTTCCCCTGCGTTCTTCAGATTGAAAGGAATTACTTTGAAATAGAAGGTGTCCCAAGGAGTCATGAAGTAGTCTTTTCCATATTCCCGGGTGCCATTTTGATTTGATTGTAACTTGGGAAACCATCCATGAATGAGAATACCGAAGCTTGAGTTGAATTATCCACCAAAACATCTATATAAAGTAACGGGAAATCGTCTTTGGAACTTGCTTTATTCAGATCTCGATGATTTACACACATGCATACTTTTACCGTCCTTCTTGGGCACTGGCGCGATGTTAGCTATCCAAGGTAGATAATATACCACGATTAGGAACCTGCATCGAATTTCTTAAGGATCTCTTCTCGAATTTTGTTAGACATGTTTGGTTGAGTTCTTACGAGCTTTTGTCAAACTGGAGAACAACCTTCCTTGAGAGATAGCCTATACACCACAATATCTGTATCCAATTCCGGTATATCCCTGTAAGACCATGAAAATATACCCATGTACTCATGAAAAAATTTGATCAACCTTTCTTTGAAGCTTTCCTCTAAGGTTGCCCCTAGCTTGATCTTTTTCGAATCTTTCTTTGTGCTAAGGTTAATGGTCTCAATAGATTTTTGGTATGGTTGTATGTTGTCAGATTTTTGTTCTAATACCCTCGCTAATTCTTTAGAGAGTTCAAGATCTTCATCATTTTCCTCTTCATTTTGGTTAGTTGGTGCATCAAAATTATATCGAATAGTAGCAGTAACCTTATCGATGGTTTTAGGCATGGATCTGCATACTTATCTTGTTTTGGTGCAAGTTTAGTACGTGAATTTGAAAAATGTATATGAAGAAAAGTATTTCCATTTGAAAAAAAATAAAATAAAAGAGAAATAAAATACAAAGATAGAGATCTTAATTGAATGCAAAATATAACTCTTATTACTTCAAAATACTGTTCGAAACAAATCGGGGGACCATTACAAGCTACTCCAATGCCTCAGGCTTGACATAGGTTCTTTTAAAAACAAGAGAAATTACTTTGGAAAGAAAAAGATATTTGGAATCTCCACGGTTTTCCAATTCTTGAGTTCTTCGCCCGGAGCACACTCACAGATTAAATCAGACGCCTTTTTGGTGTAGCTCTTGTTAGATATCATCGCCACTTGTCCACCATGCTCTATTCCTTTGTTGATGAAGGTTTTCTGGATAGGAGGGAATTTCCCTTTTCCTTTCAGATTATCCTTTGATGGTTCGTATCCTAAACCAATACGGTTTTTCTTCTCAGGTATCTCCACAAGTTTACCCCAATCTTTTGAGGTACCATCTTCCACAACTACTAGTAAATCTCTCCATGAAGTCACATTAGGTTTCTTGATTTTCTCCACTAGCAGGGTTACCATTGAAGCAACCTCTAAGACTTGAAATGGTGTTTCTATGTAGTCTTCATCCGAACTGATATATCTGTATGAATCTATTTGACTTACAAAGATATCCTCTTCACCGTCGATTATAACCAATATTCCTTCAACGAGGAACTTCAATTTTTTATGGAGAGTTGAAGTAATAGCCCCCGCGGCATGAATCTAAGCTCGTCCGAGTAAACATGTATATGCGGGCTCTATATCCATTACTTGAAAGGTAAGAAAACATATGCATATCAATCTTGACAGGAAGACCCACTTCTCCAAACACTAAACTTTGAGAATTGTCGAAAGCTTTAACTATCTTAGAACTTGGACTTATAACAACACCATCTAGCATTAACTTCATCAAGTTGGATTTTGGTAACACATTGAGGGTAGAACTAGTATCAATGAGTACCATGGACAGGTTAGTTGTACCTATCTGAATGGAAATGTGAAACGTCTTGTTGTGACCTCTACCTTGTGGAGGAAACTCACTGTTATTGAAGCCTAGGTATCATCCAGATGTTAAGTTTGCCACGACATTGTCAAACCGATTCACTGTAAACTCTTTTACAACATGAGCAGAACTTAGAACCTTCATTAGAGAGTCTCAGTGCGCTTCAGAATTGAGGAGCAACGAGAGTATTAAAATCTTGGTCGGGGTTTGGTGTAGCTGATCCACCACCCTATAATCATTCCTCTTGATTATCTTTAAGAACTCCTCCTCTTCTTAGTCAGTAAAATTATTGCTCGGAGGTTCTTGTTCTTGGCTTGCCTCCACCATAGCTTTTCCCTTATCCTTAACCACATCTTTATTCTTCTTTTGTAGTTAGGGACCATAGATCCAACCACTGCGAGTCATGCCCCCTGTTCCTGCTACATTTGTGATTGTAGGTCCTTGACTTGTCTATGGCTCACATTCTTGCTTTAAACCATTGATGTATACAGTAGAATCACAACCCCATGATACAACTTTTTAATTTCGTAAGGAGTGGGAGACGACCCCCTAATCACCATTATAGTCTTTAGAGTTATTGGTATTCTCAGAGTCTGGCGTAGTATCATCACTGGTGCTTCTGTTGACTCTCCTTAAGGAATCACAAGAGTTTTCTTAGTCGGACTCGACCCTTGGCAGGGAATTACCAATGGCTTCTTCGTACTTCCATCGATAGCAGCTACATATTCTTCCTTGGGGTATCGCCCGAATTGGACTAACCCTAAGTCCGTCAATTTCTATAACATCTTCTCAAAAGCTTCATTGTGTTCCAAGAGGAACCCACATTAAAACAAATATTCTTTTAAGAGATCTATCAGAGCTTTTACTTGTCCGGCTGCCCCAAAGTCAGTGACCACTTCGATTGTATTCACAGTTGGTCCACCATACGGAGGCATGGGGTTCGTCTTGATGTTCGGCTTGTCAAAAGTGATATCTTGGGAATCCAACAATTCTTTAACCTTATATCTAAAGGCCTAACATTTTTCTATGGTATGCCCCGGAGAGTTGACATGATATTTGCACCTGACATTTGCATCATACTTCGACGGGAGTGCCCCAATTGGAGGAGCTAGTGGCTTCAGCTCCACCAAAGATGCTTTGATTAAGTGTTATAGTAATTGAATGTGAGGCATGGGGAGATGATAAAATCTTATCGGAGGCCTTTCAAACCTGTTATATTATTGTTGTTCCCATGGAATTACCAATGAATGTTGTCCCCTTAGATGCGATGCAACAACATTAATTTCTCCTTCCTTCTTTTTCGAGAAGTTAAGGACATGTCTTTTTGAATTGTAAGGGGTACTAGATGATGCCCCTTGTATCTTTCCACTCTTTATGCCTACTTTTATCCTTTCACTAATGGTTACCAAATTAGAAAATACAGAAGAGACGCTTCCTACCATCTTATCATAGTATAACCCTTGTAAAGTACCCATGAACATGTCGAATAACTCTTTCTCCAAGAGTGATGGTTGTACACGAGCTTCCATTTCTCTCCACCTCTGAGCATATTCTTTGAATGACTCATCTTTATTTTGAGATAAATTCTGGAGTGGCATACGGTTAGGAGCCATGTCAAAATTATACTTGTACTGTCTTAAGAAAGAGTTGGCAAGATCTACCCATGTTTGGATATGAATTTGCTCTAATTGCATGTACCAATCTAGAGATGCCCCACTCAAACTGTCTTAGAAACAATGGATCACCAACTTCTGATCTTGAGCATAGGCATGCATTTTTCTGCAATACATGCGTAGATGGTTTCTTGGGCATATGAGCCCCTTATATTTTCCAAAGTCATGTACTTTGAATTTTAGAGGGATTACCACATCTGGAACTAGGCCCATTTCAAGAGCATCGACGTCGAAAGCATCATAACCCTCCACAGCTTTCAATCTTTCTTCAAGAGATTTATACTGATTGAGCACTAAGGAATTTTCAATGATATGGGTATGTGTTGTCCTTTGAGGTACTTGGTTGACGTCTTCTAAATCATGGCCTCTATACTGCAAGTCTATGTAATTATCCATGTTGTGTGGATTATTTACTAGAATCTGCAAGGTATGAGATACCATACCTTCGGTGGAGGTGGGACAAATCCTTTAGTATCGGCTTTCTGGGCCTCTTCCTGAGCCACAATTGACTTTAGAGGTCCTAAATCTGGTTCTCTTCTTGGTTGGTGACCGCTCGATGCACCAATAGTCTGGGCTAATTCTTCAAAGGCTACCCTTTGAATCTGATCTTGCCTTTTGATGATGTTCTTAAAGGCTAATAAAACTTGACTCATGTCTCCTTTCATTGAGTCAATGTTGTTCTTCACTTGCTCTAAATCTTCTTGGAAAACGGCTTGGTTTTCCTTGATCTTTTCCATCACTTTCTTTTTATGGGCTCTTGTTTGATATGGTGGTTGGAGAGGCGGTGCTTTTTTACTAATGATTCAACTGGAGATGATTTTTCAAAAATAATGAGTTTTTTGTATGAAATATGAAATGTGATGTTTGCCAATTCATGGATGCGTATGAATATGCTAAGAGTTTTGTTTTTTGAATGTCTTATTCACATGGATTTTTCTTTCATATTTTTTTGTATGTATATATTTTTTTTAGGTTTTTCTTTTTTATTAGTGAGTATCTAAAAATAAATACACAATCGAGATATAGAAACAAAAACTTTTATTGAAATAAAAATTATCCTTAAAAGGGAATACTATTCAGATATTGAAAAATATTCGAACCAAAACATCAAAATTTAATTGTTGAAAGAAATAACAAAGGAAAAAACATCAATCTTCTAAGTGCACCTGCAGATATCTACTTTGAAACCATCAACCATTTTCCTACAAATCTTGAGGAAGTCTTCAACATCTTTCGGGAGAGGGACCATAACATTTTCCACATCTCTCAAACTTCTATAGATGTCATCAATGAGATTGTTGGCTAAGAAGACGAGTCTTGCATGCTTGTCTTTATAGAACCGATATTCTTGGTAGAGGTATAGAATTATGTTATGATTATCCTTTCCTAATTTGGTGATATTTTCATACTACTCTTGCCAATATAATTTTCCAGCCCTCATCTCTGTATAGAGTCTTCTTTGTATAAGGAAATTCTTCCGGAGGTCTTCTAACTCATAACAAACTTGCTCATATTCATCAGTCTTTTGGGCGAGAAGTATTTCTGCCCTCATCCTCTTGAGATGTTCTCCTACGTCCAATTCTAGGCTATCTTGGAGTCTCGTAGTAAGATACTGAATCCGATCTTCTTGATCTAGAGAAGCTTGTGCCAAACTTTGAATTTGAGCCCTCAAGTTCTCTTTCATATCCTTTTTGTCTTGCATCACCTTTTCATACCACTTACTTAGCTTCTCAATTTCCCTAGCAGCATCCTTCAAATGTTGGTTGTGGGAATCCAAGTTGAAGGTACCACTCAACAATCCTTCAATTGAACATTTTCGCTTAAGACTCTCCTTTTCAAATGCTTCATGGTCTTTCTGAATCTGTTGGTCTTTTGATTTAAGGTCACGTTGCATCTGTCTTTTCTCTTTAGCAAGGTTATAAAGGCTAAGCTTCAATTCCTTTTCTTCTTTTGAGCTTGATTCAAGGCTTTCTTCAAGTTGTCCATCTCTCCTAAGAATATAGGAAGAGGATCTGGGACATCTGGCTTGTACTCATGATCAACGTCTAATGGTAGTTTAACAACTTGCACCCTATCCAAAACCCATTGAGTGTAAGGTTCCCTCGCCATAATATTCTTCCTTTTGGCCTTCCTTTTGTTAACCCCATTCCAAGCCTAGATGATATTGTTGAGCAATTCTCGGTCATTTTTGCCCATGTCGTGAATGATTAGTTGTTGAAGTTGTTCATCGAAGGGTTTATCCTCCAAAGAGTACCCAAGTTGTTGCAAAGCCAAAGTAGGGTTGTAATTGATTCAACCACGTGACCAAATCAACGGAACATTAGGAAAATCTCTGCAACTGTAAATGATATCTCCAATGTTTAGCTTTCTTGCTACCAGAACACAGAATCAACGGTAAGAGACCTTAATTGTTGAGGCCATTTATATTATGTCAAAGTTTTAATCATGTAGTCCTCCTGTTGTACACCAAAATTTGCCCTCCCATATTCTTCAAAGTTTTGACAAGCATCATCTAAATTTGCTCAAGTCTACTCAAGGGTTGCACAGTCAAACCATCCTCCTAAGCCAGTCAAAATTAGGGTTTTGGTTCTTGCAAGAAAGTTGAGGTTTTCAAGGGCTCAATCAAGTCCCATATGCCTATATACATTGTCAAGCATCCACATGCCAAGTTGCAAGGCTCATAAGGTCAAGTTGCACAGTCAAAAACCCTAATTGCTTCACAATCAACTGTAGGGGCAAAATGGTCATTTGGCAGTCAAAAGTCAAAAAATTTGGTCAACATCTTATTTTGAAGCCACAATCATCATTTGATCAAGTCTTGATCATGATTCCACAAGAATGGCTCAAAAATCATCAAGATGCAAAAGTTTCCATTTTTGGACAGCTAAAAAGTCAACTGTAACTTGACCAAGGCATAACTTTTTCATGGTTCATCATAAAAATCCCATCCAATGCTCATTTTGAAGGGGAGGACATTTCCTACAACTCATCTTCACATTCCAAGTCCAAGAAATGCTCTCACAAAAAGTTATCAATTTCAACATTATAGGTCATTTTCAAAAGTCAACAAAAAGGCATTTTAAGTCAAAGACCATAACTTGAGATTGGTAAATAAAAATGACATGGGACCAAAGGCATTGGTTAGAGGACTTCAAGACCTTTCCAAAATGTCCAAGAACATGTTCATATGATCAAAATTGAGCAAGATATGCATTGGAGAAGTTGGGAAATTTTTGTGAAATGGCAAAAGTCAACTATCCTTGAAACTTCAATTTTTGACAAAAGGCCCCACTTTTTTCCACTTGATTCAGCCTCATCATGCCACCCACGTGTCCCATGATCAATTTCAAGATTAAACATTAATTTTTCTATTTTTATTTAATTTTATTTGATTTAATTCATTTTAAATCCATAAAATTAAAATAAAATCAAAAAAATAATAATTAAATAACATCTTTTGATTTGAATGACTTTTATGTGTCATGAACAACCTACCCATTTTGTGCTAGGGCCATTTTAAGCATGAAAATTCAAATTTGAACAAAATTGGAAAATGCTTTAATGGTGGTTATGAAGAAATCCAAAAACATCATTGCAATGGATCATTGGCTCTTTATGTGACCTATTTTCATTCATTACTACATATGCAAGTGTTCCATACATGAGGCACGACCTAGAGCTCATTGAAACGGCCAAACCAAATTCCAAAAACTTGAAGAAAATTTGAAAACTGAAATCAACGTTCCGGTATAATTCAAACACTTTTCTTGATTCCAACACCTTGTTGGACCCTCCAGGACCCTATTGCGATCAAGAACGAGCTCTAACACTCAGAGAATCATTCACTTCAGTCACACGGTTTGTCTAACTTTGTCAAATTCGAAACTCATAATTCTTGCACGTTTAACATGATATAATTGTTGTTTTGTATTACTAACATCCTTCTGAAGCTAATGGTATAAGGCAATTGCATTTTGGAGCCCTGAATCACAAACTACTATGGATGATTTTTAGGTTTTCAAAGCTTTCGAATTGGGGGTTTCTCATACAGGAAAAATTAGGCTTGGAAATACCCATGGTTGAAATCAGGAGATCAGTACGAACTCATTGCAACCCTCGCGCCCAACTTATGTAGAGCGTAGCTCTATTCGTTATTTTTTGGCATTTTATTTTGTGGGGGTTAAAAACCCCCGCTAATTGTTTTGTTTTTTACAGGAAGAAGGAAGAAGACGGTGACGTGGTCATGTGTGGTTGGCTTGTTCAAAAAATACGCGCTATTTTTCTTTTGTTCAGCATATAATGTGTTTATTTTATATAATATTTATTTCTCATTATGCTTACAAACGCGCGCAGATGGTTGGAATGGTTAAGTGTGTTGGCTATGCATCATTGGGACCTTGGTTTGATTCCCAGGTCCCCCAATTTCCTTGTTTCCATTTTTCTCAATGTATTCTTGTGCAGGCTTCTAAAGGTGGTACACCATGTGCCCTGACGCTTCAGTATGCCAAGTGTCTACAAACAACAATCCAGTGGCCAGGAAATGATGAGCACCATGCTATTCAGTCAACCATACACACTTGATTCCAGAAGTCAACAGGCTTGGCTTATTGGGCCAAAATTGCTTCACTAACCCCCCCTTTTTTGGTTCATCCCTTTTTTCTTCTTGTTTTATATATTTTTTTTTGTTTGTTTATTAATTAATTTTTCTAATTATCACTAAATTAACATAACTAATTTTTACCATAAAAATTCAAAAAAAAATATTTTATTATTTATTAACTTATTTTGTAAATAAATGTAAATTAAATTAAATTAGTTTAATTAGTTAACTTTAATACCTTTTTTACAATAAATAAAATAATTTAGACTTAGGCTTTTCTTTTGACATTTTTAATTCATTTTTCTATTTTATTTCATTAAAACATAAAAACACAAAAAAATATTTTCTTAGTTAATTAATTAATTAGTTATTAATTTTAATTTCATTAATTACAAAAAGGGACAAAAATTCAATTCTTTTCTTAAAAGGGTCAAAACCCTTAGGACGTTCCCGATTAAATTTCTACTCGCGCGCATTTATTTATTTTGATTATTTATGTAACTGTCTCCAGATATGTAATAGTTAATTAGGTTTTTACCGCTTTATTTACTTTTCTCGCACTTTATTTTCAAAACGGGTTTTTGTTTTTTTGGCGATGTATAGACCCGCGCCTTGTAATAGCTAGATTTACATTTCCGCAATTTACTTTCCGCACCCCTAACTGCTAATCTGCCTGAAAGAATGTATGTAAATAAAATCAATCCATAGCTCACAAATAACATGTACAAGATAACCTTAACTGAAAAACAACACACAAAGCACATGCCACTTCTAGGGTACGCCTCACTGGTTGCCTCGACGTGGTCATCAAGTATAGGGTGTCTTAGAGGTCGCCCTTCTGTCCAAAAGATCCAGTTGCCTCGAAACAGTTGCCTCGGATACAAAGGATCTAGGACATTAGGGTTACTTCTAAGGTGTCCTACCATTGCTTCGATGACCATACTGTCCCGATAATCGAATTGACCCGAACACCTCCAACGATGGTGCTACCTACCTCTCAATGGTGGGATAGCGCTATCTAAAGGACTCTTACACAGCTTAATTCCTTAGAGTAGGTAGATCTCATGGCTACTTGCTCTTTTCAAACAAACAAAACAACTTTTCGCACTCGCACTTTCTAAAAGTTTTTTTCAAACAAATTTTTCATACACTCTTGAGGACAGATACAAGAGTTACTTAGAAATTTTTCAAACAAAACTTTTTCAAACCCACACACACATTTGAAAAGCAAGCAATTTTGAAAACATAAGAGCAAGTACCTAAGAGCCCGTGGATAACCACGGATAGAAAGGGTGCTAACACCTTCCCTTTCTATAAATCTACCTCCCGAACCGAGAAACATTCTCGAATAAGGAATTTTGTTGTGCTTTTGTCCTTTCCATGTTGGAGAACATAAAAGACGGTGGCGACTCTTGCTTACCGCGACATTTCGTGAAACCAGCTTAAAAAACAGTCAGTTCTATTTCCACCGATCACAGAACTAGCGACTCTGCTGGGGATTATAAAAGTGAGGTGTACCTTAGGATTAGATCATACTTATGTTTTCAATTGCTTTGCTTTGATTGCTTTATATTTGTGGGCTTTGCATCGGAGTTTCATAGATCCTAACCCGGATCTGGGGATACCCTTTTAGGTAGCATAAGCTGTGAGGGACCTGTCCGGCGTAGACCGACACGGGTGAAGCAGTGGCTACATTGGTGTGGCACCTTGGTCTGTACCGATATCCCTTGTGTTGCAACGAGGAGAATATGGGTCTTCTGAGGAGTCATTAAGCACCAACCGACCTTAGAACCCTAATGTGACCCAACTTGGCCATAGAACAGTAGCAGTATGCTACACCCATTGAGGCTAAACTCTCGTGATGGTTCTGGCCGCAAGAAAAGATTGCGACGCTGGAGTTATGACCGATTGAGGGTAGTCATTGATATTGGGATCCTCTAGAACCCGGTTACTTTTGATAGGACAGGTCTTAACCAACGAAACTGAAAGAGGGTAGTACCTGAACTTCATGCTGGCCTAAACTCTAAGGGTTGTCTGGTGTGACTTGTGTGCCTTATCATGTTTTCCTTTGTGAATACTTGTGGTGTGCTTTACCATAACATCATACCATCATACCACTGCATGCATCCTGCATAAGGACTGACCTATTTCAAAGACAAGAGGGTTTCACCTTTGCTCTATTTTGTAGGACATCATGATGCCTGTGCGAAGGAACACTATTCGGCTCAACTTTGTTCACCCACCTGATTTGCTTAAAGAGTTGGTTGACAGAATTCCAAACACTGCTTCCTTCATCCAGAGGCATGGTTCTTTTCTTGGTTTAGTCACTTCAAAGTGGGACCAACAACTGATGAGTGTCTTGACCCAGTTTTATGATCCCTTGTACAATTGCTTCACCTTTCAAGACTTCCAGCTGGTCCCTACCCTGGAAGAATTCTCTAATTTGCTTGGTATCCCTATCTTGGATCAGACCCCATTCACTGGTTGGGAAAAGACTCTTAGGCTTGAGGAGATTGCTGCAGCCCTTCCCTTGACCAACAAGGAGGTAATGGACAACTGGGTGACTAGAAGCGGAGTTAAGGGCTTCTTGGCTAAGTTTCTGATTGGTAAAGCTAACAGTTTCTGGAATGACTTAGACTTCAGGGCGTACGAGGAAATTCTGGCTCTCTTAATCTATGGTCTAGTATTGTTTCCAAATCCTGATAACTTTGTCAATATCAATGCCATAAGGATCTTCATGTCTCGGAACCCTGTACCCACTCTCTTGGGTGATATCCTGCAACAACACTATGCTCGTACTGCCCGAAGACGAGGAACTCTGTGGTGTTGTACTCCTTTGTTAGTGAGGTGGTTTATTTCGCACCTCCCCAAGTTCGTGCTGAAGAACCAAGAAGGAAGAGGCTGGGCTCATAGGTTAATATCTCTCACTGATAATGACATCATTTGGACTCTCAGAGGTTTAGATGAGGTGGCTGTTATTGATCGTTGCGGAGAGTATCCTAATGTTCCATTGATCGGTACCCAGGGAGGAATCTCTTATAATCCATGTTTAGCCCGTCAATTTGGAAGAGCCAGAAGAGCAGGGCCTCATGATATGTTGGTACCTCACATTAGTTTTGAGTTTCAGGTAGATAGTGACGAGCTGCGTCGTAGATTCATCAAAGCTTGGGACATAATTCACAAAGATGACCCACATGAGTTGGGACCGAAGACTTCTCTACCAATGGAACCCTATTACAGATGGGTCCGCATCCGTGCTCAGAAGTTAGGTATGCCATATGAAGCTGTCAGGCCTATCATTCTTGAAATTCCTGATGGAGACGGAGTTCCTCCAACCATACTCCCTCCTCAGATACCCACTGATGTTGATACACTAAAGAGGTCTTGGGCGCAACTACAGGAAGACCGAGATTCTTATCGGGAAAAGTTCAACGAACAGGAACAGAAGATCCAGAAGCTGACTAAGCAATTGGAGAATGAGCGGATCATGAATGACTATATCCGTGCTGAGAAGAGGAGGCCATGGGAGCACTGATGGGCTTTGGATGTTTCCTTTATAGCTTTTATTTCCTTTTCAGTATTTTCATTCTTGTAACGCCTAAGGGCAATTTGTTGAACAATTTAAATTCTAAAGTTTAAATCTAATAAAGTGTGTTCCTTTTGTCTACAAAGTTGATTCCCGATTGTCTTTGAAAACATAATTCATACGCATTTCATTCATCATATGCATCACAGGTACCCTTTTTCTACAGGTTGCTTAATCTTCTTCGTTGTTTATTTCAGCACGCAATCATCATGAATCCTGAACCAACTACTGAACAAGCTATCAAGGCCCTCCAGGCCCAGAACGCCTAGTTTCAAGAGATGGTCATGAACTTAGCCCAGGGACAACAAGAGTTGAAGGCTTTGCTCCTGAAGAAGAAGAAGAAGAAGAAGAGGACTGTGTTGTTCAACACTGGACGCAGACTCGGGAATACACTGCAGAATGAAGCTGAGAGGACTACTCCATCTGTTGGGGAAGGCAGTCACCAGGAGGGAAGGGTTCCTAGTCCCATGATCTCTGACACCGAGACAAACTTCAATGATGAACAGTACCCTCCTGTTGAGGACATGTACAAACAGCTGGAGGACCGGTTAAATTCTATGGAGATTCAACGTGTGCCTGGGTTGGACTTTGGAGACCTAGGTTTATCTTCTGGGGTGGTAATCCCACACAAGTTCAAGGCGCCTGCCTTTGTGAAGTACGACGGGGCTTCCTGTCCTAAACTGCACCTCCGCTCTTATGTAAGGAAGATCCAGACTTACACTGCAGACAAGAACTTATGGATCCATTTCTTCCAGGAGAGTCTTTCAGGGACTCATCTCGAATGGTTCTATCAGCTGGATGGAACCAACATTCGTAACTGGGAGGACTTGGCTACTGCTTTTTATAAGCAGTATCAGTACAATTCCGACCTCTCTCCCACGCGTACCCAACTCCAGGGTATGTCACTAGGAACGGGTGAAGGTTTTAAGGAGTACGCACAGAAGTGGAGAGATCTGGCTGGCAGGGTGCAACCACCGTTGACTGATCGTGAACTCGTGGACATGTTCTTGGGGACCCCGTCTGGTCCTTTCTTCAATCATTTGATTGGTAATTCCTCTGCTGGGTTTACAGACCTGATCCTGACTGGTGAGAGGATCGAAGCTGGTATCAAATCGGGGAAGATACAGAAAGGCGCCTCCTCGAGTACTGAAAAGAAGCCCTTCAAGAAGGAGGCTAGTGTTGTTTATGGTCCCAGAAGACAGAATAAACCGGAACGCCGCCAAGCTGTCAACGTGGTGGTAATTTCTAAGCCTGCTGCTTCTCCTCAGCAATACAACCAGCCAAGAGTTGAGAGGCCCAAAAGACAGTATACTCGGCTCAGCATGACCCTGTCTCAGATTCTGCCGCAACTGCTGTCAACCAATATGGTAACTGTCAAGGAAGCTCCGAAGGTAGTGAACACAACCTCTCTGAAGTACAACCCCAACGCCCGCTGCTCTTATCACTCTGATAGCCCGGGGCATTCTACTGATGATTGTTGGGCTCTGAGGAATAAGGTTCAGGACCTTATTTACGCTAAGGAAATACAGTTCGAGGCGCCCGAAAGGCCCAATGTTGTGACTGCTCCCATGCCCCAGCATGGAGTGAATGCTGTGGAAGAGGATCTGTATGTAGCTTCTGTGGATGATATTGCTACTCCAATGTTAACCGTCAAGAGGAACCTGTTGCTAGCCGGTTTATTTCTGGGATGTAGTAAAGGTTGCCATTTATGTGCTGTTTCACCTGCTGGTTGTCCTTTGCTGAAGTCAGGTGTCCAAAACCTGATGGATAGCAAAGAGATCTTGTTCAAGAAAATTGTTGTTCCTGTTGTCCCTGTTGAAGAAGTTTCAATTGCCACTATTTTCAATAACCCTCATAAGGCTCCCTCAAAAAAGCCTGTCAAAATTATGCCTGTTTCACAAGATTGCTCCTATCATCATCATTGTTCCGGGGCCCATCCCTTATAAGTCTGACAAAGCTGTCCCGTGGCACTATGGGGAAGATGTTTATGTTCTGGGAGTGAAACAAGAGTTCGATACTAGTACCGGTGTCACCAACATCACCGGGCCTGCTAAAGTCACTCGTAGTGGAAGACTGTTCTCACCAGACATTGCACCTCCAGCAATTCAGAAACCTCTCGTCATCACACCTGCCAGTGAGCCTGCTTCCCTTCCTGACCAAGTTCCTGTTTCCACCCCTGCTGCTGAGTCATCTGACGCTAGGGGCAAAGGGGTTGCTACTGATGTGCCTGCCCGGACGGAGGCACCAAAGACAACCACTGTTGAGGCTTCCAAGCAAGAGATGGAAGAGATCCTCAAGATTATCAAGAAGAGTGATTTCAACATCGTTGAGCAGCTGGGGCACACCCCCTCTAAGATCTATATGCTATCACTATTGTTGTGTTCAGAGGCCCACGCCAAGGCTCTGATCTCCTTCCTGAAGACGGCCCACATGCCACAAGAAACGCCTGCTGATCAATTTACTGATTGTATGGCCAACTTGACTGCTGATAATGGGTTGGGCTTCTCTGACGCGCATCTGACTGCCAAGGGGAAGAACCATAACGACACCCTGCATGTCTCCATTGAATGCAGGGGCACTACTCTTGCCCGTGTGCTGGTAGACACCGGTTCTTCGTTGAACGTATTACCCAAGAAAGCTTTAGACAGGCTGGATTGTGAAGGTTTAGAGCTCAAGCCTAGTAACATTATTGTCCGGGCCTTTGATGGGTCCAAGAGGATGGTACATGGCGAAGTTGACATTCCAATCAGGGTTGGTTCTCAAGTTTTTGATTCAACTTTCTATGTGATGGACATTCGTCCATCCTATTATTGTTTGCTGGGTCGTCCATGGATCCACAAGGCTGGAGCTGTGACCTCCACATTACATCAGAAGCTTAAGTACCCGGTCAGTGGGAAGATCGTAACAGTGCAGGGGGAGGAGGAATACATGGTCAGCCACCTCAACTCGTTCCGATATGTAGAAATGGATGGGGAGTTCATTGAGACCCTCTTTCAACACTTTGAAGAGGTGCCTCAGACACTGGCAGCAGTAGAGACAGTGACTGAAGAAGACTCTCCTTTGAAGATGGCTTCCTTGAAGGATGCCAGGCCTGTGATTGAGAAGGGTGAATGTGCGAACTGGGGCCGACTTCCTGATTTCACTCCAAAGATTGACAAGTTTGGCTTGGGTTTCACTGCAGAAGCTCAGAGGGATGTTCGCAGGGCAAGAATTGGAAGACCTCCTGTATTCATCGCCAACCCGGGAGTAAATGCTATTGAGGACGAAGCGGACGAATCTGAATTCGACAGCTGGATCTACCCGACGACCAACGGTGGACCAAGCAACTGGACGGTGAAAGATTTCATACCTATTACTTTTGTCACTCAGTAATGAACTTCTTTGTTTTGAATTTGTAACGAACAATATTACTAAACTTTATGGCCCGGTGTCTTACCCGGGACACCGTGGCTTCATTTGTGAGGGCTTTTGTGTGTCACTTCCATATATCATTAATAAAAGCATTGGACGTTTTTTTACATTTCAAATCTTGTGCTCCCTTTCTTTACATATTGCAAAACAGCTATATTTACACACACTCACTTATACAGGTTCCAATCCACTCTGGATCTCACTGGTAACGACTTTGCTACTGCCAGTTATGACTTCGAAAATCCGATCAACTTAGCCGAAGACGAAGGTGAAGATGATTGCGAAGTTCCTGGTGAGCTTGCAAGACTGCTACTCCAGGAAGAGAGGGCCATTCAGCCACATGAAGAGCCAGTGCAAACGGTAAATCTGGGTACTGAGATAGACAGAAAGGAAGTCAAGATTGGTGCCAATCTAGAGCTCAGTGTGAAACAACAGTTGATTCAAATGCTGCATGACTACATGGAAATCTTTGCCTGGTCTTACGAAGACATGCTCGGGTTGGATACTGACATTGTGGTTCATCACCTGCCTACCAAGGAAGACTACCCTCCGGTTAAACAGAAGGTCCGTCGTATGCGTCCAGAGATGTCCGAGAAAATCAAGGCTGAGGTTATGAAACAATTTGATGTCGGGTTTCTAGCAGTTACTTCTTACCCTCAGTGGGTCGCCAACGTGGTTCCAGTGTCGAAGAAAGATGGTAAGGTCCGAATGTGTGTTGACTACAGGGATTTGAATAGGGCCAGCCCTAAGGATGACTTCCCTCTGCCTCACATCGACGTTCTGGTTGACAATACTGCTCAGCATAAGGTATTCTCCTTCATGGACGGGTTCTCCGGTTACAATCAGATCAAGATGGCTCCTGAAGACATGGAGAAGACCACTTTTGTTACTCAGTGGGGCACCTTTTGCTACAAGGTCATGCCTTTTGGGTTGAAAAATGTTGGGGCAACCTACCAGCGTGCCATGGTTGCTTTGTTTCATGACATGATCCATCATGAGATTGAAGTCTATGTCAACGATATGATTGCAAGGTCCCAAACTGAGGAGGAACACCTTGACCATCTACAGAAGCTGTTTGACCGTCTGAAGTTGTACAAGCTGAGGTTGAACCCAAACAAGTGCACCTTCGGGGTGAGATCTGGTGAATTGCTAGGCTTCGTCGTAAGCGACAAAGGTATTCAAGTGGACCCTGCCAAGGTGAAAGCCATACAAGAGATGCCAGCTCCCAAGACAAAGAAAGAAGTCAGAGGCTTTCTAGGACGGCTGAACTATATTGCCCGATTCATCTCACATCTAACTGCTACCTGTGAACCAATCTTCAAGATGCTGAAGAAAGATCAAGTAGTACGTTGGAACGATGAATGTCAGGCCGCTTTCGACAGAATCAAGGAGTATCTCCAAGAACCACCCATTCTTATGCCACCGGTTGAAGGGAGACCTCTAATACTATACTTGACAGTACTTGACAGCTCAATGGGGTGTGTGCTGGGGCAGCATGACGAGTCCAGCCGAAAAGAGCATGCCATTTATTACCTTAGCAAAAAGTTTACCGACTGTGAGACCCGATACTCATTGCTCGAGAAAACTTGCTGCGCTTTGGTATGGGCTGCTCGCCAGTTGAGACAGTATATGTTGACTCACACTACTCTGTTGATTTCAAAAATGGATCCGATCAAGTACATATTCGAAAATCCTGCCTTGTCCGGAAGAATAGCAAGATGGCAAATGATCTTGATAGAATACGACATCCAGTACACGACTCAAAAAGAAATCAAGGGAAGTGTACTGGCAGACCATTTAGCACACCAGGCAGTGGATGACTACCAGTCCATGAACTTTGAATTCCCAGACGAGAATATCATGGTAGTGACTGATTGTGAAGTACCTGGACCGGATGAAGGACCTGAGGAAGGATCCTGATGGTCTATGCACTTTGACGGAGCCTCAAACGCTTTGGGTAATGGCATCGGCACTGTGATCATATCCCCAAAAGGCACTCATACTCCACTCACTGCCCGACTATGTTTCAACTGCACCAACAACATGGTAGAGTATGAGGCATGCATCATGGGTCTTCAAGCTGCAATTGACTTAAGGATCAAGTTTCTGAGTGTCTTCGGAGATTCCGCTCTCGTGATCAACCAGATCAAAGGCGAGTGGGATACGAAACACCCAAATCTTATTCCTTACAAAAAGTATGTTTTGACGTTGATTCCCCACTTCGAGGAGATAACTTTTGAACACTTCCCAAGAGAGGAGAATCAGTTGGCGGACGCGCTGGCTACGATGTCTTCTATGTTCAAAGTCAAATGGGACAACGAGGCTCCCCGGATCATTATCTGGAAGTTGGATGAACCTGCACATTGCTGTGATCTTGAGGCTGAAGAGGTAACTGAAAAACCTTGGTATCATGAAGTAAAGAGGTACTTGGAAGCTCAAGAATACCCCGAGGGCGCATCTGTTAATGACAAAAAGTTTCTGAGAAGGTTCGCTGCAAAGTTCTTCCTCAGCAATGGCATTCTATACAAGCGAAACCATGATTCAACCCTACTGCATTGTGTGGATAAGACTGAAGCAGAAAGGATCATGGAAGAACTACATGAAGGTACCTTCGGAACACACTCCAGTGGACATACTATGGCAAAGAAAATCCTTCGGGAAGGATATTTCTGGTCCACAATGGAAGCTAACTGTTACCAACATTCTCGTACATGTCATAAATGCCAGATATATGCTGATAAGGTGCACGTTCCTCTAGTACCTCTGAATGTCTTGACAGCACCTTGGCCTTTTGCAATGTGGGGCATTGATATGATCGGTGAGATTAGACCTACGGCATCCAACGGGCATCGCTTCATCCTGGTAGCGATTGATTACTTCACAAAGTGGGTTGAAGCAGCTTCCTATGCTACCGTAACCAAGAACGTCGTGGCACGGTTCATTCGGCATAACCTGATCTGTCGGTACGGCGTCCCGGAAAGGATCATTACGGACAATGGTACCAATCTTAACAATAAGATGATCACTGAGCTCTGCGAGCAATTCAAGATACAGCACCACAACTCTTCTCCCTACCGGCCGAAGATGAATGGGGCTGTCGAAGCAGCTAATAAGAATATCAAGAAGATCGTGCAGAAGATGATAGTGACGTACAAAGATTGGCACGGGATGTTACCGTTTGCTCTTCATGGGTACCGTACCTCGGCACGGACGTCAACAGGGGCAACTCCCTTTTCCTTGGTCTATGGCATGGAAGCAGTCTTTCCTATTGAAGTCCAGATACCCTCTCTCCGGATAATGAAGGATGCGGATTTGAGCGAAGATGACTGGATCCAGACTCAGCTTGATCAATTAAACCTGATTGATGAAAAGAGACTCACTGCTATTTGTCATGGTCAAACGTACCAAAAACGGATGATCAGGGCATTTAATAAGAAAGTCAGACGCCAAGAGTATCAAGTCGGAGACCTGGTAATCAAGCGCATCATCCTTCCTCAAAGTGATCCCAGGGGAAAATGGACCCCTACGTACGAAGGGCCATTTGTGGTTAAACCTATCTTCTCAGGAGGAGCTATGATTCTAACCACCATGGATGGTGACGACCTTCCTCACCCCGCCAATGCAGACATAGTAAAAAGATACTACGCATGATAAAAGACCCGCTAGGTTGACACACCTAGACAAAAATAAGGGCTTCCCGGCGAACCAAAAGGGTTCGGGCAAAAATAAGGGATGAAATGAAAAATCTGTACACCCGGCAAGTCGAAAACCTGAAAAGGCGGCTTGGGCAAAAATGGGTATCCCGGTGGACTGAAAACCCGAAAGGCGGTCCAGGCAAAAGTTAGGGATAAAGCGTAATACTATGTCTCATCGGATCACCTTGCATCCAGAATTCGGTATCAACTATCAGGTTCATATGGCATCGATCAATCAGCTTCATCTTCAACTAAGCAGCAAAGTGATGAGACGCTTAAAGACATAAAGGCGATAGCAGAGTTGGAACCTAGTGGGATTATTTTTCACATAGCTGTTTTATTTCCTTTTCACAAAATTGTATAAACTCTGTTGCTCGATGGTGTTCTCTTACTAGGACGTCAGCCTCTTGTACATAAACGCCTATTTATAGGAAAAATTCAAAAATCAATACAAATTCACTTTTCCAGACAAATTGCCAATTATTTTTCCTTTTTCTGTTTTGTCTTGCGAAGAACGTCCAATGTTCATTTTTGATATATACATTTGACATTAATTGCTAATCATAAATATTTGCATACGAAACAAAGGATTAATTACAGGTGACATCAGAAACAGGGGCAATAATGAGTTGTCTAAGTGATCTAGTTGCTCTATCCACCAAGGTACCAAGGTAAGTTTGGCTGAAGAATGTAACCAGGATACCTTCACTCCCCGTAGAGTAAGACAAGAATCAACAATACTCTCCCCCGAGCAGAGTTGGTCTCCAATCAGCCCCGAAAAGGCACAGTATCCAGCAAGTCAGCAACACTCTCCCCAAGCAGAGTTAGCCTACTGTCAGCCTTAAGGAAGTTGGGTATCCCCAGAAGATCTCAATATTCCCCAGCGGAGTATACAGATGTTCCTAAGCAAGCATCCCCGATAGTCTTGATATAAGGTTGTTCCCCGGCGGAATACAAACACCCCAGTGGAGCCATTCCCCAGTACAGTCCAAAAAGTCTCCCCAGGAGAGTTGAATCAATCTCCCCAGTAGGAAGCTTATCCCCAGTAGATTCTGGAAGCTTATCACCTGCAGAGTACGAACGCGTCTCCCCGGCTCTATTCAAAGGTTATTCTACACCAGAGTTTATAACTGGGTTATCCTCAGCTAATTACCATGGAAAGATCGTCCTCGGCAAAGTTCTTCCTATCCCCCAGCGGAGTTCATCAAATTCCCCAACATAACTTATCAACGGAATCCCCAGCGGAGTTCTCATCAAAACCTCAGCGAAGTATCTCTTCTCCACAGAGTAGTTCCCCGCAGAGTAATCTCTCCAACAAGTTTATTCCCCAACGGAGTCATCTTCTCCTACCGGTTTGTTCTTGCAACCATCATCCCCAGCGGAAACGAAGAACTCTACTTTTCAACATCAGCCCAAGATTCAAGCTCCCGACATTCGTCAAGGATTTATTTTCCTAGACGAAAATACATTCATAAACATTACATTATCATACACCATGACGCATGCATATACGCATCATAAACCCACAATCTCATTTATTTTTGAGAACATCATGACATCATGCATTTCATACATCATGACATTGCATACAACTGACGTCTTGCCTTTTCAGGAAAAAGGTCAATCCAAAGATAATTACTATCAACTGTCGCAATTCCAGATTCGATTCCTGTATCCAACCAGGGCATATCTGTAGATGACTAATTCTAGATTCGATTCCTGTATCTAGCCAGGGCACGTCTGAAGAGTTTGAAGATTCAATACCTGTATCCAGCCAGGGCATATCTATAGATGACTAATTCCAGATTCGATTCCTGTATCTAGCCAGGGCATATCTGAAGAGTTTGAAGATTCGATACCTGTATCCAGCCAGGGCATATCTGTAGATGACTAATTCCAGATTCGATTCCTGTATCTAGCCAGGGCATATCTGAAGAGTTTGAAGATTCGATACCTGTATCCAGCCAGGGCATATCTGTAGATGACTAATTCCAAATTCGATTCCTGTATCTAGCCAGGGCATATCTGAAGAGTTTAGAGATTCGATACCTGTATCCAGCTAGGGCATATCTGTAGACGACTAATTCCAGATTCGATTCCTGTATCCAGCCAGGGCATATCTATGAGTAACTGATTGTAGATTCGACGCCTGTATCCAGCCAGGGCATGTCTGCATGAAGAGTTTAGAGATTCGACTCCTGTATCCAGCCAGGGCACGTCTGTAAGCAACCTTTTGAAGTTCCAGATTCGATTCCTGTATCTAGCCAGGGCATATCTGAAGAGTTTGAAGATTCGATACCTGTATCCAGCCAGGGCATATCTGTAGATGACTAATTCCAGATTCGATTCCTGTATCTAGCCATGGCATATCTGAAGAGTTTGAAGATTCGATACCTGTATCCAGCCAGGGCATATCTGTAGATGACTAATTCCAGACTCGATTCCTGTATCTAGCCAGGGCATATCTGAAGAGTTTGAAGATTCGATACCTATATCCAGCCAGGGCATATCTGTAGATAACTAATTCCAGATTTGATTCCTGTATCTAGCCAGGGCATATCTGAAGAGTTTAGAGATTCAATACCTGTATCCAGCCAGGGCATATCTGTAGACGACTAATTCCAGATTCGATTCCTGTATCCAGCCAGGGCATATCTGTGAGTAACTGATTGTAGATTCTACGCCTGTATCCATCCAGGGCATGTCTGCATGAAGAGTTTAGAGATTCGACTCCTGTATCCAGCCAGGGCACGTCTGTAAGCAACCTTTTGAAGTTCCAGATTCGATACCTGTATCTAGCCAGGGCATATCTATGAGCGACTGAGTGAAGATCAACACCTGTAACAGGCCAGGAAATTATCTTTCTCAGGTACGTAAGTTCTCGCTAAGGAATCTCTTACGCGATCGACACCTAGATGGCATCTATAAGCCCATCCTCCCATACCATCTTTCCAAATGGCATCTATAAGCCCATTCCCGACAAGGTTCTGTCACATCTCCATATGGCATCTATAAGCCCATCCTCCTATCCACCATCTCTCCAAATGGCATCTGTAAGCCCATTCCCGACATCACACTGCTGATACTCTACTATGTGAGTGCAAATTTCTGGGCACTCTAGTGTTCAATCATCTTCCACCTTCGGATCACGAAAGGCAGACAAGCCAATCTACATCCTCAGGTCTAAGAAGATTGAACAGGGGCAACTGTTGTACCCCAAAATTTGCCCTCCCATATTCTTCAAAGTTTTGACAAGCATCATCTAAATTTGCTCAAGTCTACTCAAGGGTTGCACAGTCAAACCATCCTCCTAAGCCAGTCAAAATTAGGGTTTTGGTTCTTGCAAGGAAGTTGAGGTTTTCAAGGGCTCAATCAAGTCCCATATGCCTATATACATTGTCAAGCATCCACATGCCAAGTTGCAAGGCTCATAAGGTCAAGTTGCACAGTCAAAAACCCTAATTGCTTCACAATCAACTACAGGGGCAAAATGGTCATTTGGCAGTCAAAAGTCAAAATTTTTGGTCAACATCTTATTTTGAAGCCACAATCATCATTTGATCAAGTCTTGATCATGATTCCACAAGAATGGCTCAAAAATCATCAAGATGCAAAAGTTTCCATTTTTGGACAGCTAAAAAGTCAACTGTAACTTGACCAAGGCATAACTTTTTCATGGTTCATCAGAAAAATCCCATCCAATGCTCATTTTGAAGGGGAGGACATTTCCTACAACTCATCTTCACATTCCAAGTCCAAGAAATGCTCTCACAAAAAGTTATCAATTTCAACATTATAGGTCATTTTCAAAAGTCAACAAAAAGGCATTTTAAGTCAAAGACCATAACTTGAGATTGGTAAATCAAAATGACATGGGACCAAAGGCATTGGTTAGAGGACTTCAATACCTTTCCAAAATGTCCAAGAACATATTCATATGATCAAAATTGAGCAAGATATGCATTGGAGAAGTTGGGAAATTTTTGTGAAATGGCAAAAGTCAACTATCCTTGAAACTTCAATTTTTGACAAAAGGGCCCACTTTTTTCCACTTGATTCAGCCTCGTCATGCCACCCACGTGTCCCATGATCAATTTCAAGATTAAACATTAATTTTTCTATTTTTATTTAATTTTATTTGATTTAATTCATTTTAAATCCATAAAATTCAAATAAAATCAAAAAATAATAATTAAATAACATCTTTTGATTTGAATGACTTTTATGTGTCATGAACAACCTACCCATTTCGTGCTAGGGCCATTTTAAGCATGAAAATTCAAATTTGAACAAAATTGGAAAATGCTTTAATGGTGGTTATGAAGAAATCCAAAAACATCATTGCAATGGATCATTGGCTCTTTATGTGACCTATTCTCATTCATTACTACATATGCAAGTGTTCCATACCTGAGGCACGACCTAGAGCTCATTGAAACGGCCAAACCAAATTCCAAAAACTTGAAGAAAAATTGAAAACTGAAATCAACGTTCCAGCATAATTCAAACACTTTTCTTGATTCCAACACCTTGCTGGACCCTCCAGGAACCTATTGCGATCAAGAACGAGCTCTAACACTCAGAGAATCATTCACTTCAGTCACACGGTTTGTCTAACTTTGTCAAATTCGAAACTCACAATTCTTGCACGTTTAACATGATATAATTGTTGTTTTGTATTACTAACATCCTTCTGAAGCTAATGGTATAAGTCAATTGCATTTTGGAGCCCTGAATCACAAACTACCATGGATGATTTTTAGGTTTTCAAAGCTTTCGAATTGGGGGTTTCTCATATAGGAAAAATTAGGCTTGGAAATACCCATGGTTGAAATTAGGAGATCAGTACGAACTCATTGCAACCCTCGCGCCCAATTTATGTAGAGCGTAGCTCTATTCGTTATTTTTTGGCATTTCATTTTGTGAGGGTTAAAAACCCCCGCTAATTGTTTTGTTTTTTACAGGAAGAAGGAAGAAGACGGTGACGTGGTCATGTGTGGTTGGTTTGTTCAAAAAATACGCGCTATTTTTCTTTTGTTCAGCATATAATGTGTTTATTTTATATAATATTTATTTCTCATTATGCTTACAAACGCGCGCAGATGGTTGGAATGGTTAAGTGTGTTGGCTATGCATCATTGGGACCCGGGTTTGATTCCCATGTCCCCCAATTTCCTTGTTTCCATTTTTCTCAATGTATTCCTGTGCAGGCTTCTAAAGGTGGTACACCATGTGCCCTGACGCTTCAGTATGCCAAGTGTCTACAAACAACAATCCAGTGGCCAGGAAATGATGAGCACCATGCTCTTCAGTCAACCATACGAACTTGATTCCAGAAGTCAACAGGCTTGGCTTATTGGGCCAAAATTGCTTCACTAACCCCCCCTTTTTTGGTTCATCCCTTTTTTCTTCTTGTTTTATATTTTTTTTCGTTTGTTTATTAATTAATTTTTCTAATTATCACTAAATTAACATAACTAATTTTTACCATAAAAATTCAAAAAAAATTTTTTTATTATTTATTAACTTATTTTGTAAATAAATGTAAATTAAATTAAATTAGTTTAATTAGTTAACTTTAATACCTTTTTTACAATAAATAAAATAATTTAGACTTAGGCTTTTCTTTTGACATTTTTAATTCATTTTTCTATTTTATTTCATTAAAACATAAAAACACAAAAAAAATATTTTCTTAATTAATTAATTAATTAGTTATTAATTTTTAATTTCATTAATTACAAAAAGGGACAAAAATTCAATTCTTTTCTTAAAAGGGTCAAAACCCTTAGGACGTTCCCGATTAAATTTCTACTCGCGCGCATTTATTTATTTTGATTATTTATGTAACTGTCTCCAGATATGTAATAGTTAATTAGGTTTTTATCGCTTTATTTACTTTTCTCGCACTTTATTTTCAAAACGGGTTTTGGTTTTTTGGCGATGTATAGACCCGCGCCTTGTAATAGCTAGATTTACATTTCCGCAATTTACTTTCCGCACCCCTAACTACTAATCTGCCTGAAAGAATGTATGTAAATAAAATCAATCCGTAGCTCACAAATAACATGTACAAGATAACCTTAACTGAAAAACAACACACAAAGCACATGCCACTTCTAGGGTACGCCTCACTGGTTGCCTCGACGTGGTCATCAAGTATAGGGTGTCTTAGAGGTCGCCCTTCTGTCCAAAAGATCCAGTTGCCTCGGATACAAAGGATCTAGGACATTAGGGTTACTTCTAAGGTGTCCTACCATTGCTTCAGTGACCACACTGTCCCGATAATTGAATTGACCCGAACACCTCCAACGATGGTGCTACCTACCTCTCAATGGTGGGATAGCGCTATCTAAAGGACTCTTACACAACTTAATTCCTTAGAGTAGGTAGATCTCATGGGTACTTGCTCTTTTCAAACAAACAAAACAACTTTTCTCACTCGCACTTTCTAAAAGTTTTTTTCAAACAAATTTTTCATACACTCTTGAGGACAGATATAAGAGTTACTTAGAAATTTTTCAAACGAAACTTTTTCAAACCCACACACACATTTGAAAAGCAAGAAATTTTGAAAACATAAGAGCAAGTACCTAAGAGCCCGTGGATAACCACGGATAGAAAGGGTGCTAACACCTTCCCTTTCTATAAATCTACCTCCCGAACCGAGAAACATTCTCGGATAAGGAATTTTGCTGTGCTTTTGTCCTTTCCATGTTGGAGAACATAAAAGACGGTGGCGACTCTTGCTTACCGCGACATTTCGTGAAACCAGCTTAAAAAACAGTCAGTTCTATTTCCACCGATCACACCTCCTTATAAAGGCGAGTCATAAACCAAGAATATAGAAGCAGGATACAATAGTTCAACATACCCCTCTCCTTTTTCTTAACGAGTGTGCAGAGCATAGTAAATATCAGCAAGTAAAGCATGAGTTGGGTCCGCATTCAAAGCTTTTGCGCCCCAAAACACACTAATAGCTGCAAGTTCAATATAGTCCAAAGTCCACAGAAACATAATTACACCAAAGACTATTAGTCATAAAAAATCAACATAAGACTCCCATTCTTTCTTATTAGCAAAAGAAAGGGCTTTAGCCTCAAAATATTGTCTTTTAATCCCTTATACATCCCTCTTTTTTTGTAATTAAGTGAGAACTTAGGATAAGAGATCCCGAAACCTTTTTCTAAGTCCTTAACATCAATTGTCTGTCCAATTCCCACATAAGCTTTTTCCTTAGAAAAATTTAAGAACCTATCAAATTCTTCCAAAGTCGGCGCTAGTTGAAAGTTTTGAAAGGTAAAACACCTCAACGGAGGATTGTAGAACTGAACCAAGGCAGAGATAGCACCCAATTGTACATCCACTTTTTTTAACTCAAGGGTATCCCCATAACTTCAAGTAAACATCTTCAAAGCTATTTCAGATAGTTTCCCTTTGATGATCTTGATCTTCGTCATATCTGGCTTGATGACACTAACACAAACAAGTTGTTTCCCTCTGTAGTCCATTTTCAAGACACTCACCAAAAACATTTGATTATTTTTAAATCCTGTGAATAAGAGAAACAAAGAGAGTGGAAAATGATGAATATGTGATATGTATGAATGCATGATGACACAACACAGTCACGAGATTTATGACATGTATCCTTAGTTGGTAGGTTCCTAGTTTCGACCTATAGATATTCTACACTCCCCAAAAGGTGGCTTCCTTAAGAGTGTCATGGATTACACTAGAGGGAAAGGCACAAGTGCCTCCCTTAAGCGGAGCCTCTTTGTAGACCGAAACTTTCGTCTCTAAGGTTGTAAAAGGTCTCACCATGAGTTTCTGGTTGAAGGTTATACAAAAAGTCATAGGTTTCATTCCAAAGTCCTACTCCCAAGAGGATATCTCTTTAGACATATTTCTTTTTTGGACTTCCACCGACTCTAGGCGAAGTCGTCACAAAAACTCATAGGGATGATGTATCCCGTTGGCCAATAGACGAACCTTCTTTCTAAGGTTTTGAAAATATTTTTTATTTATTTAAAATCCTGCCAAAAAAGTAAATGAAAGTAATAATATAACAATAGACAAGAATAAAAAAATAAAGCAAATATAGAAAATACCAAAAATAAGAAAAACCCAAAAAAAACCCTAAAACTAAAAGGAGAGGCTTCTAAACCCTAGGGTTGAGTCACCAGCTGTAATAACGACTGAAAATTATAGAGTCGCCACTGTTGTACCCCAAAATTTGCCCTCCCATATTCTTCAAGAAATTGCCAAGTCATGCTTCAAAATTCCCCAAGGGTTGCACAGTGTAAGGGCCTCCTAACAGTCAAAATTAGGGTTTTGGTTCTGACAAAGAAAATGAAGTTTCCAAAGGTCCAATCAAGTCCCACATGCCTACAAACATGGTTAAGCATCCTCATACAAAGTTTCAAGACTTACAGCACAAAATTGCACAGTCAAAAACCCTAATTGCACTACAGTCAACTGTAGGGGCAAAATGGTCATTTGACAGTCAAAAGTTCAAATTTTTGGTCAACATCTCATTTTGAAGCCACAAACATCATTTGATCAATGCTTGATCATGATTCTCAAAGCTTGGCTCAAAAATCATCAAGATGCAAAAGTTTCCTTATTTGGACAGTTGAAAAAGTCAACTGTAAATTGACCAGGGCATAACTTCCACATGGTTTATCAGAAAATTTCCATCCAAAGCTCATTTTGAAGAGGAAGACATTTCCTACAACTCCTCTTCATACTTCAAGTCCAAGAAATTCTCTCACAAAAAGTTATCAATTTCAACATTATAGGTCATTTTCAAAAGTCAACAAAAAGGGACTTTAAGTCAAAGGCCATAACTTGAGATTGGTAAATCAAAATAACATGGGACCAAAGACATTGGTTAAAGGACTCAAAGACCTTTCCAAAATGTCCAAGAACATAAGAAAATCTTAAAAATTGAGCAAGTTATGCCTTGTGGAAGTTAGGAAATGTTTAGGTATTTTGAAAAGTCAACATTGCTTCAAATGACCTAAAATTGCTAATGGGCCTCTTTTTCTTCCACAATTCATCATCCAAGACATGTGCACGACCATTTGGCCCAAAGGGAAGTTTTTATCATTTTTATTTTATTTATTTGAATTTTTAAATGCTAGAAATTCATTTAATTAATTAAAATATAAAAAAAATACTAAACCTAATGTTTTGAATCTTTTTGTGCATAAAATATCTCCAAGATTTCGTGCAAATCAGATTAGGAAAGAATTGAAGGTAATTGGACATGATTTGGTGGCAAATATGCATGAAAAGATTGAAAACTAATGCCATAAAAATCAAATATTGATTCATCAATTCATGGATCTTTTTGACCAAACTCTTTGACCTAATCATTCACACATAAGTATAGAATGCAAACCTAATCCTAGAGACCTCCCAGCTGCGCAGAAAAGCCATATGCAAACTTGAATTTTTTCAAGAGAACTCCAAAACTGAAAACAGGGATACAAGGCGATTCAAGGCAGAATATATGTTCCATTGGCTTCCTGAGACATCAAGCAACATATTTGAATCGTTTTCCACATTCATAACGCCCAGAATTGGTGAATAGAACTCAAGTTTTTTTACTTTTTTGCATATATCGTGTTTTACCATTCATGGCGTGATTTCAAATTCTAATGCATGTTTTGTGTTGCTCTCATGATTCTGAAGCTCACTCTATATTTTAATTGAGTTTTTACACACTGTATGCAAAGATGCCATTGGTATATTTTAGGGTTTCAGACTTGGAAAATTGGGGCTTTACATTCAAAGAAAAATTGAGACTCGAGACCTGGACCATTGAAACAAGCGTGCTTGGACGATCTAGACCCAACCCTCGCGCCTAATTTATAAGGCCATATGGCCTATTCGCTATTTTCTAGAATGGTGCCTTTTGGAACGGTTCAAAACCGTTGCTAACTCTTTTATGTTTCAGGTGAAAAAACGCAATAAGGAAGAAGAAGACCCTGTGGCATCATCTGATTGGTTAATTTGAATTACGCGCTAAAAACTTCCCACTAGCGTTTGTTTATTTTATATTAATCGTTTACTATTATATATTCAAAACGCGCTAGGTGGCCCAGTGGCAAGCAGTTGTATTGGTGACCTTCAGGACCTGGGTTCGAGCCCCAGGTCCCTTACCCTTTCCATGTTATTTTTCAATTAATACTTCTCTGCAGTTTCAACATTAAGGAGCACCATGCGTCCACAATTTCCAGCTTGCCACGTGTGTAGAAGGATCAATCCAAATGCGCTGATTGGAAGAACACCATGGACCCTAGTCAAAGATCCCACACGCGTCCTGAAAAGGTCAATGGGGCCAGGGATAATTGGTCCTGAATGCTAACATTACACCTCCAAATTAGGGGCAGAACCCCCTTAGGTTTGCAAGCTTTTTACATTTTTTTTCATTCTTTTTATTTATTTCAATTATTGTTTTTAATTAATTTAATATTTTCATAAAAAATATAAAAAAACAATATAAAATCAGAAAAAGACAAAAAATAAGTATTTTATTTAATTAATATACTTTTTGTAAATAAATATTATTCATTAATTTTAGTTATTAAATTAGGTTTAATTTTAATATTTTCCTTAATCAATTTAAAATTTGGTAGAATTAGGGTTTGTAATAATTTTTATCCTTTTTTCTTTTTCTTCACTAATAATTAAATATTATTTATTTTTGTAATTAAATTACCATGTAATTAATTAGGTTAACTTAGGTTTGACTTTAATATTTTCTTAATAAACTAAAAATTATAGAATTAGGTTTTTTTAATTTCATTAAATTCTCATAAATACAAAAAACCCAAAAAATAATTTCTTTTTCTTTAATTTAATTAATTTAACAATTTAATTTAATTCCGTTAAAAAAAGGGGTCCAACGCCCTCGTTTCAATTTAAAATTTCAATTCGCGTATTTATTTCTTTTCCTTTTAATATTTATGTACCTCTCCCAAAGCCGTGTAATTTCATACTTTCTCGCACTTTACTTTAATTCTTTATTATTTTTCTGTCAAATCGGGTTCTGGAAATTTTGGCGATGTGGACCCGCGCCTTTTGTAATAGTTTAGAACTTTTATTTCTCGCAATTTCTTAAACTGTTAAATAAATGCATGCAAGAATGAATGACCTAAAATAAAAACAAACGCATAGATCACTTTGACATGAACAAGACAAAAATAAACGAATCTGACACACAAATCACACACCACCCCTAGGGTACGCCTCACTGTTGCCTTGCCTCGAAAGGTGATCGTCGAGTAGAGGATGTTTTAGTAAGTCCTCATGATCCGGGAACCTGGCATGAGGGTAGCTTCTAAGGTGTCTTCCCATTGCTCTGGTGATCACCATGTCCCGAACCTCGAATTGACCCGAACACCTCCAACGGTGGTGCTACCTACCTCTCAATGGTGGGATGGCACTACTTTAAAGGACATTTACACAGACGAATTCCTTAGGGTAGGTAGACGACTCTAGATACTTGCTCTAAATTTCAAAACAAAACAAAATACTTTTCACACCAACACATTTTCAAAAAGCTTTCGAAAGCAATTTTTCAAACACTCTTGAGGACTGATACAAGAGTCGAACTGGAATTTTCAAAGAAACTTTTTTAAAACCCACAGTTGAAAAGCAAACAAACCATTTTTGAAAACACAAATGAGCAAGTATCTAAGAGCCCATGGATAACCATGGATAGAAAGGATGCTAACACCTTCCCTTTCTATAACCTACCTCCCGAACCGAGAGCAATCTCTATAAGGAATTTTTCTGTGCTTTTGTCCTTTCCATTTGGAGAAAATAAAAGACGGTGGCGACTCTTGCTTCCGCGACATTTCGCGAACCAGCGTTAAACAGTCAGTTCCAGATCCACCGATCACAGAACTGGCGACTCTGCTGGGGACATTTTTAAAGTGAGGTGTACCTTAGGGTTAGTTCATAACTGTGTTTTCAATTGTATTGACTTGTCTGCTTTAAATTTGTGGGTTGCCTGGGAGTTACATAGATCCTAACCCGGATCTGGGGATACCCTGTTTAGGTAGCATAAGCTGTGAGGGACCTGTCCGGCGTAGACCGACACGGGTGAAGTAGTGGCTACGTTGGTGTGGCACCTTGGTCTGTACCGATATCCCTTGTGTTGCAACGGGGAGAATATGGGTCTTCTAAGGAGTCATTAAGCACCAACAACCTTAGAACCTTAAATGACACAACTTGGCCATTAGAACAGTAGCAGTATGCTACGCCCATTGAGGCTAAACTCTCGTGATGGTTCTGGCCGCAAGAAAAGATTGCGATGCTAGAGTTATGACCGATTGAGGGTAGTCAATGATATTGGGATCCTCTAAGAACCCGGTTACTTTGATAGGACAGGTATGAACCAACAAACTGAAAGAGGGTAGTACCTAGACCTCATGCTGGCCTAAACTTTAAGGGCTTGCCTTGTGTGACTTGTGTGCCTTCCAACTTGACTACTTGCATGCTTGTTATCTGACACTTGAGTTTCTTGCAGGTTTTGTTTATAGTCCTTAACTGGGACTCATAACAGGGTTTACTGAGTGTTTTGCAGGTTTTATTTGGTCCTTAATTGGGACTCATGACAGGTTTTACTTGAGTTTCTTGCAGGTTTTGGTTTGCAGTCCTTAATTGGGACTCGTAACAGGGTTTACCTACATTACCCCATGCATAGCATGACATCATACCATTGCATACATCCTGCATAAAAAACTAATCCATTTCAAGGATCTCAAGGGCTTGTGATGCAGGTCATGGTGAATCAACTATCCCAGCAAGGGGCAAAGAGGATTTATTTTCCTCTAGACAAAGTTGTCAAGGGCTATGACCCACTTGATATGGTGAGCTCTGACTCTTGAAGAAGGTTCCCCTAACCAAGGTTGTTTGGAAATCAAAACCAGACATGATGATTAAAGTCAGGGGCTATGACCCACTGGATATGGTGAGCCTTTGACCCTTGAAAAAGGACTCTCAACAAATATGAAGTTCCTTCAATCAAGCTACCGGATCCCAGCTCTAACAAATTTCTTGTTTACCCCGCGAGATCCTTGAAAACATTGCATGCATATCATACATATCATTGCATAATAGGTACCCTTGTTGCAGGTCACTTACCCTCCCTGCTGTTTATTTCAGTCCATGGCTTCCCAACAAGATAACCAGGACCTTCACGCTCAAGAGGCTCAGTTCAAAGAGATCTTCCTAAGCCTATCCAAGGGGCAGGAAGAGTTGAGGACACTCCTCATGGGGAATCTGATCAGAAAGAGTCCTGAAGATGACAAGGACGAATAGCTGAAACGTCTACAAGCTGAGGTAGACACATTGAAAACCCAGATGCTGGGGCAAAGGGCCCTCATTCAAGGTTTAGCTCAGGAGCAAGGAGAGCTGAGGGCCATGATCAGTCAGCTTCATCAAGACATGAAGCAACCAGCCCAAGTCAGGGACCCAGTCATTAATCGACTTCCAAGAAGTCAAAGGTTTGGGCCTCTCCAAGCTGCTATTACTTCACAGGTCCAACAACGACCTCGCCCAGAACAACGGGCTGATCAGAGCAAACCAGACAAGCCTAAAAGGCAGTTCACCAAGATCAATATGTCGCTGGATCAAGCACTACAACAAATGTTGGAGGCAAGGCTGATCACCTTAAGGGCTCCTCTCCGGAATCCAAACACTTCTGCTTCTAACTATCATCCCAACGATAGGTGCGCATACCATTCTGATAGCCCGGGGCATACTACGGACAACTGATGGCCTCTCAAAAATAAGATTCAAGACATGATCGACGCTGGAGAGATTCAGTTTGAAGTACCTGAGACTCCGAACATAATCACTGCTCCCTTGCCAAATCATGGCTAGGATTGAGAAATTTTTGTTCATTCGAATGTTCAAGTTGCAATTTTCTTTTGTTCAAACATTTACTCATGTTAAACATTGTTATTTCATTAATGCATCGCATATGTCTGTTCTGAAACAATATATTCGTATTCACTAAATGCAAATTATTTTCATATTTTTTCTGATGTCAGCTCTTGATCTAAAATTCTAAGCCTCTTGAGGGGGGATGACAAAAACGATACCATAATCTACAGTATGCTTTTGAACAGACCCCGCTGATGAGGTACAGGCATTGTTTCAATCCCTAAACACTGGAGTTATAAGGATGATAATCCCTCGTCAACCCCTCTGAGCCAAAGAAGTAGGAGTTTTTTTTTTCGAAATTCAAAACCCTTAATCATAACCTGGGCAGGGTAGTCTCTCAGTTGATCCAAGTGCATAACGAATGGCACCAAAGAGGTCCTTACAAAATGAAAGACAGTGATGATTCCGAACAATCACAAGGATAGGCAGTCATTATAAAAAAGAAAGAAGCCCAATAAGTCAAAATACCCATGAAGGAGACTTACAAAGCTGGGGCATCCCGTTGACGGTAATTCCAAAAAAGGAAACAGTTCAGGCAAAAAAAAAAAAAGAAAGGGATAACAAAAATCAGACAAGAAAGAGGTCTTACAAACCCTCAACAAAAAAGAAATGACTGCCTATTCAAAATAAGTTATCAACATCCGAATCATCACCGGAAAATCAGAGCAAAGACTCAAACAAGGTCTAACGTATGATCAACTGAGTTTAGGTTGGAAGAACATCACGAAGAATGGGTGGGTACAAATAATTTGAGCCTTTATCCTTTGTTTCTTAAACCGTGAACCAGGCCACGTTATAACCCTTAAAAGTCCTAGCTGAAGCATGGGTTAGTTCGAAAACATACTGTTACGAAAGGTATCCTGACTCCTTAAGGCTCACTATAAAGAAGGAGTTGACATCACGTTTTACAAACATTCATTTGTTTTATGAAAAAAGAATGCATTTTCAAAATCTTCAAGACAGACATAGGCTTTGCATTTTTAACATAACTTTGTTTGCGTATGACTTTTTGTTTGAACAGCATAGAAGTTCGCACGACGAATGCCTAATGAACAGAAGTACCTCCAATCAAGGGGCAGACATGACCATGGTCCATTATCTGGGGCAGTCCAATCAAGATTCGGAGAATCTCTCAAAGGCCAAATAGCCTGGGGAAAGTCTCCGCCTGAGTCACTTGGGGCAAATCTCCGCCTGAGTCACTTGGGGCATTCCAACAACGAATCTTGCCTGATCAAATACCTTCTGGTGGCATGATAAAACACTTCTAACAGGGACAACTCCCTACTTTCTGAGAACGGACACAGTTGAAAAAATACTACGCATAATCAAAGACCCGCTAGGTTGACACACCTAGGCAAAAATAAGGGCTTCCCGGCGAACCAAAAAGGTTCGGGCAAAATGAAGGGATGAAATGAAAAAATCTGTACACCCGACAAGTCGAAAACCTGAAAAAGCGGATTGGGCAAAAATGGGTATCCCGGTGGACTGAAAACCCGAAAGGGCGGTCCAGGCAAAAGTTAGGGATCAAAGCGTACGACTATGTCCCGTCATCTTGTCACCTGCCCACCAGAAGTAGGTCTGTCCATCAACAAGCTATCAGCACCTCACAGATCTTCCTCTCCCACCTCAGAGACAGGGGCAATAAAGAGTTGTCTAAGCGGTCCGGTTGTTCCATCCTCCAAGGTATCAAGGTAGGTTCAGCTAAAGAACACAACCAGATATCTTAATTCCCCAGAGGGTGAGCCAGCAAGTCAGTACACTCTCCCCAAGCTACTATCAAACCTTAAGGAAGTTGAGTATCCTCCAGCAGATCTCAACATTCCCCAGCAGTATATATATTCTTAACAAGCATCCCCGGCAGTCTTAGTCTAAAGGTTGTTCCCCGACGGTATTTCAAACATTCAACGGAGTTACTTCCCCAGCATATCAAAAATTCCCCAAGAGAGTCCAATCCAGTTCCCCAGGGAAGTTTGAATCATCTCCCCAGCAGTAAGCTTATCCCCAGTAGATTCTGGAAGCTTATCCCTCGCAAAGCACGAACGCGTCGCCCGGCTTTATTCAAAGAGTTATGTCCCTACCAGGATATAACTGGGTTATCCTCAGCCAAAAGCCACGGAAAGATCGTCCCCGACGAAGTCCTCTTATCCCCAGCAAAGTCCATTAACACTTCCAATATAACGATGGTATCCCCAGCAAGTTATTATCAACAACTCAGCAAGTATCTCTCTCCCCACAGAGTATTGCTCCCCAGCAAGATTACTAGAGTACTTTTCTCCCCGCAGAGTAATCCATTCGCCAAGTTCATTCCCCGACAGAGTTATCTTCTCCTACCGGTATTCTTGCAACTATCATCCCCAGCGGAAGAAAAAAATCTATTCTTCAACATCAGCCCAGGATTGACTTCCCGGCACTCGTCAAGGATTTATTTTCCTAAGACGAAAACATAATATTCATAAACATCGCACTTCCATACATTATAGCATGCATATACGCATCGTATCTTACAAATCTCATTTATGTTGAGAACATCATTGCTTGACCCATATCATGCATTGTATATGACTGACCTTTACCTTTCAGGAAAGATCCAGTTAAGATTCTCAAGCTGCACTCCAAGACCTTGTCTGGTTCAGTTAAATCGACTCCCAAAGATTTTCCCGGTTATTATCCAGTCAAAGGCCTTCTCTGGTCTAGTCAAACCGACTCCTAAAGGTTTTTTTTTTCTTTTGAAGACTCAGTAGAAGTTATCCATGGTTCTCTCCCCGATACTGCGGAGGTGGTAATCCCAGATTTCGCTCAATGATTGTTGTTGAGGTTGAAATTATCCAAGATTCTCTCAATGATTGCTATTGAGGTTGTAGTCGCCTATGGTTCTCTCCCCGATACTGCGGAGGTGGTAATCCCAGATTTCGCTCAATGATTGCTGTTGAGGTTGAAATTATCCAAGATTCTCTCAATGATTGCTATTGAGGTTGTAGTCGCCTATGGTTCTCTCCCCGATACTGCGGAGGTGGTAATCCCAGATTTCGCTCAATGATTGCTGTTGAGGTTGAAATTATCCAAGATTCTCTCAATGATTGCTGTTGAGGTTGTGGTCGCCTATGGTTCTCTCCCCGATACTGCGGAGGTGGTAATCCCAGATTTCGCTCAATGATTGCTGTTGAGGTTGAAATTATCCAAGATTCTCTCAATGATTGCTATTGAGGTTGTAGTCACCTATGGTTCTCTCCCCGATACTGCGGAGGTGGTAATCCCAGATTTCGCTCAACGATTGCTGTTGAAGTTGAAGTTATCCAAGATTCTCTCAATGATTGCTATTGAGGTTGTAGTCACCTATGGTTCTCTCCCCGATACTGCGGAGGTGGTAATCCCAGATTTCGCTCAATGATTGCTGTTGAGGTTGAAATTATCCAAGATTCTCTCAATGATTGTTGTTGAGGTTGTAGTCGCCTATGGTTCTCTCCCCGATACTGCGGAGGTGGTAATCCCAAGATTCGCTCAACGATTGCTGTTGAAGTTGAAGTTATCCAAGATTCTCTCAATGATTCCTATTGAGGTTGTAGTCACCTATGGTTCTCTCCCCGATCCTGCGGAGGTAGTAATTGTCCCCAGATTCTCTCAGCGTCCCTGTTGAGGTTGTAATCATCCAAGGTTCTCTCACCGTTCCTGTTGAGGTAGTAACCATCCCTGATCCATTCATCGCCATTTGAAGCTCCAGATTCAGCTCCTGTAACCAGTCAGGACACATCTATACAAAGCATCTGAAGACCAGCTCCTGCAACATGTCAGGTACTCATTTTTCTCTTTTGCAGGTACGCAAGTTCTCGCTAAGGAATCTCTTACGCGACCAACATCCAGATGGCATCTATAAGCCCATCCACCTTCCATCACCTCTTAGCATGGCATCTATAAGCCCATCATCCTATCCATCAATCTCCAAATGGCATTTGTAAGCCCATTCCCCATCATCACACTGCTACTATGTGAGCGCAAATTTCTGGGCACTCTAGTGTTCAATCATCTTCCACCTTCGGATTACGAAAGGCACGTCAGTCAATCTGCATCCTCAGGTCTAAGAAGATTGAACAGGGGCAACTGTTGTACCCCAAAATTTTCCCTCCCATATTCTTC